>BSDF01000016.1:14403192-15035130 GCA_027925045.1 Hypotaenidia okinawae
ACAAGGTAAGAAACCAACCTGCTTTAAGCAAAACTCCTAAAAGCCTGTAGAAAGGACCTAAAGTGGAGAAGCTGTATATTTTGAATTATTAAAAGTTTGACACAGTTATGGATGACATTCTGCAGCTAATTATCTCCAGATACCTGTAAGTTTCTTGAAAGAAAAGAGTTGGCTTAAATTACATTGGAAGAGTTATGGCAGACACTAGGAAAAGAATTTGTGTAGGAAAGAATTAAGTATTGCCTTATCAAGGTTCTTCCCTGACAGGACAGATGGTTACCAGTAAAGACAGGGACATAGCTGGTCCTGTCTTGGATAAATAGATGACCTCTGGTTCTGCCTTGCAGTGCTATTTTCTTTCCCTGGTTAAAGATCACTTGACACAGAGGTAAATTGAAGTTATATTAACAGCTTAGAAAACTGTGAGAGCAGATCCTTCTCTTTGCACCAGACTTTCACAGGAAAATTGTTGTCTGCATTAATGGAAAGCCCACTTCTCTTCAGTGTAAAAACCCCTTGCAGTACGATAGGACCTGAAGTGAAATCTGTAAATCAAAAATAAGTTGTCTGCTTGTTGTTATTCTTTTTCCACTCTAAACTGTGGCTTGCCCCGTTACCACCCCCAGGTGCTGCAGCTGCATCTCCACTGCAGTTCTGCAAACTGCTAAGGCATCTGTATGAAATCACAGTGTTGCAGCGAGCTATCAAAATAAACCACACTAGTCAAGGACTGTATTTCCTGAGAGTCTTGTAATTTGGCACCAAAAGGCAGATTTTACTAACCTACTATGGAGATGGGTGGGAGATCTGAGAGATTCATTTTGTTGCTCCTTGTGAGGTTGCATTCTTTCTTCTCTTCAATCACCATGTGAGAATCGGCCGCTCTGAGCCAGCTGTAGCAGAGCAATAGGCTTAGGAAGAGGTTCTTACTTTCCATCCTGGGAAGGAAAAATTCCATTGTCATGAAAATCAAAGCTGGTCAAAACCTGCATGTAGAAGAGATGCAAGGAGATGAATCTCAGCAATGTTCTTCTGTCATGTTGTGTGGCTTTAGCAACATAGCTTTAACAATTCTCTTGATTCCAGCACTGCCTCTAATATGTAAGATTGCAGTGGTCTGAGTGGTAAAATGCTGTCTCAAATGCAGCTCTCTCAGATGTGTGGGGTTTTTTTCCTGCTTTTTAATCAAAATGTTTATTTTCTCCCAAAATGTGAGTTTTCCCCACTGCGTTTCACAGTGGTGTTTATCATATGGCCAAGGGGAGGAGAACTTCTGCTGTCACATTTGACCAGTTCCATCACATCACAGATTTTTTTCAGAAAATCTAGTTTTCAAATTTGTGCTAGAAAACCTAGAAAAAATAATGACCACTTAAGCCCCCCACATATTATGCTTCCCATTAGTTTTCTTCTCTTAAAAATAGTCATGAAGCAATATGTTGTTTTATTACACCCTGATGCAGCCGCTCTGATCCCATAGGGAATCATAGCCATAACTCAGGCAAGTTACAAAAAGCTCAGTGCTGTAGAGCATTTAAGGGCCTTAGGCTTTAGTATGTACTTAATAACTTCTAAGATGCAACAAAGTCCATGGGATTTGAGCATACTCATGGAGAAACCTGAGCTTTGCAGAAAGTGGCCATAGACCTTGGAAGAAAGATGCTGGCCCTGGCCAACCTCAGCGTGACACCATGCAGCGATGCAGGGTACACAGACAGTATCACCACCCCAGTCTCCTTTGCTTGTAGATTCTTAACGCTGTTGAGGTCCAAAGTTGATTTTGATTTCCATGTGCATTAGTGTTATGCTGTGCCAGTTAGGGGAGCCTTCCCCCAGGGGAACTGCCAGCCTCCAGATCTACGAGTTGCTTTCTGTCAGTGAAAAGCTACTAGTAGCAGTAAAAAGAGGGAGTGAAACCAAATGTTTTGAGTAATTAATCTGGTTGCAGTGACTGACTTACTAGAGAGTTAAAAGATGAAGAGTTTCTGCATTGGAGGCGCTTCAGTCTAATCACTGCTGCTAATCTGAGTCTGTATTACTCAGTAAGCCTCCACTGACCCACTCTTCCTTGTGAGGTGTCAAATATTATGACTCTTAATTCCAAGTCCTGGTGCTCATTTCTCAAATAGTCTGTTCTCCAGGTCATGCTGGTGTAACAAATCAGTGCTGGGCACACCGACACTGCCTTCATGGCTGCTTATAGCTGTGCCAGGAGGACTCTGTTAGGGTTTGCAGGGGTGGACATGCTGGATTGTTTCTGATCTAGGCATCTGCACAAGCTGTAAGCAAACCAGATATATCTGATCTTGGATTTCTACAGTAAAGAGGGTTAATCTCACTGACTGCTGCGTTGTCTGTATGTTAAATGATATGTAGCTAGTGGAGTTCAAAGCTGGTATGAAAGTTGAGAGTCGAGCTGGTTCATAGTCATTACTGTGGGTAGACTTTGAATGAGTGGAATAAAATTCTGTAATAGGAGATGGGAAGAGTCTTTAATTGGATCACATATCATTTACTAGAGGAGAAAGTACGTCTTCTAAAGAAGAAAATTAAAATTGCAATAAACAAAAGGAACAACTCCTGCCATGAAAATATGTTGTGATGGTAAAATTGTGGGCTTGAACTTTCCACTAGAGCAGTTTAGGAAAGAATCAAGATGACTTGTCTGTTTTCATTTTTTACATACTCTGATCTCAAGCTCTTATACAGATGTTCAGCCTTTGCCTGTGGTAAATGCCTATGAATAATGGGATCTATGTGAAAGTATTTTCTAGGTCAGGAACCTACCCTGAATATTTTTTTCCTGTGCAGAAGAGATACTGTTTCATTTGTTTTCCCCTGTCTCCTTTCACAAAAGATGCCCAAATCTGACTGAGATTTCTCCATGCTTTCTAAAGACTGTTCTAATACATAGATATATATCCTATGTAGGTAGGTAACCATTTGTGTCATAACCATAAACATTCAGGTCAAAATTAGAACTTTATGTAACTAATTTTACCAACCTCTCATATTTTATGTATATGCATAAAATTCAAAAAAGAGCTGAATAATGGCTTGGGTACCAAAAAGCTGGTCTATGTTTTCCAAATATGCAGTTGGTCAAATAAAATATATTACTTAAAAATCAAATATAATACTGAAAAATCTTTGCTTGCTTAACATTTAAGTATTTCAGGATTTCTGCAGGATCTAGGTGTATAGGAAAGGAAGAAATTTTTTACAGTGAGGGTGATGAAACATGTTGCCCAGAGAGGTGGTAGATGCCCCATTGTTGGAGACATTCAAGGTCAGGTTGGATGGGGTTCTGAACAATCTGATCTAGCTGAAGAAGTCCCTGCTTATTGCTGGGGGATTTGAACTAGATGACCTTTAAAGGTCCCTTCCAATCCAAACCATTCTATGATCTATGATACAGGATGTGTCTATGACAGGTAGATGATTTGGGCTCTAGTTCTTTCCATGGTCTAAGCTGGAGTGATGAGAGCAAGTTATGAGCTGGATGGAAGCTGTTTAGATTTGCAGACAGAGTGCACAAGAAGCTGGGAGGGGACATGGCCAGGACACCTGACCCCAATGGGCCAAAGGGATATTCCATACCATATGATGTCATACTCAGTATATAGCGTGGGGGGAAGCTGGCTGGGGTGTGACTGTAGCTTAGGAGCTAGCTGGGTGCATTTGTCAGTGGGGGGGTGAGCAGTTGTCCTGACCATCACTTCTTTTGTGTATTCTATTATTTTCTTCTTATTCTTTTCTCCCTTTTCTGTCCTATTAAAGTCTTTATCACAACCCATAGATTTTACCTTCTTTTGTTTTTATGATTCTCCCCCCATCCCACCGAGGGAGGGGGAGTGACTGACCAGCTGTCTGCTTGTTTTAGCAGCCGGCTGGCTTAAACCACAACAGTCCCAAATCATTGTTTCCATTGTACTCCCTTGTCTTTATCTCAGCAGAACTGCCAATGGATGCAATTGTGCCTGTGCAAATTTAATAAATTAGTAAAATTTTACAGCTTGCATCTGTTCACTTCAAACAAGGTGACACCTGAACACGCTCCAGTGTGAAAATGCAAACCTAGCTGCATGTGTTGATTTGAATTCTTGAGTGTGTGTGTGTCTGGGCGGGGGGAGTTGCCAAAAGTACTTAGGTGGTAGGAATTTTACAGCCTTTGAGCAACTGTTTGAAGCTGGGAAATGCCCATATTTGTGCATATGTATTTGATCTGCAAACCATACTAAGTGGCTAGAAAGGTAACACTCCATAAAGCAGCAGCCTGCTGGCTTTGTGCAGCAGAGTTCATGGAAAGGTGAGAGGCGGAAGGTGGGATCAGAGCTGAAGATGAGGGAAAGAAGCACTTGCAAAGTTGGGTGTCATCTCTGGCAAAAAGATGATGCCTTTTGACATCTTTTCACACAACCCTTGTTCAAGTTTGTTCTTTTATCCTTTTTTCTTCCCATTATAGAGAGGTTTACTTTCCTTTTTTTTTCTTCATTATTTTTCTACTTTTCCTTCTGGGACTCATCACATGGTTTTTTAAAGCAATCAAACTGTTTTCCTGAGCTCCAGCAACCTTTGTGTCTGCTTTTCTATGAAGATACAGTTTTAAGAGTTTCTTTTCCTGTTGACCTTCTAACAAAGGAGAAGAAAATTGCTTTAATAACAATATCTTTAGAGAGTTACCATTTATTGCTTTAATGAAGCTAAATTTGACTGGGAGAACTTTAACACATGATTTTTTAATTGTTTATGGGGACTTAATCTTGCCAAGTGCTGAAATCTAACCACTGAACTTTAGCCACAGTTCAGCAAATTATGTAAGTAAATAGTTAACATGTGGCAGTGCCCTTTATTGTCAGGAGAATGACAGAAATACATTCAAAAACCAAACAAAAGCAAGCATTTCTAAGTTTGTTGACTGTCATCAGAGAATGCAGTGCCCTTTTCTATGTCATTTCCTCTGAGCTTTTGTTTACTGTATTTAATATGTAATATATTTTTATACTTAGCCCAATTGTTAGCTCTCATAAGCATTTTGCCTGAATTTAAATTTGGAAGATGGCAAATGATGTGAAACAGCTTTTGTCTGTTTTCAGTCTGTCTTTTGTGATGTTATATGAAATCTTGATGAAGAAATTTGATGTCCCCAGAAACACCCTGTACTTTGTACACTTTGGAGGGGAACTCATTTCCTGTCACAGCTGATTTCATTCCATTCCTCACAGGGGCAACAGAGGGAAGAGATTGAGACTTTCCTACATAAAGTCTGCCATAAACAGTGGAAGGGACAAGTTGGAATTTTCTTAGGAGGTCTGACAAGTTTGGACCAACTCATAAATAAACCATCATCATTATAAATAGCTGGAAACAGCTGCTTAGGAAAAGGAAATGTTAAGGTACATGAACAAAGAAATATAAAATACTGAAAAACTTTATACATGGCTCAGTAACTTGCTGACAAATCTCCACCTATGCTCTGCTGCTGTGCTCCAATTTTGAAAGGGATAGGACAGAAAAAGAGGGAATGTGAGGAAAAAAGCAACAATTGGTGGATGCCTTAAAAGACTTTGATGTGTTAGGATGGAGAGAGAGCCTGAGAAAGTTAGGAAAGGAAAATGAAAGTTAGAAGCCATCCCATTAACATTAGGATGTTAATGGGATGGCTTCTGAGTGATTATTTCCTGGTCACCTAGAACCATGCTATCCAGGCTCCAGAGCAATACCATCTCAACCATCTGGTTTCAGCAAAGGAAGAGCTACAAAAAAAAGGGAAATGGTGTGTCAAGGGGCATTTGAAGGGAAAGGAGTGAATCCACCTGAGGCACATGGGAATCTCTAGTGCTCCAGGCAGCACTCAGCTGACCCCAGGCTCGGGTTCCTCTGCAGTATTAATTTCCTAACAGCAGGTTAGGGCTGACTGTACAGAATGCAAAGGTGAGATACATGTTTTATCAAGGCTTTAAAGTGTGATAGAGCAGCTTTGGTTGGGTGTCTGGCCTCCAGCCAGGGTCAAACCACCACAGCGTGGACACCTGAAATCCTCAATCCCTTTCCCATGTTCTTCCATGTTCCCCTGGAAAGCTCTCTGTGAACCCCACCCAACACATCTGCCCTTGTTTTGTACATCATTGAAATACAAGGAAAGTTGAATGAGAGCTTAACAGTGGCTCTATGAAAATGTGGCTATGTAGCATGCATACACACTCAGCATAGCTGAATTCTGGTTGGTTCGTGTGGGTTCTAGCCTTTGTGTGTTATGAGGTGGTCCCTTGGAATCATGAGAAGGAAAATAGCACATTTATGTTCCTCTGTTGTGTTCTGGTCTTTGAGTTCTTAGGCCATTTAGGGATCAAGTTGTCATGCTTTTCAAACAAATTTGTAAAAGCCCAGTACTTGAGCACATTGAAAAGAGAATTTCCCATGTAATTCAGGGAATATGTTCTCCTTGGCATTCTGATCTATTAATGTTTTGCTTTAGGTACAACTTGACCTAAAGCTGTGATATACTGTCCAAGTTGCTGGACGAGGACAAATACAGGTTGTTTCATACAGCCTGATCTTCAGATGGAGGTGAAGAGATTCTCTGGGTTTGCCCATAAAGTTAAATTTCAAAGTATTTTCTAATCTTTATCAGCTTCATTGACTCTGCTAGGTGATGATGCAGTGCCCGTGCTAGCGATTGGAGAAGCTTATTTCTCAACCAGGGAGGAAACATTACAACTGTGACTTGCCTTGCTGCAATTTTGTAGGAAGGGAGGTGACTGTCTAGTTCTCTCATCTTCCTTGTAAAAAAAACAATCTGTTGTGGCTTGGTAGAGTGGAAAGGTGTATACATCCAACAACTGTACAAGCTGTGCCAAACAAGTTTTAATTCCTGGCACAATTCCCTAAGCTATCTACAAAAATTGAAAGCTGTTCTGGGGTTCTGCTGCTGAGAAATGCTCAGTTAGGTACTATAGAATCATAGAATGCTTTGGGTTGGAAGGGACCTCGGAGATCATCTAGTTCCAACTCCCCTGCCAATGCAGGGACACCTCCACTAGGCCAGGTTGCCCAAAGCCCCATCCAGCCTGGGTGGAGGTTCTTCCAGGGATGGGGCTCTTCTAGGGATGGGGCTTCCACAACATCTCTGGGCAACCTGTGCCAGGGTCTCACCACCTTCAGAGTAAAGAATTTCTTCCTAATGTCTAATCTGAACCTGCCCTCTTTCTGCTTGAATCCATTACCCCTATCATGACACTCCCTGGTGAAGTCTCTCTGCAACTTCCCAAATCTCAGTCCCCAGCAAGCAACAAACCTTTGTGTTTGGCAGATAGGGGCGTCCACCTCCAGGAGGGTTTGTCTGGTCACCCACTAAGTTTAGCTTTGTCCTTCTGAATGCCACTGCGTCTGCTGACCCACACCTGCAGATCCTTCACTGGTGATGTGGCAAACCAGCCAGCATGGCCTTGCAGAGGTGTGAGGCCCAAGGCCTCAATGGCTGTATCCTCCCACATGTTCCAACATGGCAGTGCCAGCAGTGTGCCCTCTGGGATATCACCCCTGTCATCTCACTGGCTGTAGCAGTCTCCCATGGACTCAAAGTGGTGTCTTTGCATTGAGAGTTAAGTGCTGTGGTTTGTGCTGGTTGCTGCTAAACTCTGGTGTGTCTCCCCTGTTCCCAGCCCCCGTACATCATATGCTGAACACAAAGCTTTCACTTAAACATAGTGCTAACCTAACCACCCAAACACCAGTAACTGCCATACCTAAAGTACTGCTGTGACCTCACTACTCCCAGCAAAGATGGAGTGTAATGAATGTCCTTGTGTGCAGATCCAGCCCCTCCCTTTGACCTTAAGTGCAGGGTGAATACAACAGCCTTTTTCCTGTGGGAAATGCCCCATATATTCCCATCTGCTACGGATCACAATAGGAAATCCTCAAAATACTCCAAGTTTTCCTCTTTTCTTCAGTACAGATACATGTAGTATAATTAATACTACCACGTTGCCTAGAGATAACTTTCTTGGCTACTGCCGGCCCTGCTGTTTGCATCTGCTTGCATGGGCATATGTCTGCAGGGTTTGTTTTTCACTAGTTCAAATCACTTGCATTTATAATTTCCACAGCGTTTGAGTTCTGCTGAACTCAGCTGTTCTGAAGGCCATGAGAGCAATGCTAATTCCACTTACCAGTGAGTTTCAACATTGAATTGGGATTTTGGATTGATGTTTATGTGGATCTCTCATACCTAACTCTAAATACCAAATGCATTTTACACAAACCACAACAGCCATCAGGTTTGTTCTGAACATGACTGCACATTTAGAAGAGTCAACGATTCTTGATTATTTTCTTTTTCCACAATATCTATCTTTTTTGTGTTAGGGGCCAGGGAAAACATCACCATTTGATCATCCCATTTGTGTACTTTTTCCTGAGGATCTTCCATTCTCACTTTTTTCTGATTCACTCATAAAACTGCACATGATTGTGGAAGGCAGGTTCCATGTTTTCAGATTCTGTTCCAGCCTGGTACCTCATTCATTATCTTGTTTGTGATTTTTGTCTTGTTTAAAAGAGATGTAAAGCATGAAGTAGTGGTCCTTGGGTCTAAATATAACCTCAGTTTGGTGAAAAAATGATCCATGTGCTATCTCTGAAGGTAGTTATGTCTGTAGCTGAGAAGCCACCTTTCTCAGACTTTAGGCAAATTTAAGTCCAAGTCTTTTTTCCTAGAAGGTTAATAGTTGAGACTATTTTTGTAGCTCTCCTCTAAGACCTCTAATTAGTGCTGTTAGCAAAGTTTCTCCTCCAGCCAGCGTATTTTATTTTTGGCTTTCCAGAAGTTACCCTGGAGCCAGAGCTACAAGTGCAGCTCAGTGATTATGGGTTGAAATCCTTATTCACCTGTACAAAATGGTGCAATCTTAGCTTGTTTTTAAACAACCAAACAGAAATGACATGAACTTACACAATTAAAATTTTTATGGGATGCCAGTGTTTTACATCCAAATTTCTGCTTTGTTTCTTTAAATTGAAAACAAAGGCATAAAATACTGGGAATTCTAAACTAGGAATTGACATGGGGGGGCTTTTCAAAGTTCCTTATCATTCCTTTTGTTCTTTCTTCTAGACTCTTTCATCTTTTGTGTATTTATTTTTTCCCCTCACAAACACACTGGCCTAACACAAGGGGCACTGACTTTTCTCTGGTGTCTCTATACCAAAACCACCATTTAACAGTTTACTAAAACAAATTGTATCTGTTGTACAGGGATTATTGCACCAGAGAGACTTTGGTAGCATTTGACGCAGTATATAAAGTTTCTGTGCAATTTTAACATTGTTTTTAAGTTACTGAGTCTGTCTACCCCTACTCCTTTTATCTCTATTTTCTGATTCTACCTTTTGTTTTCTTTCATTTCCAGTGATCCACTGTGCCCTGCTGCTTTTGAGAGTTTCCTTTAAACAGATTTCTCTTGCCTTTCATGCCTTTAGTCCTTTTTCCTTTTGTGTTCTCTCATTGTTTCCCTACCTTGTCCTGGTCATCTCCAGCTGGATAATCCTGAGGAATGAAGCAGTGAAACTGCCTGAGATGCAGCAGCACAGAGGCCACGTTCAATCACTTAAGCTTGAGAGCAAACAAATTTCTGAAGTGAATGGCTTCTGGATTTCAAATGATAGAAGGGAAGAACTGGGTGTATTGATCACAGCATGAGCAAGAGTGACAATGTGATGCAGCTGTGAGAAAAGCAAATTGAATCCTAGCATGTATCAAGAGAAGTATTTGTAACAGAAATATGAAAGGATTTCTGGTCCAGGATACTGGTCTTCATTTAGAGTATTGTGTCCAATTTTGGTCACTCATGTGGAGCAAAATAACATTTAAATTAGAATGGATAACAGCAAAGAATAATAAAATTATTACCAAATTTCATTGCTTGAGAAACAGATGCTCTATGTCTTACTGCAAATAAGCTTCCCACACCGCTTTACCAGCTTAACAGTTAGCTCCTAATTTAAACTGGTTACCCAGCCTTCCTTCAAGGAACAACTGGTTCCACCAGTATCAGATGAAGTGCTGTGGTTGGTTGATTGGTTGGATCAATCAATCAATCAATTAATTCACTGATTAGAGTGATTACCTTAATAACTTCAGGGTTTATTCTCTTTCTGGATGCTGAATGTACATCTCAGTTATGAGAAGCCCCCATTCACCAGCCAGCATGTTAAAGGTTTTGTGCCAAGTTAGTTGGACTGGTTGACTTAAACCAGCTTCAGTGCCTGTCTTCTGATTGACTTGTGGAAGGTAAAGTGGTTTTAATATCTGGTCTTGCCTAACAGTGAATGGATTTTTTTTTCTTTAAACTTTCACTTTTTCTATGTCAATTTTGGTTTAAGTTCAAGTCACATGCTGTCATGTAATAGATACATAGCATTGCTAGGGCTTGGCTTTTCTCCAGGCCCTACTTAGAATTTAGTCTACCTGCCACAGGTTAATATTTTACTTCCTGTTTATAAATAATTCTAATACTCTGAGTTATTTTTGCTAACATCAACAGCTTATTGCATTTTATCCTTTTAAAAATTACTTTGGAGCAGTGTTCTGTTATTTGAGGCTGAGAGACAGGATTCTGATTATTTGAAAACGTGCTCCCACCTTAGTACTGGGACTTGTGGCTCTTTTTAAAGTGTTCTTTAAGTGTTCTGGGCTGTCCCTCCCTCATTATCTGCATGTTTAAGTCTTTCTGCTAACTCATTTGGGAGACAGATATATGTTACTCTGTGGAACTGCCTCTGGGAGGGCAGGTATCTTGTCAGGAGATGAGAAACCAGCAAAGTGTCTATCTTGAAGGCTTTAGAAGAGAGGAAGCTGTGAATCCATTCCTGCTCTGTGCTCACTTCCCAGAGGAAAAAAGACACCTGTATGAAATACTTGTACTCTTATTATCTTGTAAGAACTTATATATTGCTTTCATTAAAGGATATTACTCTTTTTATGCATCCTTCTACTCTTTTCCTATGCATGACTACATACAAGCTTAACAGACCTAGATAGGTGAGATTTCCTATCTGTAATCGCTATAAAGCCTCTATTGTCTTAGGTTTTGTCCTGTCTTTACATTCAGGAGCAAATAGACCTTTCTAAGAGGTGGGTGGTTTTTTTAAATAGGAAATGAGTTGTGAGATGCTTGATCCACTGTGACTGGCAAAGGCCAATGGTGAGTTCCTTCAATAACACTAATCCTTCTAACAATGATGGTGATGTGACAAATCAGAGCAATGGTTGATTTCTATCTGATGGTGAAACCAAAATAAAATAACTCTTTGGCTTTTTCTGAAGACTCATTTTAAGAGATTTGCTTGAAAGTGAGAGGACAGAGAGTTTCCACAGTGAAGGTAACAGAACAGAAGTGCCGAGTGCCATATGATACCTATTTGCAGTGGATGGAAAGCAAAATGAGTAATAAGAGAGGCAGTGGTGGTAGAGGTTCCCTGCTGTGTAGAACATGCATAAAAGATGGGGTACAGCTGTGGTGATCAGACTTAGTGATCAATCCAGGTTGTTAAACCTGAGAGGCTGTTGGGGTCCTGAGGGCGCCCTGCAGCCTCTTCCCTGCTGCTGCTGGCTTGGTTGCCTGTGCCTGAGGCTGACTACAAATGGTGCATCTGTAACCTGGGGTCAGGCTGCTGGGGGAGAGCTGGGAGACACCCCTTCAGAGGTTCCCTGCTTCCCTTGAATGCCACAGAGAAGGCAGGAATTCCTCCTTAGCTGACAGCAGAAGGACTTGTAAAAGTGGAACTTGAAGGGACTTTGACTGGAGGACTAAACTTAAAAAAAGAATGAGAAATGTCTTTCATTTTCCATCTGTAACAGAACTTATAAATATCCTACACTTCTGCTCGCCAATATCCTTGACATCCTAAACTAGAGGGTCCTGACTTGTGTTAATCTTTGCCTGGTAATAAGCACAATCTCTGCTAGAAGGGACCACTTGCATATTGGTGACACATGTTGGCCTGCCACAGCCAAGAACGTACTGAAGGGGGAGGGCAGAAAAGACCTTTCTGGTGTGGTGCCTGATGATTACAGGGGAAAACAGAGGGCTCTGGACATTCCTTCCACATCCAGGCAAATTTGTGCTATCCTGACTGTGGCGTGGACAAATAACAACAATCTGAGCCATTGAAGTTTGCAGCTACTTGATGCAAATCAATTTGTTGCACTCATGTGCCATGTTAGAAATGAGGAAATAGAAAATAAGAGTAAGATCAATTGCATTGTTCCTGCCTGGGTGTGGAAAAACCTGGCATCAGGGACTTGGATGTTGTGTGCCATATGGAAGAAAGATGTCAGAGTGGTCATGGGTATCTCTGCAAGATCAATGAGGGATCTGGGCTATCTCTGCAAAGTGCTGTGAGGCACAACTTTCTTCATGGAAGAGGGGAAATCCATGTGTGGGCCATCAGTGGGAAATAAGTATGAAAACAAATGTCTGGAAGATATGCGTTAATTGATCAACTACCTATAGGAAAACAACATGTATTTTAAGAATGAAAAAATTATGGACAAACATCTAAGAAAATTACTATTGTACCTTGAGGATGGAAATACTGTTCTGGAAAGCAGTGACTCAAAAGGGTTTGGGTGTTACAGTGGAAATGGGCTCTACAGTGTAACACTGCTGTCAAAAGTGCTAGTGTATCTTTTGAATGAGAAAATGGGACCAACTTCAGTAGAAGAGGGAATATTTGAGATTGGCATAGCTATTTCTACCACTAATTGATGGGAAGGACCTTGGATAAACTGTAAAATTGATAAAAGTAATTGAAAGCCTCATCTAAACAGAGTTCTCAAAGTTGAATCTCTTCAGTATCAAAGGAAAACTGTAGTGTCTCAGTTTCTTGAACGTCCTTGGTAGGGCTGGAGGGAGCATGGGGTAGCAGAAGGGTTTTTCAAGCAAGATAACAAAGGTACAATGAGATAAGTCACCAGAAGTAGAAGCAAGATCTAAAAAATTTCCAGCATCTGGACTGTTCTGGTTCAGTAACAGTTATGCTTCAGAACATCTACCCAAAGGCTGATTTGGGTTTTCTGCTATATAGTTTATTTATTTAACTAAGGAATACAAACGCTAAGGAAAATTGCTGGCAATAGCATTATTGTCTGTGTTACAGCTCACTGATGGTGAGACCTTCTGGTTTATTTACAGTCTTACAGGTCTCTGAATATGTGCCAGGAGTGTGGATGTTCACTTCAGCTAGGACATGCTTGCAGATAATCCTGGAGACAAAGATGCTGCTTTTACAGTTATGACACTGCAGATTTCCTACCAGCTTGGCCTACTTCTCTACTTACTGTTATTCAAAGTGTGTTTGTTTTCGCTTTATATCCTAAGATCTCTAAAAAGTCTTTTTAGTTCTAGGACAATAAATGTCCAGAGTGGTGTGCTTTGAGTCAGACCTACTGACTCCCCTTCCAAAACTCTTAGGAAGCATACACTAAAACAACAAGCTTTGAAATTCAACATGCAAATGACTAAAAAGCTCATGGTGAATCCCTAAACAATATGTGCATAGATGTTATTTAGGGATATATATGTATCAAAAATACGTGGTAACTGCAATGTACATATTTTTTTCATACATCATGTCCTCTGCAATGCAAAGTGTATTGCTTTCAGACAGTGTGCATGAAGCTTATTCTCTGCTACTTTGTATAAAAAAAGCAGGATAGAAAATAGGTCTCTCTAAATTCTGCATGGTTTGGGCTCAAAAAGCTGTTTTTATGGATTCTTTCTACCCCATGTCTTTATTGATCACAGGAGTAAGGCAGATTTGCACAGCACAGAGCTTTATTTTACTTTATCATCTGTTACAAGAGATGATTCATTGTGGGTCCTTGTGGATATTTCCCCACAGTGGGATCGGTCACCTTTATAATTGTTTGTTTAATCACACCAAGAAACATGGGTACTGCTGCCAGCTTCGACCTTCCCACAAGCCTTCCCCTAAGAAAACCCAAACCTGCTGCCATCAGCAGCTGGATACTGGACCTGCAGCGGCTCTGAGCACAGCTTATTTCAGGGCTGCTTCACAGTAAATATCTATAGGCACCTTTGCAAAATCCACTGAGAAGTCTTCTCTGCTGGAAGAATAGAAACAGGCTTCTCCATGTGCATTCAGCTTAGGCATCTTTACCTGGGATGCTTGGATTGACAGCATGAAAGCACACTGAATGTTTTGTGACGCAATTACAAATACCATGTTGAATAGGTTTGAAATGCTTAATTAAACATTATTATTATTATTGTAATGTCTTCCTAAGAATGTGTAGGTGAGAATGCATCTTGGATTAGGTTTTTTTTTGGTGACATGAGCATTTAAAAGGCAGAGAGAGGAGAATGTGTGGTGAGCGCTTCTGGAGCGGAGCGCTGCTCGGTGCTGCCTTCCACCTCCGTGTAACTCAAATGCCATACACTTATTTCGAATTAAATGAAACTTTAACCATCTGAGTCAAAGAAGATCGAGGAGGAATAGTATGATCTGAAAAACAAATTTCTTGAGCAAATGCTGTTGAAGAAGGCAATGGGTTTTTCCATTAAATTTGCTGGTTTTAGGGAATGCTAAAAATTAAAGTGACGCAATCTTTCTTTTGTACAAAAATGTGGGGGAAGATTTAATAAGGTGTGAAATTTCTAGCCAGGGGTTTTAGTAGGTCTTACTCTGAAAAACAGTGGAGGCCAATTTGTGTGTTTAGCTCTACTTGCAAGTCTGTGTATAACAGATTAAGGGGAATCCTGAAGTCCTCAGTTTTCAGCGAACTTGTTTGTTGGGTTTTTTTCCATGTAGAAGAAAAATAACATTTTTCCCTAGCTATCTTTACTATCTGTCATCATTTTGTATATTTTTTTTTTCATTTGGGCTGGCCTGAATGCTTGTGAAAGCTTTCTAAGCCTGCTTCAATGGGGGAAAAAATGTCTTTAAAGTGGGAGATGGATAGGGAAAAGCAACTTTGATATTTGCAAAAGCCAAGCTAGAGACATGTTCTTTCAAAAAAACCCCCAAACAAGCAAAACCCCCCAAAAACTCCAACAAAAAAAAGTCCCTGAACAGCTAATAAAAAGAAACCACAAAAATCCCCCCATCCCCACCCTACTAGACTCAAAAGACCTTTTTCAGAGAGGCTGGGAATAAAACTGACCAAAATGTTAACTGGCGAGTGTAGTGAGACAAAATGCACGTAGCTCTGAAAGACAGGGAGAGGGAGGGAGGGAAGGGGCAGAGCCAGACTCTTCAGTTCAATAATACCTCTAAATAACCCTCCCTGTCTGAATCAGAAGTGTTTCTGATATTAAGAAGATGACCCACAAGCTATGAAAACGCCAGCGAAGCAACAAAGGGACTGCTGAACACAAGAAGCTATCCTTTCCTTTCAGCCCGTGCCTGGAAGTCAAAAGAAAGAGCTGTATGATGTGCAGGGAGAAATAAAATGGGAAAAAAAAAGGAAAAAAAAACCCACCCCAACCCAAGAGAAAACCCACAGGAAAAAAAAAAAAGGCATCTGTTTAGGAAAATGGCAAAGGTACTAAGATGGACAATTTTTATGGTGGCTGCAGTCACTGTAAAATTGATGGAAGTGCTGTGGAAATTTAGGTTGGAGGAAAAATGCTGGTATTGCAAACGCAATCATAAACTATTCCTACATTTTAAATCTTGTTAGCTCGGCAAAGCAACTGTAGCTAAACTTGCACAGAATTATACAATGTTATGAATACTAGTGGAGGAGTATGCATTTAGGGTAGAATTAATTCTTCGTGATGTGCTGCAGAAAGAACTTACAGGGAAGAATAGAAAAAAGAATTACAGTCCAAAGTTTGAAGAGAAATATTACCATTACCAAAACTACTGAAATCTAAACCTTCAAGGTCTTTCACGACTTATAAAAGCTTCAGGAAAACAAAGATTTTTATTTCAGTATTATATAGTAATTTTATTTACCTCACTTGGATGGGGGAAAAAAATTTAGCTAATCAATTGCGGCAGTGTAAAAAAAAATACAGCTTAAGAAACATACTTGTTAACAATAAAATCACATTATAAAAGTGTGTGAGAGATAATATAACATATAAGATAATCTGAAAAAACCCACAGCCCTCAGATGTAGGTAGACTAAACTAAAAAGCAGAATTTGCAGCAAGTAATTGAAGAGCCAGATACATCAAACAGGATGGAAACAATCTAAATCACGGGCAGCACTGGAAAAGAAGTAATGGAAGTTGAACAGAAAACTGGAGCAAATAAATGCAGAGGAACAAAAAGGTAAAATATCAAAGTTAGAGTTTTAAAACTTTAATGCTTCCCAGGCGAGTGAGTTAGATTTGCTGGACTGATTTGAGCATAGAGGAAGACAGATATCTCCAGTGCCATGTAGCAGTAAAACACAACCTTTAAAGTCCGAGCAGCGCAGTGGAAGTTAAGTGCCCTGTAGAAGAGGTTAAATGTTTTGGTCCTACCGAAACAGTAAGCTGTTGTCCTATTCATCAGGCTCTAATGAAAATCAATGCAGCTGGTCTCCTTGTTCTGCTGATCCACAGAGAATATAGGCAAAGCTTTTGGGGTTGTTTGTATTCCCGTTTGACTGCTCAGCAGCCTTTAAATATCACCTCCTCCTGAAAGTGATGCAGAAGCATTTACTAAATTTTGGCTGACAAAATTATAACGAGGATGGACAGTCTATTCTTTTCTACTTCAATTTCTGCTTTTTCTCAGTGCCCTCTTTTTTTTTTTTTTTTTTTTTTTTTTTTTTTTCCCCTTTCACTGTTGCTCTGAAAAAATCTGGTGGAAAGTTGACCATCAGCCCCTCCTTTTTCTCCCCATTTGAAAGCCAAGGGGACAGTCCTGCTCCAGCAGTCTTCAGGCAGAGAAGTTTTCAGCTGATGGCAGCTAGGTTTTTTTTCTATCACTCAGGTAGAAAAAGGTGCATAACAGAGGAACAACTGAAAAGACCCACCAATCAAAAAACAGCTGCTGTGCTCTTTAGTACTTGGTTAGGGCTCATTACTCCAAGTTTCCATGTCTGGCAGTCTTGCTCCCTAGAAAGTTCATTATAAACGCTGGGCCTGTGCACGAGGGGCTCCTCAGTGGTTTCCTAAGCGTGAGAATAGTGGAGTTTTTGATTAACTCCACTCCAGTGACATAGTTTCATAGAGTAACTGAAAGTAAGAATATAGAGGAGGGATGGATTTTTTTTTTCTTGATAACTGCTTGTACAAAACCAGACGAGCGTAAGAAAATGTGGACACAATTATTCAAACCATACCAAATGTCCCTGCACAATTTCCAAGGTTTAATAATGCATTTCACTGGTATATGGTATACTTTTTGTTGGCTATTTTATAGCCATGAGCATGTTGTGTGCCATGAGGGTTATTTTTTTTAATGCCTGCTTGTTTCAGTTCTGTGTGAGAGGATAGGTAGGAATAAGCTACTTAGACACTCACAAGGTGGTTCGTGCTCGCAGCCTAGGGCACCCAGAGTTTCAGATCGGATTAAATAACAAAGCCCCACTGGGTTTTTGGAAGTTGAATGGTCAAATTTGATCTAACAGTCTCAAGAATGTTTGTATGAAAAAACGTGACAGTGGGAGGAAAAAAGGCCCTGATATGAAATAAAACTGCAGACCCTTTGCATTGCTCTGTGTGATAAACAAATCTATTTTTATAAAGACTTCATTTTTAGCATTCCCTCAGGATCTCATCAGGACTATTCTGAGTTGGAAAAAAAATACCTCCTTGGGGAGATTTTTATTTTTATTTTTTTTCTCTTTGTATGCCTCCCAAAATGTGGTAGTTTAGGTGAGAAAGACGACACTAAGGTAACATGAGCTGACTTAACAGGACTTGAAACGTTTGCAGAAAACCTGGTGCCATGGGAATTGCTGCTTTGGAGTTGGAACCCCTCCTCCCAACCCACATAGTGGAAAATTTCTTAAACATCAAAAGTTTAAATTTTATTTTCTTTTTTTTACTACTTCTTATTTAAGGCACTGACAGATTGAAGTTGCTTTTTTTTTTTTTTTTTTTTGTCTAGAATGTTAGCACACTTCTTGCCATATGAGAAGTCTTTCAGTTTTCCGTCTCTTTAGCCACTGATCTCTTCTGAGAGGGAAATAAGACACTGCAGGCTGATTCTTTATCCCAACTCTTCATTATCCCAAATCTTTGCTGACTGCAACCATTTTTAATTTGGTTTAAACTACCATGCTCATGTGATTGTCCTGGATATGTCATGACTGATTTCCTAGAAAATTCCTATTGCTAGAAGTATTGCACGTATGTTCCATAAGTAGGATGATTTTGTTTAGTTTTTGTCTTTCCTCTACTAAAAAATTATTTTCTCCATTTTTGTACTGGGGTTTTACCTTTCCAGAGTTACAGTTTCTGTTCTCCCCTTCAATGGTGAAACAGAACACTCTACTGACCGTGAGTGAATGATTTAAAAAGAAGAATTTGGCAGAAATATGAATGGTAACACTCCAAGGGGACAAAACCCACATAACTATGTAGGTCATCTATTAAAGAGGGTGAATTCATTAAAAAACTTTGAAGTTACTGCAGGCTTGGGTGTTTTCCTGATTCAAGGTAATTTTTTTGCTAGGACAGAAACCTAAAATAGTTTTACTCAGGCCATAATGCAACCATTCCAGATTTACATGAAGGTGATTAAAGATGGAGAATAAAATGTAACCAAAAATCAACTTTTGACAGAAGACCTGTGTAACCATATAATATCACTGTGTAAATACAGTGCTAAAGCATAGTACTACTATAGTAAACTGAGAGCACTAATGTAGGCTTTCAGCATTTCTATTAAACCCCACCAGGGTGAAAAAAAGGGCTCATAGTATCTTTTTGCTTCAAACTGAGTCAGTTCATAAAGAAAACCTTCTGCATCCAAGATGTCTCTTTTTGCCACAAAAACTGAAGGAATGTCTTTCTCTGCTCTCTGCCTGATATTGTCAAATGGGAATTTCTAAATGCCGTTAAAAAGTATCAGTTAAGAACTTGATATTTACCTCACTGCACAATGAGAGGTAACAATGAGCAGCACACCTGTAACACTCCTCATGTGCTCCACTAAGATGCGTGCTGCTGTAGTAACGCAGTGGTAGTGAAAAGATGTGATCAGGTACTAAGTTTTTAATGTGAAACCAGCCATTTTTGGCTAACTGCTGTGCTTTGCAAGCCACCAGCAATGTCTGAGGACTCGGGCAGGTGACACAGGTAATTGCTTGTTAAGCATGCTTATAATGACATGACTTATACAAGGCAGATTGGAATACTTGGAGCAGTCTGACATGCAGAGGGCATTTTGCTCCTAATCCTTTGGACATCCAACTGGAAGTTCGTTTCCCCATTGGATTTGAAACGTGTGTGGACAAATTTGCCCAAATGATCTGACATCGACTTGAGTAACTCAGTCCAGTTTGGATATTGCTTAGTTGTTGTTACAGACAAATACACCAAAGACCAAAATGTCTGCAGAAGCTATTGTTTGGTGTTAATATATGAGCAAAACTATACTGCAGAACATCTGGGGGTTTCTGTTCCTACTAAAAGAAATGTGCAGTACTTACACTTTCCCCAAAAGCATCCAGAATGTTAACTTGGATCCTGGGGCAATTAGGGATTTCCCACCAACACACAAAGTAAAGCTTTGTCCAGCAACCAGAAATTTGGGGAAAAAAATTGTCTTCTGTGAGTTACCTGAACATGCTTGAGAAGTGATGTGTGAGGGAGGAGATGAAGATGAACATTGTGAGCACAAATAACCATGCAGCTCTTTGAGTAGCTTCACAGAGTAGATCTGGGAAGAAACCTACTTCAGTGGGAGGAAGACAGGCTTGTATAAACATAAAATATTTCTGAGGCTTTTGAAAGGACAAATGTTTTTCCCTAGTTCTCTGCTTGTGTTGCTTTTTCTTTTGTTGGTTGATAGATCTGAAGCCACACACTTAGCTGTAGAACTGGTTGAGTTGTAAAGGGTTGGAATGATTTCAGTTGCTAAAATTGACCTTTATCACATGAAAACCTTGAACAGCAATTGAATTTTCCAATTGAAAGAATTTCAATTACAAAATTTTGTATGCTGGTATCTGCTGGGGAAATTACAGCATGAGCTATTCCTTTTCTTTTGAAAACGCTTTTCTTACTCCATTTCAGAAATTCAACTTAAAAATGGTCTGATTTTATCCCTTTTTTTTTTAAATTTGAAATAAGAAATAACTTAATAAAAATTTCCCATGAAGGAGAATTTAATTTTCAGATAAGGCTGTTATCTGAAATAGGGCCAAATTCTGTCCTTAGCTTCTATTCCAGCCTTGAGGCACCAAATTTAACATCCTGTTATATTGTAGACATTTATGGGATGTAATTAATTTTCTCATTTAAGAAAGAAAGAAATCCCGGGGATTTGTTTTGTGTTGCTTTGGAATGAAACTCAGCTGTCACTCTGGGGAATGGCCTAGGTTGTCAGATTTAATGCAGGAGGGCTGGTTTGCATTCACAGTACCAGCCATTGTAGCCTTGTGAGAAATTTGGGTGTGCATTTCTGTGTCTCTCTTCTCCAATCTCAGTGTTTTCTTTTTCTCCCTGTGTGACTCACTATATTTTCTACTGTTGTAAGTTTACAAAAAACCCCGCCTATTTATTTTGCACCCCACCCCCCCATTTTTTCCTTCTTTCCATAGTGGGCACATCTTGGTCTTCTCTACTGTCTCTTGAACATACTCTTCTATTCTGTTTGTTTTTCTAAACTTCTTCTATCCAACTGTTCCCCTTTCCTCTCTTCGATGTGTTTTCAGGTTCTCCTTTCTGTCTTTCCTTTATCCACCTTATTTTCTTTTTTTCTTACCCATTCTTTCTGCTCTCTGTCAGTTCTCCCCATCTTTACCATCCTACCTCTCTCCTCATAATTTCTTCTGGCTCCCTCGCCGTACCCTTCATCACTGTGATCCTCAACACCTACTGTCGTGTGACAACCTGACTCCTTCATGCCTACCTCCTGCCTGTACCTGGCACCCCTCCTCATGTGCATGTCTTGCTGCAAATGTTATTAGTTGCATTAAGAATGCAAGAGGAGTTCTCCTGTTCTCATATGGATCTGGAGATGCACATGGCCTGACTGTCATTCAGACAAGGCTCAGTGTGCATCTATCACCTGCAAAGTCCATTCAATTGTCTGTGAATGATGACAGACTGTAATTTTTAACTGTCTAATACAACCTTATAACAGGATTTACTGTCTTCCTTGGGTATATGAGACCAGACTCCTCTTGAAAATGTCCTTGATTTTGGGGTTATATTTGTGTGACTGAAAGCAGCCAGGTCCATCCCTGTTTTTCTGCATTTTTACAGCGCAAGAACGTAGCACTTCTAATTTCTTTCTTTTTTTCTTTGTTGCAAATGCTTGATCAGGAAACCATTGTTATTCTGAAAACCTATTCAACTTGGCTCATGGTGTATTTTTTTTTTAATATGTTAATAAGTAGAAGTCCAACTTAACTAAAAGTTGCTGTTATTTACAAGATTTTCACGGGCTGTAGTAGAAAGAAGGCTCTCTGCTTCTGTGACATCTTAATATCATCAGGTGATTTAAACATATTCCCTGGAAGGACAATCTGAAGGGACAAGTACAGAGTTCACTTGAATGTGCTGCTCATGTCTAAAAGGAGGAATAACATTTGTCTTTGAACAGCACTGCAGTTTAAGACTAGGAACCCCTGTTTGAGGAAAACCACATTTCTGGACTTCCATACCTCGAGACTCTTTCTGAATCAATTCAAGTCAATGGCATGTCTAATCAGATACTTTGTTTTATATTTTTCAGATACAGTGAGATCTGGGAATTAAATATAAAACAAGTGGCAACAGAACATTTTAATAGAAGGAATGTGAGAGTGGGAGCTTGCAATTTATATACTTAATGTTTAGAAAAGGGAACAGATTATTACAGGCAAAGAAATCTTTATCCATACATTAAAAAATGGACAAAAATAATGAAGTGTCTGAAAAAAATCATGATAGGATGAGGTTTGACCAATACAATCAGCCATGGAAGAGATCCTTTGTAGAAGGGCTATTGCATCTTGGTGAGGTTTCTCATTCTCCTAAATATGACATCCTGATCCCTCCTGAAGACAGATCAATTAGTCAAAATATCTGATCTGGTTCTTGCTTTTTTTTAATGGGAACAACTGGAGCAAAAATCTCAGAAATACTAGTGTGCACACACTTGTCTTTGCAAAAATAAGTGGAAGGCAGTTTAAAATCCTGATTATTTCAGTGGTGCACCTCTTGCTCCAAGTTCTGTGTAGCTGCACTGCTATACAGTCAGATTTTTCTGTAGTAAGTAATGGATGAGATGGACATGTTTGGAGAAGTGACGTGAATGACACAAGTGATACTGACAGTATTTATGCTTTTGAGTAAAATGTTGTTAACAGTTGCATTAGATTCTGGTAAAATAATGCTATGTTAGTTGAGAAGAATGTCTTATCTTTAGGCTTGAGTATTTGGTGGTATAGACTTGGTATTTAATGGTTTATCCTCAAATCTGAGAAACCAATTTCACTGGAAGCTGCAGTCAAAAGGAGTAAAATCCGCACATGGCTATAGGTTAGTACTAGATTTACTGCTGCATTTATGCAGCATAAAACCCCACCAAGCCTTCCCCTGATATATTTATACATTATCGTCTTTGTTAATACAGATCTCTAATTCCTTTTCATTGCTAAAGAAGTCATAATGTGGGTTGTCTTTCACTCTCTTGAGGCTTTCACACAGATTTGACCCTATTCCTTCACCTGTTACCCTAATTTTTGGAACATTATGTCCAACATGAGTTATGATTTTACTTTGTAATTTAATGCTTTATTTCTCAGAGAAGAGAAATACAGAGAGTACATTCATTAATCATAGAAAATGTCAAAAGATTTGGATTGGAGCAACACTAGGCAAAGTATTGATTGAAAAACTTAAAATTCATCCCTAACATCTTTCATGATGTTTATTTAATAATGTTGGCCACCCAGAAAGAGACAATTCTAACCTTTATTTTCTTTTCCCCTCTCTTTCCTGTTTAATCAGAAAGGGTTCTAACCAAAGTCTAAATATTTCAGATTAGCATCATAAATTTGATTGGCTTGCCCCTGTTTTCATAGAAATTAGTGGTAAAACTTTAGAGGATCTGTCCTCAATTAAATTTCTTCACTTGCCTGAAGAATAAAGACAAGAAGAACAAAAATAGTAGAGTGTGGAGCATTAGGACTAGCGCAGGGAAGAAAGAGGCAATAGTAACATAAACTTGAAGGTGGAAGACATACATTAATTACTGCTACTAATATTTTCTGGATTTGCTACTTGTTGCATCTGTTTCAGCTCTGGTCCCCTCTGTGACAGGTTTTCAGGAATTTTAGTTGTAAATGTTTTTAGGGACTGGATTTTCATCACTCTTTGAAGTACCTGCTGTATTTCTGATCACTGTTAAACTAACACGAGGTGTGTTGCTATGCCTCAAAATGTTAAATATATGCACTACATGCACACATTATATATATATATTAGTTTTGAGGAATGCTTCAAGATTTTTACATTTAATTCTTACATTCTTCGCATTCTAAATTACAAACTAATGATATTCCTAACCAACCTAAGAAAGGAAAAATAGTACATTAATTAAATAGCTAATTTACATGCTGTCTGTACAGTTTTGTTTATTCATGTTAGCCGTAACATTTTTACAACTTACTAATTTACTATACTGTGTGAGGTGTTTCTAAGCATTAAAACAGCTGTGATGTTGGTATCTTAGAATCTCCTAAGCGAATTGTTTTACTAAATCTACTTTCTAAGTAAGCATAGAAAAGGATTTTAAGTACCCCACAATATTCAGTTATCGTTCATACATTTTTCTCTGTTGCAACATTTTCTGTCAGACAGTGCTTAGTAGGACTGCTCTATGTTTTCAGATAGATTGGTACATTTTTAGTGTAAAGGAGTTTGAAAAGGAGGGGGAAAAATTCCCTCACAAAGCTAGCATTGCAATAACTTGTTTTTCCTTTTTCTTTTATACCATTTAAAGCTTAAAGCTACTAGAAATTAAGACTGTTTATCTAATCACCCTACAAAAGATTATCTGATCTTGCCATGCTCTTTCAACAAATGGACTAAACTTTCTTGGAAACTTGCTAGAATTAATCTTAAAGGGTAAAACTTCTTTAGCCTTTGTGCAAGAGCCCTAAAACTGCGTGCACATGAAATCAAGCATCACATTTAAAGACCTATTCATTAAAGTCTTCAAATATTTGGAACTCCCACCTTCTTATTTTCTGTACAAGAAAGGCAACGGACATCTGATACTTGTTAATACCATCAGTGTGTTTACAGGTTTCAGAATTTTATGCACATCATAAAATTTTATGCACATCTTGTATAAATCTAAACATATACAACGTGTAACATATAGAAATAAGAGTTGCTGGTACTGGAAGAAGGCAACGAAAAATTTTGGAAACAGCTTAAAAAAAGATCTAACATTCAATAAAATAACTCATGAAACAAAATTTAACTGTCTGCAGCAAAGAAACTATTTATTTTTCCCCTATAATATAAACAATGAGGCCAGTATGAGACAAACCTCTGAAAGCAGTAAAAGTACACTTAATATGAAAAGATATTTATAAGTCTTAACTGTGCAATTTCTAAAGGCAGACTAAGTGAAACAGAAAGAGAACACTATCTTACCTATGAAGATTTGCAGAAATTAATGCTTTTCAGTTAACTAAAACTTGTTGTCTCCTTTTTATAATATATTCATTTTCTAATCCCACAAAAACTGGTGAGTAGTTATTATTCTTCATGTTTCAACTCACCAGTGCTATTATTTCCGAAGTAGAGTATCTATGTGTGTGTGTGTGTGTATATATATATGTGCATTTAAACCAAAGATTTTTCATTTCAGCTTGCTAAACAAATCCATATCACACCTACTGTTCTCACTGGAGCTACATCCTCCTAAAGTATTTTGTTATGATTTAGAAACACTGTCAAATAAAATAAAATAAAATAAAATTTGTGAGTTTGATAAAAGCAAAGCATCCAGCTAAATAACAAATAATATA
This sequence comes from Hypotaenidia okinawae, assembly GCA_027925045.1. Taxonomy (NCBI): domain Eukaryota; kingdom Metazoa; phylum Chordata; class Aves; order Gruiformes; family Rallidae; genus Hypotaenidia; species Hypotaenidia okinawae. The sequence goes on from BSDF01000016.1 coordinate 14,428,361, forward strand.
CTCACCCCAGGCATGTAGCTGAGGAGAATGTACTTCCAGCCAGATTTGAAAGTCATAGCTGAAGTGCTGTACATTGACTGGCAGTTCTGGCTTTTCTCATTGCAAGATATTTCACTGCAAGTCAAGTGAAGGTAATCCTGCTAAATCCTTTGATTTATCTAGAGCTTCCTAGGTAATGCAGGTTTTAAGGCCTTTCTATGGATTTTTTTTTTTTTTAAATAAACCGCTGAAGAAAAGGAGGTAACTGTAAAGACTGCTGTAGTGTTAAGGCATCCTGGCATTGTAGTATCACCCTAAGGGCAGCAAGGAACAGCAGGATATGCTCAATACATTTTGTTTAGCTGCTTAGAAATGAACCTCCAACCACATTTACTACATACCTTTGTTATAGGCCTTCCTCTCTCTGTATTTTTAACGTTCTGGTTCTGCTTCCTTTTCATATAAATCAGAGGTTAGCCTTCAATCAGTGAATTAAAGATCTGAGAGGACTTGCTTATACTGAATATCCAAGACACGTTGGCAGGGGCGGTACTTTTGAAAGGGCTATGATGTTTTTTCCTCCCTCTCCAAGGCAATGTCAAATAGGACTTCTTCTCTCAGTTCACGTGGTCCTTTGCACTTAGAAAATAGAATTTTGTACATCAGATACTTCATACATAGGAGACCCAGTGTGCAGTTCTAGAGGAGTAAGCAACTGATAATATAATTCAGCTCTATGTGCGGTTATGTCTCTAAGTCTGTGAGCTGTTGGTTACTTCTTTTGTGCTTTTGATATTGGCAGCTATTAAAACTTGAAGGCAAAGGTCTAAGGACTATGTTCAGTACCATCTTGATAGCAGGCACGTCTACAGACCCATCATGGAGGGAAGTCTATAGATAGATTTGGTGCGGTTTTGAAGGTGTGAGTGACAGAATATTTAGTCTAACAGGGTTTCCAGGTTTTCAGAAAAACACAACCACCTCAGATATTAGGTTTTGCTAACTAGATATTTTGCCTCCTCCAGAGGCATGGGGTCTCATGGCCTCCAGAGCCAGAGTTCCCTTTTCATTTCACCTCAGTGATAATAGTGGGCAACAGCACTGGAACCTTTGATAATCCAATGCTAAAATCAAGCCACCAAGTGCTGGGTTGCTGTCAAATTTGTGAGGGGTTAAAAGATCAGTGAGCTTTGGAGACTGTAGAGAACACAAATGCCTCGTGCTGGCTCCTCTGCTGTGTTCCTTTGCCAGGAGGTTCTGATTTAGCCCCTGGGCAATTCCAACAAGCAAGACGCTGGCTGAGGACTTGGGACTGCTTCTCTTTTGCCCCTTTCTACAATTGGATAATGTCTTCTTTCCCAAAGAGAAGAGCATTTCCTTTCCTCCAGCTTCCCAAGGCACTCACTGTTCCCATATGTTCTGCAGCTCTGCTCCAGCAACTTGCTGAGGAAACAGGAACACCAGTGGCAGGGGGAAGAGGAGGGCAAGTGCAGCCTGGCTCTGGCTCTTCTTCTTTTCCCACTCTTAAAGAAGAGAAAGCTAGCACTGTCATGGCATGGAGATAGAATATGGGACAGGGACACAGAAGTGTCTAGGATTGCAGAAAAGGGTCTAAACCAGCCGTGTAAGGCAGCAGGGTGAGGCACAAATCTACCAAGGGGTACCTGGTTGTAATGCATGTTCAGCATCACTGCTGTGATGCTGGTGCATTATCCATCCTTAAGCTGAGTGGTGTGGGCTATATGCCATACAGCAGCTGTGCCCTGAGTCAAGGCTGTGCCTGCGCCCTGCCAACTGCGGGCTTCAGCGATGCGGCCTATAGCCTCTCTTGATGGGGAGCATGTGGAAGAGACCACAGGGACAGTCTGACTCATTAGGTGTTCAGCTCGTATTCACAGAAAAGAGAAGGTGCAGAAAAGCCATATTCACAGAAAAGAAAGGTGCAGATATTGCTACAGCATCCAAGACAATTCCTGCTTCCCTGAAGGCTGGGGATGACACTTTGCTGAAGTGACTCCTGCTTCTGCAAGACCTGCTTCACTGATGGTCCTTCTGCCTCTGCTAACAGGGCTTGGGGTAGGTTCTTGTATTTCCTTTTCTGCAGCTCTGCCTTGTCTCTAGTGTAAGGGACTTTATTTGAATGGAAATTTCTATGAAGCGATTACCAGGCATGAATAAGCATTGTGCTTAAAATCCTTAAGTCTTAAAAAAGAAGTCTTAAAAACCTTCTCCTCATTTTTAGCACATGCAAAATGTGTTGATTTTTATTTTTGCTAGTGGCATGACAGCAGTACTGGGCAGAAAGCATCGCACGAGGAGACCTGTGCTTTTTCAAAGTCCAGGATGGACCACCCACAGACTGTGAGAGGGTGGCAGTTGATGCTACGTATGGGAACTGGGTCTACATGTGTAAGCAGTCATTCATTCAAGTTTTCCCCAAGAAGGAAGTAAGAAAACAGAACAGCAACTTGAAGCAGCTAAACACTTAAAGATTGGGACCATTAGAAAAAAAAAAAAATACCCAAGAGACTCTTCCATGATAAGAGGTTTCTAGGGTCTTTTTCTTAAGTTTCAGGGCTGTGCAGGTTCTTGGACATAGAATCTTCAATAGCTGGAAGTAAGGCTTTCAGTAGACAAAAATATTCTCTATTACCTAGTTATAAAACTTTTTTGGAACAACTTTCATTGTAAACTGTCAAGATAGAGAACCAAGAGCAGTTAATATTGACTTTATAGTTTAACTGGGGTTTACTTTGGAAATGTAACCATGTAAAATCCTTATTTCGTTTTTAAGGGGAAAACATGTAATCTGTCTTCCTTTTTAGTGTTTTCCCTGCTTTTTGCTCTTGTTTCAATTTCTCTGTTTTGCATCAGGCTGAACCTGGCCTAACATATGGCTAGCATGTAGCCCTGCCAGAACCAGCTGGAGACATCTCACAGTTGCCTGAAACCCATGATCATTTCAGCTTCCTATGATTACACAGGGAATCTCCCCTAGGGAACTTGGTTCCCTAAATACTATCACTGAGGCTGTTTTAAGTAGAACCTCATTATTTTTAGAAGTGTTTTAATTCTGGCTGTGTAAGATGTGATCTCTCTCCACAAGCAGTATGTTTTTTAACCATCCCCTCTCACACAACACAACTATATTGTTTAATTTTTGTGTTACCCTAGAAGTAACACTATTTAGCATTGAGTAAAAACATTTACTACTGCAGACCAGATCTTCAGGGGATTGGAATAAATAGCTCAAATGGAGTTGTCATTTTAAACCTTCTGTAAACCTTGACCTCCAGACTCTTTGTAGCTGGTGTAGAAACTCCTGCTAATGCCACTTGTAAAAGCCTCACTGCAACTGGCCACAGAGGACCAACTTTGGAACAAGAGAAGACTTAACCATGAAACAAGGAAAAACTGTGTGTCTCGGGGTGGCCTAGATACCTCCACAGTCCCGTTGGGATCTTCAAGAAGGCTCTTTGCCTTTGTGCTCGCTCAAAGACTAAATGACTTTATGGCCAGCATACCCTACACTGCCTGTCCTTGTTGACCTGTTCTTCTTGTAGTATTTACCATCTTTGCCTAGCTTTTTTTTTTTTTTATTAGAGTGGGATCACTAAGAGAAAAAATAACATCCTAATAAATATATGATGCCTTGCTGAGAATTTTCATGCAGTGAAAGCAGTGTCTTGCAGAGGAAACTTCAGTGCCTTTGTTAAAAATGTACACCAGTTTCAGGACCCCAAGTAGCTCCTGTTGTGAGGTGTATATTTCTCAGTGATGTAGAGGAAAAATCCTTTTTGTCTGAATAATTTCTGCTTTCACAAGCCCTTGATATCAAGGTGCCCGTATTTGTTCAGTTGCCCAGAACTGCAGCTGGACACTAGACATTCAAAATGAGTTCTGCAAGGTGGAAGGGCACCATCTGGGTGAAGATAGAAATGTGCTCCTTGAAACCAGGATGTTTGGGTGTATGTGTGTTTGTTAAAAACATGCTCAGAAGTACTTAGTATCTAATGCAGCATGTTATCATGGTATTGCATATGAAGGCAGACTAATATTTGATCTGGAGGACCAGGTACCTTCTAGTATTCTCCTTGCAGCTGCACTGCTCCAGGGTTTCATCCAAATCACAGCTGCTGGATGTTTTTATTTTGTCCAGATGAAGCACTTCCCAGCAGTGTACCTGTAACTGGTGGAGACCAGGCCAGGAGGCCTCCAGAAGCCTTTCAAATCTCTGTACAGAGTTCTGACAGTCCACTGTCAGGAGGAATAAGATGGGTGTTTAAGGCACAGACCTGGTTTGGAGGCACAAAGCCATCCAAATTGTTGCATATTTGGAAAAACTAGGTACAAATGTGCCTGCATAACATCAGAACTGAGGGAAAATCAAATAATTGCTTTGTTCTGAAATCTGCTACAAGGCAAAAGGACACGGATTGTTTTCATCAGTTTAAAGCAGATGTAGAAGTTACATGATTATATGGGGAGTTACATGAGAAGTAGATGATTCACCATTTTCATCTTCTCTCTAAATAGATGATGCCAAGCACCTGGCAGACACTTACTGTTGGCTCCATCAGAGATTGCTGCAGTTGACCAGGACGGCAGCACTGCGAGGTGGAGGAAATAGTTGCATCTTGAAAGGGACAGTGTGTGAAGTGCTGTAAAGTGGTTGTGTAACTGTAAAGGATTATGGGCAGAGTGGGCTGCACACCCCAGGGACCTCTCCTGCAGCTTGTAGCATGCTCTCCTCCCATTGTGGAAAATAAGATGTAGTGCCTACAGCTCCTTTCTCTTTACATACCAATCTCCTTTGCTTTATCCAAGGGATTTTTTTTAACTTTCCAATCAGTAATTGTGTTTACATCAATTTTCTCTCAATAATAAAATAACCCATTTCCTTAGTCTATGAGCTGCTCTTCCACTACTACAGGGTAAGTGACTAAGAAACATATTTCTTTTTTTTTAACACTCCCTATCACATCAGTTTTAAAGCCCTGGGATAATTTCATAGTGTCAGAGTGCTGAGGTCAACCCAGCAGCCCTGGGCAGTGTCCCCATGGCCCCTGAGGACCAAGGACTGGGTTGGAGATACTTGTGACAGATCTGTCATACCTCTTTCCCCACCTGAGGTGCTGTGTAGATGTGGTCATGGTGGAGACACTGAAGTCGGAAGTAGAAGCAAGAGTGATATAGCTTGGGGGAGGCCCACTCCAGTGTGTCAGTGAGGCTGGTGGGTTTTGTGCATGGCTGTGGTGGTGATTGCAGAGTATGGCCTGAGTGTGCTGGCACAGCGCTGATACACTGAAGGAAACACCTTTTACCTCTGCAGGACATCAAATAGATGTGTCTCCCAGAAAGAGCAAGCACAAAGTGCTTTCCTGAGGCATTTCCACATGTCTATCTTCTATTTGTCATCCACCTCTTCTAAAAAACCAAAAAGTGTTCCCATAGGGGCCCTTTGAATGCAATGTGCTTCTCTGGACTTCCAGATTCTTCCTAAGGTTCTAGGTCTCATTTAGAACTTGTGTCATCTGTAAAATAATATTTCATTTCATTGAAAAGTTTTAAGTAGGAGAAATGCATGCTCAGTTCTTTTGTGACTAGGGAAAGCATGTTAGCCATTGCCAAGAAAATATGATGTTTATATTGCTGGTGGTATGTCCTCCCTTAGTGCTTTGTTGGAAACTGGGAAGAACAAAAGTCTCACCCGAGGTTTGTATGTGCCAGTTTGAGTGCTCACACCAGTCTGCTATGAAGCATGTTGTTTCCCTTTCTGTAAATGAATGGAAACCATAAAATTAATAGGATAAATTTCATCACAGGGTGGATTCTCAGCTTTGCTAAGTGGATGAGTTAAAACTACTGTTCTCTTTATGTTTAGGACTGGGTGCCTGTATTCCTGTCTGGAATGTCCTTGACACAAGTCTGGGAGTAATGCATAGGGAGTAGTGAGCTTTGAGTGAGAAAAGGCAGGTTTGCATGGCACAGATCTTCCCCGTGTGTTAGGCGGTCCCAGCAGAGATGCTGCACCCACTCCATCTGTGCTGCCTGATGCCCAGGACATGCTGGATCTGCCAGTGCTCCACCACAAATGCATCTGTGAGCACTAAGACATCATTTTCATCTTGCTGCCCATAAATGGTCCATGCACAGCCGATTCCCTTGCTGCAGGCAGTCCCACTGGAAATACTGCTGCTGCACTGAGCAGATTGCCAGCTCTAGGAAATCCATGGCAATTTCCTAATTTCTCCAACCTATTTTCCCTTTTTTTCCCTCACCTGAACTCAAGTTGCAGTGGAAAAACAAGGTATGCATCCCCACAGATCTGGAAAAGATAGATTACTGAGCAGAAGTTTCACTGGGTCTGGTATTTTCACCAAAAGCTCTGATTTTATCTAGGTGGAGTTTTAGAGCAGAAACTTGAGTAAAGTGTTCTCAGCTGAAATGCTGTCTGCATTTTGACACAGTGACTTACCTGCAAAGGGTTTGATAGACTGAGTTAATTTTGGTCATCCCTTCCTGCTCAGAAAATATTTTCTGCTCTTCCAATTGTATCCTTTATGTTTACTATTATATTATATTTGAACATTTTGCTAAACATTGAAATAGCCAAAAAAAAAAAAAAAGTAACAGAAAAGTCTAAATAACTTCTTAGGAATAGAACTTGTATCACAGAGTTGTTTTTTCTTACTGTTTGTCCTTATGAAAATTTTCCCATTTCTTGTGAAAATCACTAGTAATCAAGAAGACACGATGGCAGTGCTAAAAGGAAATACCTTTTTATTTTTGTTGAAGCTTGTTTCATCTCCATAGTATCTGTGTTTGTGAGGGTGAATATGGAAGTCCAAAAGAGATTGATTTCCCCTATAAAGCAGTTGCATATTAATGTATGTGGGTGGAGTATATGAAGGAAGTGCTGCTTTAAAATGGGAAAATTCATAATTTCTGTTTATTTTTGATTTTTGGTTAGCTTACAGACATGACCTCATATGGGACACAGGCAGCTTTGAAAATGTCTGATTAAATACAGGTGAGATACATATAGAAGATTATATATAGGCCAGCTAATATTCCTCACAGGTAAGGGATTTGCTCAATAGTTGAGTTTCTGTTCTCCTTTGCTATCTGCTTGTTTCGTGTAGAGCTGACTGTTGGGTGCCCCACAGTCCCTAAGCCTCCTGCATAGGAAATTTCATCTCCTGCCTCAATAACATGGTTTGATGCTATGTATGGTGCTTACCCTTGCCATGTCATGCTGTAAACTCACTGGCGAGAAGTTTGTAACTCTGGAGACACGAGGTCAGCCTCAGAATTTCCAGGTGTATTTCCAGCGCTTTGAACACAGCGCCCACAGCTGAGTCACAGGTAGCAAGTACCTTCTTTATGGGGAGCTTTTAAAGCAGTGTTTAGTAGTCAGAACCTGAAGTCCTTATGGGTAAAATTCAGGTAACTAAATGTAGATGTCAACAGCTAAGCTAGTCAGTCCATGATTCTTCTACTGCAGAAAGACAGAAAACAGCCCATTTAGAGTATTTTTTCCTAAAAGGAACATCTGATATAGGTTGGGTGACTCACACCCTGGAAATGTCTGTTTGTCTCCACTGGATAAAACTGCATTTACAGTTGTCTAGACTGGTATGCAAATAAAGCATAATATTGCACAGACTACTTGCAATGAATAATTCAGGCAATTCAACTAATGCAGAAAGCTTTGTTTCAGTAGAAAGCATTTTGGAAAGCTTGTATGAATGTATGTTCATTACTGAAGCAGCAAAGAGTAAGACTAGCATGAATTTTCTGTTAGACATGTTTAGCAGTAAGTAGTATTATAATATCTCCTTCTTTAAGACAACGTCTAGCAAATGATTCATCGTGTATGTGGGTATCTGTGCTTATAGTCTTTCTGTGAGAATTATGAGACTTATAATAACTCAAAACTTGGCTGCCTGACAATGTAAAAAATGAATGAAGAGCAGAAAACCCTTAAAGATTGAGTCTCCAGACAGAGGACTACTAGGTTTGTTGGAACACATTAGTAAGCACTCAGAAAGTGGTATTTCCATGTTAATTTCTTGAATCTGTGGTCTTTCTAGGATCCAGAGCAATGCTTGCCATTTTTTTTTTTTAATTCTTGAAATGAAAACAATATTTATGTCTTTGGACCAAGTTTTGAAAGGCTTAATTGATCCAGGTTTATTAAAGATCTAAGTGTTTGAAATTTACAGTGGAAGGAAAATACTATCACCGTTTTAAGCTGTCTATCCATAGCAGCATCTGGCCTTGATATCCGCTTTGATCAAGGATGGATGGATTCTGGTGTTTGAAACCCTGCTGCAGAAAGGTCACATTCCCCTCCAGATGTTACATAAAGTTCTTCTTTCACTTGACTTATAGATGGGAGATGGCATCTCCCTATAACTTGTCAGTTTGAAATGGTACAGTCTTTGAGTCTGAGAGGAGGGTGTCATGGCAAAAAATCTGGTGAGTCCTTGAGAAATAATTCTTAAGCTAAGAATGCTCTTTGTTTTTGTATTTTGTTTCTTTGCAAAGAAGTCAATGCTTTATTGTTTTTCTCTTAATAACTGACATATTTTTTTTCTTGTTTATCCTTCCTTAAGGGCTTGATTTCATTAAATGTTGCAGTGCTTTGTCTAGGTTGCCTCTTTTGCCCCATGTGGATCTGAGTTTTCTTAAGTGTGGGCAAATTAACCAAAGCAAATACCAACTTACCATAAAGGGCATATGGAGCCTGGTACCATTTTTCTGTTCAGAATAAAGATCACTTTATTCATTTTATCTTTTTAGGAGGAGCAGCTCTAGAGGCTGACTAGAAAGACATACAGGTCATGGGCATTGCTTTGACTTTTAGAGCAGCTCCACTGCTTGAACTGCACATAGAGCTTCTAGGTAGGTAAATTCTCACTGTCTGGAAACTCAGAATAGTCAGAAATGCAGTTTGAGCAAGCAAATGACTGTATTCATTGTCTGGCAGATAGAGACAACTTAGCCCAGATGGCATGACTGTAAATACAGGAGGCAAACTGGTCAGATTTGGATCATTACATGTGGAGCAGGGAGAGAACCAAGACATCCAAATGTATAGGTGTAGTGCAAGGTCTAAGCAGGAGATGGCGAACAGAAGCAGAAACAATCACACCAGCAGCTGGGTGAGAAATGGGAGAAAAGCCCAGGATGGACAATAATCCTCAGTGTTTGAAAGTACTATCTGTTCCTGGTCGCCTTGTAAATCCATGACAAAAGGGAGAATAAACAGGATTTGATCTTCATCTACAGTCAATGTCTCTTCTACTCAGAAGTAGGTGAGGTATTTTTTCTGAACAGAGTCTTAGTAAAACAAACCTCACTTTGATTCATGGTTGCAAAGCAGTTACCATTGATTATTACTAGACTAGAGGTCTTTCTAGCTTATTGTTCTCCTTTCTAATTACAATTACAATTACTTCTGCTCAGTCAGCCATCCAAATTAACAAATCAGTCCTCTAGTGACAGATAGCACTGAAGACAGCTTTTGTTTTCACCAGGAAAATAATGGAAGAGTCTGTAGTGGTTTTGAGAAATATTTTTCCTGGAAAAAATGCTGTGGTGTTTTTTCTTTTAAGTGAGACATTTTACAGAAATACAGATGTTATGATAAAATTTCTTTTTGAAGAACAAGAGTTTAATTATATTGAAGTGGTCTACTTTTTAACTTTGCTAAGATAAAACACTGCTTTTGCATTTCAATATGGCATTTAATTTCAAATTGTACATTTCAATTTTGTCCAACCAAAGGATTTTTTTTTTTCTCTTACAGAACAGTATTTCTGTGAGATGGGAAATTTGGTTCCTCCCTAGCTACAAAGCTTTTTCTTGGATATCCTATTATTGGGTGTCATGATGAATAAAACTTGGGTCGTGTTTAAGATATGTTGGGTTGTAATGGTTAGATCTAAGGCTGGACTGAGCTGGGCTTAACTGTTCGCTTGGGTCTTTCAGTGTATTGAATTAATTTAATACTTTAAACCACCTAACTTCCAAACCCCCACTTTTACCCTCTCAGAGTAATATTTGACTCCCCATATGTTGTTGACAAAGTCTACTGTCTCCTTTATAGAGTCTCACTGGGTACTATGTCCAAAATGAAATTGGAGTCCTTGCTACCAACCTCTTTTACTGGTAAATTCTAGGCCAAAATGTGACCCATGCTTCTGTAATGGTCTTAGAAGCCCAAAGGCTTCAGTGCATATATGATCTTCAGAACATTGTTTCCTCACATCAAGTAGACTCCACAGCCTTGTACTGACAAGCAGATACCTATTCAGTGATAACATATGCTGGTCCCAAACTTGTTTTCCAATGTCTTTAGTAGTTCAGCAGAAGAAACCACTGTAGGAGATTTCTGTTTGTTTTCTGAGGGCAGTGTGTGGTGTTCTGGCCCTTCAAGATTAGGGTTAGGATTTGAGTGCCTCATTCTCCAGTTCTGTGAGCACTTACGGCCTTGAGAAGGTTCCACCTGTTTCTGCTTTTGGTCAGACCTGAAGGAAAACCTTGCCCAGCACATTTAATCAGGGAGGCAGAGAGGCTGTGTGCCTCCTCTACATCCTGCTGGTGAGGAATGCATGCCCTTCCTTTTTTTGTGTACATAGAGGGTAGTCACATGAATCTGCAGTTCTGATGTCCAGATTAGGGCCAAGCCTGTGGGTTCAGCCAATAATAGACTAGTATGGAGCCACGAGGTTTGTAGACTATGTAAAATCTGTGCATCTCTTGAGGTCTTGAAAGGATTGCTGTGATAACAAGCTGTGATAGGTGCTTTGATAACCTTGGCAGTGCTGGGTTAACAGTTGGAATTGATGATCTGAAAGGCCTTTTCCAAGCAAAGTGATTCAATGATTCTGTAACAAAGAGCATTATTGTGATAAATGATGGAGAGAGAAAACACCAAGTGTCAGATGTGCTGTCTGCACTGTTCCAGTGTCACATCTAGTCCTTTGAAAGGTCTCATTGGATCTTTCTTTCAAGCTAGGAGGAATGCTTTGATTATACACCACAGCCAACTTGCAAGCTCAGGGTTTCAGGGAGAGCAAGGTCCCCATTTACTCTGTCCTGAGTGGCACTGTGACTCGGACCAAGTACAAGACCAAGAAAGCAATGGAGGAAAACCTGCTGCTAGTGAAGGCTCAGAATAAAAAGTGTCTCTGTGCTGATCATGCTGGCAGTGATGGCTGTGGTACCAACTTTGTGTGTTCCCTTAAGGAGTTCATTTGAAAAGGGAACCCTCTGGAAGTAGACTGCAGCTCAATGTGTTTTAGAGATGGGGGGGTGTGATTTAAATTTGTAACTTAGTTTGCTTTGCTGAAGTTGGATTTAAGGTGAGGTGGGTTTTTTTGTTGGTTTGGGTTTTTGTGGTTGTTGATTGGGGTTTTTTCCCATATCATCTTTAACAGGTTTAGCTGCTGGTTGATTCAGTTGTACCGGGCAAACTAAGGGTGACACAACTTTAATGAAAGTAAATACTCTAAAAAAAGCAAAGATAAAAAGATATACTCAAAAACAGAGGAAGGTACTTAAATCTCTGGATATATGATTTTTTTCCTAGCCTGGGGTCTGACATTGTCAATTGATGAGAGGGCCTTTGCTGTAGATCTTAACTGATGTCCCTTTGAAGAGCTGGTCCACAATTTATAGTTACCCTGTACAGTTTCAGTCCTGCTTCGCTGCCTCTTTTCAACTGTTTCATAATAGCAGATAGTCAGATATTTAAGTCTTTCCCATAACTTCATGCCATAACTCTACTTCCAGACCCTTAGTGTGGAAGCAGCTCCAGCTTTAGAGAGTTCACAGGATGCTCCCAGCTGCTTACAGCTTTCTTTTCTCAAAAATCAGCCAACAGTCAAGCAGGCAGAAAACACTATTATATTGAGAATGCTTGAATGCATCTGCAGGTTTGTAGGCTTGAATCCATTTTAATACATTTCAGGTGTAGACAGGAACTGAACTTCTGAAACTGTGCTGAAGATTGGATGCATTTCTTATACTTCCACTGGTTACCTTCAGCTGATGGAGAGTGTATGCTGATCACTTGCTGAGCTAGCACTGCAGAAAGTTAGGGAAAAACATTAAGCAATCTACATACATTTGATAGGGAATAGTTGGAGGATAATAACTTGGAGCTCTTAAAATGTCTTGACAGAAAATGCAAGTATTCTTGCTCAAAGTCCTGCTTCTGATGGCTTGCTTTGTTTCTCAGTGAACTGAATCAGACTCACATGCCCCACAACCTTGTTTGTGTAATTTGTTTTTCTATTGCTCTATTAGAATGAAATAATGTGTTTTTCAGAATTATGTAGCATAAAGGGGTGTAAGGGTCGTCTGGCTCAGAGTTCCACAAACAGGTTTTGGTAATGTCTAGTGTGTTGACCAAGAGTCAACTCATGGGGGGTTGTGAAAACCACTCAGCCTTGGATTGCCTTGAGACCCCATCTCTAGTCCAGAGACAGCTCATGGGGAGCTGTGTAGATAGCTCAAACTTGAGTTGTCCTGTAAACTGAGACTAAAATGGACAGTGCTGCATAATTCAAACCTGGGCTGAGCCTTCAATTCCTTCAACAAAAAATATGAGTCCCAGTCAAGCCTAACAGTAAGATAAAGGCAAGCCAGAGGGTTCCCATTTAGCTTTTATGGGCCCAGACAGTACAAAGATACACAGCAGATAGGGTATAAGATAAGGGGGAACACTGCTATCATTTGCTTATTTGAATAAAGGACACTTTTATTACATCTTTTAAAAATCTTTTAGATGATTCATCTCTATATATTTTTCAGTCTTTCATAATTGTCTTACAAAATAATGCTGGGAACACCAGTGGTGAGTGCAGTGTATGGAGAAACACAGTATTGCCAAAGAAGGTATCACCAAATAGAAGACAATACCAGAAAGACAGGATAAATTTTGGAATGGCTTAGTAACTGGGGATGGGGGTTGCATATTTAAACTATAAATGTCATGCATTCAGGGAGGAATATAAAATTTTTTAACTATGGCTGCAGTTCTGTGGGAAGTGCTGAAACAGAAATACATGTGGTATGTGAGGATCAGTGGGTTTTCTGCTTTCTTGGCATATTCTTTGACTTGTGGCAAAATATCCCACTAGTAAATTTTTTTCAACTTCTTCCTTTTAGTTCTTCTCTTAGCCTGGATTTCACACAAAGCAACTGTAACCTGTAACACAAAGACTACTGCAATAGGCAACTTCATCTTTATTCTATCCCCATGCAGTTTATTCCCCTTCCTTGTTCCACTTGCTTGTGACAGACTTTCCTGGCTGCACAAGTGCTTGTGCCAGAGCAAGGGAGGGGTGGCAGAGTAGAGGCAAAAATGTGGAGCTTGAGTGGGAAAGAATTATTCTTATGGAAGTGTGTTTGTGTGTGGCTTCAAGCAATAATGGGATTCCAGCCTCGTGTTCTTACATGAGAGAGGAAATATGGAGCAGGAGGTATCTGAGAAGGATGGCTAGAAAGAGAGAAAATAGGGGAAAGGAAGGAGGAGAAGAAAAGGAATTCTAAAGGGAGCTCCTTTCTGGTGAAGGCAGTTGAAGTAATTTACCTTGTTGAACAACATTAGGACTTGCCTGGGCATGGGGTAGTTCAGGGAAAACCCTCAGCCCTACGTTGGTAAGAGTGAGGACTAAAGATGTAGGTAGGAGCTTTGGTGGTTTGAGGAGAGGAATGGAGTCACTGCACATGGAGGCACTTTTGGGGCAGAAGACTAATTTGAGACTTTAAAAACCCTTTTTTTTTTTTTTTGGTCTTGTTCTTTAGAGAGTGAGCAAGGATCTACTAATGACACCTCAGAGTTTACTAGGGTGAGGGCTAGAGCTAGTGTTGAAATGAGTCATCATTTCAATGAATTTGTTCAGATAAAAGAAATCCAGATACAGTATCCCTTTCAAGAAGAGTACAGTTTTGCTAGCAAAACAGAAGATGTTCAAAAACATCTTTTAAAACAGTGTTTAATTTAGCAGGAAAGGCAGCTGTACATCAACAAAGATATCAGGTTGGGCACTGAGATTTTAATGTTCCACTTTCCGCAAACAAACGTATTCTACTGAAGCAGTTAGCTCTGAATTAACCAACTCCTTGCTATCCAAATATGGACAGGCAGGACTCTGTATCTGGGTGCTTTGGGCTGGGCATATGGGATGCCACCATCCAAGTCTTGGCTCAAAAAATGTTTATTTGTAAGATGAGCAGCCTGAATCTGCCTTTGTGCTGCAGTCAAGCAGTCACCATGGTGTCCTGCACCGTGGTGCTGGGAGCAACCTGTGGTGTATAATCTGTTTTGAATCAGGTAGAGCAAAGGGGGGTGTGTGGCTGTTTCCCCCTCAGAGGTGAGAGCAGGGGTTCTCTGAAGATCACAGAGCCACAGAATTGTAGGGGTTGGAAGGGCCCTCCAGAGCTCATCGGGTCCAACCTCCTGCCAAAGCAGGGTCCCTAGGACAGGTCACACAGGACAGTGTCCAGACAAGGCTGGAATCTCTCCAGAGAAGGAGACTCAATCACAGAAGCTCTAATGGGATATTTGTTGCTTTCTGCAAAATACTAACCTTAGGTGTCAAACCTGTTTTTTTGAATAACAGAAACTTCCAATTTGGTAAACCTTTCATCTTGTGTGTGGAGTTTATTTCTAATATAATTCTTTTCCAGGGTCAAAATAAAGCTCCATATAATGCATTTACTTACTTTTTTCAGATAAGGTAATCTCTTATTTGACAGTTTAGTTTCTTTCAAGATGCTTAGATATTCTGCATGTGTTCTAATAACACATTTTCTCTTCCAATGAACCTTTTCTGACCCCTTTGAAAAAGATTAGGGAAGAATTTAGTTAATATATTAAAGTGATTTATTAGAGTCTGCATTCACTTAAGTATTAGTTGATATAAAACTAATCTAGATCAGAAGTACTCTTTGATATCCTTGCTAAGCAAGGTACCACAATAATCACAGTGTGTGTAAAATCAGGAAAAATTTTGGCTTTGAGGGTTATTTGATATGGCTCAAATCAGGACTCTATTAGTGTTTCACATTTTTATAGCACTTGGCACTAAAGTTATCATCTGCTTTCAAAGTTTTATGGGAGTTTCTCAGTTTAATGGATTCTAGAATTTCAGGAAAGAAGAACTTCAAGGAAACACTGCTCTTTTAACATTTTAAAAATCAGCATGCATTGATACATGATAATCAGCAGTTTGTAAAGTAGGCATTAATGAAAGCCTGATTGCAGAGGAAATACACAAACAGTGTGTGTGAATTACTGTATGAAATAAATCTATTGTGTTTGCAGATCCTTATGCACTAAGCACATGAGAGAGACATTGGACAGTGAGAATAAATCAATGACCAGAAAGAAAAAAAAAATCCCAACTCATGTTCTAATGGGAAACTATTCTCTGTTACCCTCTTCCTGAATTGGAGGGAAAACACTGAAATGTTTCATTTCATCTCTTGTGAATCCTTAATGTCGTGGGTTTGTGTCAGTGGGCTGAGAAGGCTGTGACTGGTTTCAGTTCCACTGAGCATCCATCCAGGGCTCACTGAGAGCTTAGACAAAAACTAAACTTAAAAAATCTTCCAGGATGGGTAGTTAGAAGCCCACCTCTTCATCTTCCCTGAAAAGAGCTTCGCTGGGAGGTTGGGAGGTAAAGGAGAACACCACAGATGTTGTTCCTATAGAAAACTGGGTTTATTGAAGGTGTATTTTTCCTCTTCCTTCCTGCAAATCAGTGCGAGTGAACTTTCTAATCACCTCTGACTGCGCCTGCCTTCTCTGGTTCTCTTGCAAGTAGATGGGAGTTGTGTTTCTTGTGTTAATATTTCTGTAGGTTTATATATTATTTTGAATTCCTCTGCTGTGAGCTGACCTGTGGATTGTACTGTGCATTTCCAATTTACATTTTAGCAGCAATGAGATTCCCTTCTATGTAACAGGCCTGTGGAGTCTCTGATAGTCACAGAGAAATCTCAGTCACTGAATTAATAATTTCAGTGTGACTATCAGAAATTAATCCAACTAGGTTAGTATGCAATAGATCACAATATTGCTATGGTCTGGTAACCACAGGTAGAAATAAGAGTGAACACACAGGGCAGATAACCCTTTCTGCTCCTGCAGACTTTGGCTATTTAAAGGCATCAGCAGTGGTGCATATGCTCACTGCTTTTGCTAGAAACACTGAGTTTTGCAGCTTTGCTCTCTGTCTGTTGTAAAAGGCATGTAAAAGAACACAGACCAATGCTCAAAATTGTCTGGAGACTCTAGACAATATTCAGCTGGAGGAAGGACCTTTACTGACATGCAGGTCTTGGTATAACTTGCTAGTGTAACCTTGTGCAGGGAGAGAAAGCATCTTGCAGGTTCCTTTTCTGGCTTAAGTGTATTGACACACCAAGAACACAGTTCTTTTTTCAGAAACAAACCCTTTATTTTAAAGGAGGGAAGGAAAGGGAAGGGGATGTCAGACATGCTATGCAGTGAGGTTGTCAGCGTAGACCGGAGCAAGATGACTATGCAGCCCAGGCTGCATAACGCTTCAATTCAAAGCAGCAGAGCTTAAAGAAAGCCCCCCAAAACCAAAGTTAGAGCAGCATCCTAACTAATTATATGTTTCTATATTAGTGTGTTTGTTCTACGAACCTGTCTTTCAGTCCTCTGTCTAGGTGGAGCATGCTGTAAAAAGGTGTAGGATTCTGATAAATATATGTTTTTCAGTTTGTTTTGGTCATAGTTGTTCTGATTATGAAATTTAATGTTGACTCATATTGCCCAAGACCTCATTCCTTTAAAATTGCTGAGGTTTGTAACTTTGATGTCAAGAAGACCAACCTGTTCCAAAGACCCTTAGAGGAAATAAGAGAAATAAATTCTCCCTTGTCCAGCTCTGCATAATGTGAAGCCTACAGAGCTCCACACTGGCAGTGGCACGTACACAGTACAGCACTGCCCTCAGGCGTGTGTACAAACCAGGATGGAGGGTTGTCTGTCCTGCCTACCCCCTAATGAGTCAGGTGCCCCTCTGCCATCCCTTTTGTGCTTGAAAAATACCACGATCTTGTGATGTGTCCAAAGAGGATGAGGTTTCCGAGAGCTGTCCTGGCTTTCTCCCTACTTGCTCTGCATATTCCCTCCTACTTCAAAGCAAACTGGACATATTCAAGCACAGTATAATAGAGAGTTTGGGAACTGGGAAGCAGAATCATAGAATCATAGAATCATAGAATTGTAGGGGTTGGAAGGGACCTCGAGAGATCATCGGGTCCAACCCCCTGCCAAAGCAGCTCCCTAGGACATTTCACTCAGATAGGCGTCCAGACGGGGCTGGAATCTCTCCAGAGAAGGAGACTCCACACCCCCTGGGCAGCCTGTCCCAGGGCTCCCTCACCCTCACTGGGGAAAAGTTCTTCCCTATGTTGGTGTGGAACTCCCTGTGCTCCAACTTGCAGCCATTGCCCCTTGTCCTGTCTCCACAGACACTGAAAAGGGGCTGGCTGATTCCCCCTGCATCTCCTGCTTAAGATAATTATAAACATTAATTAGGTCCCCCCTTAGTCTTCTCTTCTCAAGGCTGAACAGTCCCAATTTTCTCAGCCTTTCCTCATAGGGGAGATGCTCCAGGCCCTTCATCATCTTTGTAGCCCTTCTTTGGACTCTTTCCAGGAGATCCCTGTCCTTTTTATCCCAGGGAGCCCAGCACTGGACACAACACTCCAGGTGGGGCCTGACCAGGGCAGAGTAATCGCAACCCGTAATGACAGATGTCAGGTGGTGAGAGCAGAAAGCTGATGCCCTGCTCTGATCTCTTCCACAAACTTCACTGAAACCTCTAGAGAATGAGCAGTACTTGGTGCAGGGGGAAGAACATCCTCACAAAGCTTGGAAAATGCAGAATAGGTGTTCACAGGAGGTAACTCTCAGAATGATGCTTGGAAAGAGATGAAAATGTCCAGAGGGCGATAGGGGCCAAAGAGGACTTGAGCTCCGGTGTGGGATTCAAGTTGGTGTGGATTTAAGGGCAAAAAGAGAACTAGAAGTTAGGCTCTGGTATATTTTTAGAAGGTCCCATTTTATAAGCTAAGGGATTTCATGATGGCGTGTGTAAAAGCCAGCATGTAGTTTTATGACAGGGTCCAGTTAGTAACATTTCTTTTTTTAAGTCTGCAAATGGATTATGATTTTCTCAGCTGAGTCAGGTAAGTGGCTTGCTGAGCACATGTTTCAGTGCCATGCACTGTATCTGTTAGAAGGAAACAGGCCTGTGACTTACCATCTCTCTGACTGTATGAATACAAATATTTTAGATCCCAAAGCAAATGCAGTGACATCAAAAGTGAGTGTCTGGAGATATTTTTCTGTGTTTCATTCAAAGAAGCCATCCATGGCGACTCTGGTAGTCGTACCTCTCTGCAGGGACTGGAACCCCAGACAAGCAGCCTCTCAGTATTGGCAGAATTTTCTTTTCCTTGTTTGCATAAACACAACTTTGACTACATGAAATAGTGACTCGTTTTTAAGCCTAAGCTTTCAGAATTATTATTTTGTAGAAATGACTGTTTAAAAGGTTGCAGTATTTTCCCAAATATAGAACCCCTATCTGAACATTTAAGAACAGTAAACATTGTCATTTACAAATAACAGCAAATTAACTCTATCACACCTCTTCTATAAAATATTCCTCATGCACTTTTGCCTGAGAAATAACAAATTAAATAAGCATAAGAGGAAAAATTTTTCATAACATACAAACCAAAAACATTGTCTTCTGAGAAAATTCTTACTGAATTCAAGGTGTTAAATTAACATTAACTTCACAAATAATAGGAATAGTGTGTGTGTGTGTGTGTGTGTAGGGGAAAAAATAAACTAAAAGAAATATCTAAAATAAAGCAAGACTTGTTATTAATCAAATTTTGAAGTAAATTATTTTTCATGGAGACTGGAATATATGTGGGATGAATATAGTCACATACAGAGAATAAAATTATTCTGGTATTACCTAGCTGAGCTTGAGTTCATATAATGTTCTTCTACTGGTTTGTGTGCTTATTCAGTGAAAGAGAAGGGTTTTTTGAACATGCATTTTTAAACTCTACCATTGATTTTAATCTTAGGGTGAAAATTTAACCCGTCAGTTTTGTACTAAATTCCATACTGACCCAGGAGATAAATAAGGGATGAAGCATGAATCTAAGGAGAAAGAAATTGTGAATCTCTGCTTCTTCTCAAAGATAGAAACACACAAAGCTGAAAAAGAAATAAAGAAGTTCTTTGAACTTCAAAAATATTGCTTAAAGGGATTTCTGCTGAAGGCAAAATGTTTACAGACTATAGCATGAAAAGAAACATCTGCTTGTGGATGGCAGCTGAGAACTGAACATGTACCACAGTAGGGCAACATCTGGAAGTGACATAGTGCAGGGTCTCCCTGTGGAAAAAAAAAAAAGATGTTATGGTATCTGTGCAAGGAATGTATCATTTGAAATCTGTATTCTGTAGTGTGACAGCTGGGAAACCAGTGTTTCTTTTGTTGCCCCTTCTTCACTGGCACATGTGTATGTAAATAAGCAAACCCTGAAAGCTTTTGATATTTTCCAGTAGCTTCTCCACTGCAAATTCTCGATTAATGGGGATGAGCAAAGTTCATGTAGTTCATGAAGCCTTCTATCTTAAAAACCAAACAGCAGAAAGAGTTGTTGTGTGTGTGTCTTTCTGTCTGTCTTGGTTTTTGAGAAGTATACATGAATGAGGCTCATCAGATTGAAATTAAACACTGGACACTGAAATGGTAGGGCTTGCACTAGCAACACAGACTCTGTGAGCCATGCTGTATCAAAAGGGCACTCTCTGCTCAAGACTAACAAATAGCTGTCATTAACCTGCCATTGGAAGAACTATGCCTCTTCCTAAAGCCAAGTTGTACAGATACCAAGCTTTAGTTCAGGTCTGTGTCCCTCAGCATCACCCATGGGAGGAATTAATTTCACTTTGACTCCAGCAGTGCAGATGGATTGAGTAGAAAAATATCTTAGTCACCTAGAGCAGTGAGAGGTATGGGAACAGAGTATGGCTTAGGAATGGGAGCAGAGAGATGCCCTCTCTGGCATTCTCACTCCAGCCCATGTTCATTACTTTCTCAAGAAATTCAGACTTTGATTTCAGAAAGAGAAATTAGCTATCAGCATGTGCTGACTGTTCCTTAATCCCAGCTTTACAAATGCTCAGCTGCCACCAGCCCAGTTGTTGTTTGTCAGGATAAAGTGGTTTAAACCACAGTGTGGTGGGGATCTTGGGGTTGGTTTGTTTTTTTGAGGTTGGGTGTGTTTTCTTTCGTCTCTTAAGTCAGAGTATGAAATATATTTTTTCTGGAATAAGAATAGTCATTTACAAAAATATGCTTGCTGGGAGGAAAATGGCTCTCTGCTTCACATGGATACCCCTCTGGTGCTGACTGGTATGTGCCGTCAAGAGAACTGGGAACTAAGTCACAGTCAAACTTTATAATAATGACACAAGAGATGTGTCAGAAGGGACCTTCCATATGGCCTGCTCTAGACACTTCAGAGTTGTTTTCTGCACAAATCCTCTTGATGCATCCTGTTTTATGGGTCATCATGGTTGCTAGAGATGTATGTGTTGAGGGGTCCTTGTTGAGCAGCCATGGAAGGTAGCCTACTGGAGAGCAATCCAAGACAAACTGTTGTGCACTGCAGTGGAGTGATGGGTGCTCTCCCTTACCCAAAACATGAGTGTTTCCTGCTTTTAGAAATGAAAAGAAAACAGGATATCTGCAAACAACATTTTGGAAGGTTTTTCCTGAGCTGTTCATGCTTCTTAAATTGGAGGGCTACTAAATGAACAGCCGTCTTAACTTTTCAAAGCAGGGAGGACGGGGGCTTACAAGCTTTCAGGCTTCTTTCACCAATTTGGTTTGTTTTCAGGTAACATAGACTAACATTTTACAATCTCTATTGACTGATACAGCCAGCTTAGCTATCTTCCATAACACCCCCATAATTTAATATCCTTAATTAGACCCACAAGAGGGGTTATAGTCCAGCTGCCTGAGTCAAAGTTTATCTGGTTTCCTGGAGCTGTGAGAGCCCTGAATAGGTCAGGTGTACCCTGAACATTTTAGCAGTAGACTAGCTCTGCACAAAGTGGAATTCAAATCAATGGTGAGACATGAGGTTCATCAGTTTTCCACTTCAGATTTTTTGGGCTGCAGACATTTTAGATAGCTGTTGATGGATCTGGATGCCTGTGAACTGGATAAAAGAAATCTAGATCTGGTTTGGGATGTTCATGGCTGGGAGCATGGCCACAGGTGAGGGCACTAGGAAAGATTCTGGGTGGGTTTTTTTTGACATTATACTTAAAATATCAAATGCCATTATGGGCTCCTTCCCAGGTTATAGTGTTCCCCTGAAGACTGTGATTCCAAGCAGCCAAACCAACAATAACTCCTTTGGAATGCTTAGAAAGAGAAGAAAACTGTCAACATGCCAGCCATCCTTGGAATAGCTATAGTAACTGGTTGGCTGGGATATTTCCAACATGCTGTGACTGGCATTTCTGGCATCTTCTGCCTTCTCCAGAATCTATCCTCCCTGGGAAATGTTTCATTCTATGGCATCTCTGACTTCAGTTTTATTTAAATGTTATGTAACTAGAAGCAGCATCTGTAGTCCCAAATACTGAATTATCATTAGTCTTTGTTGAAAGTAAGGTTTCAAAGTATCAGAGGGGTTAAAATATAACGGATCATTTTCTTCAAGATTACAAGCCTTTAGTGTCTGTTTATGTCTTGATTTCAGGCTTTTCTGCCCCACTGCTGGCTGAGAAGTTTTATTTGACTAGGTGGTTTGGGTTTTTTAAGAGAAAGAAAAAGGATCCAAATTCAGTTTTTTCATATAAATCAAGTGTAATTTAAAGAAGATACCATACATACCATACCTGCAAACAAAGGCAGCTGCTCATTGCAGTGTACAGCTCATTTGTGTCTAAGAGAGTGAGTCTGGTGGCTCCTTCCCAAAAAGATAGGCCTTTTTTTTTCTTCTTCTTTTTTTAACTTCATAGTCCAGTTTCAACTTGCAGTCAGGTATCATCCTGCTTCTGCAAAACTAAAAAAAAGCTTTTACTGTTCCCTAAGGTTTTCTTTCTACTTGTAGTGAAGTTGGGTCTTGATTTTTGAAGCTTGTTTATTACTGTAGGGATATCACTGAGCTCCTAAAGGCAGAGGTGCACGTTGGTGTGCTCTTGCAGGGTTAGGCTCACCCACCTTCTGTGAGGGATGTAGTTGTGAGCGTTAGGTTCATGGCATCAGTCATTTTGTAGCATCTTAAGTAGTTTTGCAGAAACCTTTTACATTGTTTGAACACTTAAGTAGGTACAAGAAAGTCAGGGGTGAGGATTCAATCATTTAGCTAAAAAATTGAAGAGAAAACTTTAGGTCTGGAAACAGGATGTCTAGAACTATTTTGTGTGCTTTTGACTGTAAAAGCTTGTGTGATGTGATCTGTGGCTAAGGTTTAGTTCTGAATGAGCCCTTTTTCAAATATACTACATATTTAATCATTCAGGAGGTCTCCCTGTTGCAGCTGAGATTGCATCCAGCTGTATGGAAATCAGTCCCTGACTTCTGTGTTCTGGCTATACTTCTGACCTGATGATTTCTGTCTTCTCTCAGTCTTATCTGTACTAATACAAAAAGACAAGAAAATCTCCCCAGATACCTGACTTTTGGCACTAAAATGCCTATAGTTTCAAGATTAAAGCCAGACAACTCAGGGTGATGGTGAGGGAAAAGCTGTGGTTACTGCTGTGGAGAGGAAGAGTTACAGGAATAAGAACATACATCTGTAGTGATGGTCTTAATATAATTATCCATCTGCAAAGGCCAATACTCTAAGAGAAAAGCAGCTCAAATATCATGTTGAAGTCTTAGGGTTCTGAGTGTTGTTTCAGCAGCAAAGATATTTTTGAAACAGCTCTTACTCCTGAAGACTCTGCAATCCACATTACAGTAATTTGAAAGTGATGGGAATCAGTCTCTTCTCCCAAGAAACAAGCAATAGGACAAGAGGAAATGGTCTCAAATTGTGCCAGGGGAGGTTTAGATTGAGTATTAGGAAAGATTTCTTCCTCTAAAGGGTTGTCAAACATTGGCACAGGCTGCCCAGGGCAGTGGTTGAGTCACCAGTCCTGGAAGGATTTAAAGGTGCAGATGTGGCACTTAGGGACAAGGTTTAGTTTTTGGACTTGGCAGTGCTGGGTTAACAGCTGGACTTGATAATTATTTGAAAGGTCTTTTCCAACCTAAGTTGCTCTGTGATTCTATGACGGCAAATGAGCATCCTAACAGAAGTCATTAAGAAAGTAAAGCCTCTATTTTGGCTGGGAGTGATATGAAGTGCAGGCAGGGCAGGCATGGTCTGTGGTGGGTTGCCATCCCAGTGACATTCTGAAGTGGATATATGTGATCTGGATCTACTGCAGGCCAAGGTATAATGCTGCAAGATGATGATTTTACAGTGGTGCTCTCTAACTGCCTCTCTTTCAAATGCTGCAGGGGTGGAGTGCCACATTGAACCTGCTGTTAGCAATCCAGGGGCTCCCACACAAGCTTGCAATGCTGAGAGTAACTCAGCTAGCCAATTTTAGAACTGTAAAGTCTGTAAGTGCAATATTCTCTGTCATAATTGTGCCAATAATTGTGTGTATGTATCTGCATAACTGTCAGTCAGCTGTGGTTGTAATGTTCCTTGGGTCTGTGAAGTCAAAGGCTCATAGAGGAAAGCAATTGGAAGTGAAAGATTTGTATAACTGTGATGTAGCATTTATTTATTTATTTTATTTCACTTCTGGCTAAGAAAGTGCATGATTTTATTTTTTAAAAAATATTTATTGAACTGAAAAAAATGGGAGGGGGTGTGCACAAGGTTTAGCTTTTCCTCATGAAAATTGAAAATGTGAACTATGTTCTGTCACAGGTAATAAAATGTTCTACTTGACTTGACCCTCATGTTCATAAATGTTTCATTTCAAGTACTCTAGGAGAAGCAAGGGAAGAAAAAACTTCTTCATTAACTTTCTGGGGCAGGAATAGAAGGAGGAAAGGGCAGTGATTGTATTCACTCTCATGCAAAAAGGCAGCCCAAGCAGAATTTTGTCATTACAAGGTAAATTTTTTAAAAAGTACTATCCAGATTAGGTTATTTTATGATGTTGAATATTGAATTTAAAGAATTAAAATTTACAGAGAAATAGGTGTTTTCTTTCAGGCATGTATCACACTCTGATTCAGAGTGCTTCCTGAAAAAAAAACCTGCAGGGAAGCCAATCTTGAGGCTGTTACTGTGGCTGTTAGTGCTACCTTGCTAAAAATAAATAAAACAAACACAAACCACACTTTGCTGGCTTAATCCAGGCACTTAAACAGCTCTTTTTGGCTACTACCTTGCCAATATTATGATACTACTCGGGGATCATTATTTCAAATTATCCCAAGTTAAAATATTTTTGCCTGTGTTTATGACTCTTCAGGATCATTTAAAAAAATTTTTAAAATCTGCAATTGTTATTACTTTCCACTCCCAATCCTAAGACACTTTTCTCTGGTGTGTTTACAAGCACTTCTTTTTGTCTTCTGATATAGTTCTGTATTCTTTTTTCATTCTGCTTTAAAGACCAAGGATGGAATTAGTATATCATGCAGTAATATAAACAGGGTTATGTTACAATTTTTGTAATGAAGAATTTTGAAGCACAGAGTTTCCAAGAACTTGGCTTTTTGCTGACAATGAGGAAGCAAAAAAGACTGTGTCAATTATGCATAGAACAGAAAATGCTACCTTGATAAAATCAAAATGTTTTGTAGATATATATTACTTGCAATGAACTGTCTCCAAAATACTGACATGTTTGGATGGCTTCTTGCCTGCTTTTCTGATGACTTCTTACCCTGACTTTGAGCTCTTTATGGAATAGTAACCCTGAATGTTTGGCTGTATTCCTGTTGTTGTTGGTTTTGTGGAGTTTTTTCTTCCCTCTCCAAAAGGATACTGTCAGGAAAAATGCCTTTTTCCTAGAATACATCCTTCTCCCTGTGTAGAAAACAACTTCCCAGTGTGAACTGGTGCAATACTCTATTCTTAGCAGGTGTCAGTAGCAGCTCAGAAGTATTTCAAATTAATCACTGCAACTAACATGTTTAAGGTAACAAAAGCTGGCAAGTAAAAAGATGGTTTTGACTTTGAACTTCAGATTTAAGTAACTATTTCTTGTGATACGGTTCATCAGATCTCAAATGCCATATTAGAGTCACAGAATCCTAGAATCTCCTGAGTTGGAAGGACCCATAAGTTTTATCAAGTTCCACTCCTGGCTCCACACAGGACCAGCCAAGTCAGATCATGGGACTGAGTGCATCATTGTCCTGATGCTTCCCGAACTTTTCCAAGCTCGGGGCTGCGACCCCTTCCCTGGAGAGCCTGTTCCAGTGCCTGACCACCCTGTCAGTAGAGAATCTCTTCCCAATATCCAACCTAAACTTCTCCTGTCATAGCTTCACTCCATTCCCTGGGGTTCTATCCCTGGTCCCCAAAGAGAGGAGAGAGATCGGTGCTGCCCCTTCACTCCCCCTTGTCAGGAAGCCACAGACCCCATGAGGTCTCCCCTCAGCCTCCTCTTCTCCAAGCTGAACAAACCCAGGGACTTCAGCCTCTCCTCATGAGCCTTCCCCTCCAGACCCTTCCCCATCCTCGGTGCCTCCTCTGGACACTCTCCCATAGTTTTGTGTCCCTCTTGTCCTGTGACACCCAAACCTGCCCCCAGGACTCAAGGTGAGGCCACCCCAGCACAGGGCAGAGCGGGACAATCCCCTCCCTGGACCAGCTGGCCATGCTGTGCTGGATGCACCCCAGGATGCAGTTGGCTCTCCTGGCTGCCTGGACACGTTGCTGCCTCTCTTCTTGGCCTCAGACAAGCTTTTATTACTTAATTGTGTTGTTTGGCCTGAAGATCAGGCACTGAAATCTAACATCTGTTAAATACGGAGTGGAAGGTACTTGAGCTCAGAGAAGAAGTAGTGTGGAAGACACAATCCCCACCTCATTCTTACTTGGTTAACAGTCAGAAAAAGTAGTGAATAAATACTGGGAAAAGAAAAGGAAATAATCCATCTTGAACAAAAGGAAGGAAATAATTTCAGGGCTTCTGCTTCAGGAGCAGAGATTGGTCTTTCTTCTCTAGCTCTTTGCATGTATCTTTTGAGATTCTCCTCCAACAAACAGAGCTGAGATGGGAATTCCTGATAACTGCATTTCTTTCTCAGTCTCTGCAGCTCTAATATGCTTTCAGATGCTAAGGGACACTGAGCAAAGTGTTGACCTCTTGATTCTTCAGGTCGCATTTAGTTTCTTCACTCTTCTAGTACCATTTAAGTTTTTGTAATTTAGGACTAACCTATCTTTGTGTAATATCTGCATGTTGCTTCCCAGGGCAGGGTTCAACAGTCTCAGTCAAGGTCATACACATTTATCCTCACATTAAGCACAGAGGAGAAGTCATGGTTAAACCATTTCTCCTCACTTTATTGCTGTCCAGTGAAATATCTGAATATGCTTTTTCATGTTATCCCTCTACCTAATCCTTAGGGCAGGTGTATGTAAATTAGTAGCTCATCTATATATCATTTGTAATCTCTGCAAACAGACTATTTAAAGCATGCTGTCATATACATAACAAATCTGAAAGTTACCTTGCTTAAAAAGATAATGGGAAAAAAGTCAGGATTAACTTCAGACCTTGGTATGAGATGAGCTGAGTCCCAGAAAGACACACCTTCCCATGAGTCCTATCCAGGGTGAAATCCAAGATGTTAAGTCCTGTGATGAACATAAGAAACAAAGAAATGCTTACAAGAGAGGACTAGCTTGCTGTCTAACCTCAAGCCCTGTCTCTAGCAGTGGTAGGAAGAGGGGCTACTGACAGAAAGCATCCGAGCTAAACCCCAAAGGCAGTCTGCTGCACTGGCACTTTCCTTCCCTCTTCTCATGATGCTGTATTTGGGTTGCCCATGGATGGTCTCAGGTTTGTTCCAGTGACTGGATGATGCACATACCAGAGAACGTGACCCCAGCTGTTATGATTTAAGAGGCTAGCAGTAAGCCTATCTTCTCAAATGGACTTCAAGTTTGCCTGGAAGTTTGCACCTGGAAACTATTTTAAAGGAGTGGTTCTGACAGGGCGATTTTCTCCTGGAAACAGTTAGTTAGGTGTGTCAGATTTGCACATCCATTTGTTACCAAATGGATGTGCAAATAATTGGCAGTTGTGTAAAACTATTTCTAAACACAGAATCAGATGTGTTATCTGAAAATCATGGTGGGGTCTGATTGTTTTATTTTGCCCTGATAGTAGTGGATGAGAAAGTTAGAAAAAATATCCACTCAAGGGGTGGGTATCTTTTTTTAAACTGTTTTTGGACAAAAAGGCATTGATTCTGCTTCTTATGGATTTTTTTTTCCTCTCTTTTTTGGAAGTTGAATAAGAAACAGTTTTACCTGTGATGCAGCCTGCATGTGCTCTCCTCATGGTTATTGATGAGCAATACAAGTAGAGTATAGCTAATCAAAGTTCATAATAATTAATTGCAACTTGCAAGTATTTTTACTGAAAGAAGCATTAAGAAACATATATCTGTTAGAACTGCATGTGAGAGTCTGGATCTAGTGGAGACAAGACAGTTATGCCAGAAACTGCTTCTACATGCTTCACATAGGTGTGAAGTAAAGCCTGCACCTTCATTTGTGTCTTGGTTCAGACCAAGAGAACACTTTTGGAGCAGATTTCCTGATAGACTGTATTTCTCACCCTTGGTTGAATCCAGAGCGTTTGTTCCAAGTAAAACTGCATCCAAAGACACCATGCAGGAGCCCACCAAATGCACTTGCACTCCAACCTCTAATTGACATTGAGGTCATGGCACCAGACTAGAGCAGGACCAAAGTAAAACCCTTGCAAAGTGCTTATTGTGGATGCTTGCTTCACAAGTGTTGACTTTGCTGCTCCATTTATCCTCTACTAATGAGCTGTGTTACAATCCATTGCTGTTGCAGTTCTGCTAAGAAATTCCACCAATGCTATATCATCTGGTCTTGCTGTATTTGAGCTCATCTTGAAGTGATACCACAATAAATAATAAGTTACCATAATTCTGAAACTGAATAGGCTATTGGCAGAGCTATGTATGATGTAAATGTTATTCATGGGAATGTCTAATTTAAATCCAAGGAAGTTTTGCTGTTGCTTGTTTCCTGGAAACGATTGTAATTAAATAAATATTCCCCTTATATATTTTTTCCTTATTTCTTTCAACACTTGTGTTAAAATCTTGTCTAACTCTTCCAATCTGTCCCTAAGTTCTCAGAAGAACAATGTATTCTTCTGCATATTTCTGTGTTTTGTTTTATTGATGCAATCTTTCCATGTTATTTTCATTTGTTTTAGAATCACAGAATCATTTAGATTGGAAAAGACCTTTAGGATCATCCAGTCCAACTGCTAACCTAACACTGCCAAGTTCAACCACTAAACCATGTCCCCAAGCACCACATCTGCACGTCTTAAATCTCTCCAGGGCTGGTGACTTCACCACCTCCTTGGACAGCCTGTTCCAATGCTTGACAAGCCTGTCATTGACAACAATCTAAACCTCCCCTGCTACAACTTGAGTCCATTTCCTATCATCCTTTTGTTTCTTACTTCAGAGAAGAGACCAACCCCACCTGTTTACACACTCTTTCCAGGGTGAGATTGAGTCTTCCCTCAGCCTCCTCTTCCCCAGTTTAACCCTCCCAGTTCCCTCAGCAGCTCCCTATCAGACTTGTGCTCCAGACCCTTCCCCACTCCATTGCCCTTCTCTGGACATGCTCCAGTACCTCCAGTCACCAGCCAGATGCAGCCCCACTCACTACAAGCCTTTGGGCTCTGCCCTTCAGCCAGTTCTCAACCCAGGGCACCATGAACCTGCTCATCCCACAGTCAGATAACTTGTCCAAAGGATGCTGTAAGGACAATATCAAAAGTCTTGCTAAAATCCAGAAAAAGCTACATCCACTGCCTTGCCTTTACACACTGGGTAGCTGACCTTGTTGTAGAAGGATATCAAATCAGTTAAACAGGACTTCCCCTTTGTGAACCCATGTTGGCTATGCCTAATTATTGCATTATTCTTTAAATGCCCAGTACTGTCTTCTCCATAATTTTTCTAGGACTGAGGTTAGACCAACAGGTCTCTAGTTTGCTGTGTCTTCCCTCACTCCCTTGTAAAATGGAGTAACACTGGGTAGCTTCCAGCCAGCAGGGACCTCTCTAGACTCCCAAGAACTCTGTTAGATCAAGAGAGGTCCTGCTGTAACATCTGCCAGTTCTTTCAGTACTCTGTCCTGGATTGCATCAGGCCCCCTGGACTTGTAAAAGTTCAGCTGATACAGCTGGTTCCTGACAATTTCAGTGTCCACAAATGAAAAGCCACTGTTCCCACCACTTGTGGTCCTCTGACTCAGGGAATGGGAAGCCAAGTTCTATCAATATTATTAAATAGTGAGGGGGAGGGGAAAAAAAAAAAAAAAGCATTGGATGGCTCCACTTTTCCTTCACTTTTATTAGCCAGATGACCATCTTCAGCAAGTGCTCCCTTGGCGGTGCTCACCAGGCATTTCTGTTCTGCACATGATTCAATCATGAGGACTACTGCACGACAGAGCGAAGCGAGTGTATGCTGCCCATGAAGCCTTTTCCCCTGAATCTAGCTCTCCCTCCTGAGCAGCTCACAGTAACAAGTGTTGGGGGGCGTTCTTCTGAGAGGCTCTTTGGTGTCTTGCACATGCACAGACCTGATAAAAGGAATTTATGTGAGCTTGATTATTTTTTTTTTCCAGAAACAGAGAGAGGTTTGTGGTTTGAGGAATGGCTGTGGATTTGTAAGTTTTAAAGTTCTCTGAATGAAGTGTTTATCCACTCTCTCTTGCATTTTACTTTTTTGTTGGGTTGAGGTTTTTTTTCTTATGATGTGGGTACCGTTCATTTTCAGTGAAGGAGCAACCCCAATTCTTCTTGGGAGAGTGCAAATCTCTCCTGACTCTCTCATTAGCAGAGATTTTTGCCTTTTGTGATGGTCACAGCTTATGAATTTTCCATATACTTGTCAGCTTGGGAACATCCTGGGCAGCAGTACATGGAACATCTATGTTGGTCTTAAGCTACCATGTGTTAAATCAAAGAAGAAATCCTCACCAGCAGGTGAGATCTGGGACAGTAACTTTACCTGGCAGGAACTTTTCACATGCAAATCAGAGGGTCTGTTGCACCAGTGAGAATGTTATCCTTGTCTTGATGTTTCCTTGAAAATTCTAGATCCTCTTCCCTTGAAAGAGAGAATGTAGAAATAAAATAGGCCCAGAGTCCATTCCAAGAAACTGTTTTAAAGAGCACAGCACTCCATAACTTGATAAACAGTGCTGCAATAAGCCCAGTTCAAACCTGTAACCCGCTTTAGCTGGTGCACAAGAAGACAGAGGTGGTGTGAGGAGGGACATTGCCTGCTGAGGAGTTCACCCCTCTGTAGGCACGTTGGCAGTCTCTGAAATAAGCTAGCATGTGCCCTTCTTGGGGTGTGTTATGCTGTAGTGGCAGAAGGAAGGAGTAACACTACTGTTTTCTTCTAGTGTGGGAAACTATCCCCTTGGCATATCAGACTGACTGCTTTGGTGGCTATACATCCTCTGGTAGAGAAAGAGTTTAAAATAGCAAGCAACTGGGGAGAAGACAGCAAGTGGATATATTTAAGGAAATAATCCCACTCTGCCTTTTCACTCACTGGCCGTGACAGGCTCAGGGAAGGGTTGAGGAGAAGTGCACCTCTGCAAGCAATGGAAATTGTTGCCTATGAGAATCAAAATGTCATTTGCCTGCTGAACCTTTACATGAGCAAAAAGTGATTGAGCGGTGTTCTTTCTCCAGACTTGTCCTGGTTTTCTATCCTACTTTAAGTCCCCTCTGAGGAACACCAACACCTACAGGCTGAGTGCTAGTACAGTGTTCTTAAAGGACCATATCTCAAAACCCTGGACACAAATTTTAAGAGGGTAAGATGCTTTTGTATATGGGTGGGAAGTGGTTTACAGCACTTTCCCCATCTTGAGAGCAAGCTGAGCTGCCATGATGCTATATGCAGAACTTCTTACAATTCTCCTGGCTGTACATGCAACCTTCATGACAATGGGAACATGTGAGGAGCTCCTGGTAAGCTGATTAGCTGCTGTGACTCCACTCTCTCCTCTTTTTTCCTCTCACTGAACTCCTGCCTGAAGTTTCTTTTCCAGAACACAACTCTGCATTTGGTAAGGATAACCCTTGTCCTTTGCTCCTACCTGCATTCCTTCACTGTTGCTGTACTGCTTGTCACGCTGTTTGTTTGTGCACAGCTTTCTAAGGCCGATTTGGCTGGCTCTTTCTAAGATGCATCTTGTCTTGTGTCAATTCTTTCTCCTCTGTCCCTTTCCACCTATCCCACTTTACTCATTTAAAAATCAGACAAACCAAACCCCAACAAATATGGCCAGTTTTAGAATTCTCTGTTTCTACTGTTCTTTCTTCTAATGCAATTATTGCTAATTTTAAACTTATTTAGTATGCTGGGTTTGTATGGTTGCAGTCCTCTCAGAACACTGGCTCTATTACAGTGGCACTATCGCATTAATCACAGTCTCTTATAGATGTATAATATGCTTTCACTAGACCACAAAATTCTTCACAAAGAGAAGTCAGCACCATGACAAATGGGGAAAAGGAAGCAGAGAATGGGGAGGTGACAGAGATTTGGAAATGCAGTAATAGAAACAGGTGAGATCTGCTGATTCCCAACCATTTTCTCTGCAGTAACGTTTGAGCTATGAGTCCCATGAACATAAACCCTGTAAAACTAAATGTAACTGACTAGAATTAATCTCAAAGTTGCCTGAATGTTCTGGTTTTCCTCTGGAAAACAAAGCAGTTCATTTGTTTAAGGTTGAGTCAGTTGTTAATTCAGTTTCCTCCTGAGCGGATTGATGGAAGAAAACATTGGTTTCAATCTGTTTGTGTGAGATAGGAATGTCTGAGAAGAGAGAAAACAAGCAATTCTCACTCGTTTTATCTTGGAATCCAGTGTGATTGTGAGATTTTGTCTTTGAGATGCGTGGTTGCTGTGCTGGATGACTGTAACAATGCTGCAGTTTGAAACAGACAGGAAAACCAGAATTCCATCAATATATCTAAGGAATGGCTACGATTTGCAGCTGTGCAGTCTTTCTGCTGGCCAATTTCAAATTGAAAGGAATGAATACTCTCCATGGCACAGTCCCCTCCATACAAGTACAAAACTGAATGAATCCATCTGTTTCTAGGAGATATTCTGCTCTAAACCTCAGAATACAGCAAGGACCAGGGTATGGACTTTCTGTTGGATGAAATAAATCTGGAGTAAGGATGGAAATTTGGAATACTGCTATAATTTTAGATATATGTTCTTATTTAAACCATTTCTTTTTTTATATATAATTTTATTTTTGTATGGTTTTAAATAGCTCAGGGAAAGATTTTAATTTATTTCTCTCTTTCCCTTGGACAAGGAGAAATACAAAGAAATCTACTGAAGTTCAGTGCCACTCTATAACCTCTCCAGTGCCTCCAGGGCTAGAGGTCAGAAATGCAGTGATAAAAAACTTAATTTAGATTGTCTATGTATATAGACATTTTCAGTAACTGATTGCACAGGTGGCTGATCAGAAATCTATATGCCAGTGACAGAACAGAATACTCCATTTCAACTACAGATCAGCATCCTAGTGGCAGTCCAGTTTCTATTTAAAAAAAAATAACTTTGAGTTCCATTCTCATTGGGTTTGGCAGGAAAAAATATTCCTACAGCACACAAATTGTGTTTGTCAGTGTATTTTTAAGAACTTGAGAATTTCCATGTTGTTTACTCACCTCACCTGAAATGTAACTGCCTCTGTGATGAAATTGCAAATCTCTTACTAGATGAGTTGCCTAGTAGTAGTCTGGAGGCTCTTGCAGGAATGGTGGGCACCACAATTTATTCCTCTAATTGTTTTAACAAAGGAAATGTAGCAGCCCCTTGCATCTATATCTTCCGAGTCTATACAGTGTGGTGAGTGGAACCAATTGGATCTTTCAAATTTAATTAGTACTAATTTAGACATTTCATTTCTACTGTGTAGAGGCATGTACCTCTTTTCAATGTATTTTCTTTGTACCTTCAGAAAGGGAAATAAATTAATTTAGGAAATGAGATCATGACCAACTTGCTACAAAGAAAGAGAAGGCTTCTGGAATAAATTTTCTGAGAAAGCAGATACTTCCTTAGTGTATGTGTTTGATAGAAATAGTATTCAGTGTTGAAGAAAAAAAGGTATGTGTTCAGGAAGTTTGCTTCCCAAACATGCTCAACAGGCTGTCAATCTACCTCAATTAAATAACAGATTGTTATTGAAAAGATAGTTTAAGAAAAACCTGCTGAATGAAATTAGATCATCTTTACTGGTGGAGAACAGAGCCTTGGCGTTACTCACTATTTTCTGTGTCCCATTTCCCTGTTTCTAATCATCCATTACTTATGTCAAGAGTTCTTAGATACAGTGTACTTACTTCATCCACTTTGTCTAAATTAATTCTCAAATATCAGTTGTGAAACTGCTTCGTTTATGCACCGATTCCTCTCTTTGAGTATTTTTGAATCTTGTTAACCACAAACTTTTAAAGTAAATGCTGTAACAAAATCCATTCTGAAGGATGTGAGGCAGGTCTTTCTGAATTGAACATTTCCGTTGACTCACGGGCTGTTTACTGTTCCTTTATAGAGAGCAACACTTTTGAAAGACTAAACGTTCAAGGTTAGGGACATTGTGGTTACTGAGAACCTGAAAATATGCTCCCCGGAAAACTGAAAAATCAGGAAGCAGAGTTGGTTAACTTATGAGATGTCTGTGTAAGTCGTTACTTTAATCATACATGTGATGTGTGCTTTGGGTACTGCAATACATGAGCAAGCCCATTCTGTCATTTCCTTTTCTGCTCAGGCTTGGTCTTGTGACTTAATGTTCCTTTTATACAAGTTTTCCTTCATCTTACTTGCTGAGTCTGAATCCACACCGTTCCCATACTTCAGTCACAATGTGTCCTGGTTTCAGTCAGGATAGAGTTAACTTCATTTGTAGCAGCTGATGGGATGCTGTGTTTGGGAGTTACAATGAAAGCAGTGCTGAGAACACCCTGATGTTCTTAGTTGCAGTCAGACAGTCAAGGTCTTTCTCAGCTTCTTCCTATTTCTCTCTTCATGAGAAAGGAGGGGCGAAGCCAGGACAGGTGCCCCAGATGGGCCAAAGAGAGTATTCCATGCCAATGATGTCCTGCCCAGGAGAACGGGGGGGCTGAGGGGAGGAAGAAGAGGGGCGGTGGCGGGACGCGTGCTGCTTGGGGGGACGGTCGGGTTCCGGGACAGCTCTGGGTGGTCCGGCCTGAGTTGTGTGGGTCGGGGAGAAACTGCATTGGGGATCAAGAGTTTCATCTTCTTTTGCTCTAAAGTCCTGTTAGCATTGGGATATTTGATCTTTCTGTTCTCTTAGTAAACTCTCCTTATCCCAACCCACGGGCCTCTTAGTTTCTTGGGTTTGGAGTTATTTGCCCCTTCCTTTTCCCTTCCCTTGTTTCCCCCTTTTTCCCTCTTCCCCTGCTCTTTTACTTTAAGGAGCAGGCAGCTGCGTGGATCTCGGCCCACAGCCGGGGGGAAACCACGACACAATGTTTACTGAATATGTTAATATCAAGACCGGAGCTACGTGGACCAGGAAAGCAGCTTCGAGGCAATCTGAGGTGCGATGGGTTCTCAGCACCCCTTCACAAGGACTGTGCCTCACAGAGAGCCACTTGCCCACCTCTGAGTAGACAGAATTGACAACAAATCACCTTCCAAAAAAGGTGCCACCACCAGCTGGAGAGAGCTGGGTGCCTGCAGAGCCCAGGCTGCTCCTGGAGCAGGAGGCAGGGCCGGCACGCTGCCCGCAGGCAGCAGCTGTCCAGTTCAGCACCATTTCAACACGCTTGTCACCAGGGCAGTTGCCCTAAGGCATCACCAAGGTGGCACAAAAAATGTAGGGAGATAAGGTATTAATAAGAGGATGGATTTTAAAATAATTTCCTAAGGGAAAAAAATACCAGTGTGTTTAGTCCTCACAGTTCTGGAGATGCAGGCATAGGACTTAATGCAGACTGCTGATGTGTGCTGTTACTTGTTTGCTCAAGACTTCAATTAATTGATGGTTGGACTTGATGATCTTAAAGATCGTTGGACTTGATGATCTTAGAGATCTTTTCCAACCTTAAAGATTCTATGATTCTATGAAATGGCCACAGTGAAGATCTATAGACAGGTCACACGAATCTCAGTGAAGAACACAACACCTTATCCCCTAATCTATTTAATCTTAATTTTGGGAAGAGTTAGGAAGGAGGGACAAATGCAAAAAGAAAATGTTCTTCCTGGCCTCAAAGCCAGCATACTACATCCTTGAGTTTGGATTGTTAAGGAGTGAGTTTGGAGTGGTTGGGAGCATTTGTCCCAGTGCAAAGCACTGCAACTTCTGCAGCTTTGAGTCTGCTGTAGCAGAAAACAGCTCATACCCTCTTAAATAAAAGCAGATGTGCAAATATCTGATGTAGTTGCTGTCTGTAGGTAGATTAAACTGATAGTGACTATTTCAAAATATTTGTCTTCTAATGCCCTGTTAATTCAACTAAACCTTCTGGAAGAAAGTGTTAATAATGAAAGGATTTGAGATTTTAAATTAATGGTTTCCCCCTTTGCATCTTAAGAATTAACAAACCCATTTTCCATCAAGAAAGGAGAGAAACTCAACAACTTTGTTATTCAAAGTGATATGAGCTGGAATGGGTTTCAAGGTAACCAGAAAAATGATGTATGATGTCCTGACTGGGGATTGGTGTCACTACCCAAGGAGGCACTCCTCTGTCTTGGAGTAGAATGAAGAAGCTGACAGGTGACAACTGGCCTGGGAAGGTGTGTACATCTATAAAAGAACTAATAAGAGGAAAACCACAAAAGTTTTGTTGAGAAAAACACTGAGTCTTGAAACAAACTAATGGCAGCACTACTGAAGTGTAGATCCTAAATACAAAATTACTGTGCTTCACCAGGTCAAGCAAACATGGTACTGCTGAACCCAAGTGTTAAGTACCTGAAATTGCAGGTGTTGCCCTTTAAACTCCTGTCTGTGTACTCAAACAAGTCATGGGTTCAGTCCTGCACTGTTAGCATTTCCACTGCATTAGGCCAGTATTGGCTCAACAGCTTCTACATGGCTTGGGACTATAAAATTGTATTGCTTTACATATTTATTAATTTACTGAATTCAGATAAAAGTTCTGTTTGGTGAAGCAAACTAAGGACTTGTGCTTGAAAGTCTGTATTAAGATATGACCTCCATTACGTGCCATGGATCTGCAGAACTCTGTTCTACTCCTGTGGGTAACACCATGCTAGCAGAAGTCTGTTTACTGTCAAAATAAATGCTGGATGCCATGCTTCATACCAAACACTACATCAACAGAGACTTCAGCACAGCCAGAGCATTATGGACATAGTTGGCTATAAAACCCCCTTTTGTTCTCAGAATGTGTCTCAGATGGACATATAATAGAAACGTGTGGTTTTGGTAAGACTTTGTAGTCGTAACAGTTTAAAGGAACTGTGACATATACTGAAGATGGAGAATGTTGCTATTGGTGCCAAGACTTTCTAGAAGAGGTTGACCTAACTCATCTTTGTGAGGACATGCAAGGGTTGAGCAGAGTCCTGTCTATGAGCAGCCATTGAGTTTAAGATTTTGAAGCTGCATCAATACTGCAAATCTCTTTTTGTCTTGACTTACCGACAATGATTAGCAAGTGATGCCTGAGGACAGAGATTGGTAGTGTTTCCTACATTGAACAGATTTTTGTCTATCAAAAACTATAGCATATGACATTTTACCAGCACCTTCCACTCTGCAATGAATTTTAATAATAACCAACCTACAATAGACTGATGTCTGGACCATGTTAGGATTTTTGGAACATTTCTAAATTTGGGAATACCTAGAGGTCGTGTCCTACCCAGGCTGAACCTGATCTGCACGGAAAGGCAGTGTCAGCCTGACAGCTATCTATTTCCAGGAAGGTGATGTCTCCAACAGTCTCAGACCATGCTATAACTACAGCAACAGGCAGAGCTCAAAGATGAGAGCAAATTTTATTTTCAGCTGTACCTTGGGTACAGAATCAATACTTCAGAGAACTTGAGATTGTCAGGGGAAAAGCACTATACATTCATGCATCCAAACAAAATAATCTCAATTGCAAATAACCTGAACGTTTGCACTGTCCTATATTACAGTTTTATTTACATTTATTACCAACAGCTATGTTGGCCAATGCTCTGGCACACAAAATATGAGTTTACCTGAGAAGCAGCATGGGGAAGGCTATAGCACGGTGTGAAAGACGCTTGCAGAGAAGAAGAAACACTGAAAAAGACTTTGATGTGACTACAGAAAAGGGAAGAACTGACTTCTGGAGCTTCAGAGATAAACAAGGCACAGATAAAACCAAAAAAGACTCTGGCCAGTGGTCAGTAAGAACATTAATTTCTAAAGGACATGAAGCACAGACCAGGAGCTGATCGTTTCATGGCTGACTACTGCTCTTGCTTGGTGCTGTCTCTGCTGGTCATTGCCAGAAGATGATGAGTGCACAATTTCTTGTGCATTCTACAACTTGATCTACTGCAGCTCATGGGAACAATTTTCAGAAGGTCTACTTGTAGGTACGTGACGCACATACAACTCTTGATTCAAATATTAACACCAACTGTCGTGGCACGGACTGGTATTTCTAGGTAAAATAAGCACTTGTATGGGGAATATGTGACTAATATTTTTGTCACTGCGTTTTTGTTATTCTTCCAGACTAGAAAGACAGTATTTCCATGCAAGACATTCTGGATCTGGATCTTTCATTAGATGAAAGCCTTTTCTTAATAACTGCCATAATGGGTCAAACTGGATTGCCATCAAGTAAAGAAAATAAATTATTTTCTACATTGGAACTCAATAATGTCCTGTGCCAAGGAGATCAACAGCTCACTTACATATTTTGAGTATCTTTTACTAAATCAGTTGTCCGAAAATGGAGTTGAATTCTTGAATTCAATGGATATTCCACAATAACTTTCTCTATTGTTGGCTGCTTTTTCAATGCTAAGAATTTATTTGGAAAATCATTGTGATAACTATTCTGGAAAATGCTCATGGAATCATCAAGGATTCAGGCTTCACCTTCCATGTCTGTTTCTTCTCATAGTTGAAATTTTATTGACCAAGCTTTGTTGCAAGACTCCTGATGCTTTATGCATGGCTATTCAGAATAACTGTGTCAACAAACGTTGTCTTAAGTAACCTAGAGAAGGACTAGACATCACTTCGTATCTAGGAGCATCCTGCAAGCCCCTTTGGACTTCTCTCTTTTCTTTCTGAAAAACAACCATTCTTTCCCACCCCTTAAGCATCTAACAGGACAAAACTAGCATCAGTTTTGTACTTCAGTCTTGTCCTGTAGCACCTTAATTTAAGTGCCTTCATAATGCCAATCTTGAAACATACATTAAAAAACTTGGTATCTCAACAGCTTGTCTTTATCTCTGCCTGGTAATGCCTTTTTAGATTTCTGGGGCAAGGTGTCTCTCTGCAAACCTATGTTGGCTTTTAACTGAATATTTTATGGATTTAAGGCTATCATAATTCAGTTATTTAGAACAGTTCTGTGATGGGGTTTATTTTGCTCCATAATCATATCCCCTTTATTTTTCTCTGCAGGAATCCTGAGCTAAGTCAGATGTACAGCTTGCTGCAATATACTGGCTCTTCAGAACTGACAGTCTGACCAGCTGCTATGCACAACTTGGGGCAAAATCCAGAGCTGCATCTTCTCTACTCTTTTGCTGCTTATTAGAGTCAACAAGCAGCTGTTTATGATATCTAAAAATGGTGCTTCTGCACAATGTCTCCCTCTGTGCATGAGAGATAGGTGACATCAGCTCTTACGGTTAATGGGAAGAGAGAAATATGAAGTTCCATCCTTAGGAAATGGGACTGTGGCTTTTTTTCAGTGAAAGGTTTGTTTTTAAAAATGCTGGGATGTGGTTTGTCACAAGCTGTGAAACAGTTTGTCGTGTTACATTGACCCTTTTTTTGTTTTTTGGTTTGTCTCACTAACAAAAAATTGGGGGATTTCTTTTGTGTTGCCTAAGGATGCCTCTCACTGCATTTGCCTTCCACTCTTAACAGTCAGATTATATCCAAAATAGACAGTATTCTTCACTGCAACTAGAAGGAAGACCAGCTGCTTAGCAGCTCATGGCCCATTTAGACCAATCTCTTCTTTGCAGTGACTGGCTTTTTACATACTAGAGGTATGTGGGGAAAAAATATCAAGGTTACAGACATACTGGCAAAACTTCCTGTGTATTGAGAGTATGTGTTGCATCTCCATGTGCCTTTCTCCTGGTGCAATACATATACATTTAGAGGAAAAAGAAGCTCTAATGGTAAACTGCAACTGCCCTGCTCTTTGTTGTTTGGCACATTTCTGTACCTGGGGTTGATAAAGCAAGCAGCACTAGCACAGACCTAGCTACCGATCTGAGCCATCAGCTAAAATCTGTTTGTGATTGAATCTTTGCCTAGACCACAGAATTCAGTTAGAACAGAAAAGGGACTCACAAACAGGTCTGGTTAGTGTGAACTACATAATCAGATCTCCTCCCTGGCTTGGATGGAGATAATTGAAGGTACCATGGTTGATCCTTAGTTTCATAACTGTCAATCTGGATCAACTTAATTAAGGTAGAAGATGTCAATCTGCACCAGAGCTAAGCTAAGGGCCAGGAGTTGTTAATATGATGTTACTATTCAGTGCAGATAATGTGCCAGCATTTACTACTGAGAGAACTTCTTGTAGAAAAGAAAAGCACGTAAGGTGCTCAAGGTGTGGATGGAGCTTTTTGAATTTCTCTGCTGGACTAAACTGGGGAGAACCAGGGCAACAAGTGACAATGTGCATGAAGATTACAGACAACCTCTAAAGGTCATGTGCAAGAAAATTAAGCAGAGATCTGTTGATGTAACTGTCTGGGGGCTCTTCAAATACCACAGACATCAGCGTGCTCAATATCTGCTTCGAAATTGGCTGAGGGCAAAGTTGGGGACCAGTGCAGGTATATTTAACTATATCTCTTGGCTACCTGTTCTTTGTTATGCATAACATTCTCATCATACCACAGGTCTTCTCCATTTTACTGAATAAATCATTAGTCTTGGGTGTTTTATTCATGGACAAACCTTGGTTTATATTAGGCCCCATGATAGCTCTGAAGTTGCCTTTCCTTGCTGACAGGAGACACAGGCAGACCCTGTAACTTCAGTTGCCATCAGGAGCAAAGCTTTGGAACCAAGCTTGTTACAAACCCTTATTGCAAGAATGCTTATTTAAAATTACAGGGAAATTATATTGCAGTAGATTTGAGATAAATTTGCAATTCCTGCTTAACATCAAAACAGAAAACTAAAATCTTTGAGTGTGTTTGAAACTTTTCCTAGAATCCTGTGAAATATAGGTTTCACTTGTCTCTGGCACAGAAGGGGAAAAAATCAACGTGCAATAGGGCAAATTGCAAAAGGAATTTTAGCTAACAGAATGCATCTAGGCATTCATTTCTATTGCCTAAACTCTTCAGGACTTTTATTTAAGGTGCACAAGGTGTGAAAGAGTTAATGCATTTCATTAAGGAAGTGCTGAAAGGCAACATTTTCTTCTAACAGCATGATATTTTGACATTGCCATCTTCTTTCATTTTGCCAAGTCTGACAGTGAATTTTGTCGCAATGGAATATAGATTTCAGTGAATTTGAATAGTTTGTGAAAACTCTTGCCACAATGTCCCCCTCTAGTTCCGCCCCAGAAGGTTTCAGAATAGAAAGATTTCATGTCATATTAAAATGGAAGCACATTTATAAATTTCCACTGGGCTTGCAGATTCTTAGCTCTCACAATTATTTCCTTTAATACATTTAATTTTTTTTGTCTTTCATTTTCACAGTAGGCATAGTTTTCAAACTTATTTGGCAGTTCAAAAACAAGAAAAAAGACAAAAAACCCCATCTTTCTCCTGTTTTCAATGAATACCATTTTACCATATTGGGTAAAATACTAAGTACTAAAATAGTGTCCAGTATTGGTTTGAATAGTGTCTCCTCATCGAGCTTGGAGTTTAGTGGCACAGCCCACTTCCCAAAAACCACGACAAAAACCCAACCCTGAGGCCAAATGTTTGCCCAGACTGATGGGCTGGGGGACAAGGACAGGGATGGGAGGAAGGTGAGTGGGCAGGGGGAGTCAGGATGGGCTTCTGCCTATAATCAGACTAGAAAGGCTTTTGATTTTGGTTGTAAGGCAGACAAGCTTAGATCCTGCAAATATGATTTTGCTTGTTTAAACAATGAAATAATAAAAATATTATTTACACAATTTAAAAATTATAATAAAAATTACATAATTATCGAATGTAAATTAGCATAATTATTACTAATAGAATATTTGTCTAAAGGCTGTATAAGATTTTAGTGAAGCCAATTATCCCATCTGGACTGTGTAAAGCCAAGCACAAGGTTTTGCACTTGGATTTCTAGAGCTGTGCTCCCATGTGGAAAACACCACTGAGAAGCCCTTCAACCATAAACCCACTGGGAAGGATTCTCCATGTTTCAGTGAGAAGTTAAGTGAGTTTTGGGTTTCAGTCTCTTAGAAAATGGGATTTATAGTTTCCAAATATGATAACAAGCTGTTACTCTACACAGACGGTCAGAATATAAACCCATGACTGTAACAAAGATGACTATGGTAAATGTGTAAGGTTTTAATTTTCAGGTTATTAAAACCCCCTATGTTTCTTTAAGGTCCTTTCTAAATTAGATATGCTAGAAGTTCCCATTTTTGACAGGGAAATGAGAATTCCATTTCTGCCAGTACATAGTTCTCTGTCAGAGAAGAGGTCTGAAGAGGTCTGCAACGTTGATTAAATCTGGAAGTCTATGAATCTAGACTTTTAAAAAAGTGTTTTATTTGGTTTTGGTCTAGGAGCTGAAACAGCTTTCTCTATCAACAAGGGCTTCATGGAAAATCTAGAAGAGGCAGTGGTGCTAATCAGGCGAGCACCGTTTGAGCAGTGAGTTCTTTCGTTGCCGGGTGCGTTATTCAAAGCACATACCTATTTTTATTTCTTTCATGGCCCAATTTAATGTTTCAAACTTTGAATAAATTAAAAAAAAAGAAACCCAAGAAAAATCACAAGAATGACAAGGTGCTCTCAGTCACATAATACTTTGCTTTTATCCACAGAGAATGTGGAAGGAGCGTAAGACAACTTCAGCTGCCACGCTGAGAAAAGCCATACACTTTAACTGTAGCCTGCATTTCTTCAGAGTGAAGAACGTTGAAACGTGCTGTGTGAAACCAATGTCATATATTGAAGGGAAATAAAACATTTGAACTTCTAAGCTAATCACATAAAACTTGTTTTGCATTTTGGAAATTGAAAGCAAGAATAAGGAAAAAATAAATCTGTTAAGTATATGGGAGCCAGGAAAAAAAGTACCTATTCTTACTCAAAGACTTTAAAACAACTCAGTAGCCTTCCCCTGAAATAGAAAATCAGGATAAATTACACTTTAATTCTTGTTTAAAAGCTTTTCAGCAAAAATTTTAAATCAGAATGAAGTGGTAGAGTAGGTTCAACATTTTAATAACTCAAAACTTTCTGTAAATAGATAGCTAGTGTGCATCTGCCACTGTTCATTAAGAACTTTATGCATTAAGCTTGCTATAAATATACATTTAAATTCAAATTTTAATATATTTATATTATTTGTGGATTTTTAAACTTTTAAGGATAAAGAGATCCATAATCACAACCTTCCTTAAGCTGGAATTCGCTGAGTTTGAATTTTTTTAAGATATCTTCTGGAATTAGACCCTTCGATCGCTAAAATAACATCAGCACAGACCTGCACGCCATTGCAATGCAAGAAGTAGAACTGGAATAAGTAGGCTTTGCAGCAGACATCCGTGGCATTTATAGAAAAATACAGTTACCAAAACACTCGTAAGACACATCCAGTGTATTTTTCCCCAAA
Organism: Hypotaenidia okinawae; assembly: GCA_027925045.1. Taxonomy (NCBI): domain Eukaryota; kingdom Metazoa; phylum Chordata; class Aves; order Gruiformes; family Rallidae; genus Hypotaenidia; species Hypotaenidia okinawae. Next base: position 14,471,759 of record BSDF01000016.1, read on the forward strand.
ACATCTGTGGTTATGGACATGTACTTGGGTCTCCAAAGTCACCACGCAGGAATTTCTGGAGAGCACACAATGTCATTACTCCAGTTATCTTCCCAGGAGAAGCTAAACATTTATTAACGAAGGGCTCGAAGGAAGTTCAGCTTGTAAAACCTAGTAGCTTTTTCAAATGAGCTGTATTATCTTTTGACACGTTGTTAATTCCCACTAATTGAGAAAATGAAGGAAAAAAGCAAGCAGAAGAAAAGCAAACCATGGAAACATTTATTTTAAATCAGAGCTCCAAATAGGAACTTTTTGTGCTCCGGGGTTGCTTTGACACAGTTAATATCAATCAATGGTTTATATTACAGCTAGACTTTATTACCATCTATATATAACATGAAACAGATAAAACCGATGCTCCATATATACTGCGTATTGGAAACACTTCAATCTCAGCGATCACTAAGATAAAACACTATATGATGATTTTGTCAAACCACTTCCCCAGCATCCTAACAAAACTGTAGTCCAAGAGTGACTGCAAACATTAGCAGAAAGCCACTTTTTTCCACTTTTTTTCTCCCCTTTGTTAGTTTAAACAATTCCATAACTCCAAGAAGCTTGAAAATTATCTCCTTGATTTCTAAAGAGGTAAAAAAATTAGTGAGTTTTTTTAACATCTTTATAATGCAAGGAGCTAATTAAGGTTTTATTATTAATTTTTTAAAAAATTACTAGAGAATTTAAATTAAAAAAATTATATATATGTATATATTGTTCGTGGCTTTTTAAACTTTTAAGGATAAAGAGATCCCTAATCACAACCTTCCTTAAGCTGGTACTTGCTGAGTTTGAATTTTTTAAAATATCTGCTGGAATTAGACCCATTCAAATTCATTAGAGAATTTTTTAATCAAATAATAAAAACTTAATTGAGAATGATTCAAAGGGTAAAAAAAAGGTGCCACAAAAAAAAGGAAATAGACTACAAAAAAGCAGCATTTCTTTAAAATTAAAAGCTATTGAGCATCAGAGCACCATCAGTCTGAGTTTTGTGTAGCTTTGTATGTGTATCAGAGAAATTTATTTCTCCTCTGACTTATGTTATTGATAACAATTGGCATGTTACTGATAACAATCACACATATTTGATACATTAATAATCTAAACCAACTTGTGCTGCTTGGAAAATAGGTCCTACAAAAGATAAATCCTTTGCACACAGGAAATGTACTATTGAGGTCTGTAGGTGCATACCTTCATATCTGAGGATCAGAACTTTTAAATAGACTTTTTTAAAGAGTTTGCAATATTCTTTATATACAAAGTGATTCCCAGGCATTGCAAGGAAAAACCCTTTGTGTTTTCAGCTCTGATTTAAGATATAAAATGATTTCTAGCACCTTTCTTTATAGGTGTCTCTGTACTATAAAGCCTGCCTTTTTCCATCTGCAAAAGAAGCTTGTGGCAGTAAGGGAATGACAGATAGCATCAGCAACTGATTTGAAAGATCAGTTAGCCATCATCACAGCCAGTTTTAACTTATAATGTAGCCTTCAGAAACATGACACCTGTGAATCAGGTATCTACTAATTGCACAGTAACCACGAGCCTCCCCAACAGTCTTGTGTACTTTTGCAGTTGAAAAGGAAAACATAAAAACAAGCACAAACCAATTTCCTGAATAACTAAGAGATGACATCTTCCTCTACAACATGTAGTATCACTAAAGGATTTTGAGAGACAGAGGAACTGGAAAGGAAAGGGATAAGATTTTTTACACGCTCGAGGCAGTGAGCTCTGTCCTACCTGATCAGAGAGCAGCTCAAATCTTTCATCCCAGGGGCTCCGATTTCTCTCTAGTGCAACTGGACTAGCCATTTCCTTTAAGATACAGCCTCTCAGGAAAAGAGAAACCCAGCACCATCTTCCAAAACAAAACACACACATGTGTACATAAAAGGAGGTTAAGAAACCAAAAAATCAACCCCAAAATAGTCAAAAAAGGACAAAAACATACTGCCTCTGCCATGAGTTTTTCCATCCCCTGTCTAGGAAGCTTTTATTGCTACCTTCAAAATGGGACTCATCTGAAAGGAAACACACCAGTGTATAATCATCTTAAAATTTTTCCTTCTCCAGATGTAGCCATTGATTGCAGTGTACTTTAGGATGTCTTTCCTGGTTCTAATTTGTGGTGAAATTCATAGACCATCTTGATTCATTTCCAGTCCCTTGAAAATCAAGGTACAGACTGTCCTGGTTTCAGCTGGGATAGAGTTAATTCTCTGCCTAGTAGCTGGTATAGTGCTGTGTTTTGGATTTAGGATGAGAATAATGTTAATAACACATGAATGTTTTATTTGTTGCTGGGCAATGTTTACATGGACTTAGAGGTTATTTTCTTTGAAAAGCAATCTTCTTCCCAAACAGAAACTACTTACCTGAAATACTCCTAACTACCTGCATATCAATTAATGTAATAATGTGAATGCCAGAAGTCTTTGGGGTGGGGATGGAGCCATCACTGACTCATCTGGAGGCAGCACAAAGCCTTGAGGGCTGGATTATTACAGACATGCAACCCATGGCACTGCTCCTCGGGCACTGCAGCAAACTGCCCTCCTTGGCTTCAGTGGATACCAGTAGGATGAGGCTGGGGGTGTTGGCCAGCATGCTGCAGCATGACTAGCAAATACATGGGAGCAGTATTTTGATATAGTACCTTTATAATACTTCATTTGGGGGCGGTGGTTGACAGCTGGCTGAACATGAGCCAGCAGCGTGCCCAGGTGGCCAAGAAGGCCAACAGCATCCTGGCTTGTATCAGCAGTGGTGTGGCCAGCAGGACCAGGGCAGTGATCATCCCCTATCCTGGGCACTGGTGAGGCTGCAACTGGAGTCCTGGGTTCAGGTTAGGGCCCCTCACTCCAGGAGGGACACTGAGGTGCTGGAGCAGGTCCAGAGAAGGGCAACAGAGTGGAGAAGGGTTTGGAGCACCCTTGGTCCTCCAAAACAAGATGTTTGCCCTCCAATTGCAAGTTAAAGGTGGAGACTTGGGTATGAAAGGCCTGCCAGGAGCCTTTGCTTCCCACTCACCTGCCAATCTGACAGGTCATGCTTGCCATGCTTTCCTTCTGTCAGTCTCACACATCACAAATCATCACAAGGCCTATCATGTAAGGTGGGCCTTGCAACTCTTGCAGTCAGTTTGGCAATCACCACTGAGCATTCACTGTTGGCTCTGCTCCTGCAAAACAGTGCTCTCTCCTGGGGACTCCAGCATGTCTCACCTACTACTGAGCAGGTTGGGATAGCCTCTGTTTTTTACTGCCTGATGTCCATGTTGTGCCCAGAGGTGTCTGAGTGGAGTTCTGAGATCATGGGAGCTGGATGGGCTAAAATTGTGGTGGGAGACTGCAGGAGAACTGTTCCCAAAGAAGAGGGCTTCAACTGCACATCCTCACCCACACCAGTAAGTAAGAAACATCCCTGGGATATTTTGACTTCAAAATCATGATCTGGACTTGTTTGGCAGCACCTATTATCATGTGCCAAAATGACACCAGGCTCCATTTAAGACTTTAACAACTGAGTTAAAGAGAGTGACATCCCAGTGCAGGGTTTTTATATATTGACTTGTCTTGCAATAACTCCTGAAGAAGCCTCTTTCAGAGGATAGTTAGAAAAAAGACCATATATTATATTTGACAAAATGTTTTAGATTACAAACAAATCATAACAGGTGGAGGAAGGTTCTAGGAAGTGAGTCTGCATGAAGAAGACATCTGAACAGGAAATCCCTGTGATCAACTTGACTAATGAGAGGTCTCTTGCTCATGGAAGATGAGCAATGGCCGTTGCTCTCAGGATTTTCTCTCTCTAGAGGAAGATCCATTCTCAGTTCTTGTTTGTTCTTGAACTAGATAGGATCATTGCTGCTGTGCACTGCGCTGAGACTCTGCGCCTCCCTGGTCAGAAGTTTCTTCCCTTTGGAAGCCAATGTGAAAAATAACAGAAATCATGATTTCTGCTCTCTGCTCAATCAATATTAAAATGGTTTTTATAAAATGGAAGAGGTTCAAACATTTCTGTATGAGAGCAGAGTGACAGAACACAAACACCATTGACAAAAATACATTATAAGTTCCAGACTTCTCCCTGTGAGCATAATATCCACTGTGAGGCCATAGCTGTTAGCATCTGCTGCAATGTTACAGACCTGGAAATCTGTAAAATATATAAGCTGGCAATATGTCCATGATACCCTCAGAAGTACTTGCCAGAAGCTTATTTCAGATCCATACCAAGTCTGTTTCAAGCATTTAAAAAAAAAATTCACCTTTTGAGCCTAGCCCACATAAAAATTTCCTCTACAATTTTGCAATGCCAAGGAGTTAATTTCATATGGATTCAGATACATAGAATCATAGAATCATAGAATTGTAGGGGTTGGAAGGGACCTCGAGAGATCATCGGGTCCAACCCCCTGCCAAAGCAGGCTCCCTAGGACATTTCACTGAGATAGGCATCCAGACGGGTCTTGAATATCTCCAGAGAAGGAGACTCCACCACCTCCCTGGGCAGCCTATTCCAGGGCTCTGTCACCCTCAGTGTGAAAAAGTTCTTCCTCATGTTGGTGTGGAACTTCCTGTGCTCCAACTTGCAGCCATTGCCCCTTGTCCTGTCTTCACAGACCACTGAAAAGGGGCTGGCTGATTCCCCCTGCATCCCTTGCTTAAGATAATTGTAAACATTAATTAGGGCCCCCCTTAGTCTTCTCTTCTCAAGGCTGAACAGTCCCAATCTTCTCAGCCTTTCCTCATAGGGGAGATGCTCCAGGCCCTTTATCATCTTCGTAGCCCTTCTTTGGACTCTCTCCAGGAGATCCCTGTCCTTTTTAAAACAGGGGTTATGTTGCAGTTCTAGCCGTTCAATTTAATTCTCATTTTATTCATATTTTATTCCTCACCCATTCCTTGGTTACCTTATCATAGAGATTTTGTTTGTGTTTGTTCAAGTGGGTGTTTTCCCTTGCCAGATGTCTAATGGATAGGTATGGCACTTTCATCTTTGTTTCCTTCAGGAAGATATCTGGAGCTTCTGCACTCATCTTCAGCACATTCTGCAACCAGTAGTCCTTCTGCTGGGATTGTCTTCCTGGACTTGTCTTCTACAACCAAGATATAAACTTCCTCTGATTTTCATTAATAAGCAATTTTGTCCAGTGGCTGACATAACTTCTGTATTTCTGGAAAGCAGCTTCCTTTAGGAATCACTTTCTCTAAAGGAATTACCTTTTTCTTTCTCAAACATTTCTTGTGTTACACTTCTACCGCCTGTGGAAGGAGGGACGGGTAACTGAGAATGCATTCAAGGAAGTTGTCAGGATGTGTAGAGGTGAAATCAGAAAGGCAAAAGCCCAGCTTGAATTTAACCTGGCCGCTGGGGTGAAAAGGAATAACAAACTCTTTTATAAGTACATTAACAGTAAGAGGAGGACAAAGGAGAATATCCACTCTTTACTGGATGAGGCTGGGAATGTGATCACTGAGGATAAGGAAAAGGCGGAGGTTCTGAATGCCTTCTTTATGTCTGTCTTTAAAGGTCAGACAGATCCTCAGGGTACCCCTCTCTCTGACCTGGTAGTCTCGGCTGGGGAGCATGCTAACTCCCCTGTGATTCTGGAAGAAACGGTCAGAGACTTCCTACTCCAACTGGACTGCCACAAGTCCATGGGGCCGGATGAGATCCACCCGAGAGTGCTGAGGGAACTGGCAGAGGTGGTAGCCGAGCCGCTTTCCATTATCTATCAGCTCTCCTTGTTGACTGGTGAGGTCCCAGAAGACTGGAGGCTCGCCAATGTGACTCCCATTTACAAGAAAGGTTGTAAGGAGGATCCGGGGAACTACAGGCCTGTTAGCCTGACCTCGGTTCCAGGGAAGGTTATGGAACAGATAGTCTTGAGGGAGATCATGCGGCATGTGCGGGATGGCCAGGGGATCAGGCCTAGCCAGCATGGGTTCATGAAGGGCAGGTCCTGTTTGACCAACCTGATCTCCTTCTATGATCTAGTGACCCATCTGCTGGATGAGGGAAAGGCTGTTGATGTGGTCTACCTAGACTTCAGCAAAGCCTTTGACACTGTCTCCCACAGTATTCTCCTGAAGAAGCTGGCAGCCCGTGGCTTGGATGGGTACACCCTCGGCTGGGTAAGGAGCTGGCTGGAGGGCCGGGCTCAGAGAGTGGTAGTAAATGGAGTTAAATCCAGCTGGCGACCGGTCACGAGTGGTGTTCCCCAGGGGTCAGTGCTGGGGCCTGTCCTCTTCAATATCTTTATTGATGACCTAGATGAGGGCATTGAGTGCACCCTCAGTAAGTTTGCAGATGACACTAAATTGGCTGGGAGTGTGGATCTGCCTGGGGGTAGCGAGGCCCTACAGAGGGATCTGGACAGGCTGGAGAGCTGGGCTGAAGCCAATGGCATGAGGTTCAACAAGAGCAAATGCCGAGTCCTGCACTTTGGCCACAACAACCCCAGGCAGCGCTATAGGCTTGGGGCGGAGTGGCTGGAGGACTGTGTGGAGGAAATGGACCTGGGGGTACTGATTGATGCATGGCTGAACATGAGCCGACAGTGTGCGCGGGTGGCCAAGAAGGCCAACAGCATCCTGGCTTGCATCAAAAATAGTGTTACTAGTAGGAGCAGGGAGGTAATTGTCCCCCTGTACTCAGCACTTGTGAGGCCGCATCTCGAGTACTGTGTTCAGTTTTGGGCCCCTCACTACAGGAAAGACATTGAGGCCCTGGAGCGCGTTCAGAGGAGGGCTACTAAGCTGGTGAGGGGTCTGGAACACAGGCCTTACGAGGAGCGTCTGAGGGAGCTGGGATTGTTCAGCCTGGAGAAGAGGAGGCTCAGGGGAGACCTTCTAGCTCTCTATAACTTCCTGAAGGGAGGTTGTAGTGGGCTGGGGGTCAGCCTCTTCTCCCGTGTAGGCAGTGACAGAACTAGAGGGAATGGTATCAAGTTGCGCCAGGGGAGATTCAGGCTGGACATTAGGAAATACTACTTCTCAGAAAGGGTAGTCAGGCACTGGAATGCACTGCCCAGGGAGGTGGTGGAGTCACCATCCCTGGGGGTGTTCAAGGAAAGACTGGATGTTGTATTGAGGGATATGGTTTAGTGGGAGCTAGGTGAATGGTTGGACTGGATGATCTTCTAGGTCTTTTCCAACCTTAAAAATTCTGTGATTCTGTGATTCTGTGATTCTGTTAACCAGCAAACTTCATTTGCAAGTTCACAATATTGTACAAAAAAAAATCACTATTTTCTCTCATTTTTGTGAGGTTGTATTATGGCATAAGTAACATCCAGTTTCACCAGTTATGGGAACTCCAGGTGGCTTAATTACAAAAACAACCCAGGGAGCATGTCATTGATAAAGCATGTGGAAATGGAAAAGATAAATACCATCTTGGGAGGTTTTCTAGGAGCAGTGGAAATAGCTGGCTTTATTAACTGATAGACAGAAAGAGAAGCATTAGCTTGCTTAAAACCATAAGGATGTGGTTATCTAGCCTTTCCTCCCTCCTTCATCATTGCTTCCTAGCAAAATGGATCCCATTTTACACAAAAGCCCACCTAGAACTACCTTCTGGTCCCCCACACGTTGAGCACAGCTGGCCCTGAGTCCTTAAAGGGCTCAATGGTGCTAACCAGGCTCACCTGGGGCTCCCACTCACAAGCCCTGCCCAAGGATGCTGGTGCCCTTTATAAGCTCAAGTCTGATAGTTCACTCCTTCCTGGATTGACCTGGGATATATGTTGTAGGTGGCTGGTCTCCTGGATGGATTCTCTAGCAGGTAGGTCCTATTTTCTGGATTGGCTTTAGGGACATGGTGTTGTCCTCTTCCCTTTTGCTACTTGCTGGTGTCCCTGGATGGAGCCTACGTCTGGTACTTTGCTGTCCTTGTCCTGAACTGTCGATGGATCCTGTTAGCTGTTCCCAGCCCTGGCTACCCCATTAAGCCATGCAGGACTGTGCCTTGCTGGTGAGGGCATGGCATGTACTGGGGCTGCCCTTGGCTTCTGTCTCTTTCCCCTCCTGGAGAAGCCCCTTTTTTGTTGCTCCTTGGTATGTCCTGTAGCAAAATCCTCATTTCTGAGTTCCAGTTAATCATTGAGGGCTCCTATGGTGTTACAAGCTGTCTTCTGGCTTGTGTTGAATGGAGCATGAGCCCATAACAGCTGTATTGGGATAGGAAACAGAAAAGCAAGGATAACGTAGATGTTTTCTGAATGGTTGCTCACTTTAGCCTTGTAAGAGAGCTGTTGTGACAGGGAATTAAATTGCAGGATGGCAGCCATAGTAGGAGACAGTTTAGATGTTTTGCATTTCAGTTTTTTTGAAGCACTTTCTCCCTAAAGCATGCTTGGTTCATCTTCAGTTCCTGCTGCTACTCTAAGTGATTCAACATCAATGTCTCCTCAAATCTGATAGCAGGGTTCAGAAGTAGAATTTGGTCAGGCTGTCGCACCAAAAGTACCTGCAACAATGGACAAGTTGTCTGAGTTAGTCCAAACTGGCTCCCAAAGTGGTTTGTTTCAAGAGATTTGGTTGACTGCCCTGTGTAGATGGATACCCCACCCTCACCTCCATAGGAGGAAGAAGAGGAGGCAACGGATGAATGGACATCATGCCTCCAGCTCTGTGTTTGTGTGCAGTGCACACTGGCAGTGTTTGCCTAAAGTAAAACTTAGGAAGAATATTTTTCCAAATAATGAATGATACATTTTATTAAGTCAGTTGAAAGAGGTGAAGGAAAGAAAGGAATGATATTGAAGAAAGATGAAATGGATATTGGATATGGCTGGAGAACTGAATGGGTACTTTGAGTTTCTGGTGTTCTTGATAAGCAAAGGCAGGTATGATAAACCTTTTCCACACTTTAATACCTTTAAAAGCCTTCCCTATAACAAAACCCCAAAAATCAGAAGAAATCAAAGCTAAATGGTAATAGGAGAAATACTCAGACCCAGAGTAGCCAGTAGAATTGCAGACCAGCCAGAAAGCATCCTGAATAGAGGCAATAAGTTTTCCAGGCAAATAATGGTCAATTAGTCTGACTTAAAAATTATGAAGGTAAAGAATTGTGAAACCTAAAGACAGGTAGGATAAAATTCAGTCTTAATATTAAAAAAATTGAAATCTGATCATAATCTAATTCTTTTTGACAGTGAAATGATTGATTAAGCTCAATTTTACCCAGTTATGTTTATAGTCAAAAACATTCTCTTGCTATGATGTGTAGGAGTTGTTTGCCATGTAGTTAGGAATGCATACATTTTTCTGCTCAGTTTTTTCAGCTAGAACACATCAAAATTATATTCTACAACTCAAACCAAATTTAGGGACAATCACTGTAATTTAATTAAATTAAGATGGTATTCAACACATTGCCTGTCTGCTAGTGACAGAAGCAGCAGATGCCACAGATTCATTTTCAGTGACCAGGAAAGCAATATTCATAGCATAGAAAAGCATCCTGTGGGGAAGTTGCAGGAGAAGCAGTTGTAGCTTTCTGATACTGTGAACGTGACTTAGCAGCCTCAAAGCCTCTCTGATGGCTGCCATGCCCCTCAAAGAGCATGCAACACTTGGAAGTTACTAATATTTTCTATTCTGCATGCCAGGAACTCAAAACCAGATTAGAGCTGATGTCCTCGTGAAGCTTTGTAGTCCTACTGCAATGTAAGGGAGGACAATACAAAATCTCTTTTTTTAATGTTTATTATTTTCCTCAGTTTGGCAAATCTTAAAAGCAATAGAGGTTTTCTGGGAGAAAGCCAAGGAGAATCTGTCTCCAGTTAACTCATTGCAAATGTTATTTTAAATAACCTTGACTATACACAAACAATTCCTTTGTGTGCAATGCAGATCCCAGAATTGTCAGTTCTCATCTTTGGCCTTTCAGTGGTGTAGTTGAAAAAAAGCAGAGGACTCATCTGAAAGGGTCTGTCTCCTTTACTAGGAAACCTTGTGAAAACATGAGACTCTTCCAGATTGTTGTTTCAACCTTCTGCATTTTGGAGATTACGAGCATGTCAACACAGCAGTGCTGTTTCCTTTTCAAAGCTCATCGGGTCCTACTTTGTTTTGCTTATACCGTGGGGTATGTAGGAGAAATTTAGAATTTCACTTAAGGCAGAAGGCTTGAATGACCTATGGCTGCCTTTGAATCCTTGTAGTCGATGCAGGATCCGCTGAAGTTTACTGTCCAGTGCCTGATGCAGAAGTCAGTCGCAAGCTCTGCCTGAAGGATACTTCTCTATGGTCTGTACGACTGGAAGGTTTGGTAAGGTTATGTGCCCAAATTGCAGTCTAAAGTTATTGAAAAGAGAGAATAGCTAATGAAAAATGCCTATGTTGACTTCCAGCTGCTGCAGAATGATGAGTTAAGTCTCTTAATTCTGAGGAAGAATGGTGAAAGTGATATAAAAGCATTTAGTAGAAGAGAACTTGAGTTTGATTCCTCCTTAGTTCCTTCTAGTTTGCTTTTCTGAATCAGAGTACTGATGGAGGAAAACGTACTCATCACAAACTGTTACCTAATGGAATTTTATTGAATCTCCTGAATGAGGTTTGAAAACATCCATGTTTTACTTCAGGGTAAGAACAACATTTTAAGATGGTTTAATTTATTTTTTAAAATTGTTGTTTTGGAGTGTTCCTACCTGTGCTCTTGGCTGCAGAATGAGTGGAAGGGCAGTTAGTGTGCTTACAGGGAGGGAGGGGACAAGCCCTACCTCAGTGCTAATGTAAATTTTCTTGTTTCTCACTTGAAATATTTTTATAATTGGAGCAAAATGTCAGTATTTATGACAAAGTATTGAACTGCCTGTGCAGTAATAGATACACTGGCAAGGTGAGCAGGTTTCCAGAGTGTTTCATAACTGAGGCTGTGTCTGCATTAGGCAAACAAACAGAAAAAATGGGATAAATTGTACAGAAAGCATCCTCTGGAAAAGATGGCAAGTCTTTCCTACTTTAGTAGGGCTTGGATTTCATTCTGACCCTGACTTTGTGCATGTATCTAATTGCCTCTTGCTGTAGCATAAATGCATGGTAACCTTTAAAAACACACCAAATGCCTTGTATAATTAAAGCCTTGTGCATTCACTCTGTTTTTCCAAGCAGCAGAAGAGCGTTGCCCCTTGCCCTTGTAACATGCTCTCCAAGGGTTCAAGAGTCCACAAACAGGCAAGGATTAAATCAGAAATGGCTGGTCTTCAGACACAGCCCTCCTCTGTGCCTCTGCCTGCTCTAGCCATGATACTCAGTTGGACAGCGAGTTCTTTTTTTTAGGTGTGTCTGTTTCCAGGGTCATAATGCCATAAGGCTTTTGGTACCATATCTCAGGCTGATGAGCTACAGCCCTTTGTGCTCTTGTTGCATCACTGTAGCTGGACAGCTCTGAACTATGTGCAACTAGGAATGTGGCCTGGACATTTCCCCAACCTCTGCTCAGAAAAGGCAAGACTTCTGCCAAAAGAAAGAGGCGTGACAGGGTCTAGATGTACCCACACTTTCATTAAAGCCAAGTACAAAACAGGTTCAGAGCTCAGTTCTATGTGCTATCCAAATGGTTTCTTCCTCATTGGCTAGACCTAGTCCTTCATCACACAGCTTTGCTTGACTAATTTCCTGATGGGAATGAAGCCACCCAGCCACTCTGGAAAACCAGCTCTTGGAGTAAGACCCTTAGCTATATGAAGTTTTACTTGAGTGCTGTGACAGAAAACCTGCACTTGGGATGTAACTTTGGATCAAGACTACAAAAGATGATGTGCCAGTCTCACAGTATATTGGGGGGTGTGACAATGGAGAGGGTAATGAAGTTGAGAGAATCAGTGTGCTTCACCCATCTTTGTATTGTCTCCAGGGACTGAATATTCAGGGAATGTGTTCCCACTGGGGACTGGCAGGACAGCAAGTGACAACTTGAATGGACATGGTGAGGGAGTGCTTACATCCAGTGGTATAGTCCAGCATGGCAGCTTGGGGCTTCTTGGCGGAGTGCTGTATTTTCTACTTCAAACTGGTTGTTCTTCAGCGGTGGATGGTCTGAAGTGTCCCTTGGGTTATGCTGACATTTCCCTAGGCATTGGAGTTAGCTCTGCCTTGAAGCTCCATGCAGCTCACCCAGCCCTCCTGCAAAGACAAAAGCTGAAGGAAGCAGAAGCGTGTCATGAATTAGTCTTCCTTGGTAACCTGTGCCCCTTCAGTGAATAAATCTGACTTATAAAATCCAAACAAAACCGCATGTCTAAAAAGAAATCATGCAGGCTGTACCTAAAGAGTGGGCAACTGGGAAGCAGCAGCAATACAAAGGCTCTAGCACCTAAAAAGGAAGCAAGAAGCAGTGTCCTAGGGCCTTCAGTTCAGTTCAGGCAGCAAGGTAATGTAAGTAATTTTTGTGAATGCCCTCTAGAATTGCATCAGTGTCGTGGTTTCACCCCGGCTGTGGGCCGAGATCCACACAGTTGCCTGCTCCTTAAAGTAAAAGAGCAGGGGAAAAGGGAAAAAGGGAAAGGGAAACAAGGGAAGGGAAAAGGAAGGGGCAAATAACTCCAAAACCAAGAAACTAAGAGGCCCGTGGGTTGGGATAAGGATAGTTTACTAAGATAACAGAAAGATAAAATATACCAATGCTAACAGGACTTTAGAGCAAAAGAATATGAAACTATTGATACACAATGCAGTTTCTCACCGACCCACACAACTCAGGCCGTACCACCCAGAGCTGTCCCGGAACCGACCGTCCCCCCAAGAAGCACGCGTCCCGAGACCGCCCCTCTTCTTCTTCCCAACAGCCCCCTGTTTTATTGGGCAGGACGTAATTGGCATGGAATACTCTCTTTGGCCCATCTGGGTCACCTGTCCTGGCTTCGCCCCTCCTTTCTCAAGAATAGAGAAATAGAAGAAGCTAAGAAAGTCCTTGACTGTCTGACTGCAACTAAGAACATCAGGGTGTTCTCAGCACTGCTTTCATTGTAACTCCCAAACACAGCATTCCATCAGCTGCTACAAATGAAATTCACTCTATCCTGACTGAAACCAGGACATTCTACCCCTTATTCCATACCATTTACATCATGACCAGGTCCAACCAATGTTTCAGACACACATATATGTATTATTCCCTTAGTCTATGGACCATTCATCTGAGTTTTGTTGAGTAAATGATTTAGTTCATGATTTTCAGGCTCCATTCGTTGTAACAGTCTCTCATGGTGTCAGTATGCGCCACTGGATCGTTGCATGCTGCATCTTGGACTCTCGATCGATGCATCTGACATGGTCCATGGTCATAGTCTGTGAATCAAAAGTGTTCATTTTCAAAGGGGAAGAGGAAAAAAGTTCTTATGATGGCAGGTCTTGGTCCCATCATCGTGGCAGTCTTCCTTCATTGTCGTGTATGATTCCAGCTGTAACTCCATTGGTACAACAAACAACAACATACAGCAATTATAGTAATAATGAATATACAGTAATGAGTTATTTAGCACTTATTATAATACAATTTCTACCTTACTAATTACATTGGCTATTCTCACCTAAAATCAAATCCCTTTGAGGTACACATCGAACTTCTCCATCCTTCTGCATTACCCACCAAGTACAACCAGGTCCTTGAGCAAAAGCAATTCCCGACATAGGTTTACCTTTACCTGAAGCAGGGATGACCCAAACCGTCTTCCCTAATATACTCTTCATATGCACCACTGGGACTCTGTCTCCTTCTACGGTACGTGGAAATTTTGACTGGGCAGGGCCAGCCCGATTGGTAGAACCCCTAGAGTTAACTAACCACGTGGCTTTGGCCAAATGTGTATCCCAGTCTATTGATGCTAATGAATTGGTGTGCCCTGCTGGTGCACTTCGTACAACCTTACGCCACATATCTGCGGTGCATACAACTTCATCAGGGTCAGAGGGCCATTTGCCCAGATCATAATAAATGATCTCCCGTACAGCTAATTCTCTCAGGTACTGGATAACTGCCTCTATGTTGTTACACTTGGGTGACTGACATGTAATATAGTCCTTTATGGGATACCTTTCCTCCACACTTGACAGTAGTCGCCTCCAGAGGCTGAGGGTTTCTGGCTTTTTCCCAATTTCCTTGTCAATGCCTCCTTCTCTAGCTAGGGATCCCAACTGCTTGGCCTCCCTGCCATCTAATTCCAGACTATCGGCCCCTTGATCCCAGCATCGGAGCAACCAAGTGATGATGTGCTCACCTGGGCGGCGGCTGAAATCTTTTCGAACCTCACGCAGCTCACTCAGGGTCAGGGATCGTGTGACAACCTCTGATTCTGCCTCATCCTGAAATGCCTGAGATGGCCTTGCTCTATCCTGAGGGGCTTGAGATGGCCCTGCTTTATCCTGAGGTGCTTGAGATGGCCCTGCTCCATCCTGAGATGCTTGAGATGACCCTGAGTCATCCTGACATGCTCCAGATGGCCCTGATTCATCCTCATCCTTCACTACACGAACTGATTTCTTTTGTTTCCTCTTTTGTACAGGAGCAACAGACACTGGCGGGGGTTGGTTTTTTGTTTTATCAGCAGTATCTGCTGTAGGGGTTGCAGTAGCTGCAGCATCAGTTGGACAAATTGCAGTAGCCACAGTGCTAGTCATAGTGGCCTTAGTGCTAGTCACAGTAGCCTTAGTGTTAGTCACAGTGGTTACAGTAGCTGCAGTGCCAGTCATTGGGGTTGCAGCAGCTGCAGTCTTTGCTGGTCTGTTTTCATTCTTTTCCTTCTGACAGTGCTGACAGTACTGACAGTGCTGCCTGTTATCAAGCAATGTTTTGTAAATAGTGGCCAGGGCCCAGCACAGTGCAGTAAGGTGTGTATCTCTGGCAAGCTTAGAGCAATTTCTTTTCAGATATGCAGTCACTTTTTCAGGGTCTTGTAACTGCTCAGGAGTGAAACTCCAAACCACCGGAGTTAAGAAAGTGCCTAGGTACTTGCCCATGCTCTGCCACTTGCCCTGCCACTCACAATTATCTGGCCTCACAGAAAAATCTTGAGTGGTATTCATAAACCTCTGCTTAATATTTGACAACAACTGAACCGTCTGCACCAAACTGAAAAACAGCAAAATGCTAGTTTGAATATCCCAGGGATATTGAAAGTTTTTAAAGACTGCTAGCAGAGCTGTTGTATTTAGCCCAAAGGAAAAGAAAGCAGAACTCCCACCATGCCAGCTGCCGTTACTAAACCCTCCCTGTCCAGGGAATGGACAGGGCAGCAAGCTCTCATACCAGTACGAGCACAAGTTCACGATCCTCGATATTATTGTATCATCGACTGTTATCATAAAAGACAAGAACAGGACCAGGAAACGCAGCCTCGATATGGTAAAAAATCCTGCCAGGATTGCACACAGCGTACGGTACTTTCGCGGCCACAGCTGTGACCACAGCCATGTGAATAAATACCACAGCATCGTGATCGGAGACTGCTTAAACAACAATACTTATCACAACTTTGTCTTAATTACTATAGGGTCAGATCTACCGTTATCCCAACCTTTCAGGCCCCACGTTGGGCGCCAAAAAGACTGTCGTGGTTTCCCCCCGGCTGTGGGCCGAGATCCACGCAGTTGCCTGCTCCTTAAAGTAAAAGAGCAGGGGAAGAGGGAAAAAGGGAAAGGGAAACAAGGGAAGGGAAAAGGAAGGGGCAAATAACTCCAAAACCAAGAAACTAAGAGGCCCGTGGGTTGGGATAAGGAGAGTTTACTAAGATAACAGAAAGATAAAATATACCAATGCTAACAGGACTTTAGAGCAAAAGAAGATGAAACTATTGATACACAATGCAGTTTCTCACCGACCCACACAACTCAGGCCGGACCACCCAGAGCTGTCCCGGAACCGACCGTCCCCCCAAGAAGCACGCGTCCCGAGACCGCCCCTCTTCTTCCTCCCATCAGCCCCCCGTTATCATTGGGCAGGACGTCATTGGCATGGAATACTCTCTTTGGCCCATCTGGGTCACCTGTCCTGGCTTCGCCCCTCCTTTCTCAAGAATAGAGAAATAGAAGAAGCTAAGAAAGTCCTTGACTGTCTGACTGCAACTAAGAACATCAGGGTGTTCTCAGCACTGCTTTCATTGTAACTCCCAAACACAGCATTCCATCAGCTGCTACAAATGAAATTAACTCTATCCTGACTGAAACCAGGACAATCAGATACAAAAGTTGTATTATGTTTGATAAGGGGAACGCTTTTCTTTGCATGGCTTGGACTTCTAGAGGCTGCAGAAGCCTGGATTGTCCTGAACGGTAGAAGAGCAGCTCTACACAGAGCTGACTGCTTCTGGAAACTGGTGCACAGCACCTGCACTTGTCAGTAACAGGTCTTCTGCTTCTGTGCTCTGAATCTCTCCATGGAGAAGCTGCTCTCAGCTGCCTGCACAGGGAGCCTGCCCTTCGGATGGTGCAAGCATCTATGGTGGAATACTGCTGTTGTGTCTATGATAGTTAACTGCCAGGTAGGCTGAAGTACAGTGGATTCTTACCTTCTTTGTCTCCTTTTTTGACAACTTAAAAACCACACCAAACACCACCAAACAAGAACAAAAGAACAAACAAACCCAATAAACTCCCAGGGTGTAGCTGCTCTTTTAGAACAGCATGGCATGGAGACACTCAGTATGTGTATGTTCAGAGGACTAGTCCTACTGATTATTTTAGATCCATGCAGGTCTGTTAGTGCTAATATTGTCTGCCCTGCTTTGCTGTTCTTAGAACGAAGCTGTTTCAAATATAAGGTGCAAGTGACATTTTTGTAAGGCTGACTTTGAACTAGGGAGGCCCGAGAGCTTGAGCTGTAAGTGCAGACACAGCTATTTCCAGCTGCATGCCAGATGGGGACAAAAGGATACCAGAGGTTGACCTGCTATCTTGAGGTTATTTGCACCAGCTGTATTCACCAGTTGTGGATTTAGGTGTTCCTGCTTAGGATATGTATCCACCATGGAAGAAAATACTGGCTTTCACTGTCTCAGCGGATATAGCCCACCCTGGGCTGGAACTGGTATGAAATTAGGCCCTACTTTTGTTATAATTCATGCTGTACTTGCTGATTCTTGGTTGTTCCATACATTCAGTCACAGTGTATTGTGGAACAACTTGGCTGGCCTTTCCCAGCTGCTGTGGGAATGTATTCTTAGTTCCCATCTTGGTTGAATGAATTGCCGGCAGCGTGGCCTGTCGGGTGTAACACGTGCCACCTTACAGAGAAAGGGGACAGATTCAGGTCATGAGGCAGAGTAAGAAAACGTGCTGACAGAAGTATGGCTTGCTAGTGGGGCAAGGCTGAATGCACGTGTGGCAGAGGCGACAGTTCAGTTGTTGGGTGCTGGTTCTGGAGGAGTTCTGGAGTGCTGAGCACAGAGATTGCGTTACCATGCAAATAAAACCAGCATGGCCAGCACGTCTTCTCTTGTGGCTTCAGAAGTCTTGTGTCCTGGTTTTGGGGATAAGCCACGACATCTCACCGGGAAAGGCAACCTGCATGAGGTTCTACCTTAGATCTTCAGCAGTATTGGTGGCTAAGCCTGGAACAGGCAAACTTGTTGGGGCTGGCAATGCAGACACATGGCAATGTTTGAAAGGGTTGTGGTGTTTTAGGTGGGGGAAGGTTGCTGTTATTCTGGGGGCTTGTCAAAGGACTCCTGAAATGTATGGGGGTTTTCAGAGGCTCATGTAGGCTGAGGACTTCCATCCTCTGCTGAAGCACACGAATGTGTACAAGGTTTCTTGATATTAAAACATGCCTGACAGCCTGTGTTTCTATATGATGTTGACTAGACAAGAGTTCTTTCCAACTGGTAATTTTTTGTGAATTTTTCCCATTGTTCTGAACACTGTTCTCCAAGTCTCTGGTCCAAGAAGCTCTCCCTAAAGCTGGAAGCAGGCAGGGAAAAAAGGTTAATGTTGCATTGGGTGATTACAGAATGGCAATGGAAAGAGCTTTTGGCTGTCATGAAGTCCTGTGTGTATGCCTGTATTTTAAAGCCAGATATTGCATAACTTCAGCAGTCAAATTCATGATTCTTGGAATGGAAGGTGGAAAAACATGATGAGCAGGGAAACCACCTAATAAACCTTCTGGACCTTGAGGGATGGAGAGCTATGGCTTCAGAGAGGCAAAAGGAAGAGAATGCAACATAAACTTATGATTCTTAAAAAGCAATATTAAAGACAAACTAAAAATAGTTCAATGCCCAGGCAAGTGTAGCAAGAAGTCTGATTTGCAGTCCTCTACCTTAGAGGAAGGGATACTAGGACAACTTACAAAGGATATTCTGAAAGAATAGCATGACTGTACACATAGAAAATTGGAAAGGCCAAAGTGTGTTATAGCTAGTGAGGGACAAAACCTGCAAGAAGAAAACACATCCAAGAACATTGCTATTAAGACCAAGTCCAAGGAAAAATGCTGTTTTCTGTCTTAAAAGAAAAATACTAAATTGAAGAGTTAGTGACTGTATTGCTTCAGTTCTTGTGAACATGTCCAATTGTAGTTAGGCATCTTACAATACAAAGATGTTCAACATTGTGGACTAGGATATGAAATGAATAGGCCAGAGGAAATCTAACCCAACTCAAGATTTCACATCAGGTGGGCATGATGGCTTTCATCTTAATGTGAATTTTGAGGAGAAGACTTGGTGTGACCAGCCAGTAACCAGCCCTAGTTGTCAATGAGTGGACATAGCCAGGGGAGTCATGTTTGTACCAGTTTTCCCCAAAATGTTGCTAAACAAGCTGCTGGCAAGATAAAAAAAGTCTTGTGGCTATGGCAAAGCAGCACTCATGTGCCTTGGCTTAGTTATACTTCAGATACAGGGCACTCCTATGAGTATGGAGAAACATGTCCTGAGTGAAGCTTCTAAAATAGCTGTAAACTGCTGGAAAAGCATGGAAGCTCTGTCAACAGCCCCCTGTCAAAGGGGAAAGATGCCTGGAGGGAACTTAATGTGGGGCAGCAATAATCAATGTTTAAATTATAGGTGAGGGAAATGATGGCCATGTAACACTTCTGCAGGAAAAATTTGTCATCAGAGCCCACAGGTGCTGTGGGTTCAACTGCAGCTTATGAACCATTGCAGTGGTTGTTCACATGCTGTCTCTGAGCATGCTGCTTCATGCTCTACCAGAAATTGTGAGCATTTTCCATGCAGTGCTCAGGCCTTTGCTGCAGTGGTATGTCCAATGCTAGACACCAAAAGGAGAAAAGCCAGATGTATGGCAGGGGGCAGGAGAGAGTTGTAGTTTGTTTTAAAAATGGGGCACTGGAAGCTAAAGAGCTGCACTCCTGTCTTTGGGGAGCATTTGAGTGAATGAGTCCTAGCTTGATGGTAATTATTGGGTTACTATAAAAGCAGAAAGTGGAATAACAATCAGAAGTGTGAATATACAACCTGAAGCCAGTATTTTCAAATCCATCAAACTGACAGATATTCAGATTCCCACAGAAGAGGCAAGTAAAGCTGAGCTGATCCCAAACCAATTAAAAGCTTTGACTCAGCAGTTAAGTCCTTTAAACAAAAATTAATGTATTGTATCTTCTATTAGGTCATGAAGGCAGCTTAACTGAGCAACCCAAGGCAGTGCTATTGCTTCTGACCTGTCAGTTGTAAAAGCTGAACTAAATGCAGCTCCTGTGGCAGCAAATAGCTGGTCTGCTGTGTGAGCTTCAGAAGCAAGAGCAAAAATAAATAAAGAAAAGAATTGTCTAGAGAAGCACAAGTCCAACAAAGCACAGAAAAATATTTGGGATTGATAGTTTCTGTTTGTGGTCTTTTAAAGTGAAAGCTGGACAGGCTCCAAATTATAACTAGGCTGCATTTAAACCAGATTTACTAGATAGCCTGATCCCAGGCATGTGTTGTGTGTACAGCCTTAAGGCGTGTACATTTGGCAACAGCAGCTCTGGAGTAGGGATGCCCATCATCTGCTTTACCTGTGCCTACAGCAGGTACCCTGCAGGTACAGTGGATTTACAAGGTGACAGGGCGATAGAGAGCCAGTGCCCTAACTGTCATAGGAGCTGGGGCAAAGTGGTTTAGGGTAACAAACTTAGCAGATGCATAGGTCTTAGCATGGGTCCAGTCCTGTTTAACATCTTCATTGACGACCTTGATGAGGGAACAGCATCCACCCTCAGCAAGTACACCGATGACACAAAGCTGGGAGGAGTGGCTGACACACAGGACACTGCGCTGCCATCCAGAGAGACCTGGGCAGGCTGGAGAGCTGGGCAGGGAGAAACCAGATGAGGTTCAACAAAAGCAAGTGGAGAGTCTTGCACCTGGGAAGGAACAACCGTTTCTATCAGTACAGGCTGGGGGTGACCTGCTGGAGAGGAGCTCTGTGGAGAAGGACCTGGGGGTCCTGGTGGGTGACAGGGTGGCCATGAGCCAGCAGTGTGCCCTGGGGCTGAGAGAGACAATGGGATCCTGGGGGCATCAGGAGGAGTGTGGGCAGCAGGTCACAGGAGGGGATCCTCCCCCTCTACTCTGCCCTGGTCAGGCCCCACCTGGAGTGTTGTGTCCAGTGCTGGGCTCCCTGGGATAAAAAGGACAGGGATCTCCTGGAAAGAGTCCAAAGAAGGGCTACGAAGATGATGAAGGGCCTGGAGCATCTCCCCTATGAGGAAAGGCTGAGAAGATTGGGACTGTTCAGCCTTGAGAAGAGAAGACTAAGGGGGGACCTAATTAATGTTTGTAATTATCTTAAGCATGGGATGCAGGGAAAAATGGCCAGCCCCTTTTCAGTGTCTGTGGGGACAGGACAAGGGGCAATGGCTGCAAGTTGGAGCACAGGGAGTTCCACACCAACATGGGGAAGAACTTTTCCCCAGTGAGGGTGAGGGAGGCCTGGGACAGGCTGCCCAGGGGGGTGTGGAGTCTCCTTGTCTGGAGAGATTCCAGCCCCGTCTGGACGCCTATCTCAGTGAAATGTCCTAGGGAGCTGCTTTGGCAGGGGGTTGGACCCGATGATCTCTCGAGGTCCCTTCCAACCCCTACAATTCTGTGATTCTATGATTGGATGATTCTATGACCTCCTCCCCTCACAGGAGGATGAAATTCAAGACTCTTGCAGCATGAATAAGAAGGATGGGGGAGTATTCAAGTGTAGGTTATTGTGTCATACCTTAAGCTTTTAGTATATTTTCTCTTCTGCTATTTCTCAGTTTCTCCTTTTTAAAAAAATTAATGAAACCTCCAAATCCCAACAAAACCACAGCCCCAGGCTGTCAAATAAAGTCCTGCCTGTTTCCAGGCACAGTTCAGGCTCTTGTCCTTCACTCCTATCTCAGAAGGGCTCCCCCAGCCCCTCTCCCCAGGGTAACTGATCCTTGATTTGTTTGTTAGTTGCCAAATTTAAAAGTTGCATTGATGAAAAGGAATTGAGAATAGGAAACTTAAGCTTTCACATTGAAACTGCCCAGTAAGATCCTCAAATGAACTAATAGTCCTGCCAGTCTTGGGAGTCACCTGAGAAAGACCTAAAGTCATCATTATAAACGGGGCAGCTAAACTACATTAGACCCTGCTTGGATCTTAATTTAAATGGCTTAAATTCAGTTTAGCTTGATGAATTCCCACAGGCTGAACTATAAAGATATGTACATAACTTTCTTATTTCCTTCCTCTTTTCAAGTTCAAATACATAGAATTAGAGACACATTTGTTAGATTTAGAGAAAAAAATTGTCTTTCTGTCCTCAGGCAAGAAATTCTTAGATAAAATCTCAACAAAATCTGGCAAAAATTTTCCCCAGCTAGTATCTTGTTTCTAATCTAAGCAAAACTGGTAAAGAGAGAGGATATAAGTCATATTGGGCAAACCCACAACTTCTGGGGCTGCAGGACCCTACGGAGCCCCTTGAGCAACCATAGTGGTTCCTCTCCTGCCACTCACCAGTGCTGCCCCAGGGCACCCTGACAGTCCTGTCTATCAAAGTCTAAATCTATGTTAAAATGGGAGGAGGAAGGGGTCGTTTTTATTACAATCCTTTAGGCAGAGTAGGCAATTTCGGAGGAGATATGAATCTGCCCTACTGCAGTCCTGGATGAAGCACATGGAAAGCAGAACCACTGCTGAACTATAGTGCTGAGACACTTCTACTAAACCTTAATGAGCAAAGAGTGAGCTGGTCTAGTTTTAGACGTTGCTTTTTTAGGTTTGTAATAGGACCACGAATCAGGAAGGAAGTAATGTAAATTGGAAACAGAAATGTCATTTTCATTCACTTCTCTCACATATGAAGTGGCTGAGGCAGAGAAGGACCAGATGGCAGGCTTTGAAAATTAGGTGTGGAGATGGGGAAACCAGCAGGGGACTAGGGGAGAAGAGAAACCTCTGCAGCTGGAGTTCTTTTCCTCTGTCTTTGTTTCTCAGGTCACAGAAATTTTCTCTCTCTCTTTCCCTTCCTGACCAAGAATTCATTAGATTCCCTAATCTGCTAGGCTTTATGTTCATTACAGAAAAATGTGCCTGGTCTTTCCCTGTTTTCTCTCTCTCCTTCCATTTACCTTTGTTTCTGCTTCCATTCCCTCTCACTAGTTTTCTTGTCTGTTTTTCTTTTCTGTGCAGATATGGATCTTAAAAATCTGTACCCACAGAGTATATCAATACAGCTTGCTATAGGCTCTGCCTTCCCCAGAGATTCTTGTGATTCATTGTGACACAACGATCCAAGTGACTGGGGTCATTTGCTCTAGATGACTTGGCAAGATGAATTACTTTTAGATATGATTGCTGTGATTGCTGAAACTTTTGCTGTGGTCCCATTCTGTACTACAGGTAAAGATGTGTTTCAAGGTGCAGTATCTCAGCAAGTAAGAATGAACTGCACTGCTGGTCAGTTCATACTGATGTTTCAACCCCCTTCCTGTGTCTTACCCCATATGCTGCAGGAATAAAAATGCAACACTCTTGGTTGAGCCTTATTCAATCCTTACCAAGTGCATTTAAAAAAAAAACAAACTAGGAGGGATATTACATCATAAAACACTTATAAGCATGATGGTAAGGTTGCTACATCACTTGTAGATAATGTGCAAAGTATATAATATGCTGATTTAGTTCCTTGCTTAAGCTATAAACCCACTTCATTGATTTGGAATACAAAATTTAAAGGTTGCAATGTGGACAAACACATTTGCTTTTAGGAATGAGCAGGCAAACATCTTCCATGTTATGTTTGGGGTAACCTTTGGTGGTTTATTGTTGTAGAGTAAGTTAGTTAAAACTTAGAGCTAGCAGCTTAAACATTAATAGCTAGGGTAGGCAAAGCCCATAGATTGTGGCATACAATACGATTTGGCATCTTGTCACTGTCATAGAACAGCATGCCAAACACCTAACTATGGAACTGGACAAAACCAGCCTGAGAGGATGTGATATTGGGTAAGATGATGACCACTTGGTGACTGATTAGCACCTGAACAGCTAACTAATCAAAGCAATAAAAAGCAAGAAGACCCCAGACCATAATAATACTATTGGCCTAAACTATTGAGTGAGGGGAAGGGGACTTAGATTGTCAGGGTATAATTCCTTAGAGATTTCTTTGTTTGGGGTCCCTCTGTGGAGGCACCCAGCTCGAGCTGTAGTGCTATAAAGGAAAAGCACTTTCATGAAGGAGTCTGTCTTTCAGCTTATGCAGAGACCTGGCACAGGACCCTGTTGTGGTGGCTGGTGGGTGGGATTTCTTTAACTGGTGACCCAGATGGATCTCCAGACAGCCACTGGTAGCCATTGGACTCTCTATTCTCCACATGTCCCGTTGGTGGCATTGGGTGAGTTCACCTGGGAGCTTTGGAGAATAGGAGGTGCCAAGTGTTAAAATTCTGTTCCTAAATCCTAAGCACTGGTGCAGGCAAAATTTCCACTATCTGATTCCAAGTACTTTGAGTCCAAGTGGGTCCAGGTCCCACTTTGGAAGTGTGCCAGGATAGGTCTGCATGGTCTGATCAGCCTAAGGCCCACCAATTTAGCACTCAGATATGGGGCATTTACCCAGCATAGAGAAGGGGACACCATTAGCCAGGGTACTAGAAAAAGGGAGAAAAATAGGGGGTACTGTGGGTCTATGAGAAAGAAAGAGCAATAGCATTTTGTGAGGAAGACTGGCCACCACTTAGAGGAGTGGGGGTATGGCCCTGCAAAGGATCACTCAATGTAAAAGGGCAATGCTCCAGAAAACTTTTAGAAAACTTAAAACCTCAGCAAATACTTCATTGGTATGTGTGGGATAACGGGGCTCATGACCCCCATAAAGCACGTGGTTGAAACAGAGTATGAAAACCTTATGGGAGAACTTCAGCTGCAGCAATTGTGAGTAATTTGAAGTGTCCACAGTCAGTCTTTGCACCACCTCTGCTATACTCCTCCTCCATTCTTACTTGTCACTATTTCCCAGCGTTATCCCGTGGTTTCAAATGTTGTCCCTGATCCTCCTGCAATGCAGCCAGCAGCACCAGGTGTGTGTGTGTGTGAAATGTTCCTCCCCACCTGCAGTATTAATTTTAATAATAATTGACAGCAAGTGTGCTTGTGAACCAAACCACCCCTGACATCTGCAGCTATTCTAAGGCTCACATGCCAGGGCAGCAAAGTGAAAAACTGAAAGATATTATATTACCTGGAGGTATTAAATCTATACAATATGTAGATGATTTGTTATCTACCAGCAAGACATAGTGAGATTGCTTGAAAGATACTGTTTTTCTGTGTAGTGCTTTAGCAGAATAAGGGTCACTGTGCATCTCTTTCTAAGCTTCAGCAAGGAAAATATTTAGAATTAATATTAACAAAAGGAGAAAGTTTAGCAGCCCCACAATGGGTCCAGGCTACTGTAGAAATACCTCAACAGGGAACAAGGAAGCAATTGTGAGGATTTTAGGTGCAGTGGGATTCTACAGGCCCTGGACATTGGGGCTAGGGCAGTTAAAAAAGCCATGGATGGAGACTGTGATGGCAGAGGAAGTGGAACCTGTACGCAGAGGTCCAGAGAGAGAAAAGGCTTTTCAAGCTATAAGAGGAACTTTAGCTTCTGCTCCAACACTGGGATTGCTGGATTACTTCAAGCCCTTTGAGCTATTTGTGCATGAGAACAAAGGAGCAACCAGCAGAGTCCTTATTCAAAACCTGGGCCCACACTGCTGCCCTGTGACTTAGTGCCCAGCTCAACTGGACCCTGTCGCAGCAGAGAACAATTCCTGTGTTAAAGTGACTGCAGCAACAGCGACTGTCAGAGGAAGAAGCAGACCACTAATTCTGAGTCACCCAAGAGCTGTGCATGTCCTGCACGGAATAGGATTGATTTTTAAATAACTTGCTGCACAAGCATTGTCCTCACAGAAAGCACATCATTGTGGATTAATGAATTTACATGCAGATAATGCTATTTTAAAAAGATGCAGTGTTTTAAATCCAGTAATGTCACACCTGTGAGCACATCAGCCATTGTGCTAGACAGGTGTTTCGCTCCAGCCACCTACAGAAGACCTGCAAGTTCAACCTCCAGAGACCACTGATCTAACCCTTTCCACCAGTGGATCCTCAGACTATGGGAATGGAGAATGGCACATGGACTATGCAGTGGTGAGAGGTTTGGTGGGACTTGAAGCCAGAACCTCTACAACCCTTGGTCAGTCCCCAGGGATTTGAACTGTGTTATCAGAACAGCCTGGTGGAAATTTAATGAGCAGATAATTATTTATGCTGATTCTAAAAACACTTTGAGTGCACCATACAGTGGCTATGATCCTCCTACCTCAGGATCACTGAGTAAATGAACAATGAATGACCTGTGATGAAGGAACCTACCACGATTTCTACTTTGGAGACTGAAACCATTTGAATTTCTGAAGGACAAAGGAGTTACTAATTTGTCATTTCTGTTTTCCACAGCTACTTGGATGTGGGACTCCACAGATGCCTAGTTCAGCAGACTGTGTAAGACTTAATACAGGTGCTTATCCTGTGAAGTTGCTAATACCTGCAGTGTGTATTACACAGAGTGGAAGGATTTCAGCCACTGCCTGAATTTTATGGGAACAAATAAAATTAATACATAAAATACAGTTGGCCAATACTTCAGCAGGACTCCAGGAAGTGTGGTCTTAACTCACCTCCTGGGTACCAAGCTTAGCTTAGGCAAGGCAAACATTTTATGGGTTATTAATTTTTATAATGATTCAATGTTGTCTCAACAGAGCTCACACTTTATAGGCTACAAATATTCTGCTCTTATCTGATACCAGGAAAGTTAATAGAAACAGAGAGGACTGTTGTAAATAAAGTTAGTAGAAACCTAGAGCTAGCAGCTTAAACATTAATAGCTAGGGTAGGCAAAGCCCATAGATCATGGCAAATGAACAGTCACAATTGTGTGACAACGTGCCAAACACCTAACTATGGAACTGGACAAAACCAGCCTGAGAGGATGTGATATTGGGTAAGATGATGACCACTTGGTGACTGATTAGCACCTACCTGAACAGCTAACTAATCAAAGCAATAAAAAGCAAGAAGACCCCAGACCATAATAATACTATTGGCCTAAACTATTGAGTGAGGGGAAGGGGACTTAGATTGTCAGGGTATAATTCCTTAGAGATTTCTTTGTTTGGGGTCCCTCTGTGGAGGCACCCAGCTCGAGCTGTAGTGCTATAAATCAAAAGCACTTTCATGAAGGAGTCTGTCTTTCAGCTTATGCAGAGACCTGGCACAAGACCCTGTTGTGGTGGCTGGTGAGTGGGATTTCCCTAACGTTGTGTAGCTGCATGCTATTTTTGTTACATGCTGCTTTTATACATCACCCATTTTGCTTTGAAGAACCTGACTGGACCTGAGCACACCTGATGAAACACACAGCTAAAACATCTTTGAAAACTCCAGCCTATGCTTTAACACTCGTGCAACTGTGAAGTGAGTCACCCAGGAGATACTACAGACAGTGTGGTGCTGCCCTGGGCTAGTGACTCACCCAGTTCTGGTACCCATCACCCAGTCAGAGAAACTTCATGCTGACAGTGAGAGGGCTTGGCTCATGGAACAGAAGAGCTTAGTCCCCTTCTGTATTTATGTCCTCTTTCTGGCAAATATGAATATTCTTGTTAGTCTTGAGTAGTGCTTTTCTGAATCCTGTTAAGCTCTTGACTACAGTTTTATTACACCACTATGAATTTCAAATTTATTTCATAGAGGTAATAAAATGCTCTTTATCAGTTTCAAACCTGTTGCCTTTCACTTTCTTGTGTTTCCCCTTGCTCCTCCATTCAACAGATACCCATGATTGTGCCTAGTGTTGTGACAATTTGGGTAAGTCTTTCATATTTTCACCTTTTCTTTTACTTAGCTTCACACTAGAATTCACTATTTAATTAACTGTAACTTGACAGTTTATGTAACAAACATTTGAAAGACATTTCAACACTAAGTAGTTCTGGAAGCTGCTATTTTCATCTTGGTCATGATTATTTTTTTTTGGACTAAATGTTTACATTTTCTTTGAACACAAAGAATGTATTTTTAGTCAGAATTTTTTGGCTCTATTTCCATGAAATCTTAATAAATAAAGCTTTGTTTAGGATTGTATTGAAGGAAATAGCATGGCTGAAATTGCAGAGAGTAGAATGCAATTAAAGGAGGAATGAAAATTGAAGCTGCTTAGCTTTGGCTCAACTTAAAAATCAAGTTTCTTATTCTGGACCATTCTGTCAATAAATCAGAATTCTTTCATTGTTATAGAAACCTCATGCAGACTTTTCCATACCCTTATAAAGTCCATCCATTAGAATAAAAGATGTCACTGTCTGAAGAACCATTTGCTTTTGAAATCTCTCATTACAAAGCCCTGAAATGTTTCTTCAAATCCAAAAGAATGTTTCAAGCATATTTTTGATCATGAAAGAAAAATTGTCCAGAAACAATAGTTTTCTTTTTTCTTTCTTTTTTATTTTTTACAGAGAAGACACTGAAACTTTACAGCTCCAAATGGCACATGAAACTGTGGGATGGGCAGAGGCTTTCTGTTGTAATATGTGGTCAATGATACTATTTTATTTGCATGCATGGATGTTGGGAGAGAATATATATTGCACTGTTGATTCACATTTGCTTCTTTCCTCCTTGACAGTTAGAAGCTTTTGATGAACTTGTTCTCAGCCTGGAGTGTCAGACAGTGGTTTCTTAGCCCTTTACTTCGGAGGGCTATTGGTGAGAAGCAGCACAGGGCAATTAGTTGGACAAAATAAGGTAATCCCAAGAATGGAGTTTTGCATGTGCTTACAGACATGATAAACTACACCAAATATCTTCAAGAGAGAAGGGCTATCTGCCCACCAACTCCTTGTGTTCTCCAAAATGACTGCAAAGCCTGTTTCTGGCTTCCTCTCATTATATTTAGAGTTTCCTTAGGAGTGTTATTTTCTTTCTCCAAGATCTCTTTTCTGAAGGTTGCATTGAAGGTTGCTTTTAAAGGTTGTATTTTTGGCAAAGAAAACCAATGGTGTTTGTCCAGGGCAGGCAGGTTGTCTTGTTCTATCTTCTACTCTGTAAGTAGGAGGTGTCACCCTCATTCCTGTCCTGAAAACAATGCCAGGGCATCGCTGTGGGGTGGGATGTACTTGATTCTCTTCAGTGATGCAGATTATCATAACCATAATTTTCAACTATGCAAGGAGTTGTTGAAGCAGGAATGTTCAAAGAACAAACCATGAAGCAAACAGACAAATGAAGGAACATAGTCAAGAAGGTCAGGAATATGAAAAATGGCTGAGGAAGGCATCACCTAGATGCAGTAGAAAAACTCCTTCTTGAGTAAGAAGAGATATTTTTCCTAAATTGTGCCATCTTTCTATATTTTCAAGTCCTGAAAGCATCACACAGTTCTCTGCTATCACAAGAATGGTTTGTATTTTCCCTACTACCAAAAAACCCAGCAAGATTTCTTACTCTGCTGGGGGGTAAAGAAGACATCTCCTAAAGCCAGGTAGGGCACAGTGCATGATTCTCAAGCACAGAAGACAGTTATTACAATTTTTTTCTAATTAATTTTTTCACAGTAAGTTTGCCAGAGCCCTGGGACAGGCTGCCCAGGGGGTGTGGAGTCTCCTTCTCTGGAGAGATTCCAGCCCCATCTGGACACCGACCTGTGTGCCCTGTCCTAGGGACCCTGCTTTGGCAGGGGGTTGGACCTGATGAGCTCTGGAGGTCTCTTCTAACCCCAATAACTCTGTGATCCTGTGAATCTATGAATTGTAGTGGTCCTCTTTATGGAGATACAGGTTTAATTGGGCTATAATAGAATTATAAAAATGAGTGCGTTCTAAAAGTTGTGTATTACTTTGTTAAATTAAATGCTTATGACAGCAGAGATCCTATGATAAATAAGATGCTTTTTTCCACAGGGCACACATTCTGCCTGGGCAAGGTGAAGTGACCACATCAGCCTGAGAAATGTTTGCTAGAGAGCAATTAGGCAAAAAAGGTGAGTTCTGTTTCCTGGTCTGTTTTTGGCTTTCTCCTTTTGAGTTTAAAATCTGAGAGGCCCCAAGAGTGGCATAGTTTCATCTCTTTTCCTTTGGGAAGTGCAAACACTGAAGCTGATCACAGCAGTCTGCTAGGAAAGGATGGTTTCTGGGTCTGCTGGTCTGCAGCGAGGCAAGAGACCAGCCCAACCGCCTCCACGGAGGACACAGATTCTGATGACTGCCTCAGCTGTTGAACTACTGTGACTAATCTACAAGGCAGCAACTGCTCTTACCTCACTTGTAAACTGGGTAAATAATATAATCCCTTTAAATCTCAAAAAGCTGCTTTTTGTTCCCCCTCTTTTCTGTCCTGCAGACCAGAAGCCTCATGGCGAGGGAGAGATTGAGAGATCAACCCTCTCAGGCTTTGGTTTTGATTTGCTTTGAGGTTAAGATTAAAGCTGATGTCCTGTGACAGTTTCTTTGCTTAGTGGGTGTTGAAAGGTATTGTTCTGCACTTGGATGCCTTTCTGGAAAAAGTACTGCTATTGTTTGTTTTGCTGCTGTAACTGTCCCTTGGTAAAAATCAAACCAGAGAAAAGTGGTGCTGAGGATTCTACTGGGTTTGGGTAATGGAGGGGCTACAGGGGTGGCTT
Organism: Hypotaenidia okinawae; assembly: GCA_027925045.1. Classification (NCBI taxonomy): domain Eukaryota; kingdom Metazoa; phylum Chordata; class Aves; order Gruiformes; family Rallidae; genus Hypotaenidia; species Hypotaenidia okinawae. The sequence continues at coordinate 14,501,968 of BSDF01000016.1, forward strand.
CTGTGAGAAGCTACCCCATGTCTGAGGAAGGCCAATGCCAGCCGGCTCTAACAGACACAGCACAGGCCAAGGCTGAGCCCATCAGCAATGGTGGTAATGCCACTGGGATAATGTGGTTAAGGAGGGGAAAAACTGCTACATGACAGCAGCTGAAGAGAGGAGTGAGAATATGTGGGAGGAAGAGCTCTGCAGACACCAGGATCAGTGAAGGAGCCAGGTCCTAGAGCAGAGATTCTCCTCCAGCTATGGGAGAAGACCATGGTGAGGCAGGCTGTCTCTCTGCAGGCCAGGGAGGTTAATGGTGGAGCAGGTACCCACCTGCAGCCTGTGGAGGACCTCATGCCAGAGCAGGTGGAAACACCTGAAGGAAGCTGGTAGGTGAGCTGGTAGGAAGCCCAAGTTGGAGCAAGCTCCTGGCAGGACCCGTGGGTCTGTAGAGAGAGGTGCCCGTGCCAGAGCAGGTTTGCCTGGGGGGACCTGTGAGCCCTTGAAGGGACTGTCTTGGGGCAGCTTGTGAAGAACTGAAACCCCCATGGAAAAGGACTCATGTTGGAGAAGCTGTCTCCCATGAAAAGGACCCCACAATGGATCAGGGGAAGAGTGTCAGGAGTCTTCCCCTGAGGAGGAAGGACTGTCACATACCTGTGAGGAACTGACCCCAACCCCCATTCCCTGTCCCCCTGTGCTGCTCGGGGGAAGGAGGGTGAGAACTTGGGAGTGGAGTTGAGCCCGGGAAGAAGGGTTTTAAGATTTGGGTTTTCTCATTAGATTAGTAATTAATTAAATTACTTTTCCCCAAGTCAAGTCTGGTTTGCCCATGCCAGTAACTGGTGGGTGATCTCTCTGCCCTTATTTCATCCCATGAGCCTTTCATCAGATGTTTTTCCCCTGTCCAGCTGAGGAAGGGAATGATAGGGCTGGGTGGGCACCTGGCCTCCAGCCAGCATCAACCCCCTCCAAAGACTGACAGGTAAAATGAGAAGAAAGAATAGATATGGTGAGCTGTATGGTTTCCAACAAAGATTTGACAACATGTGCTGAAGCTTGAATGTTCTTTCTGCACAGGCTCCTCAGAAGATACAGCTCAGCAGCAGTCTGTATTTCTGTAACTGCTCAGGAACAATGTGTCACTTCAGTGCCTAGCATCCAGGGCTTTTCACTAGAAACCAGTGAAATACAATATAAAGATATACTGGAAAAAGTTCAGTTGCTGCCAGAGCATCATAGGAATACAACATGGGTTTCATCCCAAAACAAAGTTGAAGAAGGTACTTCTAGGTTTTTGGTAAATGTAAAGCAGCATCTTCTTTCTGCCTACCCCCAAAATGTGAAGGTGCAGTCTGGTTTTTAGTTGAATGCTGGACAGTGAGTATAAACCAGTAGTAGGAAATGCACTAAAAGGGGCTCCAGTCTGTCTGTGAGGGCTGAGCTGAGGAGAAGCCATCAGTATGGACAGACTGAGCTGTTTCATGCCTGGGAGGAGTCAGGCTCTGGTGGGGTGTCCATCTCTTCGTGGCAGATCTTGTGTCAGGCAGAATTATAAACCAAAAGGTAAACACTGCTTCTGTGTTTGCCCAGGAGATACGGGACTCTTGAAAAGCGAAGTACCAGTACCTTCTGTTACTGATAAGACCACTAGAGATTTCCATACCAGCAAGAAATATGTGTCTTGTACTGGGAAAACATCTGCCTGAATGAGGGAGGCATGAGACAGTGACACCTGACCAGTGTTGGGAGAGTCTGAAAATCTGCCAGCTCAAAGGGGATCAGTTCTGAAGTAGATAGACAGACAAGCTGTCAAGAAGAATGGGGTTTCCCAAACTCTATTTCTTCCAGGAATAGCTGTCTGAAGTGACAAGGTGCCTATTTAGTTGTAAAACATTTTTTTTAAAATATAAAAGGGACCTGGATCAAGTACTGCACAGAATGAAAGCATTTGCCAAATCTAATAGCTGGACAGCATGCTAATAAGCAAGAGAAAGTCTTATAAAAGCCAAAACCACCACCAAAAAACCTAGAGGTGTCAAGAGTTTGGGAAGACTCTTAAAAACAGTTAAAAAAAACCCAAACAAACAGGGTTTGTTTGGGGATTTTTGGGTCTGTTTATTCCCCCTCCTCTCAGGACTTGTTTTGCCTGAAGCACTAATTTAAGCAATTAACTCTGGCAAGCAGGTTATCCCAAACTGTGCCTCACCAAGTCATGGTGGCTACTAAAGGACTGGAGCATCTCCCTTACAAGGACAGGCTGGAAGAACTGGGGCTGTTCAGCCTTGAGAAAAGAAGGCTAAGAGGGGATCTTATTAATGTTTATAAGTATCTCAAGTGTGGAATACAAAGGGAAATGGGCAGCCTCTTCTCAGTGTCTGTGGGGACAGGACAAGGGGTGATGGCCTCAAGTTGGAGCACAGGGAGTTCCACACCAACACGGGGAAGAACCTCTTCCTGGTGAGGGAGCCTTGGGACAGGCTGCCCAGGGAGGTGTGGAGTCTCCTTCTCTGGAGAGATTCCAGCCCTGTCTTGATGCTGACCTGTGTGACCTGTCCTAGGGACCCTGCTTTGGCAGGGGGTTGGACCCGATGATCTCTGGAGGGCCCTTCCAACCCCTGATTCTGTGATTGTGTGCACGCCCTTTACCTGTGGTGGATGCTGCCTTTCTTCATCCCTCAGTGAAGGGTGTTCAGCTGAAGGGCATCACTTCGCACTTTCCCCTGGCTAAACTTCCAAGTTACTGTTCCCTGCTGAGTGAATAGTAGCTGAGCAAATGTGGCAACTTGCTACCATACCCTCCATCACTTCTGTGTTTCATTTCCCAGTTAAAGTGTATATCTCTGTTATTCATAAAAGCACCCTCTGAAACATCTATATATTGCAATATAGAAATGATAAAGAAGACAGAAAAAGATAACATTTTGAGGCGGAAGCAGGCAATGCTCCATCAGTGTCCAAGGACCACATACGTGGTTATTGATCTTTGTGGTTCACCAGTGTAACAGTTGTTACAGATCATCAGAAGAACTTGTTATTGCAGATACCCCATTTGAATTGACCCATTCATAAGAAAACACATAACGAGGAGTGTGGTGCTGATGGGGTCCCGTTATTTGTAGAAATACTGCTCTGGAAATAGTCCAAGTCTCTGCCTTTTGGAGAGTGTCAGAAGTCCCAAAATATTCATGGAACTGTAGGGGTTGGAAGGGACCTCCAGAGATCAAGTCCAACCCCATATGGACAGTGTAAGTTATCTCCATTTTTTCTTAAACAGTTAACTGCTTTCTCCTTTCCCTGAGGGCTCAGAGTTGCACATAAGCCTCATTAAAATTACATAATGCATGTACTAAAGGTATAGTAAAGAGTTATTTGGTGAAGCCAACGATGATAACAAAAGGAAGTAAAAACTGTTCCTTTGAGGAAAAAAAGGGTACTGATTTCATTACCACATGATGAATACCACTTGCTGGGAATTCTCAGATCTCCTGTAATACCACACTAAGCTGCAATTTTTCATACTGAGGCTTAAGAATTAATATAGATGGCAAGTGTGTGGGAAGGAATTATGTTTTTAAGAGAATGTGGTATCAGTTGAAATTGTAGAAAACCATTTGTTTTCTGCTGCACATTAAAATTCTCCAGGAAGCGTGTGATGAGGATGTTATTCCTATTTTCAGTGCAGGTTTCTTGCAACAAGATGTTTTCAGTTATCTCTGTAAAAAAGGATTTTCATGTTCTTATGTTAGGAGACTTTATTTTTAGATTCTCCAGGAAGAATCTTTCTGTAGTTGCCTGTTCAGAAAGGATGTAACTCTTGATCAGTGACAAAAACACCTCAGTCACCTGAGCTCTTCCTTTTGGTGGCACCTCAGTGGATTGCAGGGCCATGGCCAGGCAGAGCGAATGAGTGTGCTCAGAGCCCTGGGAGGTGTGAGGGCTGTGTTAGCAGAGCAACAGGCTGAGCTGCTGTGAAGCCCTGTGTTAATCTGAGCTCTGGCCAATGCCTGCCATGCTCTCATGGCTTCTGGTGCGATGCGACTGCCGTGCTCCAGGACTTACACCCCTGGGTCAGACCTGAGCAGGACATGTGGCTAAAGGCACAGAAGGCATCCCCAAGGAGAAAACGGTCAGAATGACTCTACAGCTTTGCTCTTAGATCTCTCAGGGCAGGAAGCATGTTCCTATGTGTATTCAGAGACTACGCTGTGAAAAAGCCATGAGTGTGAGTGAATCAAGCTAATGAATTACCCTCTGAGTCGCTGCACATGGATGCAGTCTTGAGCACTTGTGAGTGGTTTGATGGGCACCTTGCATCCAGGGTCAACCCACCACAGGCTTGTTTGTCTCTGCATATGGGGAAACAAGCTCCACATCTTGTTTTCAAAGAACGAGATGTGCAGGGGAAAGGCAGGAGTCAGAGACAAAAGAAACACACTTCTCAGGAGTTACCAGTGATCTGATGAGCTAAACATGACTTTTGAGGGTGGGCTGTATTTATCACTGTCACTGGTTACTAATCCTTCCTGCTTAACTGTGGTTTGGTTTGTTCACTGCTGTGACAATAAGAGAATTTGGTTGTGAAACAGAGGAGAGCCTATTTCTTCTAGAAATATGGAGTGACAGCAACAGGCAGTGAACTGAATTTTCTCCCCTCCTGGCAAGTTAAGGAACTCTGGGACAGCAGACCGCTGACTGCAAGGGACTTGAGTGAATTTATTGCTGAAATCTTTCAACATATCAGAGATTGCCAGCTCCTCCTGTACAGAACAGACACCGGGGGATCCTCTCCCTCTTTCAAAAAGACTCCCTGCTGTGTGCTTGCTCTGCTATGTTGCCTATTATCTTCTGCTCTGTGTCTGAGCCCTGTGTTCCAGCAAAAATCTGAGTTAACCTCATCTGCTTAAACTGTGGCAGCTTAGGAAATCATGGGAGTTGTGTCCTGAAGCGGGGCAGGACTCTGCATTGGAGGCCCAAAGGGAGTGCCTGTGAGCAGCAGGGAAGCACCAGTGTCTGCAAACACCAGGATCTCCAGCCTGTGGTTTAGGAGCAATGTGTAATCCAGAGCAGAACAATAGCCACAAAACCTGCTTTGGTGGTGGTGAAGCTGTGGAGTGCATGTTCTGAAAGGCAAGGGAGCTGTGACCCTCAGCAAGTACCCAATGATCCAAAGCTGGGAGGAGTGGCTGACACACAGGACACTGCGCTGCCATCCAGAGAGACCTGGACAGGCTGGAGAGCTGGGCAGGGAGAAACCAGATGAGGTTCAACAAAAGCAAGTGTAAAGTCTTGCACCTGGGAAGGAACAACCGTTTCTATCAGTACAGGCTGGGGGATGACCTACTGGAGAGAAGCTCTGTGGAGAAGGACCTGGGGGTCCTGGTGGGTGACAGGGTGGCCATGAGCCAGCAGTGTGCCCTGGGGGCTAAGAGAGCCAATGGGATCCTGGGGGCATCAGGAGGAGTGTGGGCAGCAGGTCACAGGAGGGGATCCTCCCCCTCTACTCTGCCCTGGTCAGGCCCCACCTGGAGTGTTGTGTCCAGTTCTGGGCTCCCTGGGATAAAAAGGACAGGGATCTCCTGGAGAGAGTCCAGAGAAGGGCTACGAAGATGATTAAGGGCCTGGAGCATCTCCCCTATGAGGAAAGGCTGAGAAGATTGGGACTGTTCAGCCTTGAGAAGAGAAGACTAAGGGGGGACCTAATTAATGTTTACAATTATCTTAAGCAGGGGATGCAGGTGGAATCAGCCAGCCCCTTTTCAGTGTCTGTGGGGACAGGACAAGGGGCAATGGCTGCAAGTTGGAGCACAGGGAGTTCCACACCAACATGGGGAAGAACTTTTCCCCAGTGAGGGTGAGGGAGCCCTGGGACAGGCTGCCCAGGGGGTGTGGAGTCTCCTTCTCTGGAGATATTCAAGACCCGTCTGGACGCCGATCTGAGTGAAATGTCCTAGGGAGCTGCTTTGGCAGGGGGTTGGACCCGATGATCTCTCGAGGTCCCTTCCAACCCCTACAATTCTATGATTCTATGAGGGGAAGTGCTCCGAGACGCTGTAGTGCAGGGGCTTCCCAACACTTGGCAAGCTTTTCAGGGGAAAGGGGAATGTGGAAAGGGATTTTATTCCTTCTCCAGTGCTGTAGGCAAAGATGCTCACAAGTCAGGGAGAAAATAGCTAAAACTGTAACATGGACACATCTGCTGGAACTCCTGAAGGCCAGGCTGTCCCCCAAGGGCTTTGCAGAAGGGGTTTCACCACAGACAGCCTCTCTGCTAAGCCAAAACCTGTCCCTTCACCAGGGGATGTTTCAAGCCAGCCTCCTGGACTGATTTTGCTTCTATTAAAAATAGTATGGCCAGTAGGTCTGGGGAGGGGATTGTGCCCCTGTACTGGGCATTGGTGAGGCTGCACCTCAAGTGCTGGGTCCAGTTCTGGGCCCCTCACCATAAGAAGGACACTGAGGTCCCTAAACAAATCCTGAGAAGGGCAACCAGGCTGGGGAAGGGGCTGGAGGGCGAATCCTATGAGGAGCAGCTGAGGGTGTTCAACCTGCAGAAGAGGAGGCTGAGGGGAGATCTTATCACTGCCTACAACTACCTGAAAGGAGGTTGTAGAGGTGTGGGGGTTGGTCTCTTCAGCCAAGTGACAGGAGATGGGACAAGGGGAAATGGCAAGAAGCTGTACCAGGGTAGGTTCAGATCAGATGTTATGAAAAAATATTCTCTGAAAGAGTTGTCAGGGCCTGAAACAGGCTGCCCAGGGAGGGGGTTGAGTCACTGACCCTGGGTGTGTTTAAAAAAGGGTAGACTTAGGGATATGGTTTAGCTTAGGACAGGAATGGGTGGACTTGATGACCTTAAAGGTCTTTTCCAACCTGGTGATTCTGCGCTTAATTTCACAGATTTCAAACAAACGACCTCTCTCTGAAGGGCTTTGGTCTTGGCTGTGAGTGCTGCCCTGTAACCTGGGCAATCTGCAGAAAGAGCTTACAGAGGGCGTGAGGAGTATGGGGGCTGCAGAGCACAGTGTCTGCTGGCAGCACAAACCTCACAGCCTCTTGGAGCATGTTGCACTAGCTAAAACACCTGATCATTTTGAAGATGGAGATGGATGAGTCTTCCTGATGCTCAAATTCTTATGCTAACACCCAACTGAAGGTTAAAATTAATTGTGGGGAGTGGAAAATACAACAAAATGAGTGTGCTTGTGTGGCATGCAACAAAGCAGTGGGGTGTGAGTCAGCTCATAAAGCTCCAAGCATGTTTCAGCTGCTCTGTGTGTGCCTTCAGATGATGACAGATCAAGATCAGGGTGTTCAGAGAAAGAATGTTTTTTTCTCTCCTGAAGCTTGGGCTCCTGATTTTTGTTTTCTTTCTCACTTAGCTCAGTACAAACAGAAGCATTCAATACCCAGGCAGATGCTTACTTGTTCAGAATTGCATTAATTACCATGAAAGAAGCACTTGTGGGAAACCTCAAACTACTCTTTAGGAGACGAGGGGTTTCCAGCCAGCTGCAGTGTTAAGACTGCTGTGCTACTGACAGCTGCAGGAAAAGGGGTGCCTGGTTCCCCTTTCCACCTAACGTGTTTCTTTCCTGGACCTGCATCCTTATGGTCACACCCTGACAGAGCTGGAAACTAATTTGCATTTAGCTTTGTGTTTGTAGTTCAAAGACAAAAAACATTAGATGGGTGGTCAGAAACCCTAGGCTATTGAAAGCTTTAGCCTTTCCCTTCACAGAGTACCCCATAGCTGCTAAGAACACTATCTCCTCCTCTTGGCCAGTTCCCACAAGCATCTTGCTAATTATTTTTTACATTTTTAATTTTTTTAATATTTAAATGGTCTCATTTGTTCCTTCTAAAATGTTTTTTTTTCTTGGTGACTGGTAATCTGTAATTTCTGTTTGGCTTATTGCTGTAATACAGAATATTTTCTCAGCAACTCAATTAGGCACATGTCTGTCATCTGCAGAGATTGAAGAAAGAAGAACCTCCCAGAGCCACACTAACTTTGTCATGTCCCTCGCTGGAAGGGGATATTAGCTTCTGCAGTTAAATAGAGTTAATTTTGGACTTACATACATACCACATAGTATAGATGAGGGGAAGGGAACAGTGATGTTTGCTCTGCATGGATTTGGGCTTCCTTGAAATGCTGAGCTGGGAAATAATTCTGGTGTCTCTCTTCTGTAAAACTACCAGCCCCTGAACTGACTGTACAAAACCGGTTGCTGTGAGGGCAGGTGATGAGCCAGGCAGGGAGATGTGAGGTTGCCTTTGGCATTCCTTCTTCTAGCAAGAATCGTACCTACAGTTAGTGCTACCAGGGTCAGAGAATCATAGAATCCTAAGGTTGGAAAAGAGCTCAAAGATCATCTGTCTAACTGTCCCCTTACCACCTATATTACTTACTAAACCACATCCCTAAGTACCTCATCCAACCTTTCCTTGAACACCCCAAGGACAGTGACTCCACCACCTCCCTGGGTAGACAGTTCCAATGCCTAAACGCTCCTTCTGAGAAGAAATGAATTTGAATTTCTACCCTGGACCTCCCATGGTGCAACTTGCAGCCATTCCCCCTGTCCTGTTGCTGGTTATGTGTGAGAAGAGGCTGACCCCAGCTCACCACAACCTCCTCTCAGGTAGCTGGAGTGAGCAATAAGGTCTCCCCTGAGCCTCCTCTTCTACAGGCTAAACAGCCCCAGTTCCCTCAGCTGCTCCTTATCAGACTTGTGTTCCAGACCCTTCACCAGCTTTATTGCCCTTCTCTGGACACGCTCCAGGGTCTTAATGTCCTTCTTGTAGTGAGGGGCCCAAAACTGCACACAGTATTAGAGGATGAAACAATTACAGCTGCAGGAGTGGCTCACCACATGATGGTTGGAGATCCATTACTCCCCAGTCCAGCCAAATGCACATGTGTTTAAGCAGCCTATTCAGGAGTATTCACTCCCTGGGAGGAAGCTCAGCTACTTCGCAGATGTGAGTGGTGCTGAAATTTGGTTCTGCCAGATGTGTGCTAAGCAAAGCAAACAGCCACGGCTGTCCTTACTGAGAGCATTCTTGGAAAACTTACTTTTCCATCCAAGCAAAGAATCAGCTCACAATATAAACTCTGAGATATTTAGCTCCCGATTCATCTCCCCTGTGAGGAAAGGCTGAGTGACCTGGGGCTGTTCAGCCTTGAGAAAAGAAGCCTGAGAGGGGATCTCATCAATGGTTATCAATATCTGAAGGGTGGGACACAGGAGGACATGGCCAGCCTCTTCTCAGTGCCTGTGGGGACAGGACAAGGGGCGATGGCCTCAAGTTGGAGCACAGGGAGTTCCAACCCAATCTGGGGAAGAACTACTTCCCAGTGAGGGTGAGGGAGCCCTGGGACAGGCTGCCCAGGGGGTGTGGAGTCTCCTTCTCTGGAGAGATTCCAGCCCTGTCTGGACACGGACCTGTGTGACCTGTCCTAGGGACCCTGTTTTGGCAGGGGGTTGGACCCAATGATCTCTGAAGGTCCCTTCCAACCCCTACAATTCTGTGAATCTCTTGCAGATTTTGTCTCTCTGGTGATAATAGGCAGTGAAGTCACAGTCAGTTCCCAGAGATTAGTGCATTGTTAAAACACTTGGTTTAGCAACTCAGCCATGTCTGGATCAAATCAAGTGTTATTTCTCTTACACCAGATTTTAACCATAGCTGTGCCCTGCATACTTGGGCTGTGAACAATCTTCTTTGCTCATTTCTTTCCATGCTGCTTTCAAGAAACAGAAAGAATGTTCTGGTACCAACACACTTTCTAATTTCTTTAGTGTCTTGAAGACAGGTTGGCCTGAATTTAGGGCTCGTAAGGCAATTTCATGCAGCTAACAATCTAAAAATGTTTCTCTTTTTTTTTTTTTTAAAGAAAGCCATGTCTGAGCTTCCTCTAAGACACATTCATCCTGTTTCACTGCATAGTTGAATCATCTGGCTGTTCTACAAAGCTATTTTCACATTTTCAGCACCTTCTCTCCCTCAGATACATCTGAATTCTTGGACAACTCAGAAAGTGCTTCCATTTTTTTAAGAAAAACCTGTTCTTTTGTCAGTTTGTTCTCTAGGAAGGCTGACCACTTTGCTGCAGGGGCTGTACTGCACCAGCAGGTCCTACAGCAAGAAGCACAACCTACACACACACACTAAGAACAGGCTCTCTTCCACCACATTCATAACTCCTACAGACAGAAGAGGTGGTAAGGAAAAAGCACGAAAACAAAGGCCTGAGCTACCGACAATACTCAAGTGTCTGAAATTGGGTGCTTAATATCTTCTTAAAATGAAACATCAGCAGTCCTGAGATCCTTCAAACCTTGCTTAAGCCAACTTTCCCCCAGTCAACTTCCCCATGTCATACATACTGCTGTAACAGGTATATACACGACCACGGAGGGTCCCAGCACTTGCTGAGCCAGAGGAAATAAGAGAGATGGCCAGTAGTAAAAGCATTTTTCTTGGAGATCTGAGAACAACAACCTCTGCTTGGGTGGTTTCAGTGATGTACCCAATGCTTACTGAAGACATGGGTGATGAGAGTTCAACTCTGTACACTGAAGGCATGAAATAGAGACTGTTTTCCTTCTCACAGCCTGAGTGCTCTGGCTCTACATCTGTGGAAGACAGAGCTGCTGCCTTTTGGTCGTATCATGTTGGCTAGGTTGCAAGACTCCTGCTCTGCTTGTACGCTGTGTTGGAAGAACAGAAATCTAACTGGGGGCTGAGGGTCCCACCACATCCAGCCCGAGGTCATTTTCTTCATGTTGCAGTTGGAGACCAGGCCAAGTTGGGATATGAGACCCAGAAAGCCATGTGCTGCTTCCTTTTCTGCAAGGGATCTGGAGGTCTTTCGAGATGGCCTTAATGCCACCGACACATCAGAGCCCAAGTGTTTCCTCCTGGCTCTCTGTTTCTAAAGGCCAAAGAGCAACATGAGGAAGGATTTAGACCCTGGAATTGAAAAGCCAGTTGTGCAGCCCGATCAAAAAGCACTGATGTCATTTGTCCTTACTTCACATGGGCACCAGCAGCCTGGCAGTGGCAGCATTATCCCAGCAGCAGTATCCCAGGACCAAGTAAGTTATTGTGTGAAGAAAAAAGTCTGTATTACTCTCTGTTGAGGTGGTAGGATGCTATGTGCAGTCATGCAGGGAGTCTTTCTGTATTACTCTCCGTTGAGGTGGTAGGATGCTATGTGCAGTCATGCAGGGAGTCTTAAGTGTCTTTTTTTATGGTCCATGACAGTGACTGCCAAAGCAAAGCACTGGGGTCTATAAAAATGTGTGACTGATGAAGCCATTCCCACATTACCCCAATCAGCTCCTTTGTAATTTACTGAGTGGCTCTGATCCCCACTGTGGATTTGCTGCTGTCATTCAATGGAGGCATTTACTTTCAGATGAATGCCTGTCAGCCTTCCAGATACACAGATCTTTATTGATCAAATGGCCCTTCTCACCTTGTGAAGGAAGGGTATTTCCAGCTTCCTTCTGTTACATTACATTTGAAAATAAGATCAAGGAATGAAACATTATTTTGGACGTTTCAATTCTTAAACAATTCACAGAATCTAATCAGATCCACACTGCCAAATTGATGGAAATTAAACGCAAATTAAGGTCAGCAACTGAACTTCAGGATGTTGGAGGCAGCAGCAACTTTCTAACCTTTCTGTTAGCAATTCCATGGTATGCCTGGAATAGCACTTTGGTTTTGTATGTGTGTGTACTGAGAATCGGAGAACAATGAAAACCATGGCCCCTCCATTTTCCAGCCATGCCTACACAGAAATCCCATTTTGGAAGGTGGATGAGTTGCAAGGTGTAATTTAACCCAGATGACCACTCCAGTGTTTGAAAACCTCTCCTAGCTTGTACACTAATGTGCTAATTTTAAAAAGATGGAACAGCACTTTTACTAATCCCTCCAATTTCTCTGCCCCTGCGCACTCCTGTTCATACCGCTCATGCTGGTACCAGTTACCTCGTCTTACTGGTGCGTTTGTCCCTGCGAAGCTTCTGTTGTGGGTGCAGTTATCATGGCAAGACTGCACATTTAACAGAGTACCTTTGGTCAGTGTGAGATGGTAGATTGCTGGAAATTGGCTTTTAAAACCCACTCAACATTTGTCTTTTGCTTTTTGAGAGATTTGTTGTGACTGAGCTTAAGTCAATCACTTATAAATTTAGGAATAGAAAGATAAGATGTGCCTTAAGTGAAATATATGTATTCACAAGATCTGTGCCTGTGTGACAGTTTAGAAATGGATCTAATTGCTTTTTATTTTCCCAAGACTTGGTTTGAATTCCTGAACTGAGATGCAATTTGGTTCTGTCAACGCTTTAAAAAACTGTGTTGATTCATATTGTCATTATCACTAATAGGTATGTGTCAACTTCCAGTTGAGGGGCTATGATGAGAAAATAATCTCAAGCATATGCTCATGTGTATCCATTTTCTTCCTATATTTGCCGGATCAAAACTTGTTACAGAAGGTGGCATTTCTGTCAAATCTGGAGAAGGTTGTTTATGGCCGTGTATCATTTCTAGACAGTTCTTTGACATTTTTATCTACATGCAACTTTTTGAAATACAGACATGGAGCAGACTGGTTTCTGGCAATTAAGTTAGGACTTACTCCTTGCTTAAATGGAGGCAATTAAAATCTTGCACACACGCAGCGGTGTCCTTGATCAAACCCCCTGACAGTGTTTCCTGAGACGCTGCTCAAGAATAGCAACGTTTTGAACTCAATTAACCCTTAAGTGCAGGAAAGCCTAAGATGAAGTGACACCTCTGCAAATGCGACTGTCTTGCTGGGGGTTCCGCAACTCTGTAGCGGAAAAAAAGGCTGATGGAGACAGGTAGTGTTGATGCAATTTTGCTCATGTTGAAAAAGGCTCCGAATCCTCTGTTCCTATATGTACAGGAGGAATTGTACATGAACTGTGTTCTCGGCTTTCAGAACCTAGCTTTCTTTCACCTGAAGTTTCTCAACCAGCTTTTTAGAGGCTGTGTGTTCAGGTGCTTAGTTTTTTTAATGCCCAAAAGTGTTCCCCTTCTTCCTCCTCTTTTTTTTTCAACTATATATATAGAAAAAAAGTACTTAGCAAAACCTCTGTCTGCATATTACTTCATTCCCGAATGTATTTGTCTGTGATTTCTGTCATGCAAAGCAACGGGTGGGACAGCAACAGCGTGTGCTTTCCAGGGAGCTCTGAGACAGGCTTTAGACTATGGGTACCCCAGTGTCCAAGTCAGGTAAGCAGAAATCTGACTAGAAAAGCCATGTTACAAGGGTGATGGTGCCCAGTCTGAGGATTTCTCACACATTGAACAAAAGATTTACCTTTAAGGATGCACTCTGCAGTTATCCAGGCATAATGTTTAGAAAACTAAGCTGTGACTCAGAGTTAGGCTCTCTACATGCACGGGTTTCAGTGGATTTTGAGCACCTGTTTTTTTAGTGCCTGTTGAAAATGTCTGCAAACACCATCTTCAGAATAGCAAAGGCTTGGAGACAGCCAGGAGAGAACCAAGTCCTGCCTTGCCCACCTCTAAAATAGTGAATGGTGTGTTTAAATTTACTTTGCAAGCAATGTGCAAGCAGTTTTGTGCATAAACCTCTGTAATTAGCTGTTGCTGGCAGATTTGTACTGCGAGATGGCTAATCTTGCAATGATCTGGAAAAATGGTCTGAGCTCTACCATGAACCATCGTGCCCTCCCTCTTGCCCACTCTCCTGGAAGAGGTGCAGGATGAATGGAGTGGGGCTCCTGGGTGACACTGCATCCTGCTGCCCAGGGCTGCAGTTGGCACCATCAAATGAACTACTGGACCCACCAGAGGCTCCCAGGAAGCTTCAGACCCGTGGGCCGAGCTTGAAGCAAAGCGTTTGGGTGATATCCTCTTTCAGGGCACACTACTGGGGCTTAGCATCTCCAACCATAGAACCACGTGGGTTGGAAGAAACCCTTTAGATCATTGAGCCCAACCACAGCCTAACCCTGATTAGCCCACCTCTAGATCATGTCCTTAAGCACTCCATCTACATGCCTTTTACATATCTCCAGGGATGGTGACTCCACCACCTCCCTGGGCAGCCTGGTCCAGTGCTTGACAACCCTTTCAGTGAAGAAATCCTCCCTGATAATCTAAATCTCCCCTGGGGCAATTTCAAGCCATTTCCTCTCAGCTTATTGGTCGCCCCAGTCTCCTGTTCTCAAGACTAAAAAGCCCCAGGGCCTTCGGCCGCCATGGCACCCTACTGCACCCCGCTGACCCCGGCCCTGTTCCCGGGTCGAGCCTGGTCGCCTTTGCGCCGGCGCCCCCTGGCGGCGGAGGGCGGACGGGTCCCTTCAGGGCCGGGGGCAGAGCTGGACCGGGGGCGCCGGGCACACGCCTCGCTCTTCCGCACCCGCGGCTCCGCGGGGATAAAAGATGAAGGGGCGAGGGGGGAACGTGCCCGCCGCCAGCAACTCTTTACACCTGGTCACACCGGTACGCCGGGGCGGGGGCGCCCAGCAGGAGCCTCCCGCACAGACGCCGTGCGGAGCGCAGCCCTGCTGCGGGGAGTCTCGGCGGGGACTCCCGGCGCTCCCGTCCGCTCTGCGGGAGATGCGTTTTGTGAGACAAGGGATGTGGTTTGGGCTCCGGTGCGGCCTCTGATTCCTTCAGGGAGGTGGCGGAGTCGCTGTCCCTGGGGGTGTTCACAGGACAGGGAGACGTGGCGCTGTGGGAGATGGTTTAGTGGTTACAGTGGTCTAGAGCTGATGGTCGGACTTGACCTGGAAAGTCCTTTCCAACCTCGATGATCCTATGATTCAGAGCACCCAGCCTTGCCGATCTCAGGATAAATCTCCATACAACCCACTGTTGTATTAACCTCCTGAGTTGGTTGCAGTGCTTGATTTCTCAGCTCACACACGCAGCCGAGCAGGCTGGCTGAAAAGCTCAGCCCAGGCAGAGAGAAGGCTGATGCCTCCTGGACATGTGGCATTCAGTGTGCAAGAGGATTTCCCAGCCCTCAGGCATGAAGAGGAGGGAAGAAAACAACCCATTGTATTTCCTGACTCAGAGATCATCTGGGATTGGATGTTAGAAAAGGTTCAGAGAATAACCCAGTCCAGGAAGAAGATGTTGCAAGTGGGACTGATGATCACCTTGATCTCTATTACTCTTCCCTGCAGAGACAACCCATCACCCCAAGGAACATCAACCACCATGGAGAAATGGGAAACAACCTGTTGGGTGCGTGAAGGTCCTGAGTGCCAGGTTTAGACCCTACTTAGGAAAATGGCCTTTTCCTCAGTAAACACATCCAACAACCATGAGGACTACAGTCTTTAGGACCAAGTCCCTTCAGGGCTATACTTGGGAGGAACATCAGGAGACATTTCTTAGAGGGTGATGGTCATCAGTGCCTACAAGGTGTGTTGTAACACTGATTGGTCCAGACAGAAAAGGGAGTAAGTATGTCCAGTGGGTATGGGAGTGCAGTTCTTGGGAAAAGAGACATCATATGTAACTTTATAGTGGCAGGTTTTGGAAAATACTCTGGTGATGAGAAGATGTGGAGTTCTCCTCCAGGCCTGAGAAAGCATTTGGACAGAAATGCTTTGTGTACAGAAAACAAAATAAAAGGGAACTAAAAGGTTTTGAGAGGAAAAAGCAAGGCAAGGATGGAGTGGCAGGAGGACTGTAGCTTGACTACCTCCAGGATTCCCGCAATCAGAACTGTGCTGGAGATAATTAACTGTAACCAGAGTTTGCCAGCATTTTACTTACTGTTCTGCAAAGTCTGACAGTTACCATGAAGTTCAACGTTGGACAATAACTTTCACCTTTTTTTTTTTTTTGTGCTGCTTGTGTCTCTGCTCTTCTCAAGCAGCCCAAAAGTGACTATTTCATTTAAACCCACTTCTTAAAATTTTGCTTAGATGTTCAAGCCTCTGACTTTGTGTGTGTATTCATGCAACTGCAGTCCAAAGTAATATTCCCTTAATTGTTTTAAGTCGTTTGAGAATGATTTTACTCTTTACTCCCGTTGGCACCAAAGGCAGGATCATTTTGGGAGAGGAAAATTGATTTTAATATGGTTAATTATGGCCCATTCCACTTCCTCATAAACAATTTAACAGTGCTCTGGAAGTTATTTTCCATTTTGCTTTCAAAACGGGGTGAATAATCTGGCTCAAAAGCAAGCAAGCATAGAACTTGTTTTATTATTATTATTATTTAATAACTGAGATCAAGAAAAAGAAAAGGAACAGCAGAGGGTTGGGGAAGAAGATAAGGGCAGTGAGTGTGGCACACGAGCAGCAGAAGCACGGCTGTGCTTTACTAATACAGTGACTAAGAGGAGTGAGGATGAATGTGGGAGTTGAAGTGACTGAGGATTTCGCATACTGGGTGGATAAAAGCATGGTGAAAGACAGAAAGAAGAGAACTTACAGTCAGCCTGAACGATGCCAGACTGTGGGCTGGGAGAAGCCTCAAAAATCGGCATTTTGACCAAGCGCTGGATCCTTTGGGAAGGTCTTTCAACACTGTGTGAAGGCACCAATTAAAATGCAAATGCAGCTTTTCAAAAACGTGTTAGAAGAGCAAACCCACCGGAAGGGTTTGAAATCCCCACCTCCCCTTTCACCTATTCCCTTTCTGCGCAGCCAGAACCATACCCGTACCCTGGGCTGCATCAGCAGAGGGGTGGCAGCAGGGACAGGGAGGGGATTGTCCCTCTCTGCTCTGTCCTCCTGAGGCCCCAGCTGGAGTCCTGTGTCCAGAGCTGGGGCCCCAATACAAGAAAGATGTGGGACTGTTGGAGAGGGGTCAGAGGAGCCATGAAGAGGATCAGAGGGCTGGAGCAGCTGAGGGAGCTGGGCTGGTTCAGCCTGGAGAAGAGAAGGCTGTGGGGGGACCTCATTGCAGCCTTCCAGTCCCTGAAGGGAGCAGAGAAACAGGAGGGGAATCAGCTTGTTCAAGGGTAGATAATGGCAGGACAAGGGGGATGGAGTGAAGCTAAAGGAAGGAAGGTTTAGATGAGATATTAGGGGGAAGTTCTTTCCAGAGAGAGTGGTGAGGGGCTGGAACAGGCTGCCCAGAGAGGGGATGGGTGCCCCATCCCTGGGGGTGTTGAAGGCCAGGTTGGCTGGGGCCCTGGGCAACCTTGTGTAGCTCCAGGCCTGGAGGTTGGTGACCCTGCCTATGGCAGGGGGTTGGAGCTCTGTGATCCTTGGGGTCCCTTCCAACCCATGCCATTCTATGATTCTGTACCTATACCTATACCTAAACCCATACTTTGCCTGTACCTGTACCACCCCATCCCTATCAGCTGGGCTTTGGCTATGAAGCAAACCTTCCTCTGTCCTCACCCCCAGGCTGCAACAGAGCCCTGACGCCTTCGCAGAGTGGTCCTGTTTGGCTGGGAAGCTGCCTTTTTCTATACAACTACTTCCTTCTCCAAACCTACTTCAGTCCTTCTCCAGGCCTTCCTAAAGAGCACAGACCTGTTTGCTCCAGATTTCCATGGGGGATCCTTCTTCTTGCTCTTTTACTCTATTTTGGGTGGGAATCAGGCTCCAATTCTGTCTTACAGATATCTTAAGCACAGATTAAGTTAAACCTGTGTCAGCAAGTTTAAACCCAGCTGTTAGCATGCTTATTCCACAGCAATTTTTAGACCAGACATTTTAAATCAGAATTACTTACCCAGAGCAGAACTCAGTCCTACACATAGAATTAGTAAGAACTGACATGCAAAGCTTAAATCAAAATATATTTTAAAACTCAATGCTCATGTAAGCTTTAAATTGTGCCTAGGCTTGCACCAACAGAGTGTAAGTGAAGTTCAGCCTGTACAGGAAGATGTTTGGCCACCACCTGACAGTGTCAGCATGAAATTCTTTCTTTTGCTCCTCGGGAAACCACATAAGCACAATTAAGATGGAGAGAGCCACACGCCAGCCTGTGATCTCAGCTTAGGTGTGTAATAGTGACTTAAAAGAGATGTCTGATGTCATCAGATTTTATGGCTTCAGGATCCCAGGGAGCTTTAGGGCAGGGCTTGGGATTCAGTAAGGCAAATGCACAAGGTCTTCTCCTGGCGGGCTGGGCACTACCCCAAGGGAAGCCATGCTCAACAGCCTCCCCAAGCATGTTTCACCCTGTTTTTCTTGTGCCTTTCCCCCCCACCCCGTACAGGGTTGCATTTGAAGTTTTGTCATCCCAGACTTTCAGACTAAAACTTGGGCAACTGGACAATGTTGCCAGTGCACTCGATTTCTGAGCTTTAAGTATCTGAATCTTGGCAAAGATAGAATTCTGCTTGGCAGGCTGCTTCATGTGTCTCTTTCTTAATACGTCACGACTGCTGCTCATCAATGAAATAAGGAAAAGACCCCAAACCCCACAACCTTTTTATCCCTGTGTTTCTGCAAACTCTTTAACCCAGACTATAATTCATTACCAAAAAACATGTAGGATTTTTTTCCCCAAGGATCAGATCAAAGACACTAGTTCCAGCTGTTCGTAGCGAACTGTTGTAATTGGTACCAACTAATTAACAACTAATGGAGCAGCACTCTTAAGTTTCTGGAACTTATTTAATTCACAGGGAAAGCAAAGAAGAAAATAGAACAGGGAACTCCTACATCCTGAATAGTCTGTCAGCAGAGGAGGGGAACAAATCAATATAAGGTGATCTCCCAGGCACGCCTTTGATGTTGCAGTGTCTGCGGCCAAGAACTTCAAAGACAGAGTTTTGGTTTCTATCTGGAGATCAGGTCGTAACTCCAGCCTAGCCCTTCTAGCAGCTCCCATTAGCTTTTCCTCTGCCATTTCCCAAATGCTGTGTTGTGCATGTGCACAACATTGTGTTATGTGTTATCCATCAGGCAGCCCGACCGGAGGAAATCTCAGGAGTTTTGAGCAGCAAGTATCTCAGGACATTTGTCACCAAGAACACTTGGTGCCCAAGCATTACTGACAAAGAAAAAGGTGAATCTTATTCTAAAATGTATTGACTGACACAGTATGGATGAGACATTGGAGGGAATTGTGCTGCTCTGTTTGGTACTGCTGAGCAGTCCAAGGGAAGTGCTGTGCCCAGTTTTGGGTGTTGCACTGAAGAAATACGTACATGAGTAGGTGAGGTGCAGGAAGCAGCAATGAAAATGGTGAGAGAACCAAAAAAGCATCATGTAGTGAAAAAGGTTGGAGGTCCCTTCCAAAGGCCCACGGATTTGTCACATAGAGAACAGAGGATTTCTGTGTCCTCAGGGCACACTACGACAAACATTGGAGTAACTCACAGCAGGAAGATGAAGAATTTTTTTGTCAGCCACTTCACAGCATCACAGACTGTTAGGAGTTGGAAGGGACCTCAAAAAATCATCTAGTCCAACCTCCTGCCAGAGCAGGGTCACCCAGACTAAATCCCACAGGAAACACTTGAACAGGCTGCACAATCTCTGCCCGTGGTGTTTTTTAAGAACAGCTTAGACAAACGTAATTGGGGGTGATATAAAAGTATTGTGCCCCCTCTCAGGAGAGGAGGTTGGTCCAGGTGAGGGCTGGAAAGTGAGGGTGTTGGACTGGGTATTGAGCTGTGGGTAGGCCAGTGCAGGCAGAGTCAGGAGCAACCCACACATGCTGCCATCACACTAAAGTGTTTCACTGTGATCACTCTGATGTGACAGGGACGTTGTAGTGAATGCCTGCAGCAAGAGAAGGAAGAAGAGCTTGGTGGCAGACCATCTACAGTGTTACAGCAACACCGAGTGTGTCTGCTCAGCTTATCAAGAGCATTAAACAGCAGCCACCTGCAGTACCTGAAAATCCATGCAATGTAATGGCAAGTGACAGGGACACAAATTCTGCAAATACATGTGGGACTTGTGGCTGCATTAAGGCAAGAAAGGGTATTTTGAAGTTGGATTTCAGAGGTTGGAAAGAAAAATATTTTAACCATACTGGGGAAAGCTAAAAATGATTCTGTCCTGGTGCCTACTGTCCCCAACCTGATCGATTTGCACAGGGTGTGCTGGGTGTCCCCATTTTCAACTGGGACAAGCAGCAAAGGTAGAGGAGAGGAAGGCCAAGGATAGAAAAGATAGGTTGGCTTTTCTTGTAGGTGATTAAAAAGTTAAACGATACAGTGTGTGTAATCTCCTGCTGGCATAAAAAAAGTAGTACAGGCTTACATCCCGTAATGGGAAGTTATGGGACTGCAAAAATGGAAAGTCTAGAAATAGCAAAACGTAAAACACCCTGTGGCACTGTTTGGGCTGAGGGCTCTGTCTGCTTTAACACTCCATCTTGCATGAAACGGGTTGGTTGGGACGCAGAATTTTAATGTGTGATTCTGTTGTGCATCGGTGCCATGTTCTTTTATGAGTGAAAGAGAATGAGGAAGGACTAAGGCATTGGAGCATCCAACACAGGAGGAGATGCTGAGAGCCTGGCTTGTTAAACCTACAAAAGAGAGGGCTCGGGGGATCTTACCAATGTGTACAGAGGGGGTAAGCAAGCCAGAGCCAGACCTTTCTGGGTGAGAGGACGTTGGGCTGCAGTCACAGGCTTTAATACAGGAGATTCTACTTAAACATAAAAGAAAACCTTTCTATTGTGAAGATGTTGGGCCAGGTTGCCCAGAGAGGTTGTGGAGTCCCCATCCCTGGAGGTACGAAGCTCTTGCAGACCTTGTGAGCAAGTGGGTTGGACCTGACAGTCTCCAGGCCTTTCCTACACCAGCCAGCTGTCCTGGGGCAGGGGAAATGGGCTGCTTTCCTCGGCCTACCTCCGAAGCAGTACGGCGCTTCTCCCCCTCTCCCCTGTGCCTCAGCCCCGCCATTGCCTGCGATAGATTCCGCCTACTCACTCCCCGCGTGTGCGTACTCCAACTAAACCCGGGACGGAAACGCAACTCTCCCGGTTCCGTCAGCCCCGGGAAGAGGCGCCCTGGGCCCCTCGGGGCACACGGCTCGCCTGACGAGGCCCGCCGCCGCTCCCCCCGCCTCACGCCAGCGGCGTCCGCTACCCGACTCCCACACAGGCCCTTCTGCGGACGGAGGCGCCCGCTGGAGCCGCCTGGGAAGCTCGGGGATAAAGAGGGGACGCCGCCCGGCTGATGGCCCCGCGGACTAGCGCGGGAAGAGGCCGGGCGCGACCGGGCCGCACCCACCTCCGGGATCAACGGCGCAGGCGCGGCTCCGGGAACGACAACTCCCGCGAGGCGCCGCGGCGGGACGCGCAGGCGCGGCGGGACTGCGCAGGCGCAGAGGAGCGCGGCGCCGCGGGGGAGGGGAGCGCTGATGCAAGAGGCGAGCGCGGCGGTCCCGGGTCCCGGCTGAGCGCGTCCCTGAGCACCCGCCGCTTCGCCCGCCTCCCGCTCCGTGCCCGCCTCCCGCATCGTTCCGCGCTCGGCCGCAGCTATGTCGGGCGACGAGGTGAGACCCGACGGCCGCCGCCCTCGGGGAAGCCGGGTTCGAGGCCTGCGCTGGGGCCGCCGCCATGTGGGAGACCGGGCCCGAGGCCTGCGCCGGGCAGCGAGCGCGGCCTCCGCCCTGGGCCGGAGCCGGCGCCCCGATGCTCGGGCGGGCGGTGGCGCGGGGATCTTGCGGCCCCGCCGGGCGGCGCCGGCCGCTGCCGCACTCGCCGCCGGCCCTGAGCCCGTGGGGGCCCGCGGCCGCCTCTCGGACCGGTGGGCGGAGGCCTGGCCGGGCGCTGGCGCCTTCCCCCGGATCCTTCCCGCGCCTTCCCCGGGAGCCTTCCCGGTCTGTGCGCGCCGCGGGGTCCCGCCCGGCCCGGGGCTGCAGTCTGGCTCTGCGTACGGCGGGAAGGCCTCGAACTGGGCTGGAGCTACCCCAGCTCTGCTGGCGCCCGCCTCTGGCAGAGGGAGGGCCAGGGAGGAAGGTGGATTTCCCCGTCACCCCCTTTTCCATCGTGTCTTATGCTTTCGTTTAGCCAGCTTACTTACTGAAGCTCCAGAATGAGACATGTATCTCATCTTGTAGCCTTGAGACCTTAAGAGGTATATGTTAACAAATGAGAACTTTGCTTAGGCACACATCCAGGGACATCTGTATTGGGTAAATTCTTTTGGTGGTGTAGATGCCAGGCATCGGCAGCTTTAGTATCCTTACTTCAGTTGCTCTCCTGGGGAAAAGGAAAGCTCTACCTGTATGAGCTTTATAAGCACCTTGGTGGATGACTCCATAGCCTGTGGGAAACTGCACTGCCTCTATCCAGACTTCTGGTCTTCTGTCTTCTTTCTGGTAGTGTTTAAAATACCTGTGTGCTGGGTTTCCTTCTGAGCAAGTGGTTGCTATGGCCTTGGAGACAGGCAAGTCATAGTGTCCTATGTAATAAAGGAGAACTAATGTAATTACTAATTATTTTAATGGAAGCTAAGTCTGACTTATTTGGTTACTTTATCATCCGGAGTGAGTGTACTGGATTTTTATCCCTAATTGTGTCCTTGGAACTGCAGTTCTGCTGTCTAGGCTGTACTCTGGTTTTGGAAATGAGGACCCAGGAATCCTTGCATCAGGTGCTCTCAGTCTCAGGTGATCACAGGGCCACAGACTGGCTCATCTGGAGCTTTCCAGTGTGTATTTAGTTTAGGTGTCAGTAAAATTACTTCTCTTGCATAACTGTTTGTTCTCACAAGTGATACTGGGAATATCCCATGTAGGAAAGTTGCATCTCTGGATTGCTTTATGCAGCAGACTGACAGAATAAAAATGGTAGGAGCTATCACTGCTGAGCTGTCACTGTTAGAGCTCCTAGCCAGTGTGTTTGCAAGTGAGTGAGTGCACTTGCCTTCCAGAACTCCTGCATACCTGGCTGTTTGGAGCCAAATAGCTTGTTGCTGATTTCCCTTTGGTGAAACTTTTAAAAGCAAATGATCCTGTAAAGTTAAGAAGACTGTGGAAAGCCAGTTTGCACTTTAAACTGATATAGATGTTACTGTAGCTTAACATTTTCAGAGCTGTGTACAAAATGTAGCAGCTGTCTGAGTGCTGCCCAGAATGTGGCACAGCAGAAGCAAGGCAGGCCCTGTTAGCAAGGGGAAGCAGGCCATTTTCTATTTCCTTCATTAAAAATCCTACTGTTTATGTAATCCTATGTAATCCTACTGTTTATGATATCCCAGAGTTCTGATGGCCCTGTAGTTTTATGAAGCTTCAGGAAATAATAGAGAACTCAGCTGGAGGGTTTAGGTGCAGATTGGTCTCAATAATTTTGCACTTCATTGTAAACGTCAACTTGCTGTAGTGTAAGGGTACCTGAACTAACTTTATCAGTTGCTGTGCACTTTGTAGACATGTGTGTGTTTATTCAGACTAATGAGCCACTGCCACAGCAGTTTAGAGTAATACTGGCTTCTGTCTTGAGAGTTGTGTTTGGACTATGAAGCTTTGATTTACTTGTAATTCCCTTGCTCATTTCCTGTAATTTGAGATTTTGACTGTGTGGGCATTTGAAATAAGGAGTAGGGATATGGATGTGAGAATGAACTGTGATCAACAAAAGAGAAACCCCTGTATGGAAATTTGACTCTGAAAGGAGAAACAGGATGGAGATTTCTAACAGTTTCTACACAGAAAAAAAGCACATTTGTGCTGGGGGCTGTGGTCCCTTCAGTAGGGAGCCTGCAACTTTGTAGAGTTCTTGAGTGCTTAAATAGTATCATAATGCTCTGAGTAATGAAACATACTGAATAGAGGAAAGGAATGAAGAAACTGAAATGTCTAGCTCAGAAAGGCAAAATGCACATTGGCCTGGTTATCAGGCTAGTGAGTTTATATCATGATTTTTTTGTTCAGGTGTCTGTGACCTGAGACTCCTGCTTAGTTTTCATGAAGCCTGTGAACAAAATATTCCAGGCACTCTGAAGTTAGTTTTCTGAGAGCACTTAGCATGTTATGACTAGGTCTTAGGTTTGCAGAAGCTTGGTGTGACCTGACTGGATGGAGTGGACGTTCAGCAGTGCTTTGTTCAGGGCCAGCCATGTTGTTTTTCCAGCAGTAAAGCAACCTCCTGCATCCAGAAGTTGTCCTTGTGTGTTAACTTCAGTTTAGTGTGGCAGCAGTGAAGACACGTTCTGTCTCTTGTAGACACAAGATATTCCTCATGGCTGTTGGGTATGAGAGATGGCTTTTTACTTGCAGAGAGCAATGTGGAGAGGATGGGCTGGTTCCTTCTTAGAAATTATTACAGCCAATCTATGTGATCTTATGTTTGCTTAATCACTTGAGAAGAAATAAAACTCAGAGTCTTGCAGAGCTTCTTCATTGGATTGAGTCATCATCTCGAACATGCTGTCCGTGTGCCTGTTCCTGAAGCTGCAGACTCTTGCCGATGCAGGCAGCTTTCCTTCTGCTTCAGCAGACTCAGGAGGTTGCAAGAGGAAGCCAGCAGACAGCATAACTGGTTGTGCACATTCTTTGGTTGCTGTGCATTACAGGAGCATGATTCATGCGTGCTTGTGTCTCCACATGAGGAGGAAGCCCTCTGGCTCAACTTTGAAAATCTTTCTAGCATAGTGTGTGCAGTTGAAGATACGCATCAACCATTTGAAAGTCATGAGCTTCAGTGTCCCATATACGTGGACACTTTCTTCTGACACTTGCTTCAAACACTGCCTTTAATTAGAGCCTTTATGAAACTTTAAAGTTCCAGAAATTCAGAAGAAGTGGCATTTTCATAGTGAGGATATTCCTGATGCTGAATTTTAACTTTGTGTGAGAACATGCTTCCATTGCTACATAAGAAAACCTGAAGAACGAGCCTTTTTGTCTAAAATTGTTGTATTAAATGTATACTGTGGGGTGAGATATATGTAACAAGCTGATCAGCAGCTATGATGCCAAACTTGCATCTTGAGTGAAAAAAGTAAGCATTCCTGTGTTGGAAAGTAAGAGCTTGTGTATTACTTCAAGTCTGCAGGTGAATAGGTTAGAAGTGAGTCTTAGGGTTGGTGCTTTCCTTACAGTTGGACTAGGTGAATTAAGCTGTTTCTCTGGCTAAAGAAGTCATTAACAGCTTTTAATCACTTGGTCTTTGAGGTTCATTTCTCATCTGTGGGAGGAAAGGACAAGACCTTTGCTACTTCAGTGTTGAGAGCTGTGTCAGGAGGCCCTTCTAGGTTTCTCCCTAGTCCAGAGCATTCTTGTCAAGAGAATCTTACCCTTTAATATATGTGGAAGTTAATGTGTCTCACAAACAGCAGTACAAGGCATAACTGACCTGTAATCAGGCTCTGTGGCATAGGTGTGCTTCATGTTTTCCTGGTAATAAGTGATAAAGTGATGGCCTCACTTAGATTTACTTCAAAGTTTGAGTCTGTGATGATGGTAAAATGGAGAAGTAGCTGCTAGCTAGTCTGTTAAAGGTTCACAGCCTTAATAAATTTTCAGCTGAACTAACACCATAGATGTCAGGAAATCTGGACTATTGTAGGAAAAATAGCAGAAACTCAAAACTTTGCAGCAGCCCTCTCTTGCAATCAGTCATGTCAGTTATGCCTTGGAACAATATCTGTGATGTTTTTAAGGAAGCCTATGTAACCACTCTAAAGAGTCAGCCAACTTGTATTACATTATTAGAGATGTAGAAAAAACCCTAGTTGAGATTGAAGCCAAGGAACAGTTTGGGTAACCATTTGAGGAAACTTAAAGGTGTTACAAATATTCAATGGTAGGTGGTTATTATGCTGCTAAGGAACTCTTGACTTTTACAGATGATTTTCGATCCCACTATGAGCAAGAAGAAGAAGAAAAAGAAGAAGCCTTTTATGTTGGATGAGGAAGGAGGGGATACACAAGCAGAAGAGACTCAGCAGTCAGAAACAAAAGAAGTTGAACCAGAGCCAACAGAAGACAAAGATGTTGAAGCAGATGAAGAAGACACCAGGAAGAAAGGTAAAGCGAATCCCTGTAGATGAAGTCCTACAGGTAGTCCCTCTGTACTTTGAGACTACAAGCCCCATCTCAAGAATTTGGCAATGCAGGGTGAAGTGCAAGGGGCCCTGGTTTTAGAGGCTTTGAGTAATACCCTGCTGCCTGTTTCCCTTCTGTTTGAAATTATGTTCACAAACATGCAGCAAGCTACCAGTGGCTTATGCAGATTCCACTTTCCTGACTCAGTCTTTTGTGTGAGGCAATGAAAAGAGAATCCCTAAAACAGCTAGCAAGAAGTTTCACATTTTCCATATGCAGTTCTTGCAATAATTCCAAAATTATGGCTGGTTTTCATTTGAACAATTAAGCAATAGTGTGAATAACAAATATTGTTAAAAGGGTTTCTAGTTTTTGGGCAACTGTGGGTGTGATAACTAGAGTGTTCTTTGGAATCTTTCAGGAAATAAGCTTGCAGTTGAGTATATGACCTTACTTTTTAAGTTGAGGCCCATGTAATTTCAAGATGACCTGATTCACAGAATGCTGCTAACTTAAATCCAGCTTGTTGATACAATTGGGTCCTGTGTTTGACCAGAGAAAGTATATCTTCCTCCCTTTAGTTTTCTTTTGCTTCTTTCCAAACATCTCTACTATAATGACAGAAGTGGTTAATTTCTCTTGTACAGCAGAAAGACTAAGGACTTAAAGAAAAAAGAAAATGCAACTAGAACATACAGAAACTGTAAAATGTTACTGAGGTACTTGGGGTAGAAGAAAATGATCTCTTTAAAATCTGAAGGATATTTGTAGGGACATCAGATCATTGCTTCTATCTTTGAAGATGTGGATGTAGTCTAGAAAACTATACTGTTCTGCAGTTACACTTCTTTTGGCAATCCTTTGTTTTTTAGATGCAACAGATGACCTGGATGATTTAAACTTCTTCAATCAAAAGAA
Source organism: Hypotaenidia okinawae (assembly GCA_027925045.1). Taxonomy (NCBI): domain Eukaryota; kingdom Metazoa; phylum Chordata; class Aves; order Gruiformes; family Rallidae; genus Hypotaenidia; species Hypotaenidia okinawae. The sequence continues at coordinate 14,528,847 of BSDF01000016.1, forward strand.
AAAGAAGAAAAAAACAAAAAAGATATTTGATATAGATGAAGCAGAAGAAGGTGTAAAGGTTTGTTTCTGTAACTAGGCCATCTCCTCTGGCAGATAAGTTCCTTGCTTTGTTTTCTTGGGATTGGCAGCGCGAGGAATTGTCTGTCGTTGTGTCTTAGTGCAGCTCAGAATGAAAGCTGGGCTTCACTGTGCCTTTCATACATAGTAGGTTCTGCTGAACATGCTTGTCCCAAAAAGCAGGGCTTTTTGCCCAGAAGTGAAAAAAATCTGATCTGCACAATGAGCAAGAAATTCTGTAGTAAGGGGTGGCAGAAGTAAATGAATGTCAGAAGCCCCACAGAGAATAGTCCTCTAAAGCCCAGCCCTTCAAATAAAGAAATCTGGTTTTACTCTGGTGTTTTCTTTAGAAAGGATTGAGGGTTTTTTAAAGTTTCTTTTAAAATTTATTACTTTATTCCAAACTGTATTTCTGTATCATGTCAGTGTAACTTGTAAGGCCAAAGAGCAAGAGGACAGAGAAATGTTACGTCCTGTGTAAGTCTCCTTAGGTTCTGCCTTTTGGGGAATAAAGTGGCCCTCTGATCTACCCCTGGCAGGCAAAATGCTTGCTGTGTGTTCTCCACATGTGCAGAATTGTGATAGCAAATTGGACTAGATGGGGATAGCTCAGCTTTGCCTTACCTTACTGTCTGGTATGTAGGGTGTTCTGTTCCTTTGTGCCCTAAAATGACCGATGCCTTTAGGTGAGTATAGCACAACCTTATTCTTGACCAGCCAGAAGATAAAACTCCAGCCCTACTTCCTGGGAGAAGTGCAGTGCTCATTTCATGAATCTATCTCAGCCTGTCTTCATAAGGAGTATGGAGAGTAGGGCTTGTTCATCTTGGAGAGGAGAAGACTCTGGTGGGGCCTTATATTGGCCTTCCAGTACCTGAACAGTGCCTATAAGAAAGCTGGGGAAGAACTGTTCCTAAGGGCAATAGGACAAGGGGTGATGGTTTTAAACTAGAAAAGGGGAGATTTAGGTTGAATATTAGGAAAAAATTCTTCAATATGAATGTGATAGATCACTGGCACATGTTGCCCAGAGAGATGTGGAGGCCCCATCCCTGGAGATATTCAAGGTCAGGCTTGATAGGGCTCTGAGCAATCTGATCTAGTGAAGATGTCCCTGCTCACTGTAGGGGGTTGGAATAGAGATGGCCTTTGAAGGTCCTTTCCAGCTTAACACATTCTATGATTCTGTAATTCAATGTACTTTTCATAGTGTGCTATTAGTATTATTTCTGATGCTGTGCAATGGAGATTCTTGTTTAACACTGTAAACTATGGTCTTTTTATTTCTTTGCAGGACTTGAAAATTGAAGGAGATGTGCCAGAGGCAGTAGAACCTGAAGATGACCTTGATATCATGCTGGGCAATAAGAAGAAGAAAAAGAAGAATGTGAAGTTTCCAGATGAAGACGAGATAATGGAGAAGGATGAAGGTAAAAGTATAGGGCAGCTCCAGTGACATGTTGAAAGCAAAACGTAGTCCCTGTTGTAGGTGAATAAGTTCTGTTCAGATGTCTGTCTTGTTTTGAGATCCATTTTCTTAAAATTATGGCTATACTATTTATCAGGAAAGTGTTCTATAAGAGCACTAAGTTTGTCAGAAGTGTTGGTGTTCCTCATAGGCAGACAAACAGAGGAGACTCATGTCCACATCTTTGTTGTATTTTCTTTGATGTACCATTTAGAAATGGAATAAGCATGAGGTTAAAAATGATTATTTTCTTAATAAATCACAACTTTCTTTACAGCTTTTGAGGATGAAGATAGCAAAAAAGATGATGGAATTTCTTTTAGCCTTCAGTCAGGACCTGCTTGGGCAGGCTCAGAAAGGGACTACACATATGATGAGGTAATGTTCAAAAGACTTTTTAAAAAGTCTTTTCCTTTAAAAAGTATTTTCTGTGTTGATGTGCATGGTAGAGCAGGGCCTTATGATTATTTCTGATTGAAAATTAAAGGACTTGTAGTCAGAAGCTCGTGAACAGAGAATTAACAAAGCATGTCAGTCACAGTTAATTTTCATACAGGGCAGTATCAGTGATAGTTAAAACACCTCTGCAAATAGGCTGAGGTACTTGCAGATTAGGAAGTGTAAACCCTTGGGGAAACGGCTTTTGTGGTGTGCATTTATCAGAACATTTAAGTGTGTGTTCAAAAGCATGTGGGGAGAATGCTAATGGGCAAAGGCAGTGACTGCTGTTTCAGGTTTTTACAAGTGATGTCCTTCCTTTGAGAAACACAGGAGCTCATTGATGTGAATCCTTTTGTCTTTGCAGCTGCTCAATAGGGTATTTAACATCATGCGGGAAAAAAACCCTGATATGGTGGCTGGAGAAAAACGAAAATTTGTCATGAAGCCTCCACAGGTTGTAAGAGTAGGGACCAAGAAAACATCTTTTGTCAACTTTACAGATATCTGCAAATTGTAAGTTTTTCTCTGGAGATTGCCCAGGAATAACTGCTGAATGCACTCTTCTGTGCTGTTGGGCGCTGTGTTGAATATGTGTATGCTGACAAAATTGACTGGCAAACCAGGAGAGTTTACTTCCAGATTAGGAAGCTTATTTCCTCTGCTCATTTCCTTTACATTTCTCTGTGAGCAGACATTTATGAAGAGGATATATTGAGATAAAATCTTATTTAATACTTAAACTGAGACAATAGTAGGCTTGCTACATGGGCCTCATGGACTGAAAGTAAACCCATTGCTTTTGTGAGTTCACACTGTGTCACCAGTGATACTTACTTGCAAGTCTTGGGCTGGGGTTGGGGTGTGAGGAAAGTTCTTTCTAATTTGGGCAGAGTACAGATCAAATTCCCTTGGTAAATGGTATGGAGTGCAGTAATTTTTATTTCTGCTGTTTTCTGCAGTGCTTTCTATGTCTTAATTATTTCTTGTGAAGGCAGTTCTATTCTCTGCGGGCACTTCTGGGAATGCATATCTGATGTGTTTCAGAAGTGGGCCAGAAAACGGTCCTGATGAAATAGTGCTGAGGATCTGGAGAGTGTATTAAAGCAAACTTGCAATGGTAGCTAGTAGTGAGGGGGTTTTTTTGGTTTTGGTTGGTTTTTTTTTTTTGGGAATGGCAGGGGAATGAGAGAATAAGAATGGAAAATCTCAAATAGAAAACATACTTTCAGTAGTTACTGTAATTGTGAGTTTGGTTTGGGGGGTGGGGTGGAGTATTTTTGTGGACAGTTAGGCTTTCTTGTGTCCCTGGTCATTGTCTGCCTGTACTCTTTGGTGGAGACTCTGTGGCACTGCCTTCTTTGAAACTTGGTAATTTAAGCTTGTTTTAGCCTGGCAGTCCTGTATAAATATCAGATTTCCCTGAAAGGGAAAGGTTAAACATATCCTTATTTTATTTTTAGATTACATCGTCAGCCAAAACACCTCCTGGCATTTTTGTTGGCAGAATTGGGTACAAGGTAAGGCTCGTGTGTGCGTGCTCACGTGTGTGGGATGCAATGGCAATACAGTTGACACTGAGAAAAAATAAAATCCTTGGGTTGGGGTCTGTATATGTGTGCCTGAAGATCATTTCTTCCCTCCACCTAAGTGCTGTGCTGGGTGATTGAGGAGATACTGTCTCAGGGAAGAGGTCTAGAGGCCAACTGAGTTCCTGGGAAATGTCTAGTTAAGGGGTTGAATGCCCTGTTTGGGACCTTTCTCAGAGATGCTCTGGTAGCAGAGCTGTTTGTCACAGTTGGTGAGGATGGCTCTGTGGCTCGTGTCAACCTGTGGCAGGTAAGAGCAAGCTAGGGAAGGGAGAAGGCCTGACTGTTGCCTGTAGCTGTTACTCTGTACAGTGGGGTAGTTAAATCCACCTGTCTTAGCATAAAAGCAGCATTGATCTTACATGCCTCCTATCAAAGATCTCATGCTGTATTGGTATACTTTCTGGTTGTCCTTTTCTCTGCTGTAGACTACAGTGTTGTTATATACATAGAGAATCAAGTAGTCTAATTGCAACATGTGTTGCAATCAAGATGCCTGTTTGATTGGACTTTTGGAGTCTCCTCAGCTCCAGATGACTTAAACTTAGATATGTGAAAAAACATTCAACCTGTTACATCAGAATGGCTAGAAGAGGATCTTCCTAGTCATATTACACCTTCCTGGGGAGTTGTCTCCATCACCTCTGTGAGATAAGCAGATGTTAGTTAATTCTCAATTCTGTGAAATTCTTCTGATGGTGTAGCTTAAGTGTGTGGCTGATCTGATTGATCTCTGCTGAAGCTTGCTGCTACTGCAGTGATAGTCCTGCTTGGGCAGAACTTCCTGGAGGCTTTAAGTGCCTTCAGAATTTTACCCTTTTTTCCATAAAGTAATTCTGGCTTATTCTTACCTTGCTTCATGTTCCTGACTTGTTTTAACACTTGACATCTTCTGCAAATCAAATCCTTAATCAATTTTTCTTTTAAATTAGTGGCTCAATAGATGGTAACAACCAGCTTGTAATCAAAGGACGATTCCAGCAAAAACAGATAGAAAATGTCTTGAGAAGATATATCAGTAAGTATAGCTCCCTCTTCCACTACAGATTTCACTGAGCTCTGTTGATGGCCTGTGTGTGGTCAGGGTGTGTGTGTGTGTGTGTGTGCTGTGGAGAGTCTGTGCTAAGAAGCTACAACTTTGCTACAGCTTTATAACGGGATAAGGAAAATACAGGTGGTTCCTCTGTGGTTGTGAGAATATAGGCTGTACTCTGTCCTGGCACTAAAACACACCAAGGTAAACAGTAAGAGCACTTGAGAATCGCTTGTTTTCAGCTGATGTTCACTCCTTGACTTCGATGAGAGCTATGAAAACTCTCAGTAATTATTAATTCTAAATCCTGTTTTACATGTTAAAGACAGTGAGTGTGTCACTGGTCAAAGGATTCACAGGTTATATGTAGCAAACAGTAGTGTGTCAGTGCGGTGTTTGTACAAGAGCTGCTGACACCTGGCAGTGCTCTTTCAGCAGAGGAAGTTGGGAAACACCAGTGGGAAATCTGAACCTGCTGTTCTTGCTAAAATATCAATGTTGGTGCAGAATGTACCACGTGAAACCCAGTCTGGATTAACCTGGGAACTAGGAGGATCTCCTGGGTTTCCTCAACCTCTGCTTTTTATAAGAAGCCACTTTTATGTTTAGATGCATTTGAACAGCTTTTCAGAGAACTTAAAGGCTGAAGCAGGGGTGTCTTGTCTGCTGATCTTCTAACTGCAACTTCATTCCTTTTCTGCAGAGGAGTATGTCACCTGTCATACGTGTCGGTCACCAGACACGATCCTACAGAAGGACACCAGGTTATATTTCTTGCAGTGTGAGACCTGCCACTCTCGCTGCTCCGTCGCCAGCATCAAAACTGGTTTCCAGGCTGTCACAGGCAAGAGAGCACAGCTCCGTGCCAAAGCTAATTAGTTTGCTAATCAACACTGGATTTTGCAAAGTGTTCTGGGGAGATATGACTGGACAGGTTTACGATCGGAATGGATTTACCATTGTATTAAAACAAGATTGTAAAAACTACAAGAAATTTGGCTTTTGATTGATTGGTCTGTGAAATCCTTGCAAGATGCAGGTCCTCAAGCTGTTCACATACATTTGCTCATTGATTATATTTTACCAACTGTAAGGAACATGATGGCAAAGGAGGTGCTTTTTAATCCGTTCAGACTTCTGTAAAACACGAGATAAATTAAAGATACTATAACAGTGAGTGTCTTCGATTTGGATTTTTCCTTCAGTTTCCTCTTTAAACAGTTCATGGGAATGGTTGGTGTGTAGTTCTGCTGATCATGTCACTGAATGATGCCCAAGACCCAGAATAAAGGTGAGGATAAAGGTTATTTTGCTTCTACATAACAAGCTCCTTTTTAGCTAGGCTATTGTTAAACAGAAGAACCAGTCACACAGTCATGGGGATGACACACCAACGTGAGAACTGCTCATGCTCTTACAGCCACAGGAATATGGGGACGCATTTTGCACACAGTGACATTGGGACGTGTTGATAACTGCTCAGTTAGGCAGAATGTAGCTCTGAGATTGTTCAGATGCCATATTGATGCTGAATTTAACATAGAATTGATTACTGTAAGCTTTCATAGTGTCATAGTACTAAATTTTGCAATTTCTAATAGAGAAATATTTATATTTCTAAAGTCCTGCACTCTTCACCACTTTAAAAAGAATAACTAAATGCAGAAAAAAAACCTTAACATCATTATATGGTGGCTGCAACACTGTCTTATATAAATCTTGAATTTACAGAAGATACTGCCAAGTATTTGAGTTCCAAATTAACACATTATGCTTCTTGATTGTAACATGCACTTCTCCCTGCTAGCAGTTGGTATTGGTGATCCCTAGGGGACATGCACAGCGCTGTCCTAAAGAGGTTTTCTAGTGCTGTGGCAGTTTTGTTACAGCTGCTAAGGACAAGATGCAACCGGGGAGCGAAGTCCCTCTCCAGTACTTGAGGGGGCTGGTCTTCATTTACTGGCCAAAATGGCACAGGGTCAGTACTGAGTATAGTAGCTCAGGACCCTGGGCACCCAGCCCTGTGGGTAAGCAGAGTAGCCTCCTCCCCAGAGAAAACAGTGGTTGTTCTGAATTCAATTCATCACATACCAGAAACTGAAGGGTTTCTACCAAGTTTTAATCTTTGTATGTATGTTAATACAAAACACAGTCTTGCTGGGAAGTCACTTACTTGCTATTTGAAAAATTGACAGCACTGTAAGGCAAAAATCAAGGTTTTATGGTTGGTTTCTTAAAAGCATTTTGAATTTGAAGTGAGCTATAACAAGTGTTGGATGTATCTTTAAGTGAATAAAGCCAGGATCAGTGCCTCTTGTAACATGATTGTTGTATGCTTGTTTGTTTTTTCCCCCCTTAGCCAATAGGAATTCTCCTGTTGGTAGTAACGTTTCTTGGAGAGGTGCTGGTTGCCTTTTTGTTTTGGTGATTTCCTGTTGGGACATGCTGAAATAGCTGAAGAGCAATGATACTTCCTGGTTTTTAAGAGCTTGCTTTTTCCTGGGTCAAATACCTATAGTGTAGGTATTTGAGCCTTGAACTGGTGCTGCATTTTAGTGTGTTAAACACAAAGCCTGGCTTTAGTATATTTGGATCAAAAGCATAAATAATTGTACCATCCCATCATCCACGAGCTTGCCTGGCTCGCCGCTCTCTAGGTACATTATAGAGATGTATTTTAAAGGCATTGGTTTTGGTGACTAACACTTGAGTGAAACATATTGAGCTGTAGACTCCTAATTTACCTGTGGAATAACCACTGATGCATGAAAAGTGTGTCTAGGAGCAGACATTAGTTGACTTTTTTAAAATTTTGTTTTAAAAACCTAACATCTTCAGAGTGCATTCCCCAAGGTGTATAGTCTGTCACAAGTGTGTATGAACACAGATGCCTCTTGTTGCTTGTAAAGCCACTGAAAGTTTGAAGTGCAGTCGTGTGTTTGGAGGTAGAAGAGTGGAGTTGTGAGCTGAGTGTGAGCCAAGCAGCTTAGGGATGGTGTTTGGCACAGACTGAGGCAGCAGCTTGTCCCTTGGGTCTGCATGCAGGCGGGTATCTGGAGGCAGTCAGAGCTGGGTTTCACCATGCTTTGTTGGTTTGGGGGGTTTGTTTTGTGTGGTTTTTTTCTCCTCTGAGCTGAAAATTGGCTGTATGGTGCTGATGGAGCTGTGGGAGCCAGGGTTTGGGTTTTTTAGGTACTGGAAGACTGTAGAGCAGAGAGGAATCCTGGATGGAATGGCTTGGGAGAGCCCAGGAGCTGTCTGAGCACAGTGGTGTGGCTGGGTTGCTCCTCCAGGGCTCCATGCCCAGAGTTCTTCTGCACCTTACCTACGTAACCTGTGCTGTTGGAGCTCTGTTCCTCTCCAGCAGTGAAGGTGCAACACACCTGTCAGCCCAGAGCCAGCAAATGTGAGACTGGAGGCCCTAGGAACCTACAGATGTTGTATTGCTGTCAGCCTGAAATGTGCTGATTTTAAGAAGATCGATTTCTTAGTAACCCACTTTGGCCAGGTAAATGCTTTATCTCTGTCGTGTATGCAGGGGGTGGGAACTTACAGGATAGGGGGGCCTTGCTCAGCTCACCAAAGTAACTGCAAAATGCAAACAGGTCTGTTTCCTGGGCTTAGTAGGTGCAGGGGGATCAGCTGCCCTTGAGGTGTGGCTCTGTTCTGCTGCGTTAACTGATTACTGTTATCAAAGTGTGGGAGATTAAACTCTTTCCTTGGAATCTTCTGGCCCGAGAAGGGATCTAATCAAAGCTGTGGCATTTTTATAACTAGAAATGGTGAAAAGGAGATCTGTTTCTATAAAGTTTACTTTGAGACTGAGGGATTCCTGGCCAGTGCTGTGTGTGGGTCATCACCCACTGTGTCCTCCAGACCTGTCACTGCATCCTGAAATCCCTGGTTTGTGTCACTTGTGGGCCTGCCTGACAGGGAAACTTGGCCACCAAAGACTAAATGAGGAGAAGAAAAAGCACCCTCAAAGCTCCTGCTGCAACAGGTTTGTCACGAATCAGATGGGATGTTGGGCTGTAGTAAGGCAAAAGTGGGGCTGGTGGTTATCAAGTGGGGGAGGCCCGGGAATAGAAATGGCGGGAAATGGTGGTACATGGAAATGGCAGGAAAGCTCTGGAAGGCAAGTGAACATGAAGCTGAGAGCAATACTGACAGTTAAAAGTTTGTTAGAATTTAGTGTTTCCGTGAGGTTTCTGCAGCTATCTGTTCTGCTCCTCTGCTCAGTTTTTTGCTAGAGGTTTGTTCCAGATGACCGGATTAAAGGAAGACAACTGAAGCAAGCATGAGGCCGAGCTCTGAGAGGGAGCTGCAGGCAGATGTGTAACAGCAACAGAAAGCTTTGCTGTTACGGAATGCACAGAAACTGCCAGTTCAGCTCCAGCCTGTATGGACAACAGACTGCAAAGCCACACCAGCTTCCAAAATAATTGCTTCCTCTTCTGTTTTCAGATTGCTTTTGCCATGAGTGAAGGTTAGTCCTATGTTGCTGAGAACAGGATGTAATTTTTTGTGGCTTTCCATCTGACTTGCCCTGGCAGTATCGGGTTTGTACCCTGGCTCCCTCCAGGCACAAACTCTTCCCTGCACAGCCTGTTTCTGGCCCCTGGCACAGGCAGGACATGGGTCTGGACAGACTGTGCTGTAACTCGGGATGATGAGTCTGGGTTCGCTTTATCCTGCTTCTGAGCTGTCCTGGTAGCTGTGGTCTCTTTCCAGCTGCTAAGCTCATGGTTTCCTAGAAATGTGAAGGACTCAAATGATGGGAAAATGGGTAGTTTGGTGTCACCAAACACCCAGTTAGAAGTAGTTGGGTGTTTAGATGAGCCTGTCCTGTTGAAAGCCTTTCCTGGGCTTTTCCAGCGGTGAAGGGGGGCCCACAGTTAAAGTCTGCAGATGTTTGGATTCCCATATTGTTCCTGAGGATCAGCTGGGGTTAGGTTGGACTTAAGTTACCTTACCAAAGTTACAGCTTGTTCTAGGCCCAGGTGTCTGCCAACCTTGGAGAAACTTCTCGAATGTGGGCTAATGGATAAAAGGCGTTTGGATAAACAGTGAAGTGCTGTGCCAGAGAACAGAGTGCAGCTCCATGTGTCTTCTCCCTTAGTGCACCCCCACATGCAGAGAGCTGATGGAGAAGAAAGGTTGCTCTCATCCTCATCAGTTGTTTAAATAACCTCATGACAGGAGGAGGAAAAAGGCTTTTGAAGGAAGATGCTTCTTGGAAGTTGTGAAAGCATAAAGCAAAGCAGGTTCAGGGGCTCTTTGCTGAACTTCAACATGTGCTATCTCATCTCTAAAAGCCTTTGGCTTGAAGGGGCCTCACCTGGCTCCAGCTCCTTGGCAAAGAAACCCAGTTATTCCTCTGTAGTCACTGATGAAGATGGGGAGGTGCCTTCAGAGGCGATTCAGCTGGTCTTTTAGTTTTCAGAAAGAGCTTAGGGAGAATGTGCTTTTACTGTAGGTGCTTCACCGCAGATGAATACAGGTGAGACATATACAGAGTACATATTCACACAGGTATTGTATATACATACCCTGTATTATACTACATATTCTATAGATAAGAACCTGTGCCATTAATCTGTGTCACAAGTGCAAGGGAGCAACCATGCTTGTGTAGAAATGGAAGCTGGCCCTGCAAACACGTTGGTGCCTGACAGGGATTGAAGAACTGGCTTTTCTTTGCAAGAAAAAAATAGTTTGTCGCTTCACTTCTGCTTGTGACTGCACCACCGGGCTCAGCCCTTGCTGTGCAAGCTTGCTGATCACCCTTCATCCTTTTTGCAAACTATGGCATGCTTCTGAAAGCAGTCCTAATTTCACATCTGTGGTGGTCATCATTTTTCTGCCACGTACCCAGCAGAAATGTGTGGATGCCTTTGTCTTCAGCCCGTTGCACCGTCCATGGTGAGCCTCTGGGCTTGGAGGGACTGGGTGTTCTGATGCAGAAGCAGACTCCTTAACACCAGTGTCCTTCAACACAGGGTGTAGATTTAAAACCATTTCTTCCCCCAGCCTTGCTTGCTGCTCTGGGTAATTATCCCGTAGGTTTCGTGTGTGTGTTTCTTCCATGTGGAAACATTTCATTTGGAACAGAGCAGGAGCCCATCCCTCTGATGGCAAATCATGCTTGTGCCCTAATTATCACCAGTGTTAGGCCATGGAGCTGGGTCTGGGAGCTTCTGATGTGATCTTGGTCCTTCAATTTTTAATGAAAATATGTGATACATTCCTGATGCCTTTGCTGCAGGAAGGAGAGCTAGGTGTGATTCATTTGGGGGGAAAAAAAGGAGCTAAAGGCAAATAAAAAATAATTTTTCAGTTCTTTTTAGTTTTGTGGACCAAAATGTCTTTCTGTGCTGCTGCTGGCCCTCGAAGCCTACTGCAGCCCTTGTGCTATGGTTTTGCTCAGCACAAAAATAGCTTTTTTTCCACCATGAATGTGAAAAGATAATTTCTGGGAAACATGAGCTCATCTGTAATGAAGCTTAAAATGTTTTTCTTCCCTGCGTTGTCTCCACACTTTCTGACACCCTCAAACAATGGGCTGCTCTCCTACAACACCCAGCCAGCAGGATTGTGTTTCTGCCCTCCTTCAGAAGGAGCTGTGCGGAGATCTTTTGGGTTCTCTTCAAGTGGTGATTTAGGTTTGAGCCTGTGGCTGCCATTCAGGTTGGGTCTGGCCGTGTGGTCTCACATATTTCTGTACATGACAGTTTGGTCTTAGTTCTGACCCACTCCACTATCTCAACTTCATTTAAGCTGCGTGCTGAAGCATGTGGTTTCCCTCTACACTTTATTCTGGATAAGGGAGGTGACCATTAGGTCCCACCCCTGACCAAGAATGTAATTGGGCTTGAAGAATGAGGAGTGTGTTGGGGCTGGATCCCTGTCCATGGAGATGCTGCAAGCAGAAAGGAGAGAATCAGGAGATGAGGTGCTTTGGCATGTGTGGATATGAAGGGGATCTTCAGTAGGCCAAGCAGTAAGGCCAAGCTGTAAGGACAAGATGGAGCACAGGGTAAAGGTTAGGAGAGGATGTCCTCCCTGCGCTGTCCCCCTCCTCCCTGGGTGGCTCAGGACTGCCCAAAAGGAAACTCCAAGCAAACATGGGGAACGTTTGCACCATTGTGGCTCTGAGCCCCTCCTGTCTGGGCTGAACCCCCTCTGCAGCCCCAGCCCCCCTGGGGTTGCAGCAGTCCCACTGATGCCATTTTACCAGAGATGGAGCTGCCCTCATCCCTGGGCAGCAGAGAGCAGTTTTGCTGTGAGGCTTGAAGACAGAAAAGAAACACGCAGATCACACAGAACTAAGATTAAGCTCAATGCACAGAAGTAACAAAGGGTGAGGACTGGGTGAGTGTGCAGATGGTGCAGAGAAAACCAGTGCCATGTGATGAGAAAGGTGCCAGCCTGTGTGTGCAGAGGCACGGCTCTGGGGTCAGCGGGCCTGCTGCCTGCTGTGTGGGAGCTCTGCTCTTAAAGGTGATCGTGGCTATTGGATTTGCCTTTTGAAGTTGGACAGCAGCACCCACCGTGCCACACTCTGACTGCAGAGACTGCTGTGTCCTGCTCTGACTGCAGTGCCCGCTGTGCCACACTCTGACTGCAGTGCCCGCTGTGTCCTGCTCTGCCCAGTGCACAGTGGCTGCTTTCCGGAAGAGTGTGACCCTCACAGCAGGTCTCACACATACACAGCCTGATGGGTCAAAATGGTGCTTAGAAAGAGTGAAGAAACTAGAGGAGAGGGAGGGGTGAGTGCTGTGGGGAGCAGAGCTGGTGGGGAGGAGACAGAGGGAGGAAGTGATGTGGCATGGAGCAACAGCCTGTCCCTCTGTGTTCCCATGCAGCACTCCACCAAGCCAGCGGCCAGTCCTCGTCTTCTGAAGTGCGGAGGGGATTCAGCTGTATATCATCTCTGTTCACTGGTGCTGTCTGTACATTTTATGTCTCCACATATGAATTAGAGTCCAAGCAGGGTTTTCCCATCTCTAAGTTGTCTCTCTCTGCACATCCTCTGCCTAGTCATGTTCTTTCTGTTTCTTTGCTGCCTCAGGCCGATTTGATCCCTGTTATGTGTTTGCAGTTTCCGAGGCAGACAGCCTCCGTGCCCAACCAGTGGTGATGGGTAGCAAAGGTGCTAAGCTGGATATCTAATTGCACATCCCATCCTATTAGGATCATTCCTGGCTGTGGTTTGGGTGGACACAGGGCTCTGCCATGTGTCTGGTTTGGTGGCTGGATGGGCAGGGAGCCTTGCTACTCCTTCCCCAGGGCAAGTATTTGTTCTTTAATATGAAAAGAGTGGAGATCTGCCTTGGATTGTAAAATGATCTCACAGTAAGAATTATACTGTGGGAAATGATCTCTACTATTGTAGAAAGATGGTATCATAGTGACTGTTTTCAAGAGGTGGTGAGGAGCAGTTGCAAATGTAGCACTTGATGTTCCTGTGTCTTTGCTTTAATTTTTGTGTCCTTATTTTAAATGGGTGCAGTGGCAGGTTGTGATCTGGGTGATGGAAAGCATGCATTGTGTTGTGCAGGAACAGAGAAGCCATGCTCGTGTGCTGCCTGTTGGTGCACCACCATACACCCATTACCTTGTTTGGCCTCTCTCTTCCCTGTCCAACCAGCTCAGTGAGGATGGGCGGGTGAGTGTTGTTCTGTCCTAGTGCAAAATCATTCTTCAAATGCATTATTAGGTTTTCTGCAGACAGGACCAATTCCCAATGGACTGTTGGTTTTGATTCCTTTAGAACCAGATTTCTCAAAAGCTTTTTGTTGCCCAGCTCCACATGTCAACATCCACAGCTGCGACACGTTTCTCAGAGGAGCTCAACACGCGATGCATTGAGCAGTTTGGTAAGCTGGACCTGGAGTGAATTAGAGAAGACAAATACATCTTCTGTCCTTATTTTTGTTATTAAGTTTCTAAAGCATTTAACTCTTAGTGTTGGCTTTGCAGTGTCAGAATTGTTGTCTCAGACATGGTTTGGGTCACCTTCCCACCAGTGTCCCGGTCCCGGTGAAGGCAGCGCTACTCTGATCCCTGTGCTTCTGCCAGCAGCACTGTGCTGGCCAGGGCTGAGCTCTACGATGTGGGGAACGCTCCCAGTGTTGCAAGGAAAGAAATTCTGAAGGTGGCTTTGTTATGAGAACTAGGTCCATGCACAGGTATCTGACAGATAACGGTGAAGATGGAGCAAGGGTGCACTCTTCAATCAACTTTTTGGGAGAACAAGACCAGGAGAAACATCTGGTGAAAGACCAGCCAGTTGCATGCCCCAGAGACTTTGGGCTCAAACCTGCTGCTCTGGATGGGAGCAGCAGATGAGCATGATGTTTTGGTGCCCTGCTTTGTCACATGCTGGGCTCAGGACTCGTCAGAGCCACAGAGCAGCCGTTGTTGACATCCCCCATCCCATGCCCTCCATTTGCCTCCAGGCAGGAAGAAATGCCACACAGCCTGAATTTCCTAGGGATGCAGGGCCACCCTTTGCCACATCCTTGGGATCTGCGAGGGGAAGCCAGTCCATGCCTGTTGGGTTGGAGCCAGTTTGCTTTCTCCCAGCACCAGACAAGTGCAAGTGTGAGTGGCCATGGCTGGTACAATTTAAAGCCAGGCTGTTTGGTAGTAGTCTGAGAGCAAATGACTATGAGTAGAACTGATAGGAATTGCATTTTCCTTCAGTGTAACCCCTGGATACCTTCTGAGTTGCTGTGCTGGTTCTTCCTAGGGTGTCCCACATGTCTGAGGTCAGTGCAGGAAGAACTGCTTGGGCCCCTCTGCCAGTCATGTGCAGATATGAATATACAATTGCATTTTGAATACGAATCCTAGAATCTTTAAGGTTGGAAAAGACCTCTCAGATCATCAAGTCCAACTGTCTGTCCAACACCACCATGTCAACTAAAAGTCCTCTTGGCACTGGACTGCCCCTGTCCCAGACTTGGGCTTGTTTCCCTGGCAGAGGATGGACAGACCCCACCAGGAGCTCTTTGCATTCCTGACCACATCTCCAAATGTTTCCACAGCTTTTTTTGAGAAGAGGAAAAACATGGAATTAAAACTCCTGCAGATAATGGGAAGACAATGGTGGAGGGATATGACAACTCACAGAGGCAGCAAGTGGCTTTTACAAAGTCCCCAAAGAATGAGTCCCGGAACAGCAGCAATAACTGAAGTATTTCCAGAGCGCTGCATGGACTCTGTGACACTCATTAAAGTTAATAGGATTTATTAAAGTCAGTGGGGACTCTTGTTGCATCTCCTGACCCAACCTGAATGCCAGTTTACAGGTGCTTTGGCCTGAGAATCTTTCTATGTCCAGAAGCATGTCAAAGGGGGATTTGGGCCTGGTGTAACCCAGCTCTGTGGCTCTGACGAATCCTGAGCCCAGCGTGTGACAAAGCAGGGCACCAAAACATCATGCTCATCTGCTGCTCCCATCCAGAGCAGCAGGTTTGAGCCCAAAGCATGTCAGCAGCCTCATACATTTTATCCTTCCTTTGCAGAGGTGCAGGCCGGGCGGTGTGGCTGGAGGCCTCCGGCTCTGTTTCCAACAACTGTGCTGCTGTCACCACTGAATGCAGATGAGATGGCAACAAGAAGAGCAGCGAAGGTGAGAAGCCAAGTGAGGTCCAGGGCACTTGGTAAGATCTTGTGTCTGGTGAGGAAGTGCTTTAAGAAAAGTGTTTTTGTTTTCCAGCTCATGAGATGGGAGCTGCATGTATGATCAGTTGAGTCGCCTAGTTTATGATGGTTGATTTTCTTTAGAATATGCAAATGTTAAATTAACTGTTGCCCTGAGGGAAATGCAGGGGAGAACAGACTGGCCAAACCCTTCTCTTGCCACATCCCAGCAGGGCAGAGACAAGTACTGGAAACAAGTCTATGGTGACGCTGGATCATGAAGAAGGAGGTTGGGTGCATGGAGGGTGGGGATGCCTTGATGTTCATTCAAGAGCTAATAAGATCTGATGGATCTTTTTGTGTCGTAGATATTAAGAATGCCCTGGGGAGGACCACACATCTTCCCACTAACTAGGGCAAGCCCAGTAACTGGGCTTCTGCTCTTCACTGCAGTCTGTTCCCATGACACCAGAGCGTGCTTTGGGCTGGATGAGGATGGGTGGGCTGTGGTTCAAGTGCTGAGTTGCACTCTGAGCACGGAGCACCCCACACTGCATCTCTCCTATGTGTTTACCCTTGGAAAGGTGACTTTCTCCAAAGCTCTGCTGCTGTGTGCGTCGTGCCCCTGCAGTAGGCATCTACCTCTCCCCATGCCCTCTCTCTCCATCCCTTGGACAGCGGTGCTCAGCATGGTGACAACACCTGTGTCTCTGCTCCTCTCTGGATGGACCCGGTGAAACCAGCAGGAAGCTTTACAGCTGCTTTATTTGCTGAAAGGGTTGAAAGGTGAGCGTTCTCTTTCCCACCCCACTGTTGTGCCCTCACCTCTTTGTGCAAAGGTTTTCTGGACAGCTACATACACAATCCCACGAGCATGAAAACCCAGAGCTCATTTTGTTGGGGCCCTATCTACAGCCAATAGCAAAGTTAATTACCAAATGGGGGCCTGCATAAGAGCTCCCAAAGTCCCTCACTCTTCCCCCAAAACAATTAACAAAATCAAAGTTATTTGCTAGGAGACCTTGCCCATGCTCCAATGGCCTGAATCTGAAAAGCTGCACCATGCTGCAGTTACCCAGCCCCAGCCTGGTGCCAGGCTCAGCATTTGGCCAGTGAGGGATGGGCTTGGGATGGAGCAGAGAAGGGCTCTGGCCTCCTTCAAGGTACTGAGCCACGGTCACTCTCAGAGCTCAGGTACACAGCTCAGCAGACCTCAGCTTCAGCTGGTTCTGATTTAATTGACAGCCAGAAGTTTTATTATTCCCCTAACTTCCCTCCTCCTTCCCAGCCACAAAGATACCCATCCATTAGTCTAAGAATGCTGCTTTCCTCACCTTGAAGCAAACTGGTGATGGATGGACGGACGGATGGATGGATGTTCAAGCATCCGCAGACTTACCATGAATGTGAAGGGATACAGGAGGCAGCTTTGCCCTCCAGTGCTAGGTGATGGTTCAGCAAACAGCTCTGTGGGACTGGAAACTTGAAGCAGGCAACATGTGGCAGCAGCACATGGTCACTGGTGTGCTCCAAGCACATCTCAGGTGCCAAACGTGCCAGGGCTTGGATGGTTACTCCAGCGTGTATGTGCACAGTGACCACAATGGTGTGAGCTTTGCTCTGCTGAGAAGGGCCTGGGGAGGTGGCCAGAAGACATGGTGTGTAAGGAGTATTTATTGGCACCATTGGCTTGTGCAAGCTGGCACAGCAGCCTCGTTTTTTCAGTCTGCTATGAGATAGACCCAGTGCAAAGTCCAGAGATTAAAGGTCTGGATTTCTCCCCTGCTCTCCTGTACCAAATGAGTTTCCAGTCCAAGAGCCCTGGTGAAGCCCCAGGTGCTTTGCTCAGCCCAGTGGGATACACCTTGTGTAAGGGAAAGCTAATGCTGCGGGCAGAGCTGAAGCTTAGAAAGGGAAAGACAACCTACTTGTCTGAAATAGAGAGGGGGAAAAGTGTGTGTGTATCTCTGTGTGTTTGTCAGAGAGATGAGAGCAAAAGCAAATTAGGTTTTTCTTCCTTTTATTATACAGGATTGTATGTACAAGGTCACCTTTCTCCCAAACATCAGCATCACAGTTCATAGCAAAAACTGCAGCTCATCTCTCAAAGCCTAGAGAACAGCTCTACAGCGGCTCAGTACAACACAGTGGGTACATTGTACAGGAACCGGGAAAGGTAGGGGAAAGCACGGTTATCCCTTTAATCCCTCATGAATTATTTGAAACTAAGAAATGCAAATAAAACATTGTGCTTCAAGAGCCATGCTTGTTCTGGGATGGCCCTCAGGGGAGGGGAGCGTGGCCCCTGGCACCTGTTTTCCCCTTCACCCTTCACAGAGGGATGCCATAGGTGAGGTGCGGCTCTGAGCGTGGGGACAGAAAGCAGGAGTGCCCTTGGGGAGCACTGGGTACGACCTGGGAAGCCACACGTTTCGTGGGAGGGTCTGACCAAGGAGAAGCTGTGGACACCGTTCCGGATTCAAAGCACTAAAGTGTGTGTGTGTGTTTTGGAGGAGAGTAGGGGCAGGACACATCTGCTCTGAATAAAGTGCTGCATGAGGTTCACTCTCATCTACCCCTGAACTCAGGAAAACTGGAACAAGCTGACGACGGAGGAACAAACAGGAAGAGAAAGGCTGAGAGACCCCTTGGGTGTTGTGACGCTGGGGGGTCCCACGACAAGCCGTGTGCTGGCTGCTGCAGCCCTCTGCCCGCAGGATGTGGCGTGGGTCAGCAGCTGCTTGAATGTGGGTAGGCAGGGGAGGTGCTTGCACGCCCACATGCATCGTGCTCGGGGTATTTGCCGGTACCAGTCTCGTTACGCTGAGGCGAGGTGACGCTGCACAGCCCCGTCGGGCTGGTGATGGAGCACAGTGGGCAGCAGGAGCTGCTGTGCGGCTCTCCTGGTGCGCTGGGTTGGTGTGAAGACCCAGTCAGGCTGGGGCAAGAGGAGACAGGAGCACCTTGGGGAAGGGACTGATGGAGGTGGTTTGCATCCCTCTGGCACTGGGCTGGAGGAGGTGGGTTGCATCCCTTCCAGGGAGCAGCTGGTCCAAGAAAAGGGTCTCATCCACCTATTCTCGCACACCCTCACTCTGCAGGGTCTCGCTCAGCCTGTACATAGTGGCTTCCCAGTGGAGAACAAGAAGGCCACCTTAAAAAGAACTACTTTGTTTCTTCTGCTTGGGATTGTTTGATTTTTTCCTGCAGACAACTTCCTCTCCCCATCCTCCCTTCAAGCAGCTGAAGAGCAGAGCATGTGCACCAGCCCTGACTCCGTTCCACGGGGATGTGACGGTGTCCCTGCGGCAGATCGTGGAGCAAGAGAGACTCGGCAGGAGGTGACCATTCTGGGAGCTCAGCTCACCCCACACCTTCTTCCTCAACATGACCTGTGGCATGGGAACACACATTGTCCAAACTGCAACAGTACTTCTCCCCCAGTCAGCAAATGCTCTCACCCAGCATGGGAAACACCGTCTGTACCAGCTGAGGGCTCAGTTCTCCCTCCTCTCCTACGAAAAGCTCTAGAACATCCGACTCGCTGGGTGACACAACCATTCTCGTTATCCAGTCAGTGATGGTTAAGGATTGTGCAGGGTCTGGATCAGCCTCTGATGTCTGCAGAGCTCTGAATCCATTGCCCGGGGTAGTGGGGATTCGCTGGGATGATGAGTTGTCTTTGTCTTTGCTTTACAGATGGATGGAAGATGTTGGGCCATGTTTCTCCTTTTGAATACCAGGTAGAGATGACAGCAGCACTTCCATTCAGCTTGTCTTGCTCAACATGCCAAGACAGGGTTTAGCCTCGTGCTTTCCTCCCGTGGTTGCTCACTGCTGTTCTGGAGGGGCTGCAAGGAGAGAAAAGGTACTACATCATGTTCTTTGAACCTCGTGGATTTGTGATTTGGGAAAGGGAGCGGGGGGGATACCAGTGACCCTTCTGAGCAGCCAGGCTCAGTGCTCAGGAAACACAGAGGATCAGCAGAACAGAGCACCTTGTGAAGCAGCATCCCCAGCCCAACATGTGTGATGGGACTTTTTGCCCAGAATCAGCCTCTGAAAGCAGCGTGTGAGCTGTACCTGGTTACTGTAATCTGGCATCCTCCACGTCTGTGTAATGGCTGTTCTCCTGCAGGGAAAGGGAGCCAGAAACAGTAAATCACCACACGTCCCTCCTGCCCTGTCCCCTCCATGACACCTCACATGTGGTGACCAGCTGGTACCAGGGTGTGGGAGAGCTCTCGTGCTGTGAGCAGCGTCAGGTCACTCAGCATGCTGGAGGAGCTACAAAGGACACCTTGGAGGAGACACGGGGTGCTGTGACTAGGGTTTGCGGGGGGACAGTCCCAGGCAAACCCAAAAATTTCTTTGGGTTCCTTTGTCTGGAAGGGCTCTGCCAAATGGACCTGGGGGTGTGACTCCCTCTAGCATGCTGAAGCTTGGCTCCTGCTGAACCTCAAAAAGACTGGGATGAAAGTAAGCCCACTATCCCTTGTGCAAAGGCAGGTGTCCAATCTGGGCTCCACTAGAGCCTGCACCCTCACCAGTGGCACGTCCCAGGAAGGTCCCGAGCCTGTGGCATGAGTTGCCATGCTGGGTCTGGATGCTTGATGGCTGTGTAGCCAGGTTAAGTCCATGCTCAGCACTTCCACAAAGTTTTAGCACATGTGCTTGCACAGCTCATGCCTTAATCTGGGACCTGGGAACAGCTTGCACAACACAACAGGCATCTCGGTGTGCTCAGGGTGTGCTCAGTCCACTATGGCACATTGCACATGATGTAACGACCCACTGTCAAACGCAGAAACTGGTCTGGGTTGGCAGCAGAAACAAAACACTCAGGGCATTCAGCACTCCAAGGGCAGCAGTAACAGTGCCAGCAATTGAATCACTCCCTGTGGTTTCCAAAGCATGGCTGGTGAAAGTGCCCCCTCCTGGAGTCACCCCATGGTGCGGTACAGCTGAAAGACTTCTGTGCTCAGCAGCAGGATTTTGTCTCCTGCATGGGCTCAGCTTTGTGGTGAGCATTTCAGAGGTGGGAATGGATGCAGGAGATGTGAGCAGGGGGGATGCTAGGTAACCTGAAAGGAGAGGTGAGGGAGCCCGGACCCACAGGGTCTTTGCAGGGATCCTTCAGGACAGAAGCCCCAGGACTGCATGTGTGAGGAAGGACAGTGGGAGTCTGTGCGCAAAGGAGCTATGGATGGAGATTCCCAGGAGAGGGAAGTCTGGAGGCTTATGACTTCTGGCAGAAGAACAAAGGCTCCTTCTCTGCAATTACAGCTCAGAGAGCGCCCTGGGAACAGGCTCTTCAGGAAAGCCAGATGAGGTGGTATGTGGTCTGGGCAAAGGAATAGCCCATATGCACACGCAACAGGCAATGAGTCAGCTGAAAGCTTGTGGGCGAGGATCAGGGGACAGATCAACGCAGGTGACATCATGACACGTGTCTGCTACAGGCCACCTGATACAAAGCACTGCAATGAAACAAAAAAAACCAAACCCAAACGGTTTGGCTGGAGACTAGGCTGATAAGCAACTAAAACTGCATGAACACAGCAGAAAATCTGCATACAAATCAACCACTTCATGCTATAATTGTCTGCACCGTCGGGACCTGCTGAGCATCCCCTCCACAGCAGCTGGCTGGGCTGGGGGATCCCCCTTGAGTTACCCCTGGGGCTGGGGGATCTCTTGCCTGACGCCAGGCATCCACTCCCTGCGATGCAGCACATTTTTCATGCAGGTAACACTAAGCTCACATGATAACCTCTGTGTCCCACACTAACTTTAAACACAGTAAATAGCAGAGAGCTGGCAGCCAATCCAACTGTACCTGTTAAGTATTTCACATATCGAATTTAACTGATCAGAACTCAATAAACCAGCTCCTAGCTGGATCCTAGTGACCTCTGACTCTTCTCCTGTGACACCACTGTCCCTCAGAGCCAAGGGCAGTTTTTAGGGACTGATATGGGCACCGTGTCCATGGGCAGTGGGTGGTAACGTGCATAAGCCAAAGTGACATGGGTTAAATCAGTCACTCCCTGGGAGCTGGAAGGGCTTCAAAGCTGTAAAGTGTTGTGAGGTCAGGAGCAGAATATAAAGGGCAGCTTCTGTGAGTCACCTTGCAGGGCTTAAGAGAGCATCCCTGCAGATGAGTGGCGCACATCAACCTGCCCCATGCTGAGCGCACATGAGCCCGTCTGATGGTGGCAGTCAAACATTTCTGATCCAGTGCCACTTGAGGACCAGAGAGTTACAGAAAACAGAGGTGGAAGGGAGCTGGAACAGTCATCTTGTTCACCTATACTCAATGAACACCAGCTCTTCTGAGATCACTGCCTGCAGATGACTGCCCACTCTGTTCTCCTATCCCGCAAATGGCAGGGAACCCCAAGTGTTTTTGTTGACAGGTTGTGTGCTGCTTTATCATCATTAGCATCAGCAAGTGTCCCCCTAATTTCTGCCATCTTTTTCCCCTGATGTAATTAAAACCTGGCCTTCCTTGTCCTAACTGACACAGAGCTGGAGGCCACCTTTTGCCTTTCTTCTGTATAGCATCTTGTGTCTCTCCTTAATCACCTCTTCTTAGGTTTAGCAGGAGTCTCAGACTTCAGCTATAAGGCCCCCAGAAATTGAAACAACTGAAAAGGTTGTACTCTGCCCTGGTCAGGCCCCACCTGGAGTATTGTGTCCGGGCTTCCTGGTACAAAAAAAACAGGGATGTCCTGGGGAGAGCCCAGAGGAGGCTATGAAGATGATTAAGGGCCTGGAACATCTCCCCTGTGAGGAAAGGCTGAGTGAGCTGGGGCTGTTCGGCCTTGAGAAAAGAAGCCTGAGAGGGGATCTCATCAATGTTTATAAATATCTCGAGTGTGGTACACAGGGGAAAATGGGCAGCCTCTTCTCAGTGTCTGTGGGGACAGGACAAGGGGCGATGGCCTCAAGTTGGAGCACAGGGAGCTCCACACCAACATGGGGAAGAACTTCTTCCCAGTGAGGGTGAGGGAGCCCTGAGACAGGCTGCCCAGGGGGTGTGGAGTCTCCTTGTCTGGAGAGATTCCAGCCCTGTCTGGACACCGACCTGTGTGACCTGTCCTAGGGACCCTGTTTTGGCAGGGGGTTGGACCCAATGATCTCTGAAGGTCCCTTCCAACCCCTACAATTCTGTGATTCTGTGAAAGACCCTGTCCAGATTCCTTGTCCCTCAGGACTAAGGTGGGACAGAGCAGAAGAGTACAAGAAGTTGGGAAGTGTTTTGGTTAAGAGGAGCTTTTTGGCCATAGGAAGAGTGCTGTGCACGTGCAGTGGGATGCAGCCACCCCAGTGATGATGGGGTGAGGAAGAAGAAAGGGATGCTGAGCTTTATCGTCATGCCTGCTGCTGATGGTGCCAGGGTAGAGAAGAGAACTGTTGCAGGGGACACTCAGTACAGGTTCAGAGCTGTCCCAACATGCTCCAAGCCTCCGTGTGCCAGCCAGCCTGGCTTCCCTGTGCAAGAGGAAGCAAGCAGGGTTGTTGTCCTTCCACCCCAGCACCTTGTTGCCCTTTGGCTGGAGCTTATCCTGTTCTCAGAGTCGTCTTAACTTGGGGTGACCAGCAGTGCCACTAGCGGTAATGCAGTGCCCTGTGTTGCCCTTACTGTGAGAGTGCCCAAGAACAGGGTTCCCACTGGGTGAATTTTAGGCACAACATTTGCTCACTGGTTTTACCAGAAGTGTCCTTATTCAGGGTGGGACCAACCCCAGCAGGGCTGATGTGTGTGTGACACCAGGCCAGCCAGGCTCCAGCCCCATGCTTGCTATGGATGTGGCACTGCACTTGTGGCCTGCTCAGGCCTTGCCCTGAGGCCTGTACCGCTTGGGGCCTGTGCTTAAGGAAGCGCAGTCGTGGTAAAACACAGCGTGGCCTGTCTCTGCCATATGCTGCAGGGCAGCTGGGGATTACTTGGCAGTCTTCACCATTAATGAATTGTGAAATCAAGGGAAAAAAGTGGTCCAAATTTTAAGAGCCAACCATGTTTCTTTGGTGTCTCCACATACATGGGGGGTCAGTGCTTTTGCAAGCAGCAGGACAGTGACAAAGAACAAGCTGTGAACAATTGTGGGATTTAAATGCAACCTTTTCTTTGGAGGAAGGAAAACCTATTTTTCTGGGGATCTAGTAACTTCCAGTAAAACTGTGGTCGACTACTGAACTGCTTGGGCTGGGGGGACTCTCTTACCAGTTCATCTTCACACTCATCCCGTGCGAGACCCTCTTCCTCACCCTCGTCCCCGTTCAGCGGCTCCTCTGTGTTGACCTCTGCCTCTGATGCTGTGTCTTCCTGTGAGACTTCACTTTTGTTGCCATCCACTTTCTTCCGTACATCTGTGGGAGCAAGAGCCAGGCCCTCAGGGGCTGGGGGAGGCAATGTTTGGAGCCTGATGACACTAACCCAGTGGGCCCCCAAATTCAGCTGGTAGGTAAATAATGGACCTGGTTGTTTTTTTGGGTTTTTTTCTGGAAAGGGAAGCTGCCTGAAAGCAACCCTGGAAAGTGCAGAGCAGGTCACCAATGCATTTCTCTGAAGGGAGTGTGGGAGGCAGCTAAAGTAATTGAATAATTGAAAAGAAAAACAAATTAAAAAACGACAAACTGTATCACAGAAAAGAGTCTCATAATCTCAAAAGCCAATTCCATAGTTGAGTTATAATTCCACAGTCTGTGACTTCTGCTAATGGACCTTTTGGAGTGAGTCCAGAGGAGGCTATGAGAATGATCCGAGGTCTGGAGCACCTCTGCTATGAAGACCCGCTGAGAGAGTTGGGCTTGCTCAGCCTGGAGAAAAGAAGGCTCCGGGCAGACCTCAGGGCCCCTTCCAGTCCCTGGAGGGACCTACAGGAAAGCTGGGAAGGGCTGTTTGTAAGGGCATGCAGCGCTAGGACAAGGGGTGATGGGTTTAAACTAGAGCAGGGCAGGTTTAGATAAGACCTGAGGAAGAAGTTCTTCATTCTGAGGGTGGTGAGACCCTGGCACAGGCTGCCCAGAGAGATGGTGGAGGCCCCATCCCTGGAGACATTCAAGGTCAGGCTTGATGGGGCTCTGAGCAACCTGATCTGGTTAAAGGTGTCCCTGCTCACTGCAGGGGGTTGGACTAGATGGGTTTACGTGTCCCTTCCAACCCAACACATCCTGCAATTCTGTTCTATGAAGGATTTGAGCAATTTTGGTATGT
The DNA here is from genome assembly GCA_027925045.1 of Hypotaenidia okinawae. Taxonomy (NCBI): domain Eukaryota; kingdom Metazoa; phylum Chordata; class Aves; order Gruiformes; family Rallidae; genus Hypotaenidia; species Hypotaenidia okinawae. The sequence goes on from BSDF01000016.1 coordinate 14,553,305, forward strand.
GATGTTGGCTTGTGACACTTGAGGAGTCAGAGCCCAGCGGCTTCAAGGCCAGCTCTGCAGTGTGCATCCCTGCACTCTGCCTGTTCTCAGACCAGCCAGGAAGCATCCACACGCACCCCACTGACCTGTGGACAGCTTCTGTTCCTCAGCAATCTGATCCAGTCGGCCCAGGAGGGCATCAATGTTGGATTTGATCTGTGTCAGCTCTGTTTTGATTGTTTGCAGCTCGCTGCACTTCACTTGGAGGAAGGAAGGGGAAAAAAAAAAGATACTTAGCGCCCTGCAGAGAACCCGAGGCCCTGGTCTCACCCCTCTGCCTGGCCCAAGTCACCTTGGTAAAAAAACAACTAGAAACATACTCCTCATGTCCCTGGGGTCAACTGCAGAAGGAGCCATGCTCCCATCTATGTTGGAAGGAGCCATGGTGAATGGTGTGCAGGCCATCCTGTGCTGGTAGGAGAAGCTTGGTTACAGCAAGCTGCCCATTACAGCATCCATAGGGAAAGCTTGGGGGGAGCTGTGGGTGGTCATAGTCACCCAAAAAGCCTGTGTGTCTGTTGTCCAGGCATGTTGTGGAGACTGACACCAGGCTTTGGCAGGCTGAGGTTGTACTTGCGCCTTCCCTGCTGTGTTTGCAGCCTGCAGGATGCTGACAGGCCCTGGGGATTGCTGACAGGCCCTGGGGATGCCGACAGGCCCTGGGGATGCCAACAGGCCCTGGGGATGCTGACAGGCCCTGGGGATGCTGACAGGCCCTGGCTTGGGCTGCTGTTTACAGGTGAGTTGGTTTTTTAAGGTTTGTGGTTTTTTTTTCCCTGGGAGCATCTGGCCTGGTGGATGAAGGCCTGGGGACGGGAGGTCCACGCATCTCCATGCATCCCACTGCACCCCCCACCAGACTCACGCTTCAGCTTGGCCGAACTGTTGGCGATGGCAGCCGACCTGGCGAAGAGCTTGACGGGGAGCGTCGCCTTCACGCGCCGGACGAGGGGGATGGTGACCCGTGGCCGCTTCACAGGAACCACCCTGGGCACTGGAGAGACTCGGCCCCGGTACTCGAAGAGCCTGGAGCAGAGAGGAAGGGTGGGGGTGGCCGAGCAGCCCTGCAGCACCCCCAGCCCTGCCTGCCGGTGACTGGATGCCACAACGGGAGCCCAAGCAGTGCTGGAGGTGAGCCGGGGTGCAGCCTGGCCAGTGGAGCCCCATGCATTGAGCAGGGAGGGACTGTACTGCACCACCCATTGCTCACCACAGGGAGCTGTGCTGCAGGGAAGGTCTTACCCCATGGAAACCCCTTTGGCTGATGCTCCGCTGCTCACCTGTCGTAGAAGTCGTCTCTGTAATAGTCATAGTCGAAGTCATAGCCGCTGCAGAGACAGAGGCAGGACGGCACGGGTTAACAGTGCTGGGGGTTCTTAGTATTTATTACCACTGACCCTGCCTGCTGAGCCTCCCACGTTCATTCCTTATGCCCCCTCCACAGGGCCGCCTGCCCTTCTGCCCAGCAGCACGTTCACGCTCATCCTCTTGGCTGTAGTGACCGGGTTGAGCCCCGTGGGAAGGGCTGGAGGGGCTGAATGCACCGGACAGGGTGACGGTAGCAGGGTGTTAACCTGGCTGGCTCAAGGTGGAGGAGGAAGATGTGCAGGTGGCTTAAAACCTAAACTGGAATGGGAAGAAATGTCTGCAAACACCTTGTGGGGATGTCCCCTTTGAAAGCAATGTTCCAATCTGGGAGTGGGGACCAGCCCTCCGTCCCCAGCCATGAGGAGACATTCAAAGCTGTGTCTGTAAAGCAGCAGTTGAACTGCTCTCAGGGCATTGCTGATGTCCAGCTGTCCTGCCTTCAGACAGTGGGGCTGTGCCTGTGTCAGGAGGGTGCTGACTGCCACCACCCTTGTACCAGGGTTCTTTTCATACCTTATGTAATCACTGCAGGAGAAGTCAGGAGAAGGGGATTAATCAAACGTCTTTGCTATTGAAGATGTCCAAAGCACTCCTCCCAGCCAGTCCCTGTGCATGCCCGGTTTTCTTAGGCTGGGAGTGGATTTTAACTCGGAGTTGGAGCATTTCCCACTCCCTGCAGACCCAGTAACACACATTCTCTCTTGCTGCAGCTGGTTTCTCACAGCCCAACACAAGTCGAGTGGTTACAGCGGGTGATCACAGCCCTTTGGAGACAAGACCCCCTCTGGTGCTGCCCAATGCCCAGTGCACCCTGAAAGCGGGAAGAGCTGCCCCAGCTGAACACAGTGACTGGTTCCCTTGTGTGCTGCCAGCCAAGTTAATGCTTGTTAAACTGGGAGTTAGGCTGACATTCCCTCCTTTCTGCTCTGAACAAGGAGAATGGAGATTGCAGCCCTTGAGAGCAGAGCCTTGTCCTGCACTGTGAAACCATTCCAAGCAGCTCATAAACAAAGGGAAGTTCTAGTGTAATGGGGAGAGGGAAGGGCTGAGCCAGGAGGAACTGGGGCTTGGGGAGAGGGAAGTGTGAGCGCTCAAGAGTGTAACTGGGGGCAAAGTGGCTGTCCTGCCTATGCTGGCACAGCGCTTCCCACCCAATGGCTCACTTCAGGAACTGACTTGTTTCTTTGGTTTTTTCCCCCATGCTCCCTGGATGCTCCATGGGTTCCTCTGAAGCCCGTGGCAGCGTGTGGAGAATCAGTCTATGCCTCGGAAGGGACCCACAGTGCCCACTGGATGGTTGGAGACACTGTGGCTTCTTTGGGGCCTGGGACATTTGGTGCTTGGGCTTAAGGATACTAAGACATCATTTTCATCTCCTGCCTCCTTTGGGGTTTGCTGGTGAGGAGGTGTTTTATAAAGCTGGACCTTATTTCTGAGCAGCTACTGACACAGCACCCACAGCTGGCGAGGACACAGGGTCTCGCTGTGTGTGACTGTGGAGGTGTTCTCACCACAGACCCTCTGCGTTCCACCATTTAAACCGAGCACTTTGCTGACAGCCTCACCCAACTCCCACATCAATGTGACATCGTTTCAGCCTCAGTGTCCTCCCCTTCTGACCCAACTTGTAGACAACATTCCTGTCAACAGCTTTCTGCCTTCAGCACCACAAGGCCTGCACTGTCCCCCAAGATGCTTTCCTGACCTGAAAGGCAAAGACAATTCCTGCTGTGTCAGCTCTCACTGCAGTGTAACCAGCCTGCTTGTGTGGCTGAGGAGATGGGACAGGGAAATGTATTTTCATGGAGATTTTCATGACTGGTAACTTGATTTTCATTCTGACCTGTGGTGTAACCTGGAAACACAAGAAATCTCCAATAGCTCCCCTCAGCCCACCCATCTGCTCTGATCAGTGAGGATGTTTGAGTCCGGTTCCCTTTGAAGCCAGTAAACACAGAATACAATCAGAATAGGAAGTAATTTGAAAGGAAAATCAAACTAGGCTGCTTCTATGCTCCCAGACTCCCACTCTTAATTTTTCCTCCCCTTTGTTTTCCTTAGATGCAACTTCGATGAAATTGCTGTGGTTTTGTAGCATTCATGAATCCCAACAGGCTCTGGTGACCCGTGCTGGCTACTGCCAGCAATGCCCTGAGGCCAGTGTTCTCTGCAGTCACAGGCAAGGGAGGTCAGTGGCATCTCCCTGAGGCTCCAGGGCTCCAAATGGGATGAACCAGTGTCTATTCATGGCAAAACCTCCCTCCATGGGCTGTTGCTCTTGCTGGGAAGCTAATTGTGGCTTGGAGACCATGAAGCAGCTTCAGACCATTTGCCTGTAAACAGCACAAAGCGTGGGGGCATTTGGCAAAGCTTTGAAACACCCCCACTCCTCTCTTCTGGCTCTAGTCACACTCCTGCTCTGAGCCAGCTTTTCTTCCAAGCCTTCGCTCCCTGGTGGGAAGCCCCTTGGTAAAGCTGTCCACACCGTGGGCCCTGCACACAGCCAGCTCCCTGCCCTGGGCCAAGCCACCTAGGAGTGAAGCCCTGAACAGGTTCACACCCTTCATCTCCATCACCAACCATGCCCTGGGGTGTTTGGGCACCTCCCTCACTCCAGGGCTCTCCTAAAGCACCAACAAGATGAAACCTGGCCTGAACTACCTGCAGATACAACCTGGTGTGGGCTGGAGAAGGATGGAGAAGTCTCAAACCTCAGGTGAAGTCCTAAGCCTTTTTCAGGATCAGGCAAACCAGCAGTTGGGTATATGAAGTGGCTAAAAAACACTGTGAATGTGTTTACACTTTGTGCAGCAGGGAATTCGTGTGGTGACTGGATGAGTGGTAATGCTTTTCAGCTGCAAGAGGGGAGGTTTAGATGAGATATTAGGAAGAAATCCTTCCCAGGGAGGCCCTGGCCCTGGGTGACCAGAGAAGCTGGGGCTGCCCCTGCATCCCTGGCAGGGTTCAAGGCCAGGCTGGATGGGGCTTGGGGCACCCTGGGCTGGTGGAGGTGTCCCTGCCCATGGCAGGGACGTACTGGAGGGGGGACTTAAGGTCCCTTTTCACCCAAACCAGTCTGTGTGTCTATGAATATGTAAGCAGAGCTGGGCAGCCTTGTGTTTTTCTGGTGAAAATCATTACTGGCCCAGTCCCACTGCTGGCATACAGAGGTGGGGGAACTGGCTTACAACAAGCCTGATGTGCAGTGCAGCGGGATCAAGAGCATCTACTAATATGTGTGAGTGAAAAGCAAAGGGGTGGGGGTGTGACTCCTGCCCTGGCCCCTAGTCCTCAGGAGACACTTCCACCCATTTCAAAAGAAATTAGGGGCACAGTCATCCTGGGGAGCTGGTCTTGGTTTCCTGAGACCAGTGGGATCCATCTCACTTAGCTTCAGTGCTGGGAATGTGAAGAGAGAACTCCAAGGCAGTGGGGAAAGGGGCAGCACCAGGTCATGGTGCATCGCATCCAGAGGCAGATATCTAAAATACTGTCAGGTGAAGAACTGTTTTTTATCCACCAAGCTTAAAGGGAGTCCAGACAATCAGGCCACATAGAAGCCTTGACAGCACAGAGGGCTGAGCTGGCCCGAGCTGGTCAGTGCGGCCTGCGGTGGCCGACTCTGAGCTCAGCCTGGGGCACCCCCACAGTCAGTGCCTGCCACCCACGAGACAGCCCTCAAGGAAGGCAGCAGGCTGAAATTAGGGATTTTTGGAAGTCTGTGACTCTCTGACCTTGCTATAACACCAGTCAGGTCACAGCTTTCCAGGTAATGCCAGGGAGGCAGCGACTGGATGCTCCTGCCAGTGTCCTTTGGAGGCAGGAGTTGAGCAGAAGGCAAGTCTGCCAACAGGAACGCAGGAAAACAGCTACTCAGAAGAGAGTGCTGAGCACGGGTGATGCATCTGGACATCGTGTGGCTGGAAATTTCACTGCATGTAGGAGAAAGCTTCCTGAGACTGATGGATCAGTTTTTGGTGACCTGGCAGAGCTCCCCTTGTGTACAGAGTAATTTTTGGCCATTTTTGGATCAGTTGGTGACATCTTCTCCTTTAGCAGAGGGCTGTAAGGCTGTGTGGAGTGACACAGTGCTTCCACCTCCTGATGCCGTTCTTCTGCTTTGCTTTTCTTCAGTAATTAAATAACTTTTATTAATGACTCACAAAGGTTCAACCCCCAAATATTAATAATTGAAAAGGCAACTGGGTGCATGTGCTGCCTTCACATGCCATTTGTGGGGCCATTTCTGAGCACGTACCTGAGCAGCAAATGCAGATTGGAGTGGCTGTGCTGGTGATTCCTGGCTCACAGCCCTGCACTGATAGTCACAAGTGACATGATGTCCTCAGCTCGTGTCCTTCTAATGGCTGCACAGCCTTAATTATTCCAGCAGCAGAAGTAACACCAGCTGGGAAGCTACTTGGAAAAACAGTGAGCTTTTAAGATCTTGTGCATCTGGTATGAGATTCCTTCCTCCTTCAGATAGCCAAGGAAGCTGGGAGAGATAAGTGGGAAGGGAACCTGCCATTTCTTTGGCTGTAGAGAGGCCACTGTAGGATGCTGCATGTGCATCCTTATTGCCAGTGTTAGGTCTGCTGGGTTTGGGTACCACAGCTCACCTCCTCCTCTGCCCTGTGCCTGTTTCTCAGCCCAGTCTGTGTGGATTTGGCCCTGGGGCTTGCTGGGGTGTCACTGCTCCCAGCACCTCTGCTGAGTCTCGGGAGGAGTGGATCTGTTTGGAGGGGGCTGATACCAGCTCTCTGTGGGGGCTGCAATGGGTAGAGCAAGGGATGTGAATACCAGCTGAGCTGGAAGGCCATCGTCCACTTGCATCTCTAGACTGGGAAAATAAGTCAGCAGCAGTTTGTTTCTGTCACCATTTCAGAGACAGTTCCTTGGGCCACTGAGCTGCCAGACACTGGGTAGCTCTTGTGGGTTTTGTTTAGGTTGTCCTCACTGTCTTGGCTATGAGCAACGTGGGCATCAGCATTACAGGGAAAGGCAGAGATTGGTGCCTCCAAAGGTCAAGTGCAGCAGTGGCAGACCTGCTGCCCTGGGGCAGAGCCACTTCCCAGCCCATCACAACGAGCAGCTACCTCACAGCACAGCAGGATCACTGGCACTGACTGGGAGATGCCCCAAGTGCCCCAGGAAATCCTGTCCAGACATTTGCTCTGCAGGCACAAAAAGTGCTGCCAGAAGGCACAACATTTTGAGACACAGTGTGTGGAAACCTGAGGGGCTGGGTCAAAATACAAATTCATTTTCCAGCTGTCCTCCCCACCTCATTTGCAGTACCTCCAGGCACGACTGGTGGCCAGGGTACTAGGCAGAAGCACCCAAGGGACTTTCCACGTCCAAAGGGATGCTCTGGCAAAAGCCAGTGGCAGAGGGAGGGAGGCCAGAGAGCTCAGGGACAGCAGTGATGACAGCCAGGTTTTACAGACGCTGAAGGTCCCTCTTGTGGAGACACCTCAGAAGAGCTGCGATGGCATGAACGTGGTTGTACGTTTTACCTGCTGGAGGGAGATGGGAGGCTACAGCCCAAAGGGTTTCTATTCAACACCCAGATACTCCCCTGGGCTGGTGGATCCAGTAAGACTGGCAAGGCTGTTGCTTCCTCTATGTCCAAAATTAGATTTGCCCTCCCCTTCCCTTCCCCTTGACCCTCTCATGCAGGGATGGAGCAAGGCAAAGTAAACCCCACCCTGTGAAAAAACTCTCCTGTGTTTAATACAGCATTTCTAGAAATTACAGTGCTGTGATTTCTGAAGTCTAACATTTAGGTAAATTTATGATGCTTTGGGAAGCTAGAAGCATGGCTCACCACAGCCCTGGATTCTCTGCTTTCTGTGAGATACTGTGATACCTGCTAGTCAAAGTTTAAATCTGTCACCAATCTGGGATGAAATATTGCTGAAGCTCAGGGCAGTGTAGTTCTCCAGCCCATATTTTAGCATATCCATATTTGTAGGAGGAAGCAAACATCTCTCATTCACTCTCTCTTCATCTACATGGCAGCCTGGAAGTCTGAAATCCTGGTCATTTCCACAGGAATGGATTAGTGGGCAAGGCATGGGTGAGGAGAGAGTGAAATGCTCTTTATTGCAAGACTTGATTAGTGCTGGGGCCACCAGCACCACCTCAGTACTGTATGTGCAGCTGAAGAGATCTGTGTCACCTCTGCTCCCATACATCAGTGTGGGTAATGCACAGAGTCCACTTCTCCTCAGCTGGTGGCCCCTGGGAATCCAGAGGGCCAAGTTCTGGTGAAGGGCCAAACTGGCCCAAAATTCCCTGGTGAAAGCTGCAAAGAAAGAGCTGAGCTGAGAGACTTGGGCAAAATCTCTCCAGAAGCCTTGGGAGGGAGGGTGTGAGGGTTGCCAAACCTCTGCTGGGTTTGCTGATGCCAGGAGAGCACTGCCACCACTGAGGTCTGCCACTTCGTACCACACTGGTGTAGGACTGCAGGCCTGGGTCTGAATCCCAGGGCTCTTTCCTTTCTCCTCACCCCTCTCATCAGTTTTTCATTGGGTTTGGGGTTTGGTTTTCCTTTGTAGAAAGATCTGCAGTTCTGCTGTGACGCCCTTTTTTATCACACCCACCTGTAACCCCGATATTGACCGCAGCCTTTTCTTCCCAACATCACACCTTCTACATCCTCAATCTGCCCCAGCCTCCATGCCAGGAGACTGACATGAAAATAATGAGAATTTATAAATAAAACACACTTTGGGATCTTGTTATTTGTTTGGGGGTTCTTGAAACCTGCAGGGTACTCTCCAAACACCTTTTCAAGTTTTCCCCTCTGCAACCTCAGGAGCAAGATCTTAATGAGTTTCTCCCACACTCCCATGGCTCCAGACTCTGGGGCTTCAATTAAAATCTTCACTCCTGGTGAAAATCTTTCAATGGAGTCTCTACAGCTGGCAACAAGGACATCTGTAACATCTTACACCTCCCACAGACCTACTCCATGTCCTCCTTCTGTTCCCCAGATCCCTCAGCCACTGCTCTGCTCCACAAGCTCCCTTGGGCCTCTCCTCCTCGGTTCACCACCAAGGGCTTCCTGCTTTCTGTCTTTCTTCTCTCCCTCTCTCCATAATTTATCTCTTACTCTTTTCTCCAGTGTTTTTCCCTAAATTATCCCTGTTCTCCCCCAACATAGGCCACTGTGCCCCACTCCTGCTCCCCAGCTGGAGGAATGGGGGCTGGAGGGGAGCACTCTTCTTGTTACACCTTGGTCAAGACCTCTGCTGTGGTTAAAGCAAGTACTGCCTGCTCTTCTCCAAACATCTCCAGGTCCAACACCATTCACAGGTAGGACCATGCCCAGGCAGAGTCCCACAGTGCCACGGGCACTGGCCAACCTTGGGTCTGCTGCTGACCCCTCTTGCTGGCTCTCCTCCATGCAGCCCAGCACTGAGGGACATTGGGAAGGCCAAGAAGTCCATGGGAAGAGAAGACCTGGATGCTTAGCAGGGCCCAGGGCTGCCTGGGGTTGGTGCTGGGGAGATCAGGGCAGTAGCCTGAGATGGAAGGCAAACACCAGCCCTGAGACCTTGTCACAGGGAGGTGGTGATGTGCAGACCTACCTGTACAGCGCGGAGGCGGCTCTCTTCAGCCCTTTAGGTCTGTTAGGTTTAGGTTCCCCAGCCATGTTGATATCTGCAATGAAGAGACACACAGCTGTGACACAGCAGATCCACGCTCACCAACAGCCATACCTGCCCGTGGAGCCAGGTGCAGTCCTGCCAGCACCAGAAGCTAACCCCTCCATACCTCCCACCGCTTTTCCACCTGCTTTCAGCACGTCTGGGGTCCCTCTGGACCTCCAGAAGAAGGCAAAGATATTTTTGCTCCTTGAGAGTAGCTCTGCTGAGAAGGACTTGGGGATTCTGATAGATGAGAAACTTCCCATGAGCCAGCAGTGGCTCTTGCAGCTCAGAAGGCCAGTGGTATCCTGGGCTCCATCAGGAGAGGGGTGGCAGCAGGGACAGGGAGGGGATTGTCCCTCTCTGCTCTGTCCTCCTGAGGCCCCAGCTGGAGTCCTGTGTCCAGAGCTGGGGTTCCCAATACAAGAAAGATGTGGGACTGTTGGAGAGGGCTCAGAGGAGCCATGAAGATGATTAGAGGGCTGGAGCAGCTCCCCTACGAAGAGAGGCTGAGGGAGCTGGGCTGGTTCAGCCTGGAGAAGAGAAGGCTGTGGGGGGACCTCATTGCAGCCTTCCAGTCCCTGAAGGGAGCAGAGGAACAGGAGGGGAATCAGCTTGTTAAAGGGTAGATAATGGCAGGACAAGGGGGATGGAGTGAAGCTAAAGGAAGGAAGGTTTAGATGAGATATTAGGGGGAAGTTCTTTCCAGAGAGAGTGGTGAGGGGCTGGAACAGGCTGCCCAGAGAGGGGATGGATGCCCCATCCCTGGGGGTGTTCAAGGCCAGGTTGGCTGGGGCCCTGGGCAACCTTGTGTAGCTCCAGGCCTGGAGGTTGATGTCCCTGCCTGTGGCAGGGGGTTGGAGCTCTGTGATCCTTGGGGTCCCTTCCAACCCAGACCAGTCTGGGATTCTATGATTCTATGATTCCTCTTCCTTTACAAAGCTACTAACCACTTTGAAGTCAACTCCCTGCACGTGGTCTAACCTGCCCCCCTACATGCAGGAGAGGCTCCTCAGGAGAACTCGGTGCTGTTATGGTGGGGCACAGCCAGGCAGCACATATACCCGCTGCGTGTTGCCACCTGCTAACAACGTGCCCTGTGCTCCTTCTCCAGTGAAGATGAACCTGAGGCACAGGCCAGGCAGGCACCACCACGGACGGGGCTGCGTTAGAAGCTGCACAGGAGGCAGGCACACACCTGCAGCCACCCCAGCTGATCTTGGAGGAGCATCGTCTACCAGGACAGGTGGGAATGAGCTCTCCTGATGCACTGAGGAAACTTCTGCCCTTGGCCTCGGTGCCAAATGTGCTTTTGATGTAAGATTGAAATGATACAGCCAATTTCATGGAGGCTGCTGAGAACCTGGCAATCTAATGCTGAGCATGGCCCCAGAACTGCAGGAGGTGAGTTACTGGGAGCACAAGGTTTCACCTCCTCTTTGTTTCTTGGCCCAGGAGTGAGAGAATTTCCCTGCTGGCTTCTACAATCAGCCCTAAACTTTTTCTGTTCCTCTGGTCCTGTCTATCTGTGCAGGGGTCAGACCTCTGGGTATGCCAGATCTAAGCCAAGCAAGACAGGATTTCCTTATGTAGACCAATAGCATGCCCTGGTTGCATGGGGCTGGACATGGGCTGCCCTCACAGGACTGGGATAGTCCTGTGTGCTGAGGTGGTGGTACGAGTTACCCAGGTAGACTTGAAGGATCTCCATCTGGGGCTCAGGGTTCATAGGTCTGTGGCTGTGAACTGGGGCATTTAAGTTCTCACCTCTCCAGGACCTGCAAGGTGTGCCATGAAACTCATCAGGTTTAAGCTTACTAATTATGGGCTTTTTCATGCTGCATGAAAGGACTTTATGGAGAAATGTGGATAGGCTCATCCTGCTCACCATCAAAATAAAGATCTTGCAAAGTGATCCAAATTGAGTTACCTGCTGACTTCATTATTAACCAAGAAAATCATCTGCAGGAGCTCAAGAAAGCTGCAGCACTGCTGAAAGACCCTAGCAGGAGGAGTACAGGCAGCACACCTGGGACACGGCTCCAGAGGAGCATGGACATGATCCCACAACCAAAATGTCTTGCTGTGCCATTCCTCAGGCTGCCTTTTAGGGTCTAGCAAGAGACATGGTTCCTACTAGAGCTGGAGCTTGGCTTGTTTAGAAGCTTGTGTAACGAGTGCAGTATTACAGTGTTGCTCATCCACTACACTGAATGATCTCTGGAGGCATGTTCAGACCAGAGCCTATGTTTTCTTTGCTGCCTTTCACCCTCCATCCTCCCATATGCAGCTGCAGAGGGGATGCAGAAGTCTGTTGAGCCTGACTGTGAGCCAGGATGCGTGTGGCCATAGCACAGGTGGGTAGACATGATGCTGGTGTAAACACGTGTGCCTCTCTGAGCCTGCTGAGCCATGCAAGGCTTCTGGCAACGCTCTTTGCTGTAAAGGATAAGAGGCACGAATGCTTCCTCAGGGCATCTCAGAACACATCCCTGCTCAGCGCCAGTTCCCTGGCTGAGAACCCTTTTGGCCATCAGGGCACATCCTGCTGGCTGGCAGTCACCCTGCTTGGGAAATGGAGAGCTAATGACAGCATCGTGCTGATTAACACCCTTCAAGGGAGATGCAAGGAAAGCCCAACGGTGGATAATGACAACAATTAGCTCCACTTGCTGGATGCACTGCTAGAAACAGAGTTGCAGAACCTTCATCAGTGCATGCAGACAGACCAGGACATTTGTACTTTCCATCTAGAGCGGTGATGGACAGTCAGATCCCTCAGGATTCCCTTGACTCTGAACATGGAGAGACAAGAGCTCAGCATGTACATCAGTCTGGACAGCTTCTGCATCTCATTCCCATTCTTGCTCCTTCCTCCACATCGCTGAATCCATGTGCCCACCCCATGGCAGTGTCTCTCCCTCTGGCTCCCACCCAGGCACCTTTGCCTGCACTACAGGTGCTGTGCTGTGTCTAGCCATGGTGTCATGGTGTGGATCCAGCTCCCACTGCAGAGCTCCCTCGCTGGGATGGTTACTGCCCCCTGCAATAACTGGGAGCCTCTGGAGAAAGCACAGAGGACCCCTTTAGTCCCTTGCCAATGCACAGACGTGGGGACAGTCTTGTCAGCAATGTGTCTGCCATGTCCCCTGCCTGTCCCACCCTGTCCTGCCTCACTCCATGTTGCTATCATCTCCTCTTTTTTGGGAGGGTGACTTTCTACCTTGTTTTGCTCAGAGACATTTTCTAATCACATTGTTCAGCTTTTCTTCTCTGCTGGATTCTCCTGGAAGATTAACATCCCCATGTTCATAGTGGTCCATGAACAGCTAAGGAAAGTCTGCTGAGCTCTCCTGTGATAGGACTGGCCCATGAAGGGAAGGCAGATGAGGGACCTGAATTTGCACCTTGTTCAGTATGAGCACAGGACTCCCAGCTATGATACAGTCCTGTTGATTTCCTGGCATGCCAGACCTCTGGGACCAGCACTGGGAGGAGAGTAAGAGGTTCCTATGATGGCAAACCTCTCTTCAGCTAAGTGCCTACATGTTGCCTGTCTCTCAGCTGCATCTCCTGTATCCTGCATCTGTGCTCCCCAAGGCCCTTTTCATCCTACCTACGGCCTCTGCACACGTGGGAAATGCTTGGGTGGCAGCACCCCTGGCACCCTGTGCTTCACCTCGGTCTGCAGCTCTGCCCTAAGGACTGTAACACCAGGGAAAAGAAGTTTCTGGTATTTGAATAAATCACAGGTGGAAACAGCACACTGTCTTAAAGATCAGACCTAGCACACAACTTCCTATTTAAGGGTGCTGGGCCAGAAGAGGGGTGTGAATGGGCTGCAAATCACTTTCCTGGGTGCCCAGAGACCACCGCCTGCAGCAGGCTTGGAAATAACAATTTTTCATTAAAAATACTGTCTCCAGTTCCAATTCTCAGCTTAGATCTGGTGACAAGAGCTTCTCAGCATGTGGCACTTCAGAGCAATCTGCAAAATAAGGATGCAGCTGGGAGCAGCTGGGGGGTTTGTTTGTTATTTCTTATCACACAGCAGTGCAGACTAGAGACTTTCCTGTATCTAGAGGGGAAGTTGTCTCATTTAGCATCAGCTGGCTAAAGTTAGTCTGAGCTAGTCCGAGTTAGACTGTCACCTCTCCTGGCAGGCAAAGGGTAAGGCCTGCTCCAGAGAGGGAACTGGGCAATGGCTTTTCCCACTCTTGTTCTTCCCCACCAGAGTAAGACAAGGATGTGGGATGATTCAGAACTGAGTTTTAGTTTCTACAATCACAGCCCATGGCGTGAGTTTTTGGGCCACATCGTCACAACCCTGAGTGTGCTAATATGACTGAGCGCCTCCCTCCTGACCCCCAGCCACATGAGACCTGGGAGCCTTTAGCCCCTGCCTGAGCTGTCCTGCAGGACTGCTGGTCTGCAGTTCTGCCACAGCCATGGCCGTGCTGGGCCGTGGACACTGCTGAGCCCAGCTGACTCCCCGGCATGACCCCAGACCTGCCCTGTCACTATGGAACCGATCACTCGTCACCGGGTTGTTTCCTGACCTGCACATCGGACCTGACCCTCATCTGCAGATCAACATCCCAGTTTGACCTTGGACGGGCTGTTCTTTGACCAGCTCCCAGGGAGCGATCATAGAATCACAGAACTGGGGTTGGAAGGGCCCTCCAGAGCCCATGGGGTCCAACCCCCTGCCAAAACAGGGTCCCTAGGACAGGTCACACAGGTCGGTGTCCAGACGGGGCTGGAGTCTCTCCAGAGAAGGAGACTCCACACCACCTCCCAGGGAGCTGATGTACAGGTATAGGAGCAGGTATAGCATAGAGCTTGAAATTTAGCTAGATGATCGTGTAGAATGGTCTCGGGGTGAAAAGAGGGGGGGAAGCCAGACAAGTCTGTTTTTCTCTCCTAGCAGAGGGCCTGTGATAACTTTATGCTAACTCAAGGAAAAGGTAAAAGGCAAGAACTCGAGGACAGAATGGTATCACCCCAGGGCTGCTCCCTCGGGCAGCAGAGCCGAGGCGCGTCGCGTATCTCCTCGACAAAGAAAAACAGAGGGCTGAAATATGTCCATGGGCCCCTCACAAGGACATCAACTAGCACAGACTGATAGAGGCACTGCAAGCTGGCAAGATCCTCGCATTCCAGGCGAGAGGTGAAAATACGTGGGGATGCAGGGGGAATCAGCCAGCCCCTTTTCAGTGTCTGTGGGGACAGGACAAGGGGCAATGGCTGCAAGTTGGAGCACAGGGAGTTCCACACTAACCTGGGGAAGAACTTCTTCCCGGTGAGGGTGAGGGAGCCCTGGGACAGGCTGCCCAGGGGGTGTGGAGTCTCCTTCTCTGGAGAGATTCCAGCCCTGTCTGGACGCCTATCTCAGTGAAATGTCCTAGGGAGCTGCTTTGGCAGGGGGTTGGACCCGATGATCTCTCGAGATCCCTTCCAACCCCTGTGATTCTATGATTCTATGATACATGATGAGGAAGACATACAGCCTTCCTCCCAGAGACCCCTGTCTGCGACCCTCACAAGGATCTGCGCAAGCGCCAAGGACTGATCAGCTAATTAGCATGAGAAGCCAGAGTAGGTGGGTTCAGGTACTTAATATGTACAGGCATTGATTGAATATTCATTGTTTTATTGTATAAATGTAAGATCAGTCTGCTGCTTCGGGCTGCACGCCTGTGGAGGAAGGATCCCCCGTGCATCTGCGCGCAATAAACACCCCTACTGTGTAACTGTCGTGGTTTCCCCCCGGCTGTGGGCCGAGATCCACGCAGCTGCCTGCTCCTTAAAGTAAAAGAGCAGGGGAAGAGGGAAAAAGGGAAAGGGAAACAAGGGAAGGGAAAAGGAAGGGGCAAATAACTCCAAGCCCAAGAAACTAAGAGGCCCGTGGGTTGGGATAAGGAGAGTTTACTAAGAGAACAGAAAGATCAAATATCCCAATGCTAACAGGACTTTAGAGCAAAAGAATATGAAACTCTTGATCCCCAATGCAGTTTCTCCCCGACCCACACAACTCAGGCCGGACCACCCAGAGCTGTCCCGCAACCCGACCGTCCCCCCAAGCAGCACGCGTCCCGCCACCGCCCCTCTTCTTCCTCCCCTCAGCCCCCCGTTCTCCTGGGCAGGACATCATTGGCATGGAATACTCTCTTTGGCCCATCTGGGTCACCTGTCCTGGCTTCGCCCCTCCTTTCTCCTGAATAGAGAAATAGGAAGAAGCTGAGAAAGTCCTTGACTGTCTGACTGCAACTAAGAACATCAGGGTGTTCTCAGCACTGCTTTCATTGTAACTCCCAAACACAGCATCCCATCAGCTGCTACAAATGAAGTTAACTCTATCCTGACTGAAACCAGGACAATAACTTTCCAGTCATAGAGTCGATTTCCATACGTCAGAGCAATCCACCTGTGCTGCCCCCAGACACCCACACCAGCTGAAGAAAGGACTTACCCAGCGTCTGGCCAGCCAGCACACGGCCGTTCTCCCCCAGGACGGCGGCGCGCGCGTGCCGCTCGTTGGAGTACTGCACGAAGGCGTAGCCCTTGTGCACAGAGCAGCCCACCACTCGCCCGTACTTGGAGAAGATGGTCTCCACATCCGACTTCTTGACCACGGCTGTGTTGAGGTTGCCGATGAAGACCCTGGAGTTGATGGACTTGGGGTCATTCTTGTTCGTGATGTTGCTCGTCTGCACCTTCAATGACATCTTGGACACCTGAAGGGAACGAATAGGGAGTCAAGGGAACTGCCAGCCTTACAAAGAGGGGTGGGGTATACGTCTCCCAGCAAGTCTGGAGAGAGGGAACCGACTCCCCAACTTCAACTAGTCACAGCAGGGGGAACCCCACCTCCAGAGACCCTGTGTGCTGGGGAGGCGACTCCCAGACCTCGCAAAACTCTGGCTGGCAACCCATTTAGCAGGCTGACAACAGCCTGCGTGTGAGCTGGCTGCTTTTAGGGGACAAAACAAGATTTAAATACATTTTACCTCTGAGTAAAAGCTTTAATGCTGTTACTCAAAAGCTCTCAGCTCTCTATACTTCATCACAACCCACGGGGCTGCTTTTTCAGAGCAGCTGGCATCCAGCACCTTTGCTCATGCCCACCTTTCTGGGCTGGCCCCCACTGAGCACCTCTCAGCACAGGCCAGCTCTCACCATGCACAGGGACAGGCCCACCCCCACAGATCTGCACCTGGGAGAGAAGGTGAGGCTCTTCTGGATGCAAATGAAGCTGTGGAAGTGGCGAAGCTGCCCAGCCCATGTGCTCCTGTCTGTGTATTTCCACACTGGGCTTTGAGCTGAATCCTGTGCTAACAGGAGGTGTCACTGTTAGCTTGGGAATCACTAAGGCATCAGCCACAGCAGCTGGAAGCCACTCCAACAAGCTTCCCCTAGCTGTAAGGAGTGACCCTCCAAGTTTCCTCTCTGGGGTATTTCATGTGCAGCCCCAAGAACTGGCTCCACCTCTGAGGAATAAGAGGACCAAGGGATGGGGCTGGCAACTGTGTGGAATTAGAGCTACTCTGGCTGCCTCTCAGGCTGCCCACTCACATTTCTGCAGCAAAACCTACAGCTGTCCAGAGATCCCAGTTTGATTTTCCTCTTCCAGAAGCAGAGGGGAAGCTCTGGGATCGCTATTTCGCTGCGGACACAGCGCGCGGCTTCACTGGGAAGAGTCAGCTCAGAGCTGTGGATGGTGGTTTATGAGGCACTGCTCTCCCCCAGGCCCTTCCAGCAGCACCCATAGGTATTCCCAGCACGTGGGGTGATGCTACGGGGGTGGTCACCAGCCCAGGTGGCCACTGAGCCTACTGCCTGGCACAGGGGGATGCACGGCTACCGCAGGTCCGTGGCGTCCCCAGCATCTGCTTGGCACTGGGCAGAGCTGATGTATCACCTGGCTCTGGGGCTCTGGGCTCAAAGCCCAGGTTTGTCTGAGCAGCCTGTCCCAAGAGGACATGGTGGCAGCTGCCTGGGTGAAACTCTTGTGGACCTAGTCATCTTGATCCCTGAGCCCTGGCAGGCTCTGTGTGCCCACAGCCCAGACTGCCTGAGGGTCTGATGCTCTGGCTTCACCGAGCCCTAAGACAGAGTTCATCATTCCTCCACCCCTCTCTAGACAGGCAGAGGTCTGCAAAAAAGCTGCAGCATTTCCTGACATGCTCTTTGGAGTTGCACCCAAGATTTTCAAAGAACCCAAGTACTCCTTCTACCCTGTGTGCCCAAACTGAGCATCCACACAGGACACATAACCTCTGATTGCTCCTACCTCTCCCTAAACCTCTCAGAGGGATAACTTCATTATACCTAGCTCACCCCTTTGCACATGAGCCCCATTTTGGCTTCTTGGGTGATGGATGTTCTTCTGATGGAGGCTGCTCAGCTACCAGCCCCTCAGGACCCCCGAGGTGGGGCTGCTTCTCCCCATAGTCCCATTTTGCCTGAGGGTACTCCTACCCACACAGACACACCAGCTCTGTATTGCCAGGACTGGAAACATCAGTCCTGCATGGAGGTGAAGAGACAACAGAGCCATGTCCAGCCCCACATACAGATGGTGCCTGGAGCCTGATCTGGGGACACAGGGGGTGTTTTACCACTGATCCCAGGCATTGAGCTCTGAACAGACAAGCTGTGATGCCCAGACCTCTGATGCCTTAATGTTCCGAGCACAAAGGACTGGACACTCCATTTCTTTCATCATCTAAAGCCAGACCCTACAGAGTGTTGGAGATACCTGGCAAGGCTGATGCTCTGCCTGGAGGGGAGGATGCAATGGCACAATAAATCTCATCTGGCTCAAACCCCTGTGACTCTATTAACCTACCATCCAGGCTGGAAACAATCTCCCTGATAAATTCAATCAAAGAAAAAAAGAGTTGGACTTTGTCTGAGTCTGGCTTGTTGTATTTTCTCTCTCACCCTTTGGATTAAAAGAGCAAGAGACTTTTATTATTTTAAAAACAATTCCTGGCAGACACTGTGTTCCTAGAAACACTGGGGGGAAAAATAACCAAAGGACAGGACTTTCAAAGACACCCAAGTGAGTTAAATCCTTGCATCTCTGGCCAGTGGTGCCCACCCTCTTCAGGTTGCTCAAAGTTCCAACCCATATTCACACATCTTTACCACTATCTACTTTAACATACTTTTGCAGTGCAGTCTGGAAGATGTTCACTGAGGAAACTGTCCCCATTCCTGGTGCAGAAGTGGAGAAAGAGAGGAAGAGCCAAGGCTGTTTCCAGCCCATGGAGTCACTCTGGTAACCCAGCTTGAGCCTCAAGGACTCAGTTCGCAGAAACCACAAGTATCTGCAGAACACCTGGCTGGGGGCTGCTCCAGGATGGCCAGTCCCCAGGAAATCTCCCTCCTAAACCCTCCAGGATCAGCTGAGGGTGTGTGGGATCTTCAGAGAGCCCTCACACACACAGGGCACCTGTATCCAGGTAGCCCTGGATGGGCTTGCTACCCAAGGACACATCCGACCCCTTGTGACCCCACAGGTTCCCCTGCCCTGGGCCTCCAGCAGTGTTGCAGGACAGAGCCTTCAGCATGTAGCTTTACATTCAGTGACTCCTGAAGGTTCTAGCTCCTGGTGCCCATAATTTTTATTTCAGAACAAATCTGCCCTGGCACCTCTCTTGTTCACACCAGATCCCATTACATGGACACCCCTGGATCCTCCATGCTGCTTCCCCTCTAGATGATGCACTTCCACTTTTCCACCCTTGTTTACCTGCCAGAGTTGATGCAAGTCTCCAACCCATTTTGCTACCTAGGGCCCTCATTTCCCCCATTCCCAAACCCTCAGAGGATCTCCTCTATCAATCAACCAGCCTCCAGGCAGAGCATGAGCCTTTTGAGCCCCAGCCTGCACCTCTCTTGGAGGCCAACCATCTAGACTGGCCAGTTTAGATGCTAGGATGACACCTGAAATCACATCAAAAGCCTTCTTAACATCAAAGCTCACATCACTCATCATCTAATCCACACACTCCACCACAAAGAGCAAGCAGGTTTGTCAAATTTGGCCATACCATTTCCAGGTCTGGCCTGGCCACAGGCAGAGGAATGCCCTCTTCCTCTACATAAATACAGGCTAGAAATAAAATACCCCTCTGTCTTTGTTTTCCTACCCCATCTCTGAAGAGTTTTACTGGTGCTACCCCAAGCCCCAGCTGAGGGAATCACCAGGCTGCTGTTTGCCCAAACCCTCCCAAGATCTAAGGAGCCCAGAAATGTCCTTTTTCCAATAGTCCCAACCTCTGACCAGCTGGTTGCAGCTGCAAACACAAATTACATCAGGCACTGAGCTCCTTAAGCCTCTGTAGGAGGGATGTGGGTTAAGCTGCCTCTGTGCATGGGAATAGAAAGGGCTGGCTGGAGGATTTAGGTAGGATGGGGGTGTGTGGTGGCATAAAACATGTGTTTTCCCCCAAATCCAGTGGGCTGACTCCTCTCAGTGGGTGCAACCTGAGGCAGCTCTGTTGCTGTCAATGGGTCCTCCACTCTGTGGGTGTGCTTTGCAAACAGAAATGCTGGATAAAGACGAGGTGGTTCTCTGGTGGGCACTAGGGCACCAGGTGGATCATCAGTTGGAGAAGGACATCTATCTCCTAAGGCACCTCCCAAGGTATGACCTTGGCCACCATGGAGGTGGAGATGTGGAGGGGAACCTGCACCTGTCCCTGGTCCCTGCTCCCCCAAACCCACATTGCACCCTCCTTGTCCAGCTCCTGTGACCTTCTTCCACAGTCCCTGCAGCAGAGTGTGCTTGTGCCCTGCCCTGTCTCCTCTCCTCCCCACCTGGGGTGCCTGGTCCTCCCAGTCTGATAAAGCTACAGCTGTAGGAGCTGGAGATGGCAGAACTCACTTTCCCCACCCACTGCAAAGACCAGTGATGGAGTAGGGAGCTCAGCTCATACCTCCCTCAGCAGAGCATTGCCCTTGGCTCCCTGGTGCCAGCCCAGCAGCTCTGCACACCAGGGACTCTGCAGGTCTTTGCAGGAGATGTGCTGGTGGTGGCTGACAAGAGATGGGACAGGGCCAGCAGATGGTAAACTTGAGGCCAGGCAAAGCGATGGCCACGCTGCTGGGAAAGGCTTGGGAAGGAGCCAATGAGGACCTGACATTTCCACACGGAGGGAATGGGATGGGATGGGATGGGATGGGATGGGATGGGATGGGATGGGATGCTCTCCCAGTGCCATCTGCCCACTGCCTGCAGTCCCTGCCCTGGCAGGAGCAGGGCTTTGGCAGAGAGCGTTGTCCAAGGCTGGGGAGCTGGAACTCTGGGCTTCCAGCTCAGCAGCGCTCTCAGATTTCAGGCACCATCAGTGCTGTCCTCCATTTAACAAGCAGCCTGTGTGGGTCCTAGCAGCTTATAAAAGAGTCAGCACTGGCTGTTAAAAACCCCTGTGCAAAGTGCTCTTCTGCTGACCCCACACAAGCCCAGCATCCCCTGGAGAGAAGAGCCTCCCTGGCTTCCATGTCCTATTCATTTAGGGTTTCTCCTTGCACACAATACTCATCTTGCATCATTTACTGGCCCCACACTGCAACAAACTGGAAAGGCCATTTTAATCACTGAGTATGAATATTTTGTGCTCCACCTAGCTCAACTCCAGCAGAGCACTTTGCACTGTGCCCAGACTGAGTCCAGCACAGCATCTGCCACGTCAGCTCAGTGTCCCCTGAAGCTACACAGCCCTTGCCACTGCAGCGCTACCAAGTGCAGAGTCTTCTTAAGCCACCATCTCCTTGGTATGAGCCAGAGCAGAGCCACTCCCTGACAGGTCTGGTTAGAAAAATATACACAGCAGAGATATATATTACCAGCTACACATTAATACTTTACTAACTACTGCTGTCTTCAGCAGAGGCATTTTCACACCTATTACTTCACCTTTCACCCCCCAACCCCACGTGGCAGCAAGACAGGCCTGAGCTGGGAAAGAGAACAAGACAAAATGCAACTAGAAATGACATGAGGACATGGACAAATGTATAAAGGGGTGCTTCATCTGCAGGGAACACTGACAGATTGGTATGATTATCCATGTTTTCTGCAAGGGAAACTGAGGCCCAGACAGGTGAGGTGGAGGGGTGTGTGCCACCAACCTCATCAGAGCTTGCAGGAACATGGTAACAACACCTCCCGCTCCCAAATTCTTCCTCCCTCCCTCCCTCCCTCCCTCCCTCCCTCCCTTCCTTCCTTCCTTCCTTCCTTCCTTCCTTCCTTCCTTCCTTCCTTCCTTCCTTCCTTCCTTCCTTCCTTCCTTCCTCCCTCCCTCCCTCCCTCCCTCCCTCCCTCCCTCCTTCCTTCCTTCCTTCCTTCCTTCCTTCCTTCCTTCCTTCCTTCCTTCCTTCCTTCCTTCCTTCCTTCCTTCCTTCCTTCCTTCCTTCCTTCCTTCCTTCCTTCCTTCCTTCCTTCCTTCCCTCCCTCCCTCCCTCCCTTCCCTCCCCCTCCCTCCCTCCTTCCCTCCCTGGTGATGAGGACAGCTTGAGGCTTCACCAAGCTCCTAGGTGTGAGGAGAGGCTGTGCGTGCCTGCCCATGCCCACAGTCCCAGCACCATGCCATCTGCAGGTGCCCCCACAAGGAGTCCTCTTCCCACCAGCACTTCCCCTCCCCTCCTAGGACAGCAGGGCTGGAAACAACACCCCAGTCCCCAGTGCTGCTACCAGCCAGGACTCCCTTACAAATATTGATATTCAATCCAGTAACAGCCCAAGGCCAGAGCTGGTTTCCTTGATAAGCTATTTTTCCTCCTTGCTCTAAGTGCCTTACTTCACAGATTAGCTGTTTAATTGAGAGCCAGGTGTCCAGAAAGCCCAGGGGCTCAGTCGTAGTGATGAACTGTCACAGAAGGAGGAGGCAAAGAAAAACCACTGAGCCCCAGCACTCTATTCCAGCATGATCCAGCACCCAGCCAGGCTGTTACTCTCTTATTGTCCTTGTTCACAGAACAAGAGGTGCAGGTTTTTCATCCTGTCCCAGTCTCCACCCAGTAAGAAGTTTTCCCAACTTGGTGGAAGCCAGATGACAAATTAAGATGTCCTGTGGGGACCTCCAGCATGGGGAGAAGGGCTGAACCTGCCAGGTTTCAAAGAATCATAGAATCATGGGGTTGGAAGGGACCTCCAGAGCTCATCAGGTCCAACCCCCTGCCAAAGCAGGGTCCCTAGGACAGGGCACACAGGCCGGTGTCCAGACAGGGCTGGAATCTCTCCAGAGAAGGAGACTCCACACCCCCTGGGCAGCCTGTCCCAGGGCTCCCTCACCCTCACTGGGGAAAAGTTCTTCCCCATGTTGGTGCGGAACTCCCTGTGCTCCAACTTGCAGCCATTGCCCCTTGTCCTGTCCCCACAGACACTGAAAAGGGGCTGGCTGATTCCCCCTGCATCCCCTGCTTAAGATAATTATAAACATTAATTAGGTCCCCCCTCTGTCTTCTCAAGACTGAACAGCCCCAGCTCACTCAGCCTTTCCTCATAGGGGAGATGCTCCAGGCCCTTCATCATCTTCATAGCCTCCTCTGGACTCTCTCCAGGAGATCCCTGTCCTTTTTATCCCAGGGAGCCCAGAACTGGACACAACACTGCAGGTGGGGCCTGACCAGGGCAGAGCAGAGGGGAGGATCCCCTCCTTTGACCTGCTGCCCACACTCCTCCTGATGCCCCCAGGATCCCATTGTTTCTCTCAGCCCCCAGGGCACACTGCTGGCTCATGGCCACCCTGTCACCCACCAGGACCCCCAGGTCCTTCTCCACAGAGCTCCTCTCCAGCAGGTCACCCCCAGCCTGTACTGATAGAAACGGTTGTTCCTTCCCAGGTGCCAGACTCTCCACTTGCTTTTGTTGAACCTCATCTGGTTTCTCCCTGCCCAGCTCTCCAGCCTGTCCAGGTCTCTCTGGATGGCAGCGCAGTGCCCTGTGTGTCAGCCACTCCTCCCAGCTTTGGATCATCGGTTTGGGGAAAATCTGGCATTTGGGGTGCCAAAAAAGGCACCAGCAAGTCTGTGTCTTGCCAGCAGACATGATCCTGCTCTACTTAGTGGGAGCTGGGTGTCCCCCTCAGCTCCAACACCAGAGCTGGTGCTTCCTGCTCACACACTGGAGGAAGCCTGAACGATGCAGCCACGCTCAGATCTTCACCCATCTCACACCCTCCTGCACAGGACAAAACCCAATTCTGCACCACCTCACAGCCTTTTGGAGGTTGCCCCTCACCGCTGTCACCCCAAACCTTTAATATCCACACATCTTTCTTGCAAGGAAGGTGATTTTTAGTGACAAACAGGGCAGTTACCATGTCCTAGCACAAACAAATTGGCATGGCTGTCACACGGCGAGCATCTCGCTTCGGGTGGTGATTAACCTGGATGCTTGGCTCTGAGGGCTTCTGACTAAAGCAGTCCTTTGTTTAGCCAAAAAAAGCAGCAGTTTTTCAAAGAAAAATGGCCAGTTACAAGTCAGAAGGACCCACAGACTGCACTGCCACAGCACCACGTGCATTTAGCAGCGAAGCCCCCACTACCCCTGGTGCCAATCATTCCTCCCCCAAGAGCTGCAAGTAATTTGCTGCTGAATCCCCAAACACCAGAGCCAAGCTGCCAAGCATTACTTTAATAACCAACACAAACCCCACAATCTTTTTAATAACTTCTGAGTCCCCAAAAAGTCCTGCACAGAAACCCAGAGGGGCCTCAGCCTTCCTCCCAGAGAGCAGGAAGACCCTGTTCAATAAATAGAATAAGCTGGAAGGAAACCAGTGCTTGGGTTTTCTATGGGGAACAGCTTCAATTCTCCCCAATGCTGCTGTTAAGGGACCAAAAAGTTATTAAAAAAGTGGGATAGAGGAAGATGTCACAATTATTAGACTGGTTCTGCAGGACCAGGGTTGTCTTTTGGGGGAATTTCTGCTGTGCTGAGCTGGAAGGGCAGGAAAGCTGGGGAGAGGCTCAGCAGGAGCCAGGCTAGCTTGTTGTGAAGCAAATGGTTCTTCCCCACACCTTGCAGACTCAGCCCATGGGTTAGCCCAGATCCATCCAGGCTCAGGCTTGGTGTCACTCTCTTCCCACCCCAGTGCCAAGCCCCAGCCTGGGACCCTCAACTATCACCCAATCCCATCCACTCTTCACACCCAGAGAGATGGAGAAGGCACTGATGCTGCCTTGTACCGTGCTTCCCCTTGTACTCCTCTCCCCACCCCCAACTTTTTTTCTGGGAGTCCACTTTCTCCCTGAGGTTCCCTCCTCCTGAGCATGCAGGCTCTGGGCCAGACCAGTTTCGGCCCAGTTTCCACCCTAAACATTTCATGTTCCTTGATAGAATGAAATGCTGTTATGCCCTGACATGTCAGGGGACAGCTCCACTCCAACAGCCCTGGATGGGGACTGCCTGTGGTGTCACCCCTCCAGATTCATGACCCGACCCCACTGCCTGCTCCCCACCCAGCGCTCAGCCCTCAGGCTATGGGGTGCTGCTCACCCCATGTCTCCTGCACCCCTGTTTAGGTGGAGGCAGCACCCATCCTGCACACTTGGACTGGGCAGAGGCAAAAGCAAAGCTCTGGAGTGGGAGGGAAGGAAAACATGGGCCAAGCCCGGCTCCTCAGAGCACATTTGCTGCAGGACATAAGCATCTAATCCCCACCACACAGTGAGGTTGTGGCAGAAGGCTCTGGCAGGAGGGGCTGGCTGTCTCCTGGATCCATCTGACTCTGGCAGGAGGGTCTGACTGTCCCCTGGATCCACCTGACTCTGGCAGGAGGGGCTGACTGTCCCCTGGATCCACCTGACTCTGGCAGGAGGGGCTGACTCTGTCCCCTGCATCCAGCAGACTTCACGCCACCCACCATCTGCAGGTCTGCTCCCAGAGCCCCTCCAGGCTGGGTGCAGCTGCAGCACCCTGTCACACCCGTTTATGTCCCTAAGGATGAAACGCTGGGACCTGCAAACGTGGGGTACCCACAGCCCCTCCACCCACGGCTGTGCTGGATGACGGTGCATGAGGCTTCCCAAACCTCCCTGGTTTGGAGTCATGTCTCCACGGATTTGGGGTTCTCTCCTGTGTGATGCAGGGTGCTGCAGCTCAGATGAGTGACGCTGAGCACACAGCAGCGTGAGCAGAATTAGCTCCCTCATAATCTCCTTTCAACTGTTCATCTTGCTATGCAAATAGCCCCCTTTTTTAATTTTTAATTAAAACAACAAGTTGTTTTGAACTGGAGAAATCCTGCCAATGCTTTGAAAACCTGGCTCTGACTTGAATTTCAGTACAACTGATAAATCCTTCATTAAAGAGCAATAATCAATCAATAGGTGTTTTAGTAAGTGTTTTATCAGTTGTTAAAGGTTCAGTGGCTATAAAGTCTATCAGGGCAGCATATACTTTATCACTGTGGCTCGTAACCATCTGCCCTGTATATTATTCATACCTTGCAGGAAACTTTAAAATCTATTAATTAGAGATTTAAATCCTTCCTAACAAGTGTGCTGAAGGGATGACTGATGGCTGGGAACCTGGTTCCATCCAAGCAGCCCCTGTGGCAGCACCGCTGCTCACCCTGCCCATCCCCACAAATCTGGGGTTCACCCTGAACGCCACACAGCTCATCACACACACATGTATGGCCATGCTGGAGCTCACTGGACTCTCTCCTTGTGCCAAGATAGACACAAGCTGTCCCACCAGCAGCATGAGTGACAGCAAGGAGCATCCTTAGGGCCCCTGACCCTCAGGCCCACAGTTCATTGCTGAGTGATGTCTGATTTTTCAGGCAGGTGTCAACCTTGATGGGTCAAATTTGGGTTTCCACTCCCACGCTAACAACATGCAAAGAGTCCTGAGAGCACACAGGGACAGTAAAGAAATCCCACCATTAGTCCTGTGCTAGAACAAGAATTAGGACATCTTCTGGAGCCTACATGGATCATCTCCCCAGGTGTCACCTACAAGAAGGAGCTCCTCAGCAGTTCTCTGACTGTCTACTTGAATGTGGACTCCTCGTTTGCATTCAACTTTCCTGGACTGTGCTTTTCCATTAAAATACTTTTTAAATTAGGCATTTTTCTCCCACAAAAAAATAAGCTAGGATCATCCTTTGGTAGCAGCATACGCAACAAGTAGACTTTTCAGGAGTCTCTGCTTCTAATCACCTTGGCAATCTCTTGTGAATAGACTAACATTCTTCTTGACAGTAGCAAAATAAATTTTAAAGGTCAATTGCATCAGATAAGCCCAGCCTGGCAGCACTTTAAGATGCAGAATTCCATGGATAACATTTAAGTTATGTTTGAGAACAGAAACAAAATCCTTTGGAGGAAAGAGTCTTTAAAAAAAAAAAAAAAAAGAAAGAAAGAAATGGAAAGAAAATGAAAATGAAACAGCAATTAAATAGAATGTCATCTGTAATCCCACTGGTGCAAAACCTGGTGATTACCTACTGGGCTACGGACAATGCTACATGTATTAATCTAATTAAAGTCCTCTTCTACAGGCATCTGAAGTCAACTCACTGAGTTACTGAGATGCTCATTAATGGCTGGCCATGACTAATTTCTTGAGAATTATTCTTTAATTCTTTATCATTCACAGCCTAATAGGAACACACAATGTTTCCATCCCCCACTCTCCCACTTGTACGCAGAGGAGGCAGGTTCTCATCAGCCACCTATTGACTTGATGTTCCTTAATGAACACCCCTGTCCCCCCCTGCCCCAGCCCAAATGTTGTTTTAACAGCAAATGATTTATTTATGAGGACAAGCAAGTCAACTTTCTGGGAAGTTTCTTAGCAGTTAATGAACTGGCATCTTGGCTGCTGCTCTCTGCATCTCCCTGCACGCAGCGGAGAGGAGCCGGAGCAGTGGACGAGCGTGACACCCAGTCGTGCCACAGAAGAGCCTCCTGCCCTGCTCCACAGACTGCTGCTCAGCTCCTCATCCCAAACCCTTCTGGCCATGTCTAATGGGTGGTTTCAGGAGCACTGCCAAACTCCAACCTTGTGCCACGTCCCATCCTACACGTGGCACGATGCAGGTTCGTGTTGGAAGGATCCCTTACCAAAGGGAACACTGAGGGAAAATCTGAGCTCCAGGAGGGACCCCAATTTATTCACCTGCCAGGGCCACCCTTCTCCCAAAGAGCTGCTGCAGAAGTCCCACTATGGGACTTCATGCAATGGATCTCAGCAAAGCCAGGTGCTCACTCTGCAGAGATAGTGCAGGTGGTGGGGGGAGCAGGACATGGGATGAGGAACCCTGGGGAGAGCAGAGCAAGAGAAGCTGCTGGTGCTTGGCACGCTAACCCTCAATAACTGCTGAGATTTTTGACAGGATTCTTCCTTCTCTGAGTTAATTATTAGCTGATTGCCTTTCAAAATTATTTCAGACACTTTAAATGTGCAGAATGACATAAATGATTAAGATGCTTATTTCTGTAAAGTCATTGGGATGTGGGCTCCTACTTCACTTGCAGTGGAATTTGCTGAGATTTGGTTGTCTAAACGCCACCTCTGAGGCTCCACAGAGCTCGAGAGGCACCCTCACCACAAGGAAAGTGTCTCAGGTGGGAGGGATGGGTCTTCTGCAGCCTGCAGTGATGGGACAGGGAGAACTGAAAAGCAGCTGAGTTGCTCATGGTAATCTCTACAGCAAGACCTACGTTGGTAGCCACTCCTTTTCCTTCTGAAAAGTAAGAAGTCCTGCCCCCCATCCGCTGGTGTCTCAGCTCCAGGTGGATGCAGGGACTAGAAGCGAGCCAGGTGTTACACAGGGTACACCCGCCCCTGTGTGCTGCACTACCCTCAACATCAGTTCCCCTGAACCCCAGGGGTGACCAATGCTCCAGTGATTTTCCCACTGACGTCAGCAGGCTGTGGGTGAAAGCTGGAGGTGAAAGTTTTGTCATCCCCTGCTCTCCTTCTCCATCAGTGCTGATGAGCCAGTCTTGCACGCTGTGGTCGTGTGCAACGGTTCAGGACTGTGTGGGCTCTCCTGTGATGTTGCTTTCAACCCTTCACATGATGAAAGCCCTCCTCTGGGACAGCATCACCCTTCCCTCAGCAGCGTTAAGCTCCCACAGACGGGCCTAAAGACACAGACCCCTGCTTCAATAATACAGGAAGATTAGTAACCCATCATTGTTTGTTGATTATGGTCATTCTTTTCTGTAAATGAAGTTTAAAAGTCATTAAAAGATTTGTCAGCTGTGACTTATGAGCCCTTCTTGCCGTAGGGGAGTGAAGCAATGACAAATTCCCTCCAAGGCTGCATCATCTGTTATGTGTTAGAAGTTGCCATGTTCCAATTACCAGGGACCCACCGAATCCGTAAACGAAAAGCAGCTCGAATATCCTCCACAGCTGCTGGGACCATTAGTCAGAGCTGGCGGGTTTCATGCTGCAGCATCAAGGCTGAGAGGGACTGAGGAATAAAGAACAGCTTGCACACACGTGCAGGGCATCGCTGGCCGCCCCACGCAGCTTCATCCACCTCCATGATGCCTCCGGCCCACCTCTGGGGAGGCTGAGCAACTGCTGCCTTCCCAAGGCACTGCTGAGGGCTGGGGCCACTGGGACGTGGCCAGCACCGGTGGTGGGTCAGGGCCAGGAAAGCTCTGTAGCTGTCCTGGTTTCAGTCAGGATAGAGTTAACTCCATTTGTAGCAGCTGATGGCATGCTGTGTTTGGGAGTTACAATGAAAGCAGTGCTGAGAACACCCTGATGTTCTTAGTTGCAGTCAGACAGTCAAGGACTTTCTCAGCTTCTTCCTATTTCTCTATTCAGGAGAAAGGAGGGGCGAAGCCAGGACAGCTGACCCAGATGGGCCAAAGAGTGTATTCCATGGCAGTGACGTCCTGCCCAGGAGAACGGGGGGCTGAGGGGAGGAAGAAGAGGGGCGGTGGCGGGATGCGTGCTGCTTGGGGGGACGGTCGGGTTCCGGGACAGCTCTGGGTGGTCCGGCCTGAGTTGTGTGGGTCGGGGAGAAACTGCATTGGGGATCAAGAGTTTCATCTTCTTTTGCTCTAAAGTCCTGTTAGCATTGGGATATTTGATCTTTCTGTTCTCTTAGTAAACTCTCCTTATCCCACCCCACGGGCCTCTTAGTTTCTTGGGTTTGGAGTTATTTCCCCTTCCTTTTCCCTTCCCTTGTTTCCCCCTTTTTCCCTCTTCCCCTGCTCTTTTACTTTAAGGAGCAGGCAGCTGCGTGGATCTTGGCCCACAGCCGGGGGGAAACCACGACAGTAGCCCAGTCAAAAACTGAATAAAAAGACCAGCTTGCTCGTTTTTCTTGCCTGCAGTAAAGGCTGCAGTTAGTGCCAAGCGTTGTGCTGCCTGCTCAGCTGCTTCCAACCAAAGCTCTCGCGCTGGCACAGCCACACAGCCCTGAAGACACAGGGGGAAAGGCACCAAGGGGAGACAAATACTGTTCCTCTAAGCAGCTGATGGCAAGTTGAGTTAGTGAATACAGTACCAGCCGATCAGCAGTGACTAGGGAAGCTCACAAGACACAGGTGTCTCCTAAAGCTGGGGTGGCCAGTCACTTAAAGGATTCACCTTTCTGGAAGGTACCAATGAAATCATGCCCATTATGGAAAGCAGCACCAAATTTCCCAAATTACAGAAGCTATAGCCAGCACACTGGTATTCCAGACCTCACCACATCTCCAAGTCAGGAGACACCTCCTCTGAAGGAAGGCCCTGATCTAAAAGGGGTCGGGTTCACCAATGCATCACCTTACAGGCAAAACATTGAATGGAATTTTAAAGCTGTGGCACTGGAAGTGGCCATGGGAGAAAAGGTAAGTGAAACAGGTAAAGGAAGTGTGCAAGTAGGAGAGCTTAAAGCAGTGCTGCTAGCCACCTGACATGGTGCCAACCACATCTGTACTGACTCATGTTTTAAAGGAGCCACAGAGTAGGTGGGTCACTGGGCAGCCAACAACTGGCAGGTAAATAAAGTCCCAGTCTGGCAAAGTGACAGTTGAAAACAGTCACTGGACATAGGGGAAGAAAGGGTGCTGCATATTGGATGGGTAAGATCAAAATGATCCATCAGCTTCTAGCAATGTGCCAGCTCACCTTGCTCCGCCTCGCACCCTGCCCAGGGAAGCTCCTCCTGATGGCACAGGAAGGAGGAATGTGAAGCATGGAGAGCCCATGGTCGCTGGTTCTTGCCCTGGGGACCAGCCCCAGCGCATGGGCTGCATGCAGAGCTGATGCCTCCCAGCAATGCCCAGTGCTTGCCCAGTGCTGGGAAAGGCCACGCACCGGATGGTACCCAACTGCCTGGGTGATGTCAGGGGAAACACCGTAGGTCTTCTTGTTAACACAACAGCTTAAAAAATCAATTAGATCATTAAATGGCTGTTTGGCCCTCATCACATTTAACCTCCTCTGTGAGAGGGGTAATGGCCCATGGAAGTTTACTGTCTGGCTTTGATGTGTTGGGCGTGGCAGAGGGAGCATTCACAGTGCCAAACCTGGCTTTCCCAGGCAACAAAATCTACTGCTAAAATCTCTGTGATGAGCTTCTCCCCCAGGTTTTCCTTAGCAGAGCCCATTACAGTGTCCTGGGGGAGCCACGCCAGAGCAGGGACACAGCGCTGCAGTCGTGACTCAGTGGTGGGGCTGTCAGGACAGGCCAGACTGTGGTGTCAGGAGCCAACAGCCACCTGCTTCCCCAAACACAGCAGAGAGGGCTGATGTGATGGTGCCAAGAACTGCCTCAAGGTCCCCCGAGGCCTGTGACTGACATCCTCACCCACAGAGCTTGATTCTCTTTCATTTGCCCTCCCTGACCACTGCACAGCAGGAGGCAGGCACTTAACCTGTTAACCCTATTTTATCCTGTTTAACCCTATCAAACCTGCTAGGATTGATAGCCCGGGGCTGTGCCTACCATCACCAATCCACAGGCCTTGGGAGACTCGCTCCAGCCAGCGTGACTTTCAGCTGCTGCTTGCTTTCCTTGCTGCATAGGGCATCTTTGACTACCACCAAGAGCCGTGAGCAGAAGGAATGCTGTCTGGACAGGGCTGCTCCACAATTACTCATTTTAACAGTAGCAGTCATTGGTAAAGCAAAAGAAGAAGAATGATTTCATTTTCATAACCTTGAGTTCCCCCTGCCCTGCTCAGATGAGTGTGCCTGCATTGCTTTCGTCCCCCAGGAACGCAGGCACCACACTGCTCCTGCCACAGAGCACACGGTGCATCTGCCACATGCCCAGGGCTTGTTCCAGTTCGATGGGTGATGAACCCCCCACCCTGAGAACCTGCTGTTGACCCTGACAGATCAACCCTGGGCAACCAACCCACGCCTGGTTCCTCTGGGCTGTGCTCATCCACAAATGCTGAACGAGCTGGGTGCAAATTGTGCTGCTCTGCTCCACCAGCACCTCCTAATAACTACTGAGGGAGCTCGTGTGGACAGCCTGGAGCCCATGAACTGAAGCTGAGGAAGTTAAATGGGGAATTCAAGCTGGTTTCTGGTTTGCTGTGGTGGGCTGTCGGCCACTCCCTCGTCTTCGGCTTTGCAAGGGTGCTGGTTGTGCACTAACACACACACACACTGAGACACCCACAGCCATGACACAGCCACGATACACCAAATGGTCTTGTGAGAGGCTGACTGTGGGGAAAGCAAGGGGGAGGTTT
This sequence comes from Hypotaenidia okinawae, assembly GCA_027925045.1. Taxonomy (NCBI): domain Eukaryota; kingdom Metazoa; phylum Chordata; class Aves; order Gruiformes; family Rallidae; genus Hypotaenidia; species Hypotaenidia okinawae. The sequence goes on from BSDF01000016.1 coordinate 14,585,053, forward strand.
CATAATGTTACACATTTACATTTCATAAAGGAGCCTGAAACATGCCAACACCTCTCCCCAGCACGCGGGCTTTGTTTGGGATTCGCTACTGCAGGGCACCAACACCAGAGCCATCACAAAAAATCTGGTTGGAAGTGTTTTCCTAACCCCATCCATCCACACGACTTTCATTTCATGAGGTCTAAGTGACACCTGTTTTGCTCACTGAAGGTACCATATGTAACAGCAACGGGGCAGCACTTGGCACTCATTTAATGACAGTACTGGGAACCCACCAGTAACCAGCATTGTCTCCTGGCACCAGGTGACACTGTGAATTTTGCAAAACACAACTCCCACCCTGCCTTTGCAGTGGAGAACAGCAAATGTATCCTAAACACTTTGGCAGGAATAAGGACAAGAGTGTTTACTTAAAATTACCATCTTTTAAAAACCAAACTAAGGAGGAGTGGGATGGAGGGAAAGACTGGCTGCTGGGACCATGGTGTTGGCAAGAATGCTCTTCATCAGTTGCTGTGAGGCTGGTGATCTGCAGGAGCTTGGAGAAACCTTCCCTAGGTTTCTGGCAGAGGCTGGGTGGGTTCAGGAGACCCTTCAGCAAGGATCAGCAGCCTAACGTGTGTTCCTCTGAGAGAACTGGTTCCCACACAGAGAGCTGCTGGCTGGGGATGTCCTACTCATGGATCTGTTCTGCAGCTCTATGAGACCAATGCCCCATGGGAGCGTTTGGGATGGACCAGAGATGCGATGGGAAAAAAACATGGCTTGCTTTCTGAAAGCTGCAGCTGATGGGCCATCAAGTCCTCTTTTATCACATCAGACTATTTTAAAAGAAAGAATTCATAAATAGTCATGTTTATCTTTCTGGCTTTGCAGAGGTCTTTTTCCACAGTGCTACCTGGCCAGCTGACCTCTCACTCCTAGGAAGAGAAGTAAATACCATTGCAGTCACTCCCTCCAAAGTTATTCAGGCTTTGTGTCTGCAACTGGCTGCCAGTTCGGGAGGACAGCTGCAACTGGGAAGGCTCTGCATTCAGAGTGCTGACCACTCTTTATGTAAGGAGGTGAAAACCTCCCCTTTGGAGGTGTTCACCCATGGGAAAGCAGGGAGCCTGCTTTGGCAGGGGGGTTGGACTCAATGATCTCTTGAGGTCCTTTCCAACCCCTACAGTTCTGTGATTCTGTGATCCTCTTTCTTCCACTCCAATTTTTACCCTCCCTGTGCTGTAGCCCACACGAGCATAATGGGGTTGCTTTTTGGGTTCAGTATAAAGTAATGAACATTTGTTCATGGCTGCAAATCACCTTGATGAAAAGCAACTTGTAAATGCAAATGAGGACAGTGATAGCTCCTATATATAACGTCTGTAAGACCATTAATGCCAATCAACTCCCATACATGGGATATACATCTTGTCAAAGTAAAGCAAGATCATTTTACAATGAGATCCCAAGCTGGGTTTATAGAGGTAATAATGGCATCAATAAACTTAGACTCCTTGAAGATATTTGACCTGGGGCACACGTTTTCATTAGGAAATCTGAGCAGTAAAACATCACCTTGGCTTAAGACGCGGCTAAACAGGGAAGTCCCCAACCATCAGTACAGAGACGTTCCCAGCATCCCACTGTGGCTGGTTTTTGCACCCATGTCGTCTTCTGTCGCTACTAGTGACCCAGAAGAAGGCATTAAACCATCACTGCTGCTGTCTACAGGTGAGATGAAGTTGGAGGAGCAGAGACTAGCAAAGAGCGTGCGTCACAGCCAAACGCACGGTACGGGAGCAGAGCATGAGGGCTACACAAGGTGAGGCACCCTCTTATGGAAGCAAAAATGCTGGAAAATCCTTGAGCTTATTACAGAAAACCAACTTGTCCCCAAATGGCCTATGACATCCTGGGGTGAGACCAGGCAACGGTTTGAGGAGGCATCAATAATTTTACTTCTGGCTCCAGCAGAAGTAGGAAGAATCCAAGGAAAACACAGCCAGTGGGGAGACAGCTTGGTCCAAAGAACTCTTCAGGGTTGGAAAACATTTTTTACAAAATCTGTGTTGCTGGACAAAGAAAAATTTCCCTGGTGGCTTGGCCAGGAAAAGAGAATTTATCAACCTGCTGGACCCAGCCACGACAGCATCCAGCAACTGGAAGCTGAAGCCAGACAAACTCAGATTATAAACTAGGTACAAATGCTGGGAGATTCCTGGTTTTGATAGATTCCATTTATTTTTTTTTAAGCAAGGCTGACTACTCTCCTAAAAAACCTGCTGATGTTTACATGCTAGTACAATATGGATTTCGGGGCAGTCCCAGGGCCTGACTTATATAGATGGTCAGATTAAGGGATAATTTGACTTTAATAAATTTCTTCAGCGCCTTATCACACACATGACTGCTCATGCACATGCCACATTTGGTTCCTTCCAGTCTCACTGCCCAGAGTTCTCCCCCTGCACCACCACCTGGCCACGCTGTCAGAAGCAGGAGGTGATCTGGTTGCCTTGCTAAAGCCAATGTTGCTTAAAACATTTTATCCAGACCCCTAAAATCTAGAAGAACATGCCCCTGGCTGTTCCATTGCAAGCTTCCCCACTGAAAGGACATTCAGGCCCTGCTTTCACGTTTTCATTCATTTTCTGACAGTCACCATTACCAGATGCTGTTGGTGTCAGTAAAACTGAGCAGGAATAGGTGCTCTGGGGTTTTGTACAGGGTTCAATTCTCACTCAATGTGAATAAAAACGGGTTAATTTGAACACATATAGGGATGGACACCTTGATTTGCTCCTCTCCTGACTCATGAACTATCGCCCTTCTGCCTGCCCACATGGAGTCTGGCTCCTGATGCAGTTAAGCATCGCTGCCCTATTGAGATCACTAGTGAAAAGACAGTACAAATGTGTGCATTAACATTTGGGCAGTGTGTTGGCTGTGGGGGTTTTTTCCCCTTGCCTGAAATCCTGCCTGACATCATTTCTTTCTGGCCTCCACAGTCCTGCATCGAGATCAATTCAGCTGCGGTTTCTGCTGGCTCTTCTCAAGCTGCAGAGCAGGAGCAGATGAAATGCTGAGCACGCAGGGCTATCAGGAGGCAGCCTGTGGAGAGCACACACTCCTCTGAGAAATTTGTCTTTGGGAGAGAAATGGGTTGCAATCAATGACATGGGTCTCTCGTGCTCCACATGAGCAGGAGCAGACAGTGCCTTCTCCAGCTGCACATCTGCATTACACATCTGGTGCAGTGCCCTGGAGGCAGGTAAGCAGAAGCAAGACAAGAGGAAAGCCTGAACCAACCACTGGCATCAGGAGGAAGTCATGGGCAACAGTCCCTGCAGATACCCTTCTGGAGAAAAGAGGTGCTCACTGGCCAACACGACTTGGTATCTCCACAGGTCTGCTGCTGGCCTGGGAACATGGATCAGAGATGTTGTGCAGAGACTCATCTGCCAGAAATGGGAGATGTACTGTTGGATTCATGAATAGGGAAGAATGGAACAAAGACCTGAAAGTTGAGAGACATCTTGGGTGCACTGACTGTGAGACTGTGAAGTTGAACATCCTGGGTAAATTGAGCAAGAAAAATAGCAGATCCTGGACTTACAAGAACAGATTTCAGTTCTTCAGGGATCTGCTTGGCAGAATCCCATGGCAGTCTGTTCTGGAGGCCCAAGAAGCCCAGAGCAACTGGGTCATCTTCAAGGACACCTGTCTCAAAGCACAAGGATGTTCTATTCTGATGACAGTCAAGCAGGTGTGGCAAGAGTCCAGCATGGCTGACTGGCACACGCCTAACTGAGCTTCTTCCTACACAGAAAGGCAGTACCCAGAAGCTGGAAGCAGGGCTGGACACCCAGGAGGATTATGGAAGCAATGTCTTGTTGTTACCATTTCACCCCTCTTTCACTTCCCTTTGGAGAATCATTACATGGGCAGTCAGAGAAAACGATGCTGCTGAAGGACATCAAGGCCATGAGGAAAAGGAGACACTGCAGCACAGAGGCATTACTCAAAGAACAGAGAAATAAGTTGGGAGGAGGGTCTCTTGAGCTAGCATGACTAACCTCAGGAGTAGATGTATGTAGAATGAGTTGTACCTAAGTGAGATAGTTAAAGCACAGTGCACCTACCCACTGCCAGCATCCCACTGCCAGAGAAAGCCCAAAGCTCCCAACAAAGCTCCTATAGGATAACAGGACCTTACAACTGGCTCTCCTGCTCACCTGAGAGGGCATGAAGGATGGTCTCCAAGTCAAAGAGGTATGAAAGGCAAGTGGCAACTTGTTACATGCTCAGTAGCTTATTAAGAGATGACAATGTCCCCATCAAGGTACCCATTCCTCATCCCCCCACTGTCACTCTTGTGCTTCCTTGTCATATGTGTGTCGTTGACATGTCACCTGCAAGCTGTCACTGCACAGACATTCAGGACTGGCTTGGTGCAGGAGACCTCCCAAGCCAACCTGCCTGGCAAGCTCTCAAAAGTGCTGCTGGGAATCAGGCTGCCCAATCTGTGATCAGTTCTCAGGAAAAAAAATCCTTAGAATTTGGGGCTGAGCTTTGCTAAAACAATGATCTACCTCTGCCAAGCCAAAGGGCTGAGGGGACTTCTGCAGAAGCAGTGGAGTAGATAATTTATGCCTCCAGCACATTTCAGGTCTAGTCTGTTGAATTAGTTGTCCTTCTGGGCAACAAATACCTCCAGACATCCCACCATTTGCTCCATTTAATTCACCAGTTTAAGCCTCTGGGAAACAGTGTGGCTGAGTGAGGAGATGGGGAAACACAGACATTAGCTAGGTACAGATGTGGAAATTACAGCCAAGCCCAAATTTGGTCAGCTTGACCCTCTGTGTAGATTCTGCCTTGAGCTTGTCACACGTTATCTGCCATCCACCAAGGGCAGAGCAGCAGTACTGTCCCTGGGCCCTCTTGGTGCCCTACAGTGAAGGACGTGGATGGACCACCCTGGGCGTGCTGTGATGGATGGGCCAAACTGCCAGAAGGTGGGAAAGGGACTCACAGCAGGTCCAGAAAGAGAGCCCTTTCTTCTTAAGTGGCTTTCAACTCAGGAGACCATTATCCCACATGCTTAGCATTGATCTTCCTCAATCTGCCTTCAGCAGTTGGGCAACGTGTCACTGCAGAGCTACCTGGAGCATGGAGCAGAAGGGCATTACACAGGAATTCAGAGAGATTTCCACACCTTTACAAAGCTCCCTGCTGCCTGGACTTTCCTGACTAGAAAGATTAAAGGGATTAGAAGCTTACAAATGCTGAGGCAGGGAAGTGAAAGGTTGTAGAAAATACAAAGGTCTTAATTTACAAGGGATGTTTAAAACATGAATGGAGTTGAGGATTTTCTCCCACTGGAAAAGTGGGAAAATTCATTCTGAAGCAAGGTTACTTGACCAGTAAAACGGCTGGCTCATCCCATTGAGACTGCACCTGGAATATTGTGTCCAGTTCTGGGTCCTTCAGCTCAAGAAGGACATAGAACTCATTGAAAGAGTCCAGTGCAGGGATACCAAGATGATGAAAGGAGTGGAACACCTTCCTTATGAGGAGAGGCTGAGGGAGCTAGGCCTCTTTAGCTTGGAGAAGAGGAGACTGAGGGGTGACATTAATGTTTATCAATATGTAAAGGGTGAGAGTCAGGAGGAGGGAGCCAGGCTCTGCTCAGGGATGGCAGCAACAGGACAAGGGGCAGCGGGTGCAGCTGCAGCAGAGGAAGTTCCATGGGAATGTCAGGAGGAACTTTTTCCCTGTGAGGGTGACAGAGCCCTGGGACAGGCTGCCCAGAGAGGCTGGGGAATCTCCTTCTCTGGAGACATCCAAACCCACCTGGATGTGTTCCTGGGGGATTTAGTCTGGGTGACCCTGCTCTGGCAGGGAGTTGGACTAGATGAGCTTTTGAGGTCCCTTCCAACGCTCTGTGATGCTGTGATCCCACATGAAAGTACTAATGTACATTTGATGGGGTGCAGAGACCAGGGCACCTCTCATTTGCTCCTCTACAAAGCAGGATGGGTAGAGAATAGAGTTTTATGAACACAGCTGGAGTAAAGCAGAGAAGCCTGTTTCCAGATGAGTAGTTCATTGACTAGAAATTATATTTTGGAGTAGGCAGAACACTACTCCCAGAGCATGCCCAACATCCCACCGGAGTGCTCGCAGGAGGAATGAAGAGCAGGTATCTTATTTTCCACAGACGTATGGGCAGGATTTAGAGCAGCATTGGCAACAACCTGCTGAGCTCTCTCTCCTTTCTTTCACTCCCCTGATCCTCCCCCCTCAGAGGGCTGTGCTATTTCCTACACTAACCACATTACTCCCCCCACAGAGCAGAGCTGGAGTCACACACCACTTCTGCTAAGAAAAGACACCCAAAGTCTAGATAGCCTGGTACAGAGTAAACAGTAAATATGACAACAGAAGGGAAGTTAGCATGTGAAGAGGATTTGGCTCCCCATAATTAACCGTGTGACAGTCCCAAATGGCATTCTGTCAATGCAGATACAGCCACACCCTCAGCCTCTACATCCTCAGCCTGGCTGATTCCATCTTCTACCTGTGTGGCTAACACAGCACTAACTCTCTTCTTGAGAATCACAGAATCATAGGGGTTGGGAGGGACCTCCAGAGCTCATCGGGTCCAACCCCCTGCCAAAGCAGGGTCCCTAGGACAGGTCACTCAGGGCGGTGTCCAGACGGGGCTGGAATCTCTCCAGAGAAGGAGACTCCACACCCCCTGGGCAGCCTGTCCCAGGGCTCCCTCACCCTCACTGGGGAAAAGTTCTTCCCCATGTTGGTGCAGAACTCCCTGTGCTCCAACTTGAGGCCATTGCCCCTTGTCCTGTCCCCACAGACACTGAAAAGGGGCTGACTGATTCCCCCTGCATCCCCTGCTTAAGATATTTATAAACATTAATTAGGTCCTCCCTTAGTCAAGACTGAACAGTCCCAGCCCACTCAGCCTTTCCTCATAAGGGAGATGCTCCAGGCCCTTCATCATCTTTGTAGCCTCCTCTGGACTCTCTCCAGGAGATCCCTGTCCTTTTTATCCCAGGGAGCCCAGCACTGGACACAACACTCCAGGTGGGGCCTGACCAGGGCAGAGCAGAGGGGCAGGATCCCCTCCTGTGACCTGCTGCCCACACTCCTCCTGATGCCCCCAGGATCCCATTGGCCTCCTTGGCCCCAGGGCACACTGCTGGCTCATGGCCACCCTGTCACCCACCAGGACCCCCAGGTCCTTCTCCACAGAGCTCCTCTCCAGCAGGTCATCCCCCAGCCTGTACTGATAGAAATGGTTGTTCCTTCCCAGGTGCCAGACTCTCCACTTGCTTTTGTTGAACCTCATCTGGTTTCTCACTGCCCAGCTCTCCAGCCTGTCCAGGTCTCTCTGGATGGCAGCGCAGTGTTCTGTGTGTCAGCCACTCCTCCCAGCTTTGGATCATTTGGGCACTTGCTGAGGGTGGATGCTGTTCCCTCATCAAGGTCATCAATGAAGATATTAAACAGGACTGGACCCAACACCGAGCCGTGAGGCAAATCCTAGGTATGTTACATGCAATCCCACTGAGGAACACACCCAGCTACTGATGGTAGCACCCAGCACTGACACAGCAATCAGGAGCAGAGCTAAAGGTCCCCCAGCACTTCAAAGGCCAGGCTGGCAGCAAGCCCTCCCAGGCTCACAGCTGTGTGCCAACATAACCACTGCAAACAGATCTTTCAGGGCTTGTTTTAAAGCTGCAGAGAGGTATAAATGGTGATATAAAAAGAAACGTCTCCATGATTTTAGGCTTGTGGCTCATATTTTTCTGTAGCTCAGCCTCCCCTGCAGTGTCATAAACCCTAATGAAAATAGGTCCATGCCAGAGGGTATGAATAGGAGTATTAAACCTGTTAACCTACTTATACTTCAAAAAAACCTATGAGAAGTTGAAAGAAATTCAGACAGATTAGGTCTGTTAACATAATTCCATGTTTTCAGTTGTTCCAGTTAAATGATGCAATCCTGGCTGCAATGCCTAGAGCGTGGGCAGCAGGGATGCTCCTCTGGGGCTTCCAGTTCCCAAGAGCCTGATCATGGCCATAAGGTCTCTGGAGTCAGGTTGTCCCCTGGTTCACCTGCACTATCCTTGTGCAAAGAGGCTATATCCCTTAATCTGATGCGGAGTTCACTCCTGCAGGCAGCCCAACAGTCACTGCAGTGACAGGGAGCAGTGCTGCTCCTCTGGCTCACTCTCACCCCCTGATTTGGAGGTGGTGTGGCTGCTTTCTGTGACTCCCTCCTGATTTGTTTCTAGGGTTGCCGCCTATTGCTCTCCAAACGGCCTCTGGCTGACACAGAGGACTTGCTGGTGGGTCAGGGGAACGTGGCAGTGTGAAGGTGGTGGTCTTCCCCACAGGGCATTCTGCCTTCAGAGGAGTGGCTGCCCCCACCACACTGCTAGACATCCATGAGGGTCCCCATCCCAAGTGCCCGGTGGCACCAACCATCACTGGCCGAGCACAGACTCCCCTTCTCCCTTGGGGTGGGTGGCTCTTGCCTCTGATTCTGGGTGTGGGCACAGACCCCTCTGGCTGCCAGCAGTGCCAGAGCCCTGCCCCACACAGTGAGCCAGCCCTGGCCAGAGCAGAGACATGCCGCTGACTGGCTGGCTCTAACAGCAAGAGCAACGTGACTTGACAGAGAGCTCTTAAAACTTGCCAGGCTTCAGGTGAGATTTACAGAGCGCTGGGTGCAGGGCAGTATTTATTGCAAAGCAGAGGCGATGGTGAACCTGGTGAGTGTGGGCCAGGGGAAGGAGGCAGCACGATTCATCAGCAGGGAAGAGCACAGACAACTTATCTGCTTTCTGCAATTCCACTTACGGCCAAGAAAAATGAGCCATCGGAACAGGAATGATGTGTGACAGGGAAGGACAAACCGCTCTAAGCAAAACAACAACTGCTCAGATAACTCCTGGAAGAACCCTGCCACGGGCACCCCACTCCATTTGCAGGGTGATATTGGGCCGGGAGGATGCTCCTGGCAGGACAAGGAGGCACAGACACCCACACCCTCTCCTCCTCCAGGATGGATAAATAAGTACTCAGAAACGAAGCCATGCACCTCCAGAATACTGATTCCCTGTTGCTACTGTTTTCTGTCTCTCTGCTACAAAGCCAAGGCGATTTGATTTAAGCCAAAGCATCATAAATAAATGAGAACTTCCCAACTGTAGGGTGAGGGAGAAGAGGAGAGTGAGGAGGAAATAAGATAATCATGCAAGCCACCGAGAATGACTGGCTCCCAGAAATGCCTGAAAGGGTTCCCAAAGGCACAGCTTTCAGCTGGGTCTGCAACTCACTGATTTTCCTGAAGTGAAACGTGTGCCTCAGGGTCATCAGCACCACCTTGAAGCTCCTCTCAAGTTAGACAGCGCCTGAGCATAGTGCCACTGTGTTGGCAGAGATCAAACCCCAGGTCCAGAGGTGTTTATTTTCTTGAGGTAGGAGAGGATAATCAGTCTGAACTACATTTGCAGTTAGGCAGCTCCCCCTATTTGGAGAGCAGTTAGTAGCCCCTGCTTAAGACTTGACTGAGGGAGCATCCAGGATCCAGAAGATGACTATTTAACTAGAGATGTAGATCTCCATCCAGATCATACAACAAACTCAGATACCACCTGAGTCTAAATCAGACCATTTGGAAAGGCCATAGTGATTTGGATGCTGAAATTTATCCTTATGTTTCAAGTCTGTTTAACATCAGCTATTCCAGAAACCAGCTGGTTAAGTCTTAAGTCTGCTTGATTTCTCCTGGAGAAGGTGAAGAACCAAAGAGACCATGCTTTGTGGGAAGAGATTTTCTTCAACAAAGCCAAGTGCCTTATAGGGATACTGAAGATTTAAGAAATTAAGACATGAGGCTCATAGTAAAACCACAAGGGCTGGCAAACCCCCAGGAGACTCGGGCTGCAGCATGAACTTCCCTTCCCTTTGGGTAATTTATTCTAGAACTGAAATAATTTATCCATAAAACAAATGTTGCTTCTAATAGAACTCTATTATTACAGTGTCCCCCTCTCAAGTTCACAATGCTCATGACTATAATTCTAATAAACTTATGAAAACATTAATGAAGCATGTTTCTGGTATGAAAAGATGCTAAGTAGATAAGATAGAGGGAGGAATCCTTTTGTTAGAAAACAGCAGGGAAACCTTGTGTCCTAAAATTTTGGGGAACTGCTGTGGTCCTGTGCTGGTGACGAGGGAAAAAGCAAGCAGGAGAGTCATGCTGTGAAGAAGAGATGAACTAGTGAACAGTGGAAGGTAAGACTTCAAAGAGAGTTCATGTATGAAGCTTCCATGCAGGAGTGCCCACATGGCCTTCTCCAGGGAGATGGCAGAGAAAGACTGAAGTGTGAGTAGCCAGGGTGAAGGAAGAGGAAGCTTTCACTGCTCTCCTTGCAAGGTGCTGGAAGCAGCAGGTTGGAAACAGGGCGGTGCCATGGTGTGGGGGTGCCTGGATGTCTCAGGGGTCCCAAGAACAGAAAATTCAAAGAGAAAACTCGTGGTTCACCATTAAAACAGGCTATGGCCACACTCCTCCCATGGGGTAAAAGCCACTCCATCCATCTGGGAGCCCCAACTCCAGCCTGGGACAAGGTACAGCAGAGGTCAAGATGCTGCTTCACGAAGCTGAGCTCACGTGCTGTGGCCACCAGTCTCTCAAAGGCATGCTCCACCTCACCACTCACTGCACCAGGGTTTGCTGCCTCGTTTGGTGCAGTCTTACTTCATCTCTTAACAAAACATGCTTTATTTTCTACACAGATCCAGTGCTTTGGAGAGTAAAGTCATGGCTTTTGACTCTTCCTGGGCCTCCAGAAAAGTGTCTGCATCACTGTTCATCTGGAGGAAGGACCCCAAGGCTTTTAAACCCCAGCTCAGAAGTCAATTATGCCCAAATTACGACTGCCCCCGAGTCACTGAATGATACTGGGGGACAGTCCAAATCCAAAGCATGGTGAAAAACAGGAGCTATCTCCACAGATGCTAGAGAACCTTCAGGCCCTCCAGAAGACTGGTGATAAACGCAGTGCCCCACAGCAAATTGATGCAGAAGCAGACAGCTTGTGCCTCCTATCTCATGGTCTCCAAATCCTTGTACCCAAGTCCAAGCAGAGCTTCTTCATCAAACAGCCCTATGTGAGCCCAGAAGGTTGTCCTGTCTGCTAGACACTAAAATGTCCACCTAACACTCCCCCTCTCTCTCTTTTTCTCTTTAATATTTGGGTTTTGCTGCTTTCTGTTGCCTCAGTCCTTGTTCAAGGCTCACCCTTTGCCTGAAGTGTGAGGGAGTAACCTGCCACAAGCTGGCAATCACTCTCAGCAGGCAGGAAGGATCTCCCTGACACACATGCCCTGCATAAGGAGATGTCTGGACAGGGAGCTCTCAAAAGGGACATGAGGAACCAGACCCACACAGGCAAAGGATGACAAGAGAAAAGGAGCATGAGAAAAAAGTCATTCCTGAGCTGATGCCAAAGGCCAGCTGGATCTAAAGGCAATGACAGCAATTGAAGGCAACCCTCTTGTCTCCAGCCTGCACTGTGGATCTCCTCTCCTGCTTTTGCTGGTTGTGCCCAGGATTGCCAGAATGCATCCTGAGGTCCCTGCCAAATGCACTCTGAGAGAAAACAGTCCCGAGGGGCAGTGCTGGTGATGACAGCACACATCAGTGTGGTGGGGCACACACTGGTGGTGTCCCCTCAGAGACCTCCTGCTCCTCACACAGTGCAAGCTCGGCCGGTGCCCGACAAGGGAAAAACAAGAGAAGAAAAATCCCTGCTTCAGGAGAAGCAGGGCCATCAGGATTTTAGAGGTCTGAGCAAGCACCTCACTGTGGGCTTTGATGTGGGCCTCAAGTCCTACCAAAGGGAACAGCAAGCCTTGCCTTCCCTCCCCACGGATCCCCAAGGGGTTTGCCAGACCATTCCCTTCCCGAGCCAGGCAGCACTGGCTCTCCTTCCAGCTCTCCCCGTGATGTACGACAGCTGGGAACTCTCATATATCCACTGGGCAGGCTCATTTATACAGCCTTTGAAAAATAGATGGTGTATGAAGTGCAATTTGGTGATGTAGCAGAGTTCTGTCCCCCTTGGGGTGTCAGGGCATTTGATTAAAACCCTTTTATGGGAAATCAATATTTTGCTCATTATAACTTTCATTCTCAGACCTAAAAACTACTGAGATGGACTTGTAAGCTGCTGCACTACATGCATGCACACACGGTTCTGTCCATTAGGGGAGAAATCCCTTAGCATTTATTTTTCTTTCCTAAGCACACACAGTGGTAAATAAGCAGTGAGAGGGTGTCTTTCCAGTGGGAGAGCGACAGGCTGCAGCAGGAATGCACCTTTTACTGCCTGATTAAAGGCTCCCTATTAGGAACACTGGCCCAGATCATCCCAAGATCCTGGATGAGGCAGGAGGAGACAATCTTGGACAAACCTTCCAAGGCCAAACAACCTGAAGCTTTGAATGACATCCAAAGGCAGTGGCTGAGACAGGAGACTAGAGAGATGTTCAGCTGAATGAAATGAGTACAGCCCTCACTTGAGTGAGACCTAGACCTGGCTTCTGCTTGTGCCTCTGCCTCCCTGGGGACCCTAGTGAGGCCCTTTGCAGCTCCGTGCTTTGGTTTTCCCATCTGCACAATGGGCTGAAGACGCTGTTCTGCAGACCAACACCTGCAGACAGACTCACCTTAGCTGCTGGAGAAGGCATGGGCTTGTTGCTGGGATTTTGGCACTGAGACTGCTGTCAGCCAGTCCTGGGGTCTCCCCCCATGAGTGGTGACAGGGGCCAGGGGCAGGACCGGGGGCTGTATGGCACACACTGCCTGTACTGCTGTTACAGACTGTCCCCCAAACCACCCAGCAGCTAAAAAAATGAAACAACAAGCTGCAATAATAACAACAAAATAATATTTAATAATCCCTCCCCAAAGCAAGCATCACCGACTTATTTCTCTAAGGAGTTGCTTTGCCTCTTACAGTCTGATCTGTTAGTGCTGAAACCATAGCAACAGCCCGGATGGTGGCACTACACTAAGGATGCACAGCCGCTGTCATCCACACCAGCACCAGCACCAGCACCCTGCCCTGATTTCACATGTGCAGGTCCCAACCCTCAGCTTGTGCTGCATCTCACAGGCATATGGACTGAATGAGCTCCTTGGCATGGACTCCCTGGGCAGCGAGCCCCAGCAGCACAGGGCTCAGGGTGCTGGGATGTGTTTGCTGGGGCCAGTGTTCTGACACCAACTACAGCAGGAAAAAAGCAAAGCTGTCAGTGACAGCATTTTCCAGTACAAACTGGGGCCAGAAGAGACCCTCTCTTACCAGAGAACTGGAGCAGGTGTGAATCTAACTCTGGGAAAACCAATTTTCTTCCCACCCAAAAATGAGGAGACAGATGGATGTGCCCAGAACTGCTGGTTTGTTTTTTTTTTTTAATTAAAAGTACCACATTCCAGTTTACTGTCACTAATTATTTATGGTGCTTTTGCTTTTGGGAGCCTGAAGAAGGGATGCAAGGGCAACGTGGCAAATGATGCACATGGACAGGATGAGTCCTGTCTTATGGGGCTTAGTGGTCCTCAATCTAATGCAGACTTGTGCCCTTGCTCCACACCACTCCTCCCTCATGCATCTCCACGATGGACTGACTGACCTGCAAAGGCTGGAGTCAGCTTTATTACCTCCTGTTTAAAGCAGTTCAGCTACTCAACCCACCAGCAGGAACAGCAACATATGACAAAAGGACGAACTTCTCAAGGACATGAAAGGAACAGCAGTGACAGGAGATGGCAGAAGGAAGGGACAGCATTATTTGGGGGGCATTTTTCTATCTGGTTTTTTTTCCTTCAAAATAAAAAATTTGATTAACATTTGAAAGCACTGAGTATTTTCTGCTTGCTCCCTGGAGGTTAGGCAGTGGGAAGGGAAAGTTTGCCAACATTTCACAGCTATCCTATTGTTTATTCTTGGGAAATGTCAGCTGTTCAAAATACGTGTGAAGGTTTCCTGCACAGCCTGCACGTAGACAGTTATGGTGGGATGAGTGTATATGAGAAATGCCTCCTGATAGAGAACATGGAAGTGGGCTGGTGTTTGTACAGGATGAGTGGGATCAGGCGAAGGGATGTTTGAAGGGGACTCAGCTGGCTATCTGGGGACCATCTCAGGAGTCAGAAGCAGGCTGGCAGAGTATCAGTATCAGGTTCAGATTCTGTAGACAGTCAAGACCAGCCTGAATCTGATCCGATGCTCATCTGTGCTGGGCTATCTTCCACAGCTCCTTTGCTCAATCAGTCACACTCTTGCAAAGCCAAAAGATGAATTAATTTGCCTGGGTAAAAACACCCAGACAAGAAATCAAAACAAAACCAGGCCTTGTGGTTCCAAAGGAGAGCAGCTGACTCTGCCAAAGTCATTCCTGAGGTCAGTCTGATTCAGTTAAATATAATAATGCTGAATAGATTGATGTAGATGTAGCTTGAGACAATTAATGTAACTTTAATTTGTGTATTTTAAGAATATATTTGTTTTGGATTTTAGTAGGATATGGCTGTGCTGTGAACTGTTTTGTGAAAGCAGCTACAAAACTTAGCCATAACAGCCAGCCTTGCAGGATCTGGAGGAAATAGAGGAGTCACAAATAATGAGACTAACAACCAATTAAGAGACAGAGTATATCTTGTTTTCAGCAAAAAGGAATGTGTTTTTTTAAGTTCAGATAACCATGGAGAAGAAACGTAAAGAGCATGCACTGAGAGGAAGGAAGACGTACAGCCTTCATCCCTGAAGACCACTGGAAGACCCCCTAAGTGTCACTGAGCATGCTCTATCTGGGAGGAGTTAATGTAAATGACTTCCTGGAAATAATTTGCATAACCCTGCCTTTTCTTGGAAATTATAATGAATATGTATAGTTAATCTGTACAAATATGAGAAATTTGGCTTCAATGGGCACACACACTGGGAGGAGCGATCCCCTGTGTGCCCGGCGCTGCAATAAAGGATACCTGCTTAATAGTCACCAAGGCTAGTGAGTTTTGATTCCAGCTTTCTGAGGCATCAGTCTTACTTCTGTGATTGCATCCATGAAGAGATCTTTCTAACATCGGGATGACAAGGGAGCAGCTCTGCCCTTCCCCACGTTTCAGCATATGGCTCAGTGGTGCAACAGGCTCATTTTGGGTGTCGGGCATTTTATGGCCCACATGGCTAACGACTTGGGCTCTTTCAGTGATGCTCAGGAGGAGGTATGTCCATCTATCTAAAGCCCCACTTGCTGGACAGAATAAATCCCCAGTACCTCCTGACTCTGCCTGTGACAATACGGATCTGATCAGCCGTTCACGCTCCTCCTGCCCAAGTAATTTTAGGATTTGCCACTGAGGGATTTTTGTCATTTTGAGAAGCTTGGAAACCAGAGGGGAGGCCTGCTGCTTCCCAGCACAGGAAGGATTTACAGGCATGGGTAGGGGAAGGAAACCTTATGAGATTTATACCATTCTTGTAAAAAAAAGTGTCATTTTCTATTTACTGACCTGGTTTCCAGCCTCACATCTGCACATGCACTCACAGGCACCCAGCTTGAGGATTAACAGCAAGGAGTCAGTGTGCTTTTTATTTTATTTTATTTTAAAGCCACTAAGGGTAAAACCTGACCTCTCTCCTGTGCTCCACAGTGAAACCTGTCTGTTGGGGTCCCCAAGGCATTTGGGGCTAGACACACTATGGTGACTCGCGCAATGTGGAGCCAAAAGCACCTTTCACGACAGGGCACCTCTCCCAAGAGATACTGAGAGACAAGGAACCTGGAGAAGCAAGTTTCTTGCCTGTGGCCACAGTCTGAACATCGAGATTTGATCACAGAATCATAGAATCACAGACTGGTCTGGGTTGAAAGGGACCCCAAGGATCACAGAGCTCCAACCCCCTGCCACAGGCAGAGACACCAACCTCCAGGCCTGGAGCTACACAAGGCTGCCCAGGGCCCCATCCAACCTGGCCTTGAACACCCCCAGGGATGGAGCATCCATCAACCATTTGGGCAGTCTGTTCCCCGCCTTGTCCTGCCATTATCTACCCTTTAACAAGCTGATTCCCCTCCTGTTCCTCTGCTCCCTTCAGGGACTGGCAGGCTGCAATGAGGTCCCCCCACAGCCTTCTCTTCTCCAGGCTGAACCAGCCCAGCTCCCTCAGCCTCTCTCCATAGGGGAGCTGCTCCAGCCCTCTGATCATTTCCATGGCTCCTCTGACCCCCCTCCAACAGTCCCACATCTTGTATTGGGGCCCCAGCTCTGGACAGAGGACTCCAGCTGGGGCCTCTGGAGAGCAGAGTAGAGAGGGACAATACGGGGAGGAAAAACCAGTACCCCACCCTACCCTGGAGGGATGCTGCCAAGACCCAGCACACATACACATGGCTACACCAGAGTTTTGGGCACAGGACTGACGTGTCCAGCGAGGCCATGACACCCACACTGCCTCTGACTAAGCCGAGGGACACCCAGACCAGGCAGGACACTGTAGTTTCAAGACCTGAAGCCAGTGAAAATGCAGCAGTTCTTTAGGAGAAAACTACCCCACTCCCTTTGAGCTGGCTATGGAAGAACATGCTTTCTTGAATAGAGATGCTTTCCTACACAGGGGATTTATTAGAGTGTTTGCTGGCTGAAGCCACATTCTGATGGTCTGTGAACATCACATAATTTAATGTATGTGCACTCAAAGTTTGAGTTAAAGAAATATCTTCTAAATATTTCTTAATCTGGGGTTTACTGCTATATGTTATGATTTCCTTGCAGAAAAGAAGGTTTTAAAGCCACGAAATTCCACAAAAGATGGAATTCCACGAATTCACAAGAACTGTGATTAAAAGAAGATGGCAAATGATTGTTCTTAATTGTGGAAACTTCTGAAACTCCTAAGAGGTGCTTAGCAGCTGCAAAAAACAGAGCTAATAAACACCTTCCACTCCTACAATCAGTGCCATGTACTTTGGAGTAGATACATTCCCAGCAACGTTAAATTACATTCGTTAGAAAGATCATTAAATTTCTTTTGATTAAGTGTCAGGAATAAACTGCAGATGAGTGATGGAGTTTTTTTAATGAGTTCAAAGTCCATGAAATAATTTTCTTCCCTGGGTCAATTATAATTTCAGAGCAATATTCCTATGGGACCAATTTATTGGGAGTGCAAAAAGCCTTTTGTTCTGCAGATCCCAGATGCTCCACACACTGCCTGACCCTGCCTGTGTTTGCCTAGCTGTGATTTTTGCTTACTCAGATAAGATGCTGAATGCCCCAGCAAAAAGCTCTGGGGAGCAGCTTTCTCTTTCTGGTTTACAATACGTACTTGGTGCTATTACAAAAGAAAAAAGATAAATGTCCTGCCCAATGGACATTTTCCACTGACTCTTGAAAACATCTAAGGATTTTTGCAGGCCTATTATGTAGACAGAGATGTTCAATGTAGTCTGGGTAAAAAGAGCTCTTCCTCAAAGAGGGAAGGTATGGGATCGCTGCTGGAATGACTGCAGAAAGAGGTCTTACCCACACAGGTCACAAAACACACCTGTCACAGTGTGACAGGGTATTGAATGGCATGAAGGAAGCTCTGGGCCCAAAGTATGGAGAATATGCCTGTGTAATCCCAGACGTGTCTGTGCAAGCCAGCTATTTGCAGTAAGGGCGATTGGACTAGGCCACAGAGACAGAATCCATGTGTACATCCATCGCATTGGGTTTCAATGGGAACTTGAAGCTGCTGTCGTGAGACAGCCTCCAGTCCCCTGAGACCTCAGCAGAAAGTCATCAGCCACCTCAAAAGCACACAGAGAAAAATGACAACCCTGGCTTGCACCAACCACTGCAAGAACATCCAAACTGCTGACCTGGACCAAACCAAAGGCAGACCCATCCAACCTGCCTCAACAGGGCACTTGGAGAAGAGTACGTGGTGCAGTGTGTGTGCAGGGTGACACCGAATATATCCATGAATTCAATGGAGGAACTGAAGAAACATGGCAGAGAAGGCAGAAGAGGTGACTGCTGTCCTATAGGTGGCAGTGGCCACGACACAGAAGAGGCAATAGCCAGGCAAAACAGGAATGAAATAAACCCTACCCCCTTGCTCGGGCACGTGAGCCAGGCTGGCACACAGTAAACATGCACAAGGCACAGTGGCAAGGCCTCTCACCAGTGCAACCTGAACACTCAGCAATCCATCCTTCCACGTGCAGCACCTGACCAGCACAACCCTGCCACTGCAACAACGTTCTTCTCCCATGACAAGGTCCTGAGAAAGCAGAATTACTGCAGGCTGTTCCTTCTCCAGAAAGACTCCAGCCTGTTTCCCTCCCAGAAGAGTTTCCTGACACTTCACTCCCTGCCAGCTCTTTGTTTTGCCCTCTCATTACTCTCACTGCTGTCTGATGTAAGCCCTGACCTCCCCTTTCTGCTGTTCTTCCTGAGCACAGCTTCGACTGCCATCCACAGAGAGGCAGGGAAAGCCTGAGAGCTGATGGCACTGAGTATTTTGAGGGGTCTGGACATCAGACAGCAGAGACTTCACACCATGGACCTTGCCATTGATTTAACCCTCCACAGGATCAGGTGCCACTCTGGCATAAAACACATCAGATCCCAAATAACACGGCATCATTTCTGCTAAATCTACTCCCTGCTCAGTAAGATGACTGAAAACAAGAACCTCCATTCTTCAAACACTTCCCAGCGTGTCAGCTTCTGCAACTTCTACTATCAAATACAGCACCAGACTCAACGATAAAATCAGGCATGGGCTGAAGTGCTGCTTGGCCCAAACCTCTCCTTGGGGTGAATTCCCAGATTCCTGATTCTCAGAGGTGGCTTTATCTCCTCCCTCAGCACACCAGCATGGCTCTGCTATGGGATGAAGACCAAAACCTCCCCAATGGAGAACAAGGTGGCCAACACCTTCCCAGCCACCTTTCGCAGCACGAGTGTTCAGTTAAGCTGCCATCCCTTTCCACAGCCATTAGCAGGTGGCGCTGCCATCAGATTGGGCTGTGGCTTAATTCTGGTCTCAGAATACTCTGTGATTAAGCATCTTCCCAGCTTCAGATCCCACTACCCCTCTGGGCTCCTTCACGGGAAACAGTATATAGGATGGGACAGTAACTCTAAGTCTTTGCTATAACCTAATACTTGCTACCCACAGGATAATCCTCACGGTCCTTTCGAATCTCAATGGATGTCCTCCCTCCCTCACCCCACACAGTGGCACCTTCTGAAGCTCCCCTGTGCTCCGTGCACACTCACTTCCCATGTAATTTTGCAGATTAACAAACTTTTTTCCAAGGCTTTGCACCCAGAGAGTAAGACAATCTCATCAAACCCTGAAACAAGCATCTTAACCAACTTCATTTTATAAATACAGATCAACACACGTTCACAGTTCTACAGCAATGATGCCACTTGCTTAATACGGGTCACTGATCATGCACTATACGGGAGTGATGAAATTTAAGCCCTTCTGACCTGGGCTGGATGCAAACTACACCTCCATTAGTGTGTGATGCTGGGGACTGAGGATGGAGCCAAGCCAGGATCTCTGAGCTCGTATTTTGGAGTCTAACACCAGGAGCTGAGAAAGGAGCCAGCTGAGCAAAGAAAAACATTTAAACAGAATCACAGAAAGGTTTGGGTTGGAAGGGACATTAAAGATCATCAAGTTCCAACCCCCTGTCATGGGCATGGACACGTCTCCCTGGACCAGGTTGCTCAAAGCCCCATCCAACCTGGCCTTGAACACTTCCCAAGAAGGGGTAGTCACCACCTCCCTGGGCAGCCTGTGCTCACCACCCTCACAGTGAAGAATTTCTTCCTAATATCCAATCTAAATCTACCCTCTTCCAATTTAAAACCATTCCCCCTTGTCCTATCACTCCAGGCCCTTCCAAAAAGTCCCTCCCCAGCTTTCCTGTAGCCCCAACAGGGACTGGAAAGCCACAGTAAGATCTCCCCAGAGCCTTCTCTTCTCCAGGCTGAACAACCCCAACTCTCTCAGCCTGTCTTCACAGGAGAAATGCTTCAGCCCTCTGATCATCTTTGTGGCCCTCCTCTGGACCTGTTCCAACAGTTCCATGTCCTTCTTATGTTGGGGACTCCAGAACTGGACACAGGACTCCAGGTGGGGTCTCATGAGAGCCTGTCTACTGAATATGACTATGAACTTTTCAATGAGTTCTCCTCTGTAAGCAAGCATGCCTGCAGAAAGGAGATCATCATTTCTACTCCCTGATGTTCCTGCACGTGCTGGTGGCAGAGTGTCTCCATTGGAAGTGGCAATTTTGGTGACTAATCACAAAGCTGAGTCAATGCATGTGACTTATTCAGGGTGTTTTTGTGGATTAAGGATTTCAAATTGGTGTTTACCAGGGAAGAAAAGATAACCAGGTGCCAGGCACGAGATGTGCAGAACAGAGGTCTAATGTAATCCATGTGAAATACTGCAGTCTAAAGGGACAGTCTGTGAGGTACCCTGGTGCTGATTCAGGAGATCAGTTAACTATGTGTTTAAATCTATGCACAGGAGCAGCCTAATTACATGCAACAGGTCACACCCCCAGTGTAAACGTCGTACTGGACCAGCTCCCTGGTATAAAGAGTAAAGCCAGGGGCTCTGTGCAGAATACAGAGGGATTTTGATTAAATTCTTCTGACAGGGAAGGGGGAGGGAGAAGCACAGCCTTTATTCACTGCCCTCCTCAGTTTACAATTTATATTGGAAAAAGCTGCGAGCTATGGTCTCAAGTAAGGGAGGAGATGATTTGCATCGCCCACGGTGTCCTTCCCCCTCTGCCCACCACGTCGCCTTGACAGGAAATCTAAAGAGGAATCAACCTTGTCTCATCCTTTCTGTTGAGAAGAAAAAACAGCTGAAGGATTGTGCTTCCTCAAAGGAGGGGTGAGAGGGTGGGAGCGAGGTGTTCCCACTGATTTCGGGTGCCCCGAGGAGCAACGTGTGCCTGCAGAGAGCTGGGCCTCGGGCTGCTGCCACCCAGGAACAACCCCTGCAGCTCCCTGAGCATGGCTAGCTGAGCACAGCCACCATGGCAGAGCCCGCCTGAAGCTCTGCAAAGCACATGGGAAAGGTGATGCATGTGTAAAGTTGGGGTTTGTGCACAATTTGGAGGCGTTGACTTTGCTCAGCAGGCAGGATGGTAAAGGAGAGCTGTCTCAACCTACCAGCAACCCCCCAGCTCTCTCCTCCCCAACCCTCCCCATATGACTCAACATCCCGAAATCTTTGACAGACAGACCTGACCTCCCAAGCTGCATGCTTGTAATGGCCAAGCTGACCATTTATCTTACCCTCAGCCTGCAAAACAGCAAAGAACTCATCCATGGCAGTGACCTGGTCATCACCAGCCATTAGCATGGCTGCAAGCACAGTGCAAACCCAGCAGGGACAGCCCCAACATTCTGGGCCTTGCTGAGAGACCGAAGAAGCTCCATGTCAGAAAGAAAAGTAAATCTTCCAAAGACCAAGCTATGCAGATTAGTACTTGAAAATACCCCAAACCAAGAGAGGACAAGGCATCCCTAAGGCCAGCGAAGGCAGTGGGTGCAGTATGGCACAGCGCTGACGGCTTCCTCTGTGATGGCAGGGCAGAGACACACCATGTCCCCGGGCTCTCAGCTGGGCTCCACAAGATGTCAACTTCTTCCTGCCTGTTTCTACCAGCACCTTCATTGTTTTTTTCCTATGAGCAGCTGGTTTAGAGGTCTCTGCTGCTGCCTACTTTGAACACATCACTGCAAGTGCTCAGCACTCAGTTGGAAAACAAGCTCTGGCACATAAATACCATTATGTTTCACCAGATTTTGCTGCTCTGAATTCCTCTGTCTCCCAGTTCTTCATACACCCCAAGCCACTTCCTGCATCACTTCACCACCACTAGCCCATACTTAAGTGCCAGACCAGCATGAGTCCCTGTGACGCTGTGGCACAGGGCTGTGGCCCCACAGAAGATGATACATTCACATACAGTACTTACATTGTTCACCTCCAAATCCATTTCTGAGCCTTTCTGCCTCTGCACACATGTGCACAGGGTTGCTCAGAGAGGGAGCTGTGTGGTCTCAGCAATCCTCTGCCTACAGACAGGTCAGAAATATTGAACAGAGCAAAGGCAGATGCTGATTAGACCAAGAAACCAAAGAAAGCCCTTTCACAAGTCACCGAGGCCATTAGCTGTAACTCAGAGGCAAGACTAAGCTTTAGGATTATCCCACTTAGAGTTTCAGAAGAAAATTCAATTAAATTACAGTCTACCTTGATTGCTACCTTTGTCAGAACAAAACAGGAAAGCCTGTTGGGGTCACAGACTTGAAGCAAGCTGGGATGAGCTGAGGAGAGGAGAAGAGGGGGCAGGAGAGAGGCTGTGCATGGAGGCAGCAGGGACAGATGCAGAGCCCAGAGCAGGTACTGACCCACTTGGCACACGGCAGTTGTGGGACAGAATTTAAGGAAAGGAATGATGAGATAGCCTAAACCAACAAAAGCTACAAAGTCCTTTCCAAGGTGAGCGTGAGGCTTGGCAGCAATCGGTCCCAGCATGGTGAGCAGCACAACCGGCCTGGCAATCCACAGGGAGATCACTGCTCGATGTGAGCAGCACTGGAAGGTAGGAAGCTGGAGAGACAGTGATGACAGCTGTTCCTGAAGTGGCACCTGCCTAGGGATGTGGCCACCCATACCGGTGCTGGGGGATGTCGCAGTGTGCCACTGGCATGTGCCTGGTGGAAATGGAGGTTCACACACAAAACCAAATGACTGACCCAGCTGCAACTAACTCACCAACACTCACTGCCTTGGAGGTCTCCCATCACCTTGCCTTGTCCTCTCCTGGGAGCTCTGAATCATCCATGTCTAACCCAGCATCTGCTTCCCTCCAGCCCAAGCCGTGCAGCCAGGAAAGCTCATTTAGGCAGTACTCCTCAGCTTCCTCCTCCTACTCTGGCAGCGCAGGCTCAGTGGAGACCATGGACCTCTCAGACCTCCTGCTCTTTGCTACCCTCCATCTGCCTTCCTGGCTTGGCTGGTTTCTCTCTGTGGTTGGTGCGAAAGCAGTGCAGGGTGGAGGGGTGGTATGTGCCAGAGAGCCAGGCTGTTTGCTTTTGTCTGCCCAGTGTCACTGCTACACACCCCATAACTGCTTGAACAAAGGAATGCTAGTGTGTGACCTACCTGGTCAGGTCCATCATGAGGTACCTGAGCCCTACTCATAGAGGTACCTAGAGTCCTACCTAGCAGGAGACCAGCTTTACATATCTCTGTGCCTGGCAGGTAAAAATACTGCAGCCTAAATTGCAGGTTAAGAAAAGCAAAAAGCATGTTGGCATCTGGCAGTGGGCTCCTTGTTTGCAACGAGAATACATGAAACACTCCACAGCACTTAGCAAACACCACAAACCACAACCAAAACCTACCAGGCTACTCCAGCATTCAAGACAAAATTCTTGCTGGTCATTAATTGCTGCCTGTTAAATGCCCAGGCAGCCTTACTAACTATCAACCACAGCAGAAAACTCAAGTGACAACGGAGCTCAAGAGCAAAAATAAATCTTGGAGACTCTCTCTGTAGAAAGACAAGTGTTTTCCAGCAATCTGGGATGCCTGTTTAATAGCAGGGTGAAGGACGTTAAGGAAAGAAATTGGCTGGGCAAGCTTTAACTACACTGAACAGATCACCTCAGGTTAGCAAAGCTGTAGTCAATACCCAAGCCTTCAGATTTAGACTTTCAATCAAGTGCCTAATTAACAGAGCTAGGAAAGCAGGGTGCTGAAATTTAATGAGACACTCAACACAGAGCTAAGTGCTTCAGATATCTAAGCTTTCAAAAATCATGAGAGAGTGATAAAAAAAGGTGAAGATTATGCAAATATAACCCCTCTTTGGGTCCAGTGTAAGGTTTGCTGAAAAGAAACAAGGATGCACCACTGCTGGAACAGCTCTGGGATGGTGACAGAGGACTTGGGGTGTTGATGGACAAGAAGCTCAACATGACCCAGCAATATGTGCCTGCATCCCAGAAAGCCACCCGTGTCCTGGGCTGCATCCCCAGCAGTGTGGCCAGCAGGTCTGGGGGGATTCTGCCCCTCTGCTCTGCTCTGCTCTGGGGAGACCCCTTTGCAGTGCTGCATCCAACTTGGGGTCCCCAGGACAAGAAGGACACGGAAATGTTGGAGTGAGTCCAGAGGAGGCCACGGAGATGATCTGAGGGCTGAAGCCCCTCTGCTCTGGAGCCAGGCTGGGAGGGCTGGTTCAGCCCAGAGAAGGGAAGGCTGCTTCTGGGGAGAGCTCTGAGCCCCTTCCAGCCCCTTGAGAGGCTCCAGAAGAGCTGGAGAGGGGCTGGTGCCAAGGGCAGGGAGGGCCAGGCCCAGGGTAAAGGCCTTCAGCTGCACGAGGGCAGCTGAAGTGGGGCTGGGAAGCAGAAATCCTTCCTGGGGAGGGGGTAGGCCCTGGCACAGGGTGCCCAGAGAAGCTGAGGCTGCCCCTGGATCCCTGGCAGAGTTCAAGGCCAGGCTGGATGGGGCTTTGGGTACCCTGGGCTGGTGAGGGTGTCCCTACCCATGGCAGGGTCTGTGATTCCCAACCCAAAGCTTTCTGTGGTTCTATACCTCTGTGGTAAAGACAGCACAGCAATAAATTCCCACATGCTGAAGCCCAACCAATTCAATTGGGATAAAGGGCACAAATTTTGACAGAGAGACGATAACTGGCACATGTGTCACAGGAACAGGGGGGTCTTTGACTGCTGACATCTTATTTGCATTTCTTTCTGAAAGAGATGCTCTAACCACACACAGATTCCCAAGCTCAGTCCTGTCCACAGCTGGATTAGATCATGAGCGAACACCAGGGGTAGAGGAAACAGTGAAGTGATGGTGATGGGCTGGTGACAACACCCTAGACATCCCTCTGGGCTTCTTCTTAAGGAAATCCATCCCCAAGGATACCTTGCCATTGCTTGGAGGCAGCAGGTAAGCACCACCCTCATGAGAGATGCCAGCCTGCTGCAGGATGCAAGCTGGGCGCCCCAGATTCAAGAACCCCCAGCCAGACACAATCCATCTCCTCTGCTGCCGGGCTCTACCACACGCTTCGCAGAAGAAGCTGTAAGCACTTGACTGTCTGTGTAAAGTCACAGCACCAGGTGAAATGGTTTATTTCCTTCCTTAAATCACAGCCCTGCTTTTTCACACACGGCTGTCTCACCCTCAGCTCTATTATTCTCAGCATTTCACTCCCAGAGAATAAATTCTGGCAATTTCTCCTGGTTTTGGTTTTTAAGTACAGGGAACAATTACACTCAACTGCATTCCTAAGCCAACATTAATGAGGCTCGTCGACACACTTTCCTGAGAGCAGCTGCTGCGCATCATGTTATTGATCTGCGTGCTCCAGAGACACTGCAAACCCGCTCACTGGGGTCCAAGCTTTCCTCTTGAGGTGACTGCTACAGAACAAGACATGTGTGAGCCCTTCCTCAAAGGAAGAGTCCAAAGAAGGGCTACGAAGATGATGAAGGGCCTGGAGCATCTCCCCTGTGAGGAAAGGCTGAGAAGATTGTGACTGTTCAGCCTTGAGAAGAGAAGACTAAGGGGGGACCTAATTAATGTTTATAATTATCTTAAACAGGGGATGCAGGGGGAATCAGCCAGCCCCTTTTCAGTGTCTGTGGGGACAGGACAAGGGGCAATGGCTGCAAGTTGGAGCACAGGGAGTTCCACACCAACATGCGGAAAAAGTTTTTCCCAGTGAGGGTGAGGGAGCCCTGGGACAGGCTGCCCAGGGGGTGTGGAGTCTCCTTCTCTGGAGAGATTCCAGCCCTGTCTGGACGCCTATCTGAGTGAAATGTCCTAGGGACCCTGCTTTGGCAGGGGGTTGGACCCGATGATCTCTGGAGGTCCCTTCCAACCCCTACAATTCTATGATTCTATGATTCCTGCTGCTTCTCCTTGCCCTGCCACAAAACAAGCTGCCTGGCCGGAGATCTGAGCTGGGACAGGGACCCCACCAGGTCAGAGTACGGGCACTCTGGCTCTCCACCATGTACCACGATTCCACCCCTGGTAAAGCTGCTGCACAGGGGTGCCAGTCTCTGCCCCAGTGATGTACTGGGCAAGCCATGGACCGATATAGGTGAGTGGCTCTGCACACTCTGCAGAGTCAGAGTCTCTGCTTCTTGGTGTTACCTCATCTACAGACCACTTCCAGGGGCAGGGGTTATTTCTCCAGGGGCTGAAGAAGCAAGGAAGATGTGTGTTCTCTGACCCCCAAGGCCATATCACCCACCAAGGGGCTGTGGGTGGCTCTGAGGGGAGCCTGCCCCTTGGGTGGCACAGACACTGCTCTGCTCAGCCCAGGACTTGTTCACGTGCAAGAGGATGTGCCTGCATAGCTGGGACTGTATAATAGAGTCACTGCTACTCACCGCTCTGATAATATTTACTCACAGGGTGCCAAGTGCTTCTTGACAGAGCAAATATTTGTGTGTTACACCCGGACTGTCCCACTAACTGCAAACAGCATCACCAGGAGGTGGATCCATAGGCAGCTGCACATCTACTCTGCCCTGGTCAGGCCCCACCTGGAGTATTGTGTCCAGTTCTGAGCTCCCTGTTATAAAAAGGACAGGGATCTCCTGGAGAGAGTCCAAAGAAGGGCTACGAAGATGATTAAGGGCCTGGAGCATCTCCCCTGTGAGGAAAGGCTGAGAAGATTGGGACTGTTCAGCCTTGAGAAGAGAAGACTAAGGGGGACCTAATTAATGTTTACAATTATCTTAAGCAAGGGATGCAGGGGGAATCAGCCAGCTCCTTTTCAGTGTCTGTGGAGACAGGACAAGGGGCAATGGCTGCAAGTTGGAGCACAGGGAGTTCCACACCAACATGGAGAAGAACTTTTCCCCAGTGAGGGTGAGGGAGCCCTGGGACAGGCTGCCCAGGGGGTGTGGAGTCTCCTTCTCTGGAGAGATTCCAGCCCCGTCTGGACGCCTATCTGAGTGAAATGTCCTAGGGAGCTGCTTTGGCAGGGGGTTGGACCCGATGATCTCTCGAGGTCCCTTCCAACCCCTACAATTCTGTGATTCTATGATTCTATGATCTGAGGCGGCTCCTCAACAGCCGGAGGCCAACGGGGCTTTTTCTGCAGGGGAGACAAGGGGGAACATGCCTGGGGATGCTTCAGGGTACCCTCCTGAGGGCATGCTGGGGCTGCTCCTTTGCTGCCACAGGGCTGGTCTTGAAGAAGGTTGCTGCTGGGGTTCCCCCAGCTCCAGCCCTGAGCAGAGAAGACACAACTGGCATCTGGTAACTGCCTTCTGGAAACATCCAGTGCAGTGTGCAAGGTTTAAGAAGTTTTTCTGTATGCACAGTCCCTGACACCTCCTGGGCAGGGCTCCTCATGGCTCTCTGAGTCAGAAGATGACAGGTTTTGGCGAGGATTCCACTGAAGCCAGGTGTTCCCACCCCTGTGAAATGCTGGAGGTCACTGCTGGCAGTAACTGCATCTGTCCCCTTTCCCTGTGGCCAGGAGCACTCCTGCCCACTCCTGCTGACTCTCATCCCAGGGGTGGGAGCTGCCAGAGATGCCAGACCCAGGCATTGCAGGCTGCCTTGCATCAGGCTCCGGCCTATATCCAAACCCATACTTGGACCCAGAGAGAACTCCAGCCCAGAGATGGAGCAATTACCGCTAATTAGGAGTTGGATAAATAGGAACTGGTTGAGGAGAAAGGCTGTGGGGGCACAGACTGGCACGAAGGATGGGGGGATGGGCTGAACCATCTTGTCAGGGAAACAAGGAGGATGTTTTCAGCATTAAGGAGGGTATTTAATAATAATACTAATAATAATACTACTAATAATACTACTAATAATACAATGTAATAATATAATAATGTAATGATAGAATAATTATTATATTGTAATATCATTATCATTACATTAGTACATTATTATAATGTCATAATATAATAATGCAATAGTATAATATTTATATTAAATTAATATATGATTATTTAATATCTATAATGACATATATCACATATTATATATTCACAATATGAAAAATATTATTTATAATATAATGCTTAGATTAAATTAATAATATAATAATATAATGATCTAACAATATAATATTTAGTATATAATGTAACAATAAATATTATTATCATTACATTATTATTACTATTACTATCATTATTGTTATTGTTGTTGTTGGTATTATTATTATTATCATCATCATCATCATCATCATCATCATCATCATTATCATTATTATTAAATTAGCTGTGTTCAGCAAAAGTGCTATGCCCCTTTTTGTGTTCCACCCAAGGAAAGGCTGGGTACGGTGACAGCGTTCAAGGACCCAAGTTTATTCCCCATGTGCCAATCTGTCACTCTTATCTTCGCCAGCCCACGCTGCCCTGGCAGGGCTTGAAAGCAAATTTTGCCCTTGAAGAGCAAGTGTGTGCTGTGAAAAGAGATCCCTCCAAATGAGATGCACAAGTGTTCGCTGGAATGAAAGCAGCAGTCTCTGGGGAGCCAGACACACCACCCCGGGCAGGACAAATGGGTGCTGCAGGGAACGTGGCCTTGCAGAGGAATCCTCTCAAATCTACTAGGAAATTACCCCTTGCTTGACAGTGCTGGAGAGCAGCTGGTCAGGAGGTGGAAAGGGTTTTCCTTGAAATGGGTGAAATGGAATCACAGAGCTTGTAGGAAAAACGCCCTTTTTCCTAGATTCAAAGTTACAATTTACTCCCTCTCAGTGAGTGTTACAGCTTCCAGCAGTCTTAAAAACATGTCCATTTGAAGCAAAATACTTTCTATGACAGAAAAACTGATTTTTAACCTTAAAAATTTGAATTAAAACTCAAACTTTTAATTTCTGTTCTGCAGAACAACACCCCCATCCTCAGTGTTACTGCTACAGAGAGCTATGCCATCTATGAAAGGTGGACTTGCCATCAGATCCTGCAGTCGGTGTGTTATCCATGTACTGCTGTCTGTGGGACCTCCCTGCAAAGAGACTGAAAAACACTGATTATCTGCAGTGTTGGTCAGCAAACTGTGAAGGGATGGACTGCTTGGACTGCTCACTGCACTGCTCCCCTGACAGAGAAGTTACACTGCTGCTTTGTCCTGTCCAGCATTGATTAGAGCTGCTTAAAACAAATAAGAGGGGGGAAAAAAATCACAGGAGGAACTTAACAATTTGCTTGTCAACTAAATCTCAGCCCAAGGCAGGAGGATTCAATATTAATTGTATTGTTTCAAAGGCAGTTGCAGCAGGATGGGAAGGATTGAACACTCTCGAGCCACGGCTTGATATGACACATGCTGAAGCCAGTGGCAAAGCCTTCTTTGACTTTTGGGGCCCAGGATCAGAGGTTAAATGTTCCTGCGGGCCCCTGGGTTGGAGGCAGTGGTACACAGGCGATGCTCTGCCCCAGCACCTGGAGATGAGGACATGGCCTGAAGGACCACAGAAATGGAGCCTGGAGAGGCACACTACTCTGCGAGCTTGCAAAGCCCCTCAGTGAGCAAAAAGATTGCTGGAGAGGACACTGTCTGAGCAAGCCCTCCTTCCACCTCCTTTGGAAAGTGGCTGGTGGCCTCTCCCAGCATCAGCCATGGCACAGCACCACACAGGGTGCAGCTTTGGCCTGTCTTATCTTGCTCCCACCCCACCATTCCTTTTGCAATTACAGGCCCATAAAGCTGGAGACTTTCTGGCCAGGGGACACTACTGCAGGGACCCCAGGAGAGCTGCAGGGGTTTAGATGGGATAGACCTGTCTTGCAAGACCTGCAGCAACTTGAAACCAGCTGAAGATGAGGCCCTTCTGCCTCAGCATCACCCAGATTTTCACCGGGAGAGAAGATGGGTGGGTGACAAGGGGGCAGACCCCCAGTAGTGTTCAAGGAGAGAACATCCACATGGCAGTGAGCCTCAGCACAGGCAGGGGATGCAGGCAGGACCCTGCCACACTGACACGGCACGTGGAGACACCCTTGGCACAGAGACACAAGGAGGCACCTTGCAGCAAAGCAGGGAGCAGCCAGGAGACCCAGTTTTCATTCACATAACACCTTTCCCTTGACTCTCCCTGCCCACACCCCCTCAGCCCACTGCCACACTCTTCTGTCCACCCCTTGCTATGCTCTTACACCCATCCCTCAGCACCATCCTTCTCCTCCCCACTGAGAGAACATGATTACACCAGACAGCCCTTCTCTGCAAAGAGATCCCGTGCCAGACATTGTGATTCATCCAGTGAGTAAGAGTGGAGCCTCTTCTGAGTCAAAATGTTGATCTTTAATCTCCAGAGGCTTCTGCCACCTGGAGTATAAGCTTCACTTCTAATTAATGGTGTTAACAAATCTTTCTGCACTAGCCAGCTTTTAGCAGTGTTTTTCCAAGGGCTTTGTGGGAAGACACCAGCATCACAGTCACCTCCTGGGCAAAGAAGCTATTTCAAACAGCAGAGACGCCACAGTTCTGCTCTGGACAACTCATCTTCCTCCAGTGCCTTCAGCATGTGTCACGGCTTCACTCCATGTGCCAGCTTCCACCTTCCCCCATGGGTGCTTTAGGCAAAGCCAGTTTAGATCTCCCTCTTCTTGGGAAACCCACACAAGATGGATGGAATCTCCGTTTTGCCTACAGACCAGGTCAGCCTTGGACGCCTGTTTATTATGAGGGATGAATCCCAAATTGCTGTCTGCAGCCAGAAACTTCTCCCGACCCAGGGACTCACCCACATCTCACAAGGTGATGCAAAGTCAGGTCAGACCACCTTAGCTAGGAGACACTCTACTTCTTTTTGTGGTCTGAACCCCCAAACTCTCCCTCTTCCTCTCTCTGTCCATCCCACCACAGCCCACCCGAGCCAGGGCATCTCTCCCTCTGCCAAGAGCAGGATCTCAGACCGAGCTACTTGTTAGTTTGAAATTTTATAGAATATAGATCTGTTTCCTTCCCAGCTCTGAACTTTGCTGACTCAAAGGAAAGTGATGTTTAACGATCCCCTAGATAGCTGTATTTTTCTTACCTAAGTGCACACAAATTGCACCCTACAACCAATTAAACAGATGCTTTCTCCTTTTTTCACAACAAACATAATTTGTAATTCCAAAATGTCAATAAAGAGTCCTTCAGTTTTATATCCCACAGCATTTGCAGTGCAGCTCGGTAATTTTGGAGTCAATAATTAAAAAAAAAAGGCAATTAGGGTATTAATTGAGAATCACCAAGTTACTACATATAACATCTTGCATATTTATCCACTTTGCCTTGCCCTAACCACTCCTGGCACAGTGAAGGCTGTTGCATTGCTGCAGAGGTCTTCTGAGAGCAGTGTGTCTCTCCCTGCCTGGCCCTTCATCCCAGCCACGCTCCTGGCTCTGAACACTGGGACAAGTGATGGATCTGGTACAGGGTGAGGGAGCGATGAATCAGGGAGGGATGAGCAGGATTTACCTTCAACTGAGCTGTGGTTGCTGGTCAGGAGAAGGGGAGGGGAAAGCAGCCTGCTCACTGGTGGGGACACCAGTGAGGAAAGGAGTTTTCTAAAAACATTATTGTCCACAATAGCCACAACAGTTCCCTTTTATAAATTATACATTGTGTTTCCTGCCTACTGCTCTGGGTTATTTTTAGAACCAAACAACAGACCTGGCCTAATAGAAAGTGGGTTCTGGGTACTAAAAAAACATCAGTCTAGTTACCAGCTCAGAGCTCACCCCAGGTGTCCATGCATCCCTTCCACTGGAAGAGGGTCCGGATAGAGGACCGCTGGGCCCAGTGGGGTTTCCAAACTCTGGGGAGGATTGGGAGCCCAAACACACTACAGCCACATTTTATCCCAGAATCACAAGGTTGAAAAAGACCTTTAAGATCATCAAGTCCACCTGTTCCCATCCTATGCTAAACCATATCTCTAAGTACCTCATCTACCCCTTTTTTTAAACACACCCAGGGTTGGTGACTCAGCCCCTCCCTGGGCAGCCTGTGCCAGGCCCTGACAACTCTTTCAGGGAAGAACTTTTCCCTCACATCTGAGCTGACCCTGCCCTGGCACAGCTTGAGGCCATTGCCCCTTGTCCCATCTCCTGTCCCCTGGCTGAAGAGACCATCACCCAACTCTCTGCACCCTCCTGTCAGGTAGTTGTAGGTGGTGATAAGGTCATTTAGCATGGTCTTGTATCAGGAAGGAGAGGAGATGAGTATGGAAGAAGGTAAAGGAAAAAGGAGCAAGCATCCTCACCAGATGGACCTCGTAGTTACCGAGTGACCCCCAGTTCTGCAGACACAACCCCATGGGGCAGGTGTGAAAGGCCACTCCAGCCACATCCCCTCCTTGGGCCTCGGCAGCTGCCTTGTAACCTGCCATTTCGGGGCATGGGGTGTTACTCTTTCCTCTTTCACACTCATATCCACACTCATAGGAGGCAGTATTGATGTGGCAGACTCTGCAAATTCAGACATGAAGCCAGCAGAGCAGTGTGTGCACACACATGCCCAGGCATAAAGGCAAAGCACTCTGCTTTCCAAAGCTCTCTGTCGGAGGGATATGTCTGATACCAGGATGGGTATTTCTGAGAGTGCTAATACTGCTCAGCTTTAGATGGATTGGCAGCATACCACCTGCAGCATTAAGACTTCCCTCAGCTGTCTCATCACACAAAGAGCAGTGTCTCCATAAAAACCTAATACCTTGCAATTTTGCAAGTTGGGATATTAATGCTGAGGCTTAGGAAGGAAATACAAGTCAGCTGAATACAGGCAGATGTTGTTCCAGTTTGGTGATGCTGCTGCCCAAGAGTGAGCTTCACCACACTGATGAGGCAGCTTTGTGGGAATGGACACGGATGCTGAGAAAGATGAAGGCAAAGACACCCCAAACACGCCCCAGGGACTGACACACTGTTGCAGACACTACAGAAATGTTTCTGTAGGCATGATGAGGTTAAGCATACTGTGGGGACTGAGGGACAGATACACAGTGTATGTGAAAAGGTTTCTAACCACATCTGAAACTGTTCTGTGGTGCAGCAGGATGCACCCTGGTTTGGCAGCATGAGGCGATGTCAGGTCACGACCATGCACTTCATGTGCTCCTTCAGCCCCACTGCCACCTTTGGGGCTGCCACGGCAGCAGCCCCCATGAAGGCTTTTGGGGAGGTGGGCCTTTGGGATTACACATCAGGGCATTCCCTGCTCCCCTACGGCTCTGAGGATGGGGGTCACAGGAAGGGCCAGAAGCAAGAGGCCCATCTCTACGCCCTGGCTTGCCTTCATGAGATGTTTCCAGGGCAGACACCATGATGCTGGCCATTACACCTTGCATGTGAGGTGGTGTGCTGCTCTGCCACGTCTCCAGGAGCCGCTCTGCCACGTAGAGCTGGCAGTGGCGGGGTCCCTGCCCACAACAGGTGTGACATCTCTCTCTGGATGCCTCCAGCAGGACTTTAAAAGGCAGGGCTGAAAGGACAGACAACGGGCAAACAGGACAGCAGCTGGGCTGGCAGAGCCCCTCCTGCAGCTTGGTTTTCTCTTGCAATTGAATGTGATGCTGATAAGAGAGGGTGAAGGATTTTCATGCCACATGTGGCTCTGCGATGGAGCTTCTGATCTATGGATTGCAGTTAACCAAGGAGAAAGCTCTGTGGAAAAATGCTTATGAGGAAGAAATGCCACTGCTGTAAAGGAAAGCTCAGGGAACCGTTTTCTGGGGTCATTTCTCTTAGAAAAACAGCCCAGACACAGCCAGCCTCCTGAGCACCAGGAGCTTGGCAGATGGCTCTGAGCAGGACAACTCCAATGTGCTCATCCTGCGAAGCTTGTCCTAATTCTGCTCACAGCATCTTCACCAGCACTTGCTTAGAGACAAACAGGGCTGAGCTTGCTTTCAATTATTTCTCCAAAGAAATCAAACCAGAGCTGCATGGCTTCAGTTCTCAGGTCTGCCACAACTAGGCAGATGGCCCCAATATCTGGGGTTGTACCACGAATTAATCCAAGACCTTCTGAACAGCCAGGCATCTTCTGACCTTCAGCTTTTGAACTGATACTCATTGGAACAGATGCCAGACACTGAGACTGACAGGCAGCCAGCCTCCCTCTCTGATTAAAGCATTTACCATTGACTTATCCAGAGCTGTATGTACCTCTGACTGCAGTGCCAAGTGAGCAGCACTCCCAAGAAGTTAAGGAGGTCACTCCAAAGTAGCCAGCGACATTGTCTGAGCCTGATTTGGAAAATCCCAGTAGAGCAGTTCCAGGCTAAAAGTTAATATAGGGGGGTTTTTTTACCCAAAATTAGGCACTTTTCATAACCCACTGCTTGGGAAATAATTTTAAAGCCAACAGGAACTGCCACACTCATGTTTGCAGCCCTATGTGCTGCCCCAGTGGCCCCAGTAAGATGCACCAGGCAGGCAGGGAGTCCTGAAATCACCTTTCCATGCCAAGGATTCCTGCAGGATGAGGATACCAACAGGAATCATCTCATGGCAGAGCCCTGAAGCCAAAAACCAGACAAGAACCCAAACTTCACATTGCTCCTCAAGCTTTTCAGCAACTCCAATTAATGCTTCCACATTACATATAACCCTTAATTACTCTGGATTGCTGCATAC
The DNA here is from genome assembly GCA_027925045.1 of Hypotaenidia okinawae. Classification (NCBI taxonomy): domain Eukaryota; kingdom Metazoa; phylum Chordata; class Aves; order Gruiformes; family Rallidae; genus Hypotaenidia; species Hypotaenidia okinawae. The sequence continues at coordinate 14,619,827 of BSDF01000016.1, forward strand.
AGTAGGAAGCATTGCACAGGCTTTCGCCTTCAGCTCACAGCATCACGGCCCTACAACAACGTTTGCCCCCCATCTCCCCACTGGTGGGTATCAGCAGACTTTCCACAGCCTGTAAAGGCAGCCTCAGCTTCCTCCAAGCCCTCAGGCCAGCCAGAGGTAGCAAACAGTGGCAGCTTTCACCTCGCACTATGTGCATCCCTTTTGCCAGCCCATCAAGCCTTGAACCTCCAGGACCACAACCACCATCATTGCTACTCTGCCTGTGGGCACAAAGCTCCCTGAAAGGCTCGGCTGTTCCTTCTTAGAAACTCTCCATGTCCTCACATGCTTTTTCCTCAAAGGGCACAGTAACACCCCAAGCTTTTCCAACACTCTGCATCTCACATAGCATGACGCAGCATCTGTGTGCATTCCAGGACCAGTACCTGTACTGGTACCTGTACTGGAGTTAACTCTCCCCACAGCAGCCCTCATGGTGCTGTGTGTTGGTGGCCAGCAAGGTGCTGGTAACACACCAGGGTTTTAGCTGCTGCCGAGCAGCACTGGCACAGCATCAAGGCTGCCTCTCCAGCAGCCCCCTTCCCAAGAAAGCTGAGGGTGGGCAAGATCTTGGGAGGGGACACTGACCCAGACTGACCAAGGGGATATCCCAGACCATATGGCATCCACTCAGCAAGAAAAGCAGAGAGAAAGGAGGAGGAAACAGGGGACATCGTTATTTACAGCCTTTATCTTCTGGAGCAACCTCTGACCGTGCTGAAGCCCTCCTTCCCAGGAAGTGGCCAGACAGCACCTGCTGATGGGAAGTAGAGGATAAATATTTTGGTTTTTTTTCCTTTTGTTTCCACACACAACCTTTTGCTTCATTAAACTGCCTTTGTCTTGACCCACAAGGGTTTTTCCCATCTGATTTTTCTCCCCCTCCCTGTCCTGGTGAGGAGGGCAGGGACAGAGTGGCCTCCAGCCAGGGTCAACCCACCACAGTTCCCCATTTCTTGTGCCTTGGACTCACAGTGTCCCTTACTCGGCCGCTTGTATTCACGACGTACAAAGGAAAAGCCCCGGTGCAGCTTGCCACCCCCTGCAGGCACAGATACTGTTTATTTATGGCTCCTTCTTTGCAGAGAGCCTATGGAGAGCAGAAGAGCTGTCATTCACAGGGGAAGGCAGATGTATTGAATCAATCACCACGCAGAGAGGCCTGGAGTACTTCACAAAACAACCACAATTCCCAGCAGAAGATAAATTATCCAAACCTTTCCGCATCCCTGCCTGTCAGTTACCATCTCGATCCAAACCTGGCAGAAAATGAAACAAAAGCCACTTCTTCTCAGTCTAACAGGAAAATACACATCTCTCTCCTCCAGTTTTTAAGCGTGACCAAGTTGCAGTGACAGAGAGCTGTCTCTGTTTATCTCTCTCCAGCTATTTAGAATCACTGAATATCTCAAGTTGGAAGAGATCCATATGGATCATCAAGTCCACGACACAGAATCACAGCATCACAGAACGTTGGGAGACCCAATGAAGGGACCTCAAAAGATCACCCAGGGTCACCCAGACTAAATCCCACAGGGACACATCCAGGTGGGTTTGGATGTCTCCAGAGAAGGAGACTCCCCAGCCTCTCTGGGCAGCCTGTCCCAGGGCTCTGTCACCCTCACAGGGAAAAAGTTCCTCCTGACATTCCCATGGAACTTCCTCTGCTCCAGCTGCACCCGTTGCCCCTTGTCCTGTCCCTGCCATCCCTGAGCAGAGCCTGGCTCCCTCCTCCTGACTTGACATATTGATAAACATTAATAAGGTCCCTACAGGGCTTAATTAATAATTTAATTATTAATAAGTAATAAGTAATTAATAAAGTCCCTACAGAGCTATGCAATATTAAACCATATTTAAGCACATCTAGGTTTCCATCTCCAGTCTCATCTGATGGTCTAATGGTCTTTAAAACTTTTAAAGACGATTAAGATTTTTTCCCCATCCTTTTATAGGTTGGGGGGAAAAAAGGTCCTACCCCAAAGTGCTGTAAATGGCTGTGTGGGTAGGGTGGGGGGCCCTGGCCACATTAAAAAAGGGTATTTATGAGTCTGTAGATACAGATCAATAGAGGCAGCAGGAAGCTGGTCTACTTTTCCCATGTAATGATTAAAATTGTTAGATAGACCAAGGAGATTCTGAATTTGGAAGATGGGTCAGTACTTCACAGAAACCTATAGTTTTCCCTGAAAGCACCAGGATAATGGTCTCCCTTCAGAGTTTATAGGATGACCCTATCTATGATATCAAACTCTGGTGATGAACAGAGAATGGAAAATAGGAAGAACTAAAAAAAGAAAAAAAAACAGTGAAAGAGAATTAGTAAAATAAAATCAGTGGAATAAACTAGTCCAACAAAGGGCCATGGCATTTAACTTCAGACCACACTGGAGGGAGGAAGCTTTACTGAATTCCCACTTCTTGGGGCCCTTCCTACAAACCTCAGCTGACTGCAGCCTCTAGCTCCATCTGGGGCAGACAGATGCTTTCAATGATGTAGTTCCATATATCCTAGCCAAATACAGCCACATCAATACCTCACTGTGGAATCACAAGTATTTATAACCAACCCATCAACTAAACCAAGAACATTCAATGAATTTGGAGGGGACAGACCTTCATGGAGACCTGTGGGACATTCACTAGGGTGCTGCTCTTGCCAAGCCAGGCAGACGTGTCCAACCCACACACACCTTGTCCTGGAGCTCCGCTGCCTCCTCCACCGCCTATCAGAGATCTGCTGAGCTCTCCATGGCCCAAGCACTGCCCTTTGTGTGTCCCTACTTCCCATATGGTGAGAATGTGCCAGGGCTGATACACTCAAAGGCTTACCAAAGGGATGACGTGGGAGGTCGTGTATACAAACATCCTTCTCTAGAGACAGCCTCAAACATCCTTCATGCACTCCAGTCCTTCATCAGGCATAGCCAGCTTAGTTACACCATGTTCCACCAACATAGGTGAGTACAGATCTGACCAGAGCATGCTGTAGCTCAGGGACCTGTATGTAGATAACCACAATTTTGGGCCACAGCATGCTGATGCCCTGTGCCTGTTCTTCTTCCTCAACATCTTGCCTTGTTGCATGTTTTTTAAACTTATGGTTCCCACCTCTGACCCTCTCATGTTTAGGGCTCAGTTTGCAAATCACACTGTTACTCATGACAAAATCCCCCCTGTATCTCCAGTAATTTATTTTCCAGACCCACTGTGGTAATGGCAGGAACTGGTCTGTATGTAAACAGACCATTTATTTATGGTTTGTAAATAGAAACACTCAGTTCTTCAAAACCACAGAGCAAAGCTGAGGGTTCCCTCTTCGAGCCTGTGGACACCCAGCTCCTGAAAGCTGGGCAATGGTGGGCAGGGGGCAGCTACAAGGCAGAAAAAAACCTAATTTATTCCCTCCAGGATAATGGGAGGAATGATGAGCTGCTGAGAGCACAAATTCTCCCCTTGGTCAGAGCTGAAAGCTGGTGGAGCCTGATCCACCAAGTCCATCATCCCTGCTACTGAGAGCAGCTGCCTGCAGGCAGCCCAGTGGAGAACCTCAAACCTCCTTGATTTAGCAGAGGCTTTTTGGAAAAGGGCCGTTTCCTTTGCAACCTGGGCTGGAATTACTGAGAGCTAATTTGGAGACACTTGGAGGTGGGGGTGGAAACTACGCACAAGCAAGGTATGGACCCAACAAACACTATGAGGAAATGCTCTCAGGTTGCATCAGGGGAGGTTGAGATTGGATATTAGGGAACACTTATTCACTCAAAGAGTGGTCAGGTATTGGACCAGGATGGTGGAGTCACCATCCCTCGTGGGATTCAAAAACCATGTAGGTGTGTCACTCCAGGACATGGTTTAGTTGACGTGGCTGTGTTGGACAGACTTGATGATCTTAGAAGTCTTTTCCAACCTTAAAGATTCTCTGATTCTCTGATTCTAAGCAGCAATGTCAGCCCCATTGGGGCAGGAATTACAAGGCAGCAAGGTCACTGATGGAGGGGGAAATTCAGCAGAGCAATTTTGAGGGGGAAGGAAGAGTAGGAAACGATGCTGGCAAGCACAGGGTGAAATCAAACTGGAGAAATCAATAAAGGGAAAGGACAGAGGGGGGCAATGGGACAAAGGAAAAGATAAATTAAAGGCTTGCCCAGGGGTTATGATGGCTAGTGAGCAATAAATTAAAGAAAAGAGGGCAACAGGGACGAGCATGGTAGTGTGAAAAATTAATTAAAAGGAAGGGAGGCATAACCAAGGCATAAAACATGGGTGCTGGTGGGAAGATTAGAGGACCCAGGCAATGAAGTGAGTTTGAAGTGTGTCAGGGGGGCCAAGGCAGAGGCTGTAAGGGCTGCAACTGCACGTGAGGCTCAGCTGAACAATGCAGATGCCTTTTCAAGAGTATGAGAAGCAGGATTCCATTGAGGAAGGCAGGAAGCATCTCACAGGAGGAGGCAGTGTGGTTAGTGCTTGAGGAGCTGGCACACCAAGCTTCACTTCTGGGCTTTTGCACCAAAGGTGATGGGGTATTGACTCCCCTCATCGGCCTGTGAATGGTCTCCTTCCACCTACCCCTCTGCCCCAAAGGAGAGGGCATGGGGGCTGCTGGCAGCGTGAGGCATCGCTGGATGGATTATTTCAGGTGGGGGTCTGAAATGCCTGTCTGAGACACAGGGAAAGGTGTTAACAGGTCTGACTGGAGCTGGCTGCCTCCTCCAGTTCTCCAAAATGAAACCACAGCCCTGCCTGCAACCATTTCTGGAAGTATCACCTGGCTCTTGAGCAAAATTCACCCACATCTCAGCTGCTGCAGTTCAGTTTAGCCCATGACCTGGTCTTGATGTGCCCTGGTGACTCGCTCATGCTCATGGGACAGGTGGAATTCAGACAGTGGACAGAGGACCCTGTCCTCACAGGATTTACATGGCAAGCACAGACGTACGTCCAGGTCCCCACTGGGTCCATTCACTACTGGGGACTTGAGTGCTGGGTGTCAGACCGCACAGGGGAGCACCCCTCTGGCCTCCTGGGCTGTCCAGGGCTGAGTCCGGTTCACCTTTTTATGCAGAAACCATTCCACTTTGAACAAAACAACTGGAGATGGGGAAAGGGTGGATGCAGAGAGCACAGTTCTGCTGCCTGGGCACTGTGCACATCACTTCAGCACTGAGGAGCCTGGACTGTCTCAACCTCTGTGAGAAGAGCAAAGCAGCATCTCTGGTGGGTCCCTGGCTCGAGGCATCAAATCTCAGTGGGTTTGAGGCTGCTGAACCAGGCACTGGTGAGCAGCTGTATGTAGTCAGCCCAAAGCTCTGTGCTCCACCACTGGCATCCCAGCATGGGGGGCATCACCAGGGAGGCAGCCATCAGTCCTGGGCTGGGGGTTTGGGGGTTTCCAAAGGGCTAACAGCTGTGTGCAGGCCATTGGCTCTGTGCAGAGCAGGATGGAGTGTCCCAACACCACTGTTTTTTGCACTGACAGGTTTTCTGTTTCTAGGTCAGGTCTCATTCTTGTCTCTCCAGCAGTCAGGACTCGGGCAGCCTGGATGGGAGCAGCTGGCAGTCCTCTCTCTGTCTGTCTTTTTATCCCAGGATGCTGGTGCACTTATAGGGCTGCCCAAAAGCTGCCTCTGGTTTCCACATCCAGCAATGAGCCTCATGAGCTGCTACTGCCCATCACAGCAAACCTCCCTAAGCCAGTATTTCCTTGGGGGGGTTGTTAAGTGCTGCTGTAGTGCATGCAGTGCTTTTGGAGGATTTCTCATGAGGAAGAGATGCAGTTTTTAGAAGAAGAGCCAAAAGAGTGTTTGGGGCATGTCTGTGGGAAATGATGACACGAATCTTTTCAGGCCCTTCAAATCAGAAGGGAAAAGAAAGAATTGGACATGTCTGGCTCACACCTGCCTTTAGAGCAGCACTCTTTGAAATGAACAGCCTGCCTCAGCGCTCAGAGGCAGCTAAGAAGATTATGAGCAAAAGGTACCCATGCCAGAGGAGGAAAGAAGAATAAAGGCACTCAAAGCTCTGACAAGCAAATGAAAAAAAAAACACAAACCCAAAAAAGAAAAAAGCAGACTTTTTAGACATACCAGGAGGGGTACAAGCAAGACTGACAGTGGCAGCTGAAGCTGAGCTGGGAGCAGAGTCAGAGCATCACCGCAGGGCTGAGCCAGGCCTTTGATCAGTGGCCACTGAGCAGGCACTCCAGGGAATGCTTGTGAGGGAAATGGGACAAGAAGTCACGGGTGATTAACACCACCAGAGAAAGGTAAATGGGCTCCCCAACCCCTCTCTGCCCTAACAAACTGTCCTCTGGCTTCTGTCAGATCCGGACTGTAGGCAGCAAGGTGACAGCTCATCGTACCCTACCCAACGGGAAGCAGGGAATGTCTCAGGGAAGATTTAATGCACATTGACAAGGAAAAGGGTGTGTTTCCACTCCTCTTTAACATGCCAGAGCTGGGACACGTGGGCTAATAGGGCTCAGCCCAACAAAATATCACTTTGAGTTCAGCACGGTGCAGAGCCGGGTGCTGCACGGATCAGGTCACAGGGAGCCAAGACCCTGTTCCTCATCACCAAGGCACTGCCTGTCCTTATTATGTATCATTATGTAATATTGTGTAACATATTATTTGTATTATTATGTATTATTTTGTATTATTTCTTCAAATTCATGAACTCATCTGGCACACACAGACCCTGGGGTCATTTCCCACCTCTTGTAGCTCTCCCTCCAGCTTTGCTGCTGAGATTCAAGGGTAATCTCACTACACACAAGGATAAAAGCTGCCTTATTCTTTTATACAAAGGCTTGGGGGGATGACTGAGAGCCCTCGGGTTACTGCAGGGTGATGTTCACCACACCAGGGTGTCGCTTACAGCCCATCAGCTGGCAACCAATTTCACAGTGGTTTAAATGATCTCCATGGTGTGCACAGCCAGCACAGGCTGGGTGTCAGCACACGCTGCAGCTTACCCAGTAAGCTTTAACTAGTTTGGCTGTTGTAAGACAGGCTCTTCAGGCTCTTCCACCACCTCAAGTGTTTCTCCCAAATCTGTATTACAGGAGGTTTCATGCCCCTGAAGTCACGAGGGAGGCAGATCAGCCAAGCAGGACAACGTTCCCTTCCCAAATTACTTCTCCAGATATAACCACGTTTAAAGCTTTTGCCCTTTAAACCACTAATTCCTGTAATTACTAAACCTCCTAACTACAAAGAGTCATTGTTGAAGGGTAAGGCGTTAAGGACATCCAGCTTCAGAGAGCCCCAAGGCTGCCGCTGACAGCACACAGCCCCGCTGGAGCCAGAGTCTCTTTCAAGAGTTTTCACCCCAAATCTTTGGCATTTCCTGGCTTGAGCTGTGCTGGAGGAAATCCCACACACACGGGGGCCAGTGGTGCCATGGCCACCACAGACCCTCTGTCACCCAAGCTCTCCTGATGCTGTGTGGCTCCAGGCTGTGACGTGGAGACAAGCCCGGTTCGGTTCTGTGCTTGATGCAACCCACACACTTGTTCATTCTGCAATCACAGCCCACGGGCAAGATGGGACACAGCAAGGCAAGGGAGATGAGGTGAAGGAGGAGATAACCCACAGGAGGTCCCCAGGGCATAGGCAGGACCCCAGGACCTGGCTCCTTGATCAAGCTCTAGGGAAAGACGCAGAGGCACAATGCAGGGTTTGCAAGGCTTGCTCTTACCATGCAGGAAAGGATGGGCAAGCAGAAGACCAAGGCACAGACCCTGTTTGTGCTTCTCCTGTGGAGGTGTGGGACAGTCCCTTCAGAGCTGTCTACCACAGGACAGACAGGGACCCAGATCAGTCCTCCAGGCTTGCCCAGCACATCCCAAGGTCACCCTTGCTGACCCTCTTAGCCTGTTTTTTTTTAGTTCAATCTCCACCCTCAGGAAGAAAACAAAAAAGCCAGGACTTTAGATGGGAAAAAATTAATCTATGATCCTATGATTTTAGAAGAAAGAAACCCCATACCTCACAGAATCATCAGGTTGGAAAAGACCTTTAAGACTAAGTGTTCCTGTCCTGTGCTAAACCATATCTCCACATACCTCATCTACCCTTTTTTTAAACACACCCAGGGTTGGTGACTCAGCCCCTCCCTGGGCAGCCTGTGCCAGGCCCTGACAGCTCTTTCAGGGAAGAACTTTTCCCTCACATCTGAGCTGACCCTGCCCTGGCACAGCTTGAGCCCATTGCCCCTTGTCCCATCTCCTGTCACCTGGCTGAAGAGACCATCACCCCCTCTCTGTACCCTCCTGGCAGGTCAGTGGAGGTGGGGAGAAGGTCTCCCCTCAGCCTCCTCTTCTCCAGGCTGAACACCCCCAGCTCCCTCAGCCTCTCCTCAAAGGATTTGCCCTCCAGCCCCTTCCCCAGAGCTCAGTGCAAGCATAGGGCATGTGGCATCCAGCATCCTCTGGATGTCACAGCACCCGGGGAAAGGAACCCAGCCCAAACTCTCCAGGCAGCACAAGGTCCCTTACGTTAGCGCCGCAGCCTGCGAAAGGTCAGTGCCTCCCAGAAGAAACACATATGATAATGAAATGCTACAGAAGGGGTGCAGTAAAATCAACTACTTTTTTGGTTCATTTCCTGTAATCGTCAATTCAAGCCAAGCTGGAAATCAATCTCAGGTCTGGTGTTTTATTGATGAAGGAACGCAGCCATCTGTCTGTTTGTCTTTTCTGTATTTCTTGCTAGCACTTATTTCTCTCCTTCAAAAAAAAAAAAATACCCATGCTCACATGTCATATTTGATGCATCTGACAAGGTCAGAGCCATCACTTCCCATCAAGCACACGCCAGTACAGCCTGCAAAGGGAAGCTGAGAAAAGATGTGTTAAGAGAGTTCTATTTTCGTATTTTCACTCTAAGACATCTCCTTGACTTCTGCCTTCTGACTTACTTTCCAGCTCCAGTACTCACCAGAAAGCTGCATCTGGTTAAGAGAGGACACAATGAACAAGCAGCACTGAGGTGTCTCCTGTCCTCAGTGTCTGAACATCTCATGGAGTCATGTTTTCATGGTCATAACACCAGTTCAAGCTGGAGCAGAATGACTATTCCCTTCTGGAGGCTGAGAATTGAGAAATTCAGGCCCAGGTTCTCAACACTGACAAGACAACTCTGATGGCTGAAGCCCAGCTCACTGGCCAGGAACCTGGGAAAATTATGGAGAACTTGAACCCTGAGTCAGACTCTTTAATCTGTTTTTGTCTAGCATTAAACCCTGTCCTTGGCCTTTCTCTCCATAATGTACAATAATCCTCCAGGCAGCAACTGGTTCTCAACAGGAGAGGCAGGGAACACCTTGCAGGTGATGGGGAAAAACAAGCCAAGATGATGAGGACCGGGTGGTTCAGAAACAAGCGTGAAGTGCCCATCCACAGTCCTTCTGGCCATCAGCTTGTTTCTCCAAGGTGTTAAGGTGCCAACAAATGCAAGCCACCCCTCTCCCAGTCTGTGATCACCCTCTGGGTTCCTCACAGATTGTCTCCAGCTGGGATCCCATTCCATGAAGGCAGACATACAGCCAGGGGATGCCTTTGGTAGACCACTAGGCACCTGGGGCAGCTCTGGTGTTCCCTCTGGTGTTCCCTCTGGTGCAATACAGAAACTTCTAAGGTTTCATTCTGCAAAAGTTTTCACCCAAAGTTTGAGCACAGGCATTATCTTCAACCATAGCAGAAGCAATGGCTCAGGTGATCTGTCAGCTGGTGCTTAGACAAGGAATTATGTGGGCAAAGATTTTATATTTTCCATTCATGTACTATATTAATCTGAATTAACCTTCAAGTCTTGAGGAGCTCTGAGAAACAGAGGATTTCAGAAAGCAAATCCAGAAACTAAAAAAAAACCGACCAAAGCCCCCCAAATCAGGTCATTTAAATTGACATGTTACCTTGATAAGATCAAGATTTCTCAGGCACAGTATTCACTGTGAATTGCTTGCTCAGCTCTTACAAGAATCAAAATGGTTTGTTGATCACAGGAAGCCAGCTCAGCTCTAGAGATTACCTGTTGACTCGGGCAGGCATTATTAACCCCCAGCTTGCTTTGAGCCACAGAGTTCTGACTGAATGTATAGGTTCAAAATGAAACATATGCTTGAGGGGTTATTTTGGTTTATCAAGGTTTAAAATCTCAAACTAGATACCATACAATCCACTGGATCATGTCTGTCTGTAAATAAATAAATCATACATTTCTTGGTATGCCAGAAGAGCAGGTCATCACCAGATCTGGTGATGACCTGCTCTTCTGGCATACCAAGAAATGACCGAGCTACATAACCTTCTGCTTGCAGACTGCACCATTGACTGGAAGGTCCAGAGCCCAAAGGTCCCCCTGGGTAGAGCTGCAGGCTATGGCCATTCATGAGATCCCCACTCAGCATCTGGAACTACCACAGCTTCACTGCGGCCCTGGCAGCGCAGTTGAGAGCTTCACACACCTGATTTGCTTATTTAAAAGTGCAGGTAACCCCAGGGACAGAGCAATGAGGCTGCTTACCAAGGGTTAATTAGGATCTCATCTTCCATGCAAGTCTGGCATGGGCAGAAATGAGGAAACAGCTTCTCAAAGAACCCCTGCGAGGCTCCAGCGTGCAGAAAGGCAGCTCAGCGTGTCAGCAGCTGGCTCTCTCTGGAGAACCTGATCCGCTATCGGAACTGCCTGGGTTCCCACTCAGCGCCAGCCAAGCTCAGCTCCACACAGGCAGAATGTGTGTGGGGGCAAGGGGAGGGAACGGCTCCATCACGGAGAACTCTGGAACTGGCCAGCACCAGGATCCGAGCCTGCAGACTGCCCTCTTTGTGCTCACAACCACTACATGACTCCTGATCACCTTCAGTCCAAACAACCCCTGAAATGCTCTGTTTTCACCCCAAACAGCAGTGCCCAAACCACGGCTTTGCCAGCCCTGAGCTTCTCTGCTTCCCTGCAGAGAGCAGTCACGGACTAGGGCCTCCTCTCACCTGGCATTCATTAGATGGGCTCTGCTTATTTCCTTGGGGGTATGACCACACCGAGTCCACAGCAAAAGAGGCACCACGAGTCCCAGGACTTTGGCAGAAAGGGTCAAGACAGATTTGTTCTCTTTGGGTGGTCTCAAGGGTCCCACTGCAGGAGCATGTTGGGAGCATGTGTATCTTCTTATCCTCATGGTCCTCTTTCATTTTCTGGAGACAGTTCAGGGTCCCTGGGTCTACAAGGAGACAGCATGGGTATGACAGACCCTGGGTCCCCTTTCTAGGTAGCTATTTAACCAGTTCTCCCTTCCTCCAGTTCTTAGTTTGCTTACAAGGGGTCTCTTTCCTCCTGTATTTTGCACGGGACTATTCTGACTCGACAGTTTGCATCATAAACTGATGGCCAAAGCGGGCTGCAAGTGATAGCACACGTGTCCAGTGCTCCATCTGCTGAGGTGATAGTATGGGTGGGCATCATCCCCCAGCTTCAGTCACTGTCAATCACTGTCACTACTAGGACCACGCACTGAAGGAGACGGGGAGACAGGTCTGAAGCTTCTTTATCACTAAACAAACCCACTCGTTTTGTGTTACCCTGTGAGAATTGTCTGAGTGTACCAATTCTTTGGGTTTCTTCTCCTTTCCTTAGAGGTTTTCAAAAGCACATGAGTCACTGGGGACAACTGACCTTTACTGCACGACTGCCAGTGGCCAGAGACACGCAGGGCTGGTAGCAGGGCTCGGAACAGGGACTGCACAGCACCCTGCTCCAAACCACTCAGCACCTGCACCTGCACTGGGAAAGGATGCTGCTGATGAGATGGATTTCCCAGCACACGCTCACCAAAGAAGGAAGAGAAATAACTGCACAGAATCGACACTGCAGGAATCCTGCCCTCTGACCACCCACGAATTAAAGAAAGAACTAGAAGAAGCCAGAAAGGGTGAAACCCATCCATGCTGGGCACCTACAGCTGCACCCTCCTGCCGAAACGCTGCAGCTGCAAAGTGAGCACTGTGAGTGCAGAGCCAGGAGCTGCCAGGAGCTGATCCCTACTCCTCACATGGTTTTACACACCAGTGCTGCTCCTGCAGCCCTGAAGTTGTTTTCTGACGGTTCCTGACATCTTTAGTGCCCCTGGAAAGACACACAACTTTGTGGTGAGACACATCAGTGATCGCACTGCCCATTCATTTCCCTGACAAAGGTATCTTGGTCAGAGCAGTGACACTGTCCTGCCATCAGGCTTTTTTAGATTTGACCACCAACCTTGTGGAGGCTCCATTCTCATCCCACGACCTCCTCTGCACCGGGCACTGCAGCCCTTAAGCAGAGCCCGCACCTACCGGCACCCGCGCTGGGCACCGATACCTGCGACCTCCTCCTGTCCCACATCGCCTTTTCTAAATTAAGAAACCTGTTACATCGCTTCCTTCCTTGGCCCACAGGGTGCTAAGAAGGTCACTACCAGATCGTAGCTTAAAGGGCTACCAAGTGCCCTCCTAATCCTGGAGGGACAGGAACTGCCAGAGCTGATAAATGACCTGAGCAAGTGATTACAGTCTGGATTTATTTGTGATTAGACACTGTGATGGCTCTTCCACGCTGGTTTCTTTCCTAAATGAGAGACAGAAAATTTCAACCATCCAGTTTTTATTGAGCTACCTCAGGATGGTCTGTGTCCTCTCCCTGCGGGACACTTCCAACCCTGCAGTGGACTCAATGACAGGTATTTCTGTGACCTTCCCTGCACTGCCAGAATAAGGGGCATTTTCATCCTCGCTCTCCGGAGTTACTCTCAATGCTCTTCTCCAATTGCCTGAATGACAGATATTTTCACAGCTTTTTCTGCATCTCCACCCAGAAATAGGTAGTTTCACAGTTCCCTCTGGAATCAACCTTTATTCTGTGCACTCCCAATAATTGGAGGGAGAAGTGAGAAATGAGAAAGGCAAATAATCAGCCAGCAGTTTTCAGGAGTTCAAGAAGTCCCGTGAAGGTGAAGAACTGGTGGATGGAAGGAGGTGCTGCAGTTCAAGCCCTGCAGTCTCTGTGCCCAGGATAAAAGACACTTTCCTCCCCTTACAGTAACAACTTTGCATGAAAAGAAGGATCCATGGTTTAATATGGTCAACAGCCAAAACAAAACTTATAAAAACTTTCCAGCAGTGTTTTCTTTTAAAAGCCTTGGATATTTTAATAAATAAATAAATAAGGTATTTCTTCAATGCTGCTGAATCCCATAATTTCATTTGCTGAGTTAAATCCTGGTCTATGGAATTAGGGCACAGTAGTTCTCTTATTCATGCAGAAAAGGGTTTTTAGCCAGCTCATTTGTTTAACATATCTGCATGTCAGAATTTTTTAGTCCTACTTTGTGTCGAGATATTCTCACTAGCACCAAGCAAAGGGATATTCAGCTAGAAGCAGAAAATGGTTTTAGACAAATCAGAAGCAAACCCACATTCCCCTTCTCCTCCAACTGCCTGGTTTTGGATTGAAAAAGTGCAGGGGGATCTTTGCTCCTCTGCTACTTAAGTTTCCTGGATTAGATTTCCCGATAAAGGAAGAAGCATAGAACTCTTGGATCCTTATTTACCCTACGTGGCATCTCCTGGGGTCCACCAAGCAAGAGCATCATCCTGCCCGTATGATAAGAGTTGGTATTGTCTCTCTCCTACATAAGTTCCAAGGAAAAACCCAACCATGGCACCAGTTAAATGAGTTAAACCAGGACTGCAGATCTTGCTGAACTGGCAACTGAGAACCTGCTTTTTATCCACCTGTCTGGGAGCTGGAAGGGAAAGTCCACTGTGGGAATACTACACTCCATCCTCGTGTCGTGAACTGTGCATATTATGACTGCATCCCGAAATCTTCACTCACCCTCTGCTGAAGCAAACTCCAGCATTTATTCACTGAGCATCCCATTTCTCTGCTCTGACTGGAACAAACCCTCCCCAAAGCCAGGAAGAAACCTCCCGGCTCAGGTCTGCCTTCACTTTCCTGCCCAGGGACCAGAGCAAGTTTCTAATAGCCACAGTGATTTCCTGGACCAGCACTTCCCAGTACTTAGGTCATGCTGTCACTGGTTCTGATCCCTAAACCCGCTCCCATCGCTCCACACAACTTCTTCAAAGAGGTGCTTTCAGCTCAGCCTGCCTGGCTAAGCTGGGTCTGGGGGACACTGAAGCTCACGTTCTGACAGTCCTGTCTCTGTTGGGACTTTGGAGTTGGCTGTTTTTTCAAACTGTGGCCTGAGGAGACTCTTGTACCTTTGGGGGATGAGGGGACTCTTCTGCCCTGATTTGCTGCTGCTCAAATACCAAGCACACGCTTTCCCCAAGCCCATTTTCAGGAAGATGCTCTGCTTGCCTTGCACAGGAGTAGTGCCAGGGTTTGATCAAATTCTGGGCACCCCCTTGACCCCAACACCAGCTCTGCAAGATGCGTGCCTGTCCCGAGCACAATGACCCCATGCTCAGCACTTCTCCCCAGCTTCTCTTTGCTCTGGGGTGTCTACCAGGAAAGTCAAGAGCAGCATCCACCTCGACACTACCCAGAAGTCAGGATTATATTCACATTCACTCACAAGGAACCACAAACATAACTTTTGGAAGACACACAAGCAATCCATCAGAAATTCCAATGTTCCAAAACACCCCTGTGCCCGAAGCGATCCCACCCTGCCCGTCAGGGTGTCATTAAAGCAATCCTGCTTCTATTACCAACAGCACATGAGGGAAAGGCAGATTCTCAGCTCATCCATCAGCCTCTGACTCCCTGAATGCTTGCACAGGCGAGGATGGGGACACCTTCAGCTGGCTCAAAGAGAAAAACCTTCAGCCCAGATGCAGAATGAAGCCTGCTCATACAACTTAGCATCCAAAGCCAGGTCAGATCTCAGTGTTGAGTCCTGCCTACCACAGAGTCCTGCCTAGCACAGCCCAGCCCAGCCCAGCCCCTGGGAATTGCAGGGATCCCTCCCACCACTCCTCAGGACCCAGTTACTTACCGGAACTGGTGTGGGCACTTAGGGTTTGTCAGTCCTTCCCGTCACCGGTCTGGGAGCAGGCGCAACACCCCTCTATGGTCTCAGCTTCAGCCTGCAAGAATCAGGACACAGGGTTTTTTGCTTAGCTGTGGTAAGCAGATAATGGAGTACTTTCTAACTCTCTGCAGAGAAGGGTATGCTGTACTGGAAAGAAAAGCCGCTGGCTGGTTGTCTGCAAGGATCAGACCCAGGACTTTCTGAGCTGAGACTCTGAGCCGCTTAGCAAGGAGCTCAAACCAGAGCAGAGCGTTTGCAGGGTGGAATATTTGGGATAGCTGCTGGGAGGTGGTTCGCACTAGCTCGGGCAGGAGAAGTCCCACAAGGACTGCTACATCACCCTAATGCTTACAGAGAACAAGGCAACCGGCTGATAGAGGCAGGCAGGAAATTTTGGTCAGGATGGTTAGGTTTTGTAAAGGGAAAAAAGAGTTTCCTCAACCTGAAACACCCCACAGTAACACAGAAAGCTTTGCATGGCTTTAAATTGCATTTGTGTTCTGAAACAGAAGATTTTGCTTTGGGTCAGGCTGACTTCACCTGAAATGCTTTGCTAATTGAACTGAAACATTCTACTTCAAGTCAGGGACTCTGCACACACCCTCTCCCCAACCCCCAAGCTTTCCTTTCCCTTCCGTGGGCTGAGACACCCGGTTGGACTGTGCACAGCATCTCCTTGAGAGACCTGCCAGGTAGAAATGCAACCAAGACGTTACAGTTTGAAGTGGAAGCTACAGGACTTTCTATGGCATTTTTCCTGTTGGGCAACACACAAGTGCCCACTGAGCAGGCTCCTGGTGCAGCTCTGCCTGCAGCCAGGCTGGCACACAATCCTCCTTGCAGGGAAAGCTGCTGAGCACGGCTGTACATCCCTTAAGAACTGGGCTAACACACAGAGATAGATGGTCCCTAGGTCCCTGTAAATCCTGTCTGCTCTGCAACTAAATTCAGCTTGAATCTTCTCCTGGTCCCAGCACTCTGGGCACGGAGCTGGGAGCTGTGGTTGAAGGGATGGGATGTAACTGTGCTTTGTGCTCTCCAGCCCTAGGCTCCAGGACAAGGACTTAGAAAGTCCTTCCAAGCTCACAGAGCTGATCTGGATCCAAGCCTTCACACTCCCAATCCCAGCACCTAAGCAGTTAACAAGATCCAGTGATTTAAACCCATTCCTTCAGATCAGCCTTCTTGGGCTCTACCTACAACAGAGGCAATAGATCACCCTGAGATCCTGGCTCTGCTTTCTCCACCCTGCCCAAACCAGGGATGATCCCCACCTCCTGCCTTCCTAGCAATGTTTCCTTAGTAATCATGGCTTTTATAGAAAGACCAAAACATTTTCCACCCTGCGCTGTGAAGCACTCAGATACGTGGGCTGCTCGATCCCCTGGGGAGGGCAGGAGGAGCAGACAAAGCTCCTGCCAGTCATCAAATTTTGGGGTGAGCAGTAGCTGACCCACTGAGCCTGCCTGCAATCAGAGACTCGATTCAGCCTCAGTTACACCACAGCACTGCACAAGGTCAGACTGGAATGAAGTTTTTAATTGAAACTGAGAAAGCACCAAAGAGGCAGAGAAATGAAGCACTGGGCTCCAACCCACAATGAGGACACAGGCATCTAATGAGCTGATCAGAGATGACAGAAGTCTCTGCATGCTCTGGCAGCGTCACAAAGGGATAATCCCTCTGCACAGGGGTTCAACGCTCTGCATGAAAAGGCCACCCCAGTGACAAGGGCTAAAAGCAGAGGATGCTGCCACCTGGCCACGCTTCCCATCATCTGAGAACCCAACAA
Source organism: Hypotaenidia okinawae (assembly GCA_027925045.1). Lineage (NCBI taxonomy): Eukaryota > Metazoa > Chordata > Aves > Gruiformes > Rallidae > Hypotaenidia > Hypotaenidia okinawae. The sequence continues at coordinate 14,636,697 of BSDF01000016.1, forward strand.
AGCATTCAAGAAGCTGAACTTCCCAGTGCTGTTTCCTCAGTCTCCATTTCAATGGACTCATCATTCAAGCTTATTGAGCCTTTATAGAGATCTAGGAGTACTCACAGAAGTTCAACTGAATCTGTGAAGTGCTGGAATCAACAATGACTGTAGCTATGCCATGTGGACTTCGTGAGTAAGAGAAACTCAGACCTCAAACTAGGTCTGAGCAGGGCCCAGAACATCAAAAACCACCCGAGACAATAAAGATGTGGACAAGCAAATGGCTCCTGGCCTCCTCTGATTGTACCTGACAGAGCCCTGAAGGTCTCTACATCATCACTCGGACGGAACAGGGCAGGCAGAGAATTACAGAATCAAACTGCAGTGAGGAAGAAGCAACAGAAGTTTTATCCGAGACCTGGAGGAAGTTCTGAATACCTTCCCTCTCCTCCTCCCAAACCTGCCCAGATTCAACTCCCGCAAAAGTGCTTATCTTTTCTTCACTACGGGGGTAGTTCTTCACCATGAGGGTGGTGAGGCCCTGGCCCAGGGTGCCCAGAGAAGCTGGGGCTGCCCCTGGATCCCTGGCAAGGTTCAAGGCCAGGCTGGATGGGACTTTGGGCACCCTGGGCTGGTGGGGGGTATCCCTGCCCATGGCAGGAGTGGCACTGCAGGGACTGTGAAGGCTGTTCCATCCCAAACAATTACATGATTCTATGAACTTACTCCTAAAGCTTTCTGTTGGTAAGAACAACTCAAAAGAGTCTGAGGGAAAGGGAAGCATGAGGGACAGAGGGACAGTGTGTGCCAAAGAGTGTCAGAAGCTCTGAGTTCTGGTCTTGGCTCCACTGTACACTGATGTGTCTCTGAGACCAAGGGCCAAATTACTGCATCTCCTCGTGCCCCTCAGGATTTTAACTTAGACTCAGATGAGCCATCTGACTGAAAGCCTGAAGTTGGAAGCTGTACAGGAGGTGGCACAGAAAATCCTCACCACTAGCAAGATCAAGGGAGCTAAGAGAAGGAACTCCACATTTACTGCTCCATAATCCCTTTTCCCATCCATACAGCTACACAAAAGACCAAATTGTCTTGCTCTTACACCAAGTTCTTCCTTACTGTGTGAGCCCTAATGAATTCAGTGCAGCAGGACTCAGGCTGGAGTCAATCAGTCGAGTGCACCATCCGGAGATTCTTCTAGAATCGCTTCAACCCACAAAGCAAAAGTGAAGGAGGAAGGAGGTAGGTACCCTGCCAAAACACACCACCGCCTTTCAAACAAAGTAACTGCACTAAAACTGGTTTATTTTCACTCTGGGCTCCCAAAACATTTCCCTTCTCTCCCTGAATGATAACGGGCATAAAAATTAAATATAAATTCTCCAACAAAAAGCGAAGCACGCTGAAGGGTAATAAATCACAGGGGCTGGATGGCATTCAGAGCAAGTCAGGGGAAGGGAAGAAGGATGAAATAGTGTAGATACTGACTAAGATATATCATAGACCCTTAAAAACCCAAGACTTGTCCTCAGGGCAGGGGACTCAACACAATGGGCTGAATTTTGATGAAGCAGCAAAGGGAACTTGCCCAGCGAAGCAGAGGGGTTGGTACGTGGTGCTCGCAGTCCCGCAGGGCGCAGAGTAGGCCAAACGTCAGCCCAGCAGCACCCCTGCACCCCTACCTCGTGCGGGGACAGGGACTTCGATGAAAACACCTTCTAATTTCCCCACAGCCACAGTTCTGTACCCCTCACTAACCACCAGTGTCTGAGGAAAGTCTGATCTGGGGGTTTCTAACACTGAGAAGAGCTCAGTGGAGAAGGACCTGGGGGTCCGGGTTGATGACAGGGTGGCCATGAGCCAGCAGTGTGCCCTGGGGCTGAGAGAGACAATGGGATCCTGGGGGACATCAGGAGGAGTGTGGGCAGCAGGTCACAGGAGGTGATCCTCTCCCTCTACTCTGCCCTGGTCAGGTCCCACCTGGAGTGTTGTGTCCAGTTCTGGGCTCCCTGTTATAAAAAGGACAGGGATCTCCTGGAGAGAGTCCAGAGGAGGCTATGAAGATGATGAAGGGCCTGGAGCATCTCCCCTATGAGGAAAGGCTGAGTGAGCTGGGGCTGTTCAGCCTGGAGAAGAGCTGATTTTGTAGAAATCACAGACTCACAGAATTGTAGGGGTTGGAAGGAACCTCCAGAGCTCATCGGGTCCAACCCCCTGCCAAAGCAGGGTCCCTAGGACAGGTCACACAGGTTGGCGTCCAGACAGGGCTGGAATCTCTCCAGAGAAGGAGACTCCACACCCCCTGGGCAGCCTGTCCCAGGGCTCACTCACCCTCACCGGGAAGAAGTTCTTCCCCAGGTTAGTGTGGAACATCCTGTGCTCCAACTTGAGGCCATCACCCCTTGTCCTGTCACCACAGACCATAGAAAAGAGGCTGGATATTTCCCCTAGAAAGCATGAGGAGTACCCTTCTTGCTTGCCCAGAGGCCTGGAGGGATGTCCCCGCAGCACCGGTGCGGTTCTCCCCAGGGCCACGTGCCAAACAGGAACCATCGCACCGGCAGTGGGATCTGCCAAGGTCTCCACACAGAGGAGGAGTGCAGTGAGGTTACACACATTTCCCAACAGCAGCTATCATGGACTGGCTGCTCTCTCATCTGATGACCTCAGATTCTTACATCGGCATTTCCAGTAACCTGAAGCACTCCCCAGGGCACCACACAGCAGCACAACGTTCTAGAAACACTGTATGTCAGCACCGGTTTTCTTCTAATAAACAAGATCACCTTTAATTTTGCAGGCACCTCCTACTTCATTAAACTTCAAGCTCTCACTCTCCAGGGGTTTCCCCCTCAACTGGGGCAGGAGATGAAAAGACAGAACATGCAATTTAATTGGGGATGAAACTTCCTCTTTAGGCTGCCTATCATAATTACGTGTCATTTCAAACCAAGCACGGAGCAGGTGTGAAATGGCACCAGCACTGGATGAGCATAAAGAAAGGTTGGCACCAGCAGCATGTCTCAGCAAGAATCAGATGGTGCAACATGAAAACTCCTTTTCTCTTTGGGTTTTTTCTTCCTTTATTCCCTCAAAGTTCTCAGGAAATAAAAAAAATTCCTTTTGAGTCAGGAGAGAAGAAACAGCATCTGTGCAAAGCCAAGTGGTTTGAAAGGAAGAGAAGGTAATTTCAGCATCATGTGCTGGGGGAGGGCACAGCAGGAGTCCCTGCAAAATGGGGAGCAGGGCTACTGCTGGCATTGAGGATGGGCAAATGGAAGAGCATCAGCTGCTCCTGCTTCTTCCTCTCTTTGCTATCATAAGACATTGAGCTGGGTGTGATGCTTGTGGGAGAGACGGGAATGCATCAGGATGGAGGTGACCCCAAGGTGCTGAGGTTTGCCCTGGGAGTTGTTGAGTGGGAGAAGGTTTCTGCTTTCCCTTAGGTCACCCAGCCCCTTTCCCAGCACGAGGATGAACAAAGCAATGAAGTGCTTTTGTCAAGTTAGTATTGTGGGTTTCAGCTGACCTGCACAGAGCAGAACCGAGGAAGAACAAGGAGAGCTCTGTGGATGGGTTATACTGCATGTTACCAGGAAGAGCAGACCTGGGGTTCTTCTTTGGAGCTGCTGGGAGCCTCCACAAGATTTAGGGCAGCTCAGTTGGCTCAAGCCTTCCCAAAACAGCTTTCATCACTGAGACTTTTCCACCAGAGGAAGCCCAAAATCAGACTCATCATGTGTGTCCCTCCATGCTGAGACCTCCTCTGGCATGGCCTTCCCACTTAGGCTGTTTCAGCACATGTCCAGGCCCTTCCAAACTCTGTTGGGTGAGTGCCACCACAGATGGCACTGGGTGGCATCTAGGAGGGACAGACAGGGAACTTGGAGAATCCAAACCGTTTGACTTCGAAACAAACACGGAGTGGCTCAGTTCCTGCCAGCTCCTGCTTTGTCTGCTCGCTGGGTCTGACATGACTGTACATTCCTCCTGAAAACCAGACGTGCAGAGGTCCCTACCCTTTGTGCCTTGCTGGGTGTTATTGGTAACACCCTGGATTTAAACAGTGCCTGTTTTTCTGACAAGTGCCTTTTCTGCCCTTCCCATGGGAGAGGAACTCGGTTTAACTGATGTACTTACACTTAATTAGCTGCCTGATGTTGTATATTCTGATGCAAATTCACAGCCTTTCATTTTAAGCAATATTCAGCTTGGCTTTAGTCTTCCAGGGATCCTCTCATGTCCATCTCATGAGTTTTCTCCCCAGTGAATCAACATTCAGACCCTCTAATTGGAGCTTATCTGCCCATCCAACCCCGGCTGGGTTTGTTCAGCAGCTGAGCGGATCAGACACTTCCAGGGACTGAACCAGCAGAGCCCAACTCTGCACAGCAGCTTTGCAGCAGAGATGCTGCCTGCAGTGTGTGCTGGGCACCAGCACCAGCTCTGCTCAGCCCCATCTCCATGCTCCCCCCACAGCCCTGGCACCCCCTGAGCCATGGGTGGCTGGAGGCAAGATACACCTTGCCCAAAGGTGAGACAACCAGAGTAATCTTCTGTACTGGAGATATAAAACCCTAAACCACATCCCAGCCCGGGCCAGGATCAGGGACAGGTCAGCTTCCCTGTTCCTCTTCAAGGGGTAAAAGATTCAGCTCTCCATCACTTCTAATTTTAAATCACACTGTCTCCATGCTCTGCCTGTAAATTCTCTCCTGCCATCAAAAGGTCACCAGGCCAATTGGAAAGCCATTTTTCACAACCTTGCTAATGCAGAGGCACCTTGCTGCCTCCTCCCACCAGGAAAATGCTGACAACAAAACTAATTAGTGGCCAGCAGGACCGTGGGCTGGGTAAGGTGCTGCAGACAGGACTGGCCTTTATGGCTCCAGCCAGAAATTTGAGAGATTCAGGAGCCGTTTCTCTGCCTTCATGACCTTGAGCTCCAGCCCTGGGCCTCAACCTCACCTCCACTAACTGAGGCTAGTAACACTTCCCACAGTTGTCATGCAGACAAATTAATTTCTGGTTAGGAAATAATCTGTCACAGTGGGCACAGGGGCCCTTTCACAACAAAACTAGATGGTTTTTCCCTTGCCTCACTGTGGGCTGTAGGGGAATGAAGCCAAGAGCGACTGCAACGCCCTGTGCCCAAGGCTGGGCGTTGTACTCAAGTTGTGCGTTTGCTGAATAACCCCCTAAGGTCTGACTGCTTGAGTTGAGGTTTGAGAGGGGCTGTGAAGCTGCTGGGGGGCACTGACCTGTCTCTTGGCTGGCAGGCAGCAGCGCTGCCTGTGTCAGTCAGACAACAGGTGACACCTTGATGAGTTCAGCATCTGCAGCCATCAACAAAGAACCTGCAGCAAGGTGATAAACCCACGCTCAGCTCCAGCATCTTCTCCCATCACTTGCTAGCAGTTGTTGGCAATAAATATTTCTAAGGAATAGCACCTGCCCAGCCCCCTCCCTGAAGCAACCAAGGCTTTTCCAGGCTTGGCCCACAGGGTTTCCCCTTGAAGCAAGGGACTGCTCAGCCATCATCCCTCCTGCCCCAGGACTTCACCAGGCTCCACACCAAACTGCCTGATGAAGTCTCCAAGCCAGCGTGCTGCACGACACGCCTGGACTGCTACAAGTGTCAGGCATATGCACTTCCCCAGCCCTGGTGTGTTCTGCACCATGGCTCAGGTCAGCAGCTACTCCCACCAGTGGGATGCAAACTGCTCCAACAACTGTCCACCTGTGCCCAACACTGCAGGTTCAGGGGATGTCCACAGCCTGAGACAGGGCAGGAAGGGGTTAACTCCTCCTAGCTCAGCTTATTTTGTCATCTGGACTAATGAAATCCACTGCTGGTGAATGGATGTCCATGGATCACCATTCTGTTTTGAATTCAATTAGGGATTGCAGGCTGCCCTCCTGGTCTGTGACATGAACACAGGCATCCGCCGAGTCTGAGCCACTCTGCTCTCCATCACCCGCCCTGCACCGGCACTGTCAGTGCCCATGCCCAGAGCAAGCAGAGGCCCATGCCAAGCTCGTGACATCCCAGAGCATCCCAGCTCAGATCCCCTCTGAACAACCCCCAGGAGGATGCCACAACCCTAGCTTGGAAACAGAATGAAAAACATCTCAACATCCCCATCGATGACGGTTCCTCCCATCTGTAAAACATAAACCAGAGCTCAGCCCCCAGGTCAAGAGGTGCCTGCTGAAGCACAGCCCACAGCCAGGACCCCCACAGCCAGGAGGGAAAGGGACACCCAAAGCTGCCTGTCAGAACTTCAGCAGCAGAGATAATTGGTTTGTACACGTTTATCCCCACTCCCAATTATCAGCTCAGTTTAGTGTCTGATTTTACACGACTCTGGTCCAGCAGACCCGCTGTCGTTCTGCTTGATTCTGCCTCCCTCGCTCATTTATGTGTATATCATCCAGTCCCTAAATCATTTTTAATGGCTCCTTTACTCACGTGCCCTCCTGCCTAATTCCAGCCCCATCAGCACAAGGCAGGCTGCAGATAGGAAGAAGCTGACATTTCTCTTTTGAGTAATTTGCAGTGGATTTCTTGCCTGTTTGATGTACTCGTTTTGTTCCCCGCACTGATGTGACATTAATTATTCTTAAATATTCTTATCTGTTACATACAGTTCTGTTTAGATAAAGGTCAGTGCACGAACCCCTGACAGTGCTTGTTGCTGCCGTGCTCTAAAGCCAATTTGTCATTCCCTCCCTTCAATACCCTCACTCATCTGAGCCTCAGCCCATCTTTTCCATTAATCCAGGCACAGCAGAGAGCCATTACAAAATGCAAAACACCTCAGCTGTTCAGATCAGCGCTCGGATAGGGAGGTGTTAGCTTGGGTAGCACCAGGTGCACAGGGAGGTCAGGTAGAATCACAGACTCACAGAATAGTAGGGGTTGGAAGGGACCTCCAGAGCTCATCGGGTCCAACCCCCTGCCAAAGCAGGGTCCCTAGGACAGGGCACACAGGTCGGTGTCCAGACGGGGCTGGAATATCTCCAGAGATGGAGACTCCACACCCCCTGGGCAGCCTGTCCCAGGGCTCCCTCACCCTCACTGGGAAGAAGTTCTTCCCCAGATTGGTGTGGAACTCCCTGTGCTCCAAAACCATGCAAACCCAGCAGCAGCCCCTTGGTAAGGAGCTGTGTGCCCGCCCCCCAAAATACAAATATATTTCTGCTTTAACTGAGAATCAGCTGCGCCTAGAACAGCACAGTTATGTTTTCTCCAGGCCTGGGCTGCAGCGGGATAGCAGCGTAAGCCCACACCACCCTCTCCTGGCAGAGGACAAGAAGGGCAAGCTCAAGATGTTGGCACCAAATTTGCCCGAACAGAAGCACCTGGCAACGCGATTCCTCTTCCCTGGGACCTGGGGAGCAGCGGGACTCACAGCAACCTGCTCACTCTGAGTAAATCCTACACCTGCATCTGCTCCATCTTGCTTTTTATCTCTCTGACCAAATAATTTCCCCCTGAATGTCCTTTCCCACGATGGCATCTGGGATGCAGGGGGACCCTGGCTATCCTGTACCCCACCAGCCTCGGGACTCTGAAGCAGCATCTCCACAGCATGCTACGAGTGCAGGCGGTGCAGGCTTGCTAGCTGTTGGAAAGCAGCCTGTGACCTTGAGTGGCTCTCCCAGGGGACAAGGTGGTCATACAATCTTACAGGGAAACACATCAGCACGGCACAAACAACAGACCTCAGACATTTAGTCTGCTACAGGGCAGGGCAGGGCAGGGAGCCTCACAATTCACAGGTCATCTTACACCAGTAGCCACCGGGACGGCAGCAGGGCCAGCATCCCCAGTACCTTATAAAACCTATTTTACTGCTCAGTTGATGCTCGTGCACTTTTATGCCTCCCTCCAGCAAAGTGCTTCAGCTCATACTTAACTCCAAGCACACAAATAGCCTTAATTACATCAAGGGAGCTGTTCAGACGCTTAAATTGAAGCCCATGCCTAAACGAGCCTCTAAGTGAAGACTTCTGCATAGGAAGAGGGAGAAAGGAGGATGGCGAGGAGCTGAGCCTGAGGCACTGTGAAGCTGGCAACAAGACCAGAGTAGAGATGCTCAGACAGGACAGGGGATATCAAAAGCAGGACTAGGGAAAGGCAAGGTCTCAGGTCGCTCGAAAGGTGGATTCTCCTGCATGGGTGCAAAAAGGATGCACATGTGGATTTGGTAGGACCAAAACTACCACATAATAAAAGATGTGTTTGTTTCAGCACTTCCCAGATGGAAGAACATTTGATCGTTTATTTAATGTGACATTTAATTCTGCATTGTGCTATATCACTTCATACTTTTAAATAAAGGAAAAGAAACCCTCAAACTCATCCTTCTTTCAGTAAAATACAAAGAAATATGCTGAATGTAACAATGGGGAGGTATTTTTCCTCCATTGTTTTATCTATGCACCAGATAAAGAAGAGAACAACGTGCCACGACCTCTAAGTTACAGACCCAAAGGAGAGAAGTGTGGTTCACCCCACACTGAACCTGCCCCAGCCCAAGGGTATTGGACTTCTGCAACCAGTGCCTGCATGTGCAGTCCTGGGCGAGCACACACGCTGTGGTTCCTGCTCCATGGAGACCTATGGACACCAAGAAACGCGCTACCTACCACCAGCTACGCTGATGGACACAGGGTGCAGGGCAGAAGCCCCAGCACTGACCAGTTTCAGTCTGTACCTGACTCTCAGCATCTGTGGGTTCCTGCCTTGTAACCATGGAGCTGGTCAGCACGGAGGGCTCCTCTTCCCTTACACAGCTGCATCTTACAGAGAGCACATCCTTCCCCACCCTTCCTCGGAGGTCCTGGTTCAGTGCAGCCATCAACAAACTCCTGGGCAAACAAATATCCGTGGCTTGGGTCCTTGGCTTAGCTTACCTGTGTGAGTGGGCAGAAACTGCCCTGCTGCCCTCCCCGTCTCTAAATTGGGACAGGGAGCAGGGCAGGAGCTGGCTTCACGTGTTTAGAAAGGTATGAGGAAACCCAGGTCCTCTCTGGGTTTGGGGACAGGGTGTCCTGTGGCTAAAAATACAGAGGCAAGCCAAAAGTCAAGGCTAGCAAGAGGCATTGGGAGGGTGTCTGAAGACAAAAACAGAGCCTGTTTATTTGTGCAGCCAGTGACTATCCAGCAAGAGACTGAAGCGTCTGCAACACATGTTGCCTGCGTGACGGACAGGCTCCTGCCAGCTGTAGGAGTCCAATTTCTCATGCAGACACACTGGGGTTCCCCCTCCCCTTCCCTTGTCCCAGGCTCACACCTTTTTATCTGCTGCACCAAGCAGGGTAATGTGCAGAACAGAGGAAAAGAGCAAGGGATGGAAATCACTGCTCTGGTCAAGGGTCTCCTGCCCCTGGCCACCATGATGAGGATGTCAGCAGCCAAGCCTCATCAGGGTCCATGTTCAAACCTGTCCAGAGTGTGGGATCTGTCCCTAAGGCTCCATCATCAGTCCGAACTGGGTGGGAGATGTCCTGTGAGGGGGCAGGACTGGGCTGCTCTGAGCTGCCCAAAGCAATCCTGCTGCACCCTCCCTGGGGGTCCTGATGCCAGACCTGGCCATCTGCACTGTGGTTCTTCATCAGCCCAAATGCTGATGCTGCCAAAAGCAGCAGGATATGACTTCAAGGTGGTATGGCTGGCTGGTGGCAGTCTTAAGGGACAGGGATGGTCCTTGAACATGCTTGGAAGTGACCACATCCCAAGCCTGTGGATGGCCCATGGCTGCTAAGGCACAAGCATCAGTCACACAGGAATTAAATGTCCCTGAGACCTGGGCAAGGGAAACAGCTTTCCCAGCCACACAAATTTTGTCTTCACCAAAGATCCTCAACTACAAAAGAGCAGAAAAATATAACTATGCCTGAGGGAACATTCTGCTGCTTTTGGGACAGCATCTCTCCCTGACCAGTCTCTCTGCAATGGCTGCACATGTACCTGAATACCAGTGCAAATCCAGACTAGCAGGGCTGACCTTCCCAAACTGAACTGGGATGGATGTAGTGGTCTATAAAGGCACCTTTTTCTGTTCTTCCCAAAGATCTCCAAATCTTTGAGAAAAGCATTGCAAAAGGCTGTAAAATCAGGGTTTTCACAGCCTCATCTTGCTCTCAGAGGAGTCTGGGTAACCACAGAGAAAGCTTGAAGACAGAAGTATGTACAACACCCTGGGGAGAACAGCTTGGCAGAGTCCTTTCCTCCAGTAACACCTGCAGACTTTCCCTTACCAAGGTTAAGCAGTTCTGTGCCAGAGCCTGGCAGGGGTCAGGACGCAGCAGCTGTTGGGCAGGAGGGAAGCTGAGGCATCCTGCTCACTCTCAGCACTGGTTAGAAAAGCAGACCTTGAGCTCAGTAGACCCATGAAGCTCTCAGAAGTCTGGGCACAAGCAGCAAGAAGTCTTGCTGAATTAGCTGTATGGAGCAATGCATCAACAGCACGGGGATGGACAGGGTATGATCTATTACCCATGACAGACACGATTTAACAACAGCCAGGCATAACTGATGCAAAGGACAGGTGACCTTCTGCTGGTGAGTGAACCCTCAGACCCATCTGTGCAATGAAACACGTGTCCTTCCCACAGGCTTTGAGGCCCACCGGAAAGGAACCAGGGAAGCCCCTCTATGGCCTGAGATGATGTCAGGTCAACCCATTCTCTTGGTCCATCTCTGTTGGGAAACCAGGCACAGCCAGGACTTCGTACCCCCACAGTAGATGTCCTCTGTAGGGTGCCATGGGTAACAGGGCACACAAGGAGCCAGGGTGATGCTCAGCGGGGATGCAAGGTGTACTGGAGTGGGAGTCTGAGGGAGCTCTGGCCCAAGAGGTCACAGCTCACATCAGGGCCAGCATGCCAGCTCCTGGGGCCAGGCACCCTGCCTGCCTGGACAAGAGGTATGGCAAGACACAAACTCAGCGCCACTGAGCTTGGGCATCAGTCATCACAGTAGGGAGAGCATCTCCTCTGCCCCTCTGGCTACGGCTCCATCTTTCATCCCTAGCAAACCCACCCTGTACCTCCCACCTCTGTACCAAACCCAAGCCCTGAGGAGCTCCTTATTCCAGAGACTGCCTGTCCCCTGTTCTCCCCCTTCCCATGCGAGCACAATGGCTGCCATCAGCCCACATCCACACCTGCTCAGGGCTGGCAAGTCAAACACTCCCCCCAGTTCAACTCAGGGGAGGGCTGGCAGGATATAATGATCCTCATCAGAATTTAATTCAGGTTCCAGAGCTAATGGTTGCCAAAATGCCACAAGTGCTTACGAGGCAAATATTTGACGCCTCATCCAACAGATCCTCCTTGTGGTGATGCCTTGGAGGGCTTCCCAGGGAGCTGCAGGAACGTGGGGCTGAGCTCAGGCCTGAGCAGCCTCCAGCCTGTAGGCTTCTGCAATGCCACCAGAGAAAGCAGGTGGGAGGTCCACAGAACAACTGCAGGTCCACCAGAAACAGCCCCGAGCAACACACGTACCCAGATATTTAAGTAAAGAAACAAGACAGGCCGCTTGCTTTCTTGGTTCCAAGCGAAGATGGCTGCAGCTGTCAGACTTTGGCTCATCTCAGGCGGGTAAATGAGGAAAAGACAGATACCAAGACACAGCAATTAAAACCACAGAGGGAGCACCAAGAGGAGCCTCTGGAACCGGCTCTGTGCCAGGCTCCACTTCCCATACAGGGCTGTTCAATTCAATTTGCCTTACTTCATTAACCTCAATGGATTTACACCCGAGACCAGCACTGAAAAAAATCAATTATCTGTCTATTTAACCTCACTGCCCTGACATTATTCCCTGTGTCCTGTATTCGCCTCCACTCTGATGTCTGAATTCTTTCAGGCTGCCAGAAACTTGGGCACAGTCTCCATGCTGCAGGACAAATGGAGAATCACAGAACCCCAGACTGGTTTGGGTGGGCAGAGACCTCGGAGCCCTCCCAGTGCCCCCTGCCATGGGCAGGGACACTCCACACCAGCCCAGGGTGACCCAAGCCCCATCCAACCTGGCCTCGAACCCTGCCAGGGATCCAGGGGCAGCCCCAGCTTCTCTGGGCACCCTGGGCCAGGGCCTCCCCTCTTCCCAAGAAGGATTTCTACCTCCCAGCTCCTCTCCAGCTGCCCTCCTGCAGCTGAAGGCCATTCCCCTGCCTTTGGCACCAGCCCCTCTCCAGCTCTCCTGGAGCCCCTCGAGGCACAGGAAGGGGCTCAGAGCTCTCCCCAGAAGCAGCCTTCTCTTCTCCAGGCTGAGCCAGCCCAGCTCTCCCAGCCTGGCTCCAGAGCAGAGGGGCTCCAGCCCTCAGATCATCTCTGTGGCCTCCTCTGGACTCACTCCAACATTTCTGTGTCCTTCTTGTCCTGGGGACCCCCAAGCTGGATGCAGCACTGCAAAGGGGTCTCCCCAGAGCAGAGGGACAGAATCCTGTTTCCTCAATCGGCTGGACCCACTGCTGGGGATGCAGCCCAGGACACGGGTGGCTTTCTGGGATGCAGGCACATATTGCTGGGTCATGCTGAACTTCTTGTCCACCAACACTTCCAGGTCCTTCTCAGGACTGCTTTCAATCCCTTCATCTCCCAGCCTGTACTGATAATAGGGATTATCCTGACCCATGTGCAGGACCTTGCACTTAGCCATGTTGAACTTCATGCAATTCACACAGACCCACCTCTGCAGCCTGTTCAGGTCCCTCTGAATTACACAGAATCATAGAATGGCATGTGTTGGAAGGGACCCCAAGGATCACAGAACTCCAACTCCCTCACAGGCAGGGCCACCAAGCTTGGAGCTACACAAGGTTGCCCAGGGCCCCAGCCAACCTGGCCTTGAACACCACCAGGGATGGGGCACCCACCCCCTCTCTGGGCAGCCTGTTCCAGCCCCTCACCACTCTCTCTGGAAAGATCTTCCCCCTAATATCTCATCTAAACCTTCCCTCCTTTAGCTTCACTCCATCCCCCTTATCCTGCCATTATCTACCCTTTGAACAAGCTGATTCCCCTCCTGTTCCTCTGCTCCCTTCAGGGACTGGAAGGCTGCAATGAGGTCCCCCCACAGCCTTCTCTTCTCCAGGCTGAACAAGCCCAGCTCCCTCAGCCTCTCTTCATAGGGGAGCTGCTCCAGCCCTCTAATCATCTTCGTGGCTCCTCTGAACCCTCTCCAACAGTCCCACATCTTTCTTGTGTTGGGGGCCCCAGCTCTGGACACAGGACTCCAGCTGGGGCTTCACGAGGGCAGAGTAGAGAGGGACAATCCCCTCCCTGTCCCTGCTGCCACCCCTCTTCTGATGGAGCCCAGGATACCATTGGCCTTCCCAGCTGCAAAAGCATCCCTTCCCTCCAGTGTTTTGGCCCATCACACAGCTTGCTGTCCTCAGCAAACTTGCTGAAGGCGCACTTGATCCCAGTGTCCATGTTTCCAACAAAGATGTTAAACCACACAGGTCCCAGTACCAACCCCTGAGGAACACCCCTCCCATGACAACTTCACTTTCAAGCCCCTCTTCACCATCACAGCAAGCCTATGACCAAAGACACTCTTCCCCTTCTCCAACAGATGGCCCCCACCAGACCAGGCTTCTTAAAGCAAGTCCCATGGCTGTAGCACCAATCCTGTAACCTTTTGTTGACTCACCAGATAGGATCAGCCCTTTCAAACCCCTCCTTTTGACTGGGACACTTGCTTAAAAGCATATCCTGATGTGTTCACCACAGTAAGGGAAGGGTAAAGCCACAGTTCCTTGTGCAAGAGTGATTTCAGCACTGAACTACAGCAAAAACATTAATAGCACTGCTGTCAGGCCAGCAGTTCCTTCTCCAGCTTGTTCCCAGTTGCATGGATTTACCATAAGAAACTCTTCCCAACAGAAATGCTGCTGGAGCCCTTGTAAAAGCAGGCACTGCCTTAGGGCTGAAAGGAAGAGTCAGTAGAGTGCTGCCTGGCTCACAGAGGTCTGACGAGCTGCCTGGCACATGGACAGCACAGCCAGCATTAGCTTTCTGCCCACTGCAGCAGCTACACGCTTTCACCTCGCTGCTGATGGCAGATCATCCTTTCCCTGTGGGAAAAACAGATCTGAGGTGGTTTACAAAACAGGCTTTTCATCAGGCAGGTACCATCCATCCCACACACACCAGAAACCCTGGGAAAAAAAGATCTCCAGTAGGACACAAATAATCTTTTGTGCCTTGGTCTCTGAGAGCAGAGCAGATCATCAAGGAGAGTTAACCTGAAAATGAAGCAAAGGCACCTCCCTGCTCTACCACCACTGAGCTTCAGACACAAAATCTACTCAATCCCAGCTCAATGGCTGCCTGGACACCTGGTCACGGTGCACAGACCATGGTCCTTCAAAGTTTGGAAGGTCCTTTCTCACCCCTATCTTAAAGAGACACCTCTTGAGAACCTGCTTGCAGAAGAGCCAAAGCTTCAGACACATGATTCAGCTTGGCCACTGGGATCTCCCAGGGATGCCCAGGGCAGCTGGTGCCTGCACAGCTCCAGCCAGAGAGGAGGACATTAATTCTGTACCAAATTGAGTGGTTTGCTGTACACAAGCAATTTCTTTTTTTAATGAAATGGGTGTATCATTATGATTAGGCATAGTTCTTACATTCAGCCTTTAATTAGATTTGTGTAATTAGAAATTCACTGAGTTATTTCACACAGTGGAAAAAATATTGCTTGGCTGGGGTACATAAGACAGCAGCAGATCTCCCTGCAGCTCCCAGGGCTGACTGCTAATCTGAAACAAATGACATCTCCGCGTCGAGCCCTTCACGAGGTGTGCTTCATTCTTGAGTTCTGGCAGACTCTGCATGGCCAAGAGCAGAAATCAGAAGCAAGAGCAAGTGCCGAGTTCTTGGAGGTATTTTTTTTCTCCTGGGAGGACACTGACCTGCCCCAACCACACCTCCTGCAACCCCAACCACACCTCCTGCAACCCCAACCACACCTCCTGCAACCCCAACCACACCTCAGTCTCACGGTGATGGGCAGGGCCATGCCATGGGAGGGCACATCCCCGTGTCACCACTGGCACTTGGACACACAAATGGGACATTCATATATCAAAATGGAAAGTGGAGAAGACCTAATGGATCAGAAGGCTTCTGCAAAAGACCAGGCAGGCAGGTGAGGGTGCAGCCACATGCAATTTGAATCCAACTCCATTGCTGCACCAGCAGGAAGTATTGGGCAAGGCCGTTGCCCGTTTTGGCCTTGTTTAGCCTCACAGACAGAAGATGTGAGGTGATACAGCTGCTTCCCACAGGGACAAGCATCAGGCTGGCTGGAAAATCATTTGAGCTGAAGAAGAAGACTGCCACATAGAGAAATGGTCACAAGCTGGCTGTGAACCAACGTGAGCAATCAAGCCCTCAGCAACCAGCACAGAGGGACAGCGCTGGTTCTCCATCTCTTCTCCCAAGACAAAGCTGCTTGTAACAAAAATAAACCTGACAGTTGTTTATATCTGGCGTTATTCATGAGTGGTTATGGGATAGAAAGACCAGACTCTCCAAGCTGGGTGCTCCCTTGCAGTCCTTCAAGCCAGAATATGAGGGGCTGCTCCAGCCACACTCGCTTTGGGTAGTTTTCAGGGGTAATTTCCAGCTCCTCCTGGCTGTCATGGTAAACACCCAGCTGGAAAGGAAACCTTCATGGCTTTTAAGTGTCAGCACACTTGTCCCACCCATGGGATACAACAGGCATGAGGCTGCCATGTAAGAAATGTTTTCAATTTTTTCTTTAGGTTTGACTTAAGGAGGGCAACACCAGGGGTCCTGGAACGGATCAAGCTCAAAACAAGCAGCCACGGGTATTACTGATAATGGAGAAGCCAGTGAGCCTGGCCAGCCAGAGGCTTCAAATAGATGGAAACAATATGGGGGTTTGGGGGGGGGCATGGGGGGGGGGGGTGTCTTTTTGTCTGTTTTTTACTGTCTTACAGCATTAGCAACCAAAAAATAACACACACATATTTTCTCCACGGCCAACTGCATGTAGCACTTTTGTCCTCACAACAAATCCCACCACCATGATGGAAGAAAAGACAAAATTTCTTTTTCAACACATGTGGCATTAGCTTAGGGTCCAGTTACAGTGTGATCAGCAATATTTATTTATATATAAAAGCACATCTTGGAGCCTGTGTGTATGTGTGCACATGAGGGTGAGCTCCCTTGTGGCCTCCTGTCAGAAGCATCTTACCACAGTGCATCTCAGCACTGCCCTTTCTGAAACAATCCCTTCTTCAGAGCAATATCCACCTCCTCCTCTCATGGATCCCCAGGTACCACTGGCTTTGTAGATGTGTTCATTAATACCAAGATGCTTCCTCCTGCCCCCAATGACTCTGTTAACATAAACCCATTATAAAATAAGACTTCCTTCCCTGGACATACATGAACTTAGGGCTTTTCCCTAAAGCCATTCTTTCTTGAAGGAATATTTTTTCAATTCAAAGAAGGCTTCACCTAGCCTTGTACTGACAGCAGCTCAAACATATTTTGCCTCTGTCTTCTCCTACAGAGATGTGGATGGAGTGCTCCCAAAGGAGAAAAGCCAGATGCTGTAAGTCATCTTCTGAATCACCACCAAGAGCCCCGATCTCCTGCTACCAAACAAACAATGTTTCACTGTAAACATCCTCTGTGCAGGGCCAAAACCATGGAGGTAAGTCCATGGTGGTATCACCTGCTGCTTTGCTCATCCCCTGTTGCAAACAGGCTTAATCAGGTCACCACTGGTGCACTGCACAAGTTAAGGGAGCAAACAGGAGTAGCAGGGACAGCATCAGCTAGGAGATACAGGAAAACATAAACTGAATGGGGTTTTTTCCTCCATTTTAATGTGCATTGTGAACAATGACACCATGAGCAACATCACCCCATCTATCTCCATACACATTTGGAAAGGACCTGACTCCCTGTTTACTGGTGATTCCAAAGCATTCACCAAGGCTCTGGATGCCTTCAATTTCATGACTCCCCAACAAATGACATCTCCAAGCCAGGAGCTCAACCCATCCTCCCAAAATAGCTGCAGGTCTCCTACCCCACCTGGCTGTCACCTGCTGCTTCCCAGGAGTACCCCAGTTCTGAGGGCACATGTCCATATCAAAGGGCAGCAACTGGGCCAGCAACTGGTAAACACTGATACCAGCCCTTCCCACACACGTGGCACCACTACCAGACATTCAGGTACCAGCTGACACTCAAGTGCTATGTCAGGAGTCACATCACACTTACTCCTCCTGGCTATTTCCACATGCTCTCTAACACAGATGCTTTTAGCACTCCAGCCAGGTGGGGACACTAAAACCCAAAATCCTTTTAATTCACTCCAAGGCAGAAAAGTATCTTGTGGCACAGCCAGGAGCAGAACCTGGACTCACCCCACAGCAACACAGCTCAGAGAAGTTCCCTGAGCCCTTTTTTCCATGCTAGCTGTTGGCACACCACTGCACGAGGCACCCGTAGCAGGCTGAGTGCTCTCTGCACCCCAGAGGAAAACACCAAAAGCATGGAGCATTCAGAAAAGCAACAGGAAAACACTCTCCTGTGAGAGAGGTTTTCCCTGAGGACTATTTTTACAGCTGGGGAAACGAAGCAGAGACAAGAAATGGCCCTCAGCCATGGAGTTAGCTTCTGGCAAGAGTACCGCCAGCTTTACTATCAGATTTACACACAGCTATCCTACTACTCTGAGCAGTATTTGTACTCTAAGTTACTTCTCCCACTTCAGCAGGGGCAGTGCAGCACAGCCAACGCAGCAAGGATCTGCTTTGTGATGAGGTGACCAACCTTCCAGTGGTTGGGCAACAGGCGGCCAAACAGCCCAGCGTTTCTGAGGAGGTAACGGCACAGGAGATGTGACAAGTTATCACAGGACTGGAAAAAAGCTGGAAGGCAGAGAAAAGCAGCTCTAGCCCGTGGAGATGATAAATCACAGCCTTTCCCTCAGAGTTTTTTGATGAAATTGGTTCTCAAGCAGAAGTGCTGGCAGGTGGGAAAAGGGGACACCAATTACACAGACAGCTCACGATACACGGTAAGAGCCTTTGATTAAGGAGCACTTTAAAGGAAGTTCTTAACAAACATCTGAAGGACCTCTCATATATGTTTGCAGTCATGTCTGGAGCTAATTTAAACAAAATGTTTATTTGCACAACCAGGTGAGAGTCAAATTATGAAGCAGTCTTGTTTTCTTCCCTTTCCAAAGCCTTTCCTTAGATACACAGTCCTTGCTAAACTTCTCCCAGTCCTGTCTGTAGGACTCGCTCTTCCTCCCCACCTGCAAGCTGTCGGGCTTGAAGTGTTCCTTTTGCTCATCGCAATCATGCCACCGAGTGACTCTTAGAAACCCTCCAACTTCTCAGGTCAATCACAAATGAGCAGCACAGCTTGAATTTCAAACGTGGTGGAGGATTTTTGGGGTTTGGTTTTTTTTTTTTTTTGAAGCTGAACAACTCAGAGCTGCTAATCAAAACCACTCAATGAAGAAGCTCAGGAGAAACCTCATGCCTGGAGCAGTGGTTGGCGCAGAGGAAGAAGCTGCATCCAGCTGGACCTACAGCTGCTGAGTATGCAGGGTAACTGCTCACAGTGTATCACTGCCTCTTGAAAAGGATGGTGGGACCACAGAAAACCAGTGCTCACTGAGCTTTAGGGGAGTACCAAACACCTGGGCAGCCATCAATGAGACAAGCTGTTTCAAATCTGTCTTCTTCCAAATACCACCACCTACACTTTGTTCGGGATGTTTCACAAAGCTGGGAGATGACCCCATCTCCTTCTGAGGTGCTGACCTTTGCAGCTAGGAGGACAAGCAACAACAGCATGAGTTGAAGATGTGAGGAGGAGCCGTATCCTCTGGTAGGGACAGCACGTGCACTGTTTGCATTGAGCAGCAGATGACAGGGCACCCAGCGCAGAAGTAACGCCACAAACAAAGCACAGGCACAGAGTAAACTGCAGCTTATGGCACAAGCTCATTTAGGCTTTACTCAAAAGCAGGAATCTCTCAGCTGAAGCTCTAAACTACTCATCAGAACATGAGGTGACTGGCTTGGGAAGGAGGAAAATGGAAATTAGTTTGGAAAGAACAAATCACCGCTGAGGAATGGGTCCCAGCAGAAATCAGATCTGCACGCCCAAGACAGACCTTGAGCTTAGGCATCTGCTACACCTAGGAATGAATATTGAATATTTAAACACTCCAACTTTCAAAACTCCACATCTTTTTGGTGTTCAGCTCATCTTCTGCTTCTCCTCTGGCATGAAGCCTGGGTTTTATCTGAGTAGGACTGAAACAAAGGGTCACTACCACCAATTGCTTGGATTCACCATGGTGTCTTAATAACAAACAAGCATTAAAGACTTCATCACAAGCTGAAAACTGCAGCAAAGAACTTGAATTCTCAAAAAAAAAAAAAACCAAAACTTCCAAGTGGAACAATATTTCTGTTCAACATTTCTCCTAGCAAAACTGGATTTTTTCCAACATTTCAAATTTAATGATAAAAAGCTTATTTTATGAAAGACATCTCCTCGCTTGGGATCTCTGCTTGACTGATTGCATGAAGAGATCTTACCAGGATGAGCAAGTATTGATTTACTTAAAGGTAAAAGTGAGTGGTGATTAGAGGAGGACAGTTTTTACACCCACTGGGAGAAATCCATGCTCCCACTGCACATCCCTGCGTGGCACTTGATGACAGTGCCATAGAGCCACTGGAATAGGTCTCTCCTTGCCTGTACCCCTGCCAGAAATCCTTCCCTGGTAAAGTCAGCTATTTGCTGTTTCAGAGCACTCAGGAATTTCTCCTTTTCTTTGTTTTTCAACTACTTTTTGTTGCTGTGCTGGAAATACACCATCACCTGCCACGGCGGCTGGGGGAGGCTCACTACTCTAAGATGATACAAAGCAGATTCACCTTGCTCAGATTTGTCTCTGCCTTTTTCTGATCACAAGATCTAGCTTGTGCAAAAGCCAAAGGCAGCCTCCCTCTGTCCCGCAGCACAAGCAGGGGGTGCTGGCAACAGCTCCAGAACGATGGAGCTGCTGGATGTGGTCCAAACAGGACAAGCAAACTGAGCACTGCTTTCTGAAGTTATGTGCAGCAGGGTGGGTGAAAAGCCTGGAAGCTTTGGGCAAGTGATGCCTGCCTGGAGGGATGTTTATAGAGGGGCTGCTACAACCTAAAGGGTGAAAAGGGGAGGAGGCTCAGTGGGAGGCTTGGGGAGAGGTCCTTGGGAAAAGACTGGTGGGATAAGGAGAGAGGAACCCTGTGCATCAAGCAGCCCTCTGCTAGTATGGTGCAGAAAAACTGCCTGTCCAAACTAGGAAGACCAACCTACACCACCATGCCCAGATGTCCCCTCATGCCTCCCCCCAGACACGTCTCCTTTAGCTTCTGCAACAGCTCCAAGACTGGACTAGGGACCTCCAAAGGTCTCCTCCTACATAATTTCACATTAGGAGAACCATACCAGGTTGGTGTGACTTCCCTCTTGGCCATGAGTTGCCTGACTAGCAGCAGTCCTTCGACAGCAGAACAGGCAAACGAGTAGCTCAGCTGTTTAGAGAGAAGTGTGAATGGCTTCTCTGGAGGACAATACCATGTCCCCTGCAACCTGAGGAGCCTTCTGCCCAAAGCACTCAGGAAATAAGAGACCTTTGAAGGAGCCAGCCCCTTTCAGCACACCACGGTGCTGTGTCACACAAGCCCTGCTGTAGAAGTCACTGCAGCCTTCCCACCCTGGTCTCACAGGGCATGGCCCATGAAATGATACAACACTCTCAGGAAGTCCAAGACAGGAGCAGCTTATAAAGCCCATCCCACTGCAGCCCGTGCAGATGGGCAGTGTTCAGGGCCCCAGTGCGAATCCTCCATCACACAGAAAAGCACCTCCATGACTCCAAGTCCAGTCCCATGGGTGAAACCCTCTCTGCTGCAAGGAGACCTCACAGTTCAGCTGGGGTTGGCAGAGCAGGAGGCCACTGAAGCTGTCCTCTGCTTGCTCAGCAGCTCTCAGCTGGGCTCACATTACCCATATACATGGTTTCTCCTTGCCAAGACAGATGGAGGCAGCTGTGTGCACAGAGGGGACAGCCTGAGGCACGCACTCAAATATTTTGGCGAGGGTCCTGCTTGGGCAGCTCCCCAACACAAGCTTTTCTCCCGTACTAAGTGTCTTGGAAAGGTAAGTCCACCACTTGGAAAGATCTAACTCCGTTCTTGAGCTCTTCCCTCTGCCAAAGCAGCTCCTAGCATCACAACAGCCCTGCCCCAATGCATCCCTCCTTGCTCTGCCAACACCCCAGTTCCCCCCTGCTCCTGACTTTGGACACCCCTGCTTTGTGGGCTCCTCAGCACGTAGCAATGACAAGCTAACACTGTTGACCAGGGTAATTCAGGCAGGGCTACACAGCCCCATGTATAGACAAGAGATTGGATCCTGGAAATGCTAACTCAGAGGGGTAAGGAAGAGATGCTCACGCTGTCCCCTATGTAGTGACAGTCTTGCTGTGTCCTTGCATGAACGTGGAGCTGCTCAGGGTTAATGGGAACATGTCACCACTGCCTGTTTCTGCACCCAGGAGATGTGGAAAAGCTGCTCCAGAAGGATCTTAACTTGATTCCCTCCTGCTCCTCACCCTCTCCTGAAGAGATTGACTGTTTTGTCTTCAAGAAATGCAAAGGATGCTAAATCTGTGCATACACAGCCCAACGGAAGAGTGATGGCAAGATGGGAAGGTACAGTTATTACAGAAGAAAGCACATGCTATACCCATGGCTGGCCATGGTAATGGTTACTGCCAGCCAAAATCCACTCTGGGATTAGCCCTGCCAGCTACTGTTACAAACCTGAGCCTTTTATGGACATTCTCGTGGGTAGCCCTGTCCCAAGAGAGAAATTGTGCTGGTATCTACTTCTGAGGTTCATGCTCATCTTCTGACAGAAGCAGGAAGTGCCTTCAACTCCCCCAGACACCAGTGGGGGTTGTGGCATCATCCAAAAATGGCAGCTCCCCCATTCCAAAACTCCACATTTCCACTTGCTGCCAGGGCAGAGGCAGGGGACATGGAGACACATGCTGGCCTCATACCAAGAGCTCACTAGCAGAGGCTTAGTGCCCTGCAGACTGGACTAGCTTGTGTCTGGCTTGGAGTGTGGCCATACCCAGAAAAACCCAGCTGCTCTGCCTAGATCCTTCTGGAGATGCCTAAAAAACCAGTAACACCTCCCTGCTGCCCCAAAGGGCAGACCAGCAGTGTGCTGCTGCTCCTCCTTGAGCAAAGTTCTTGCAAAGTGGCACCCCCAAACCAGCCACTGCCCAGACCTGACCCCCAGCATGCACTGGTCCTGTGAGTTTTTTCCAGAATCTTCAACCAAACAGTTTAAATAAGCACTTCCCTGATATCAATGAGCATCATCCCAGTTTGATTCAGCCCAATTTGTCCTAAATTAATTGCCTGTTCCCACTGGCTTAAGGGAAGAGGACAACAGACTGGAAGGGTATTTCTGATTCACGCAGCTAAGTAGACCCTCGACATTTAGAAAATGTAAAGGTCTTGTTGAGGCAGGAATATCAACCTGGGATTCCTACCTCTGCATACAGGAGAGAATGGTTTTCTCCAGTGCCCCTGTGCAGGACCACAGGTCTGGTTTGACCATGAGCTACCATTCCTGCTCCGAGCCAGGCCAGGCCATCACTATTCAGCAAAGAGCAGGTTCCTGCTATGTTTGTCTTCCTGCCCATTTTCCCAGAATCCCATCTAAAACAACTATACTGGTACTAAAGCTAGATCACACAAAACATACTGCATAACACATTAGAGGAGAGGTAGAGCCACCTATCTTTCTATGATAAATCCCCATATATAGGGCTCAGCACCAATCTTTATTGCTGCCATGACACACAGCTCATCCTTCTGCATTCCCTCCCGCTGTCAGGCTTGGCTTTGCAGAACCACTGAGGGAAGGCAGGCAATCAGATACCCTTGGAAATTGTTAAGATGCAAATCAGCAAGATACCTGGGCTCCACTGACTCCTGCCAGACAGGGACAGTAAATACCATCTTCCTTTCTGTGGTGGTTTGGCTCTGGCTGTAGGCCAGATGCCCACCAAAGCCACTTGTCGTGGTTTCACCCCGGCTGTGGGCTGAGATCCACGCAGCTGCCTGCTTCTTAAAGTAAAAGAGCAGGGGAAGAGGGAAAAAGGGGGGAAACAAGGGAAGGGAAAAGGAAGGGGCAAATAACTCCAAACCCAAGAAACTAAGAGGCCCGTGGGTTGGGATAAGGAGAGTTTACTAAGAGAACAGAAAGATAAAATATACCAATGCTAACAGGACTTTAGAGCAAAAGAAGATGAAACTCTTGATCCCCAATGCAGTTTCTCCCCGACCCACACAACTCAGGCCGGACCACCCAGAGCTGTCCCGCAACCCGACCGTCCCCCCAAGCAGCACGCGTCCCGCCACCGCCCCTCTTCTTCCTCCCCTCAGCGCCCCGTTATCCTGGGCAGGACGTCACTGGCATGGAATACACTCTTTGGCCCATCTGGGTCACCTGTCCTGGCTTCGCCCCTCCTTTCTCCTGAATAGAGAAATAGGAAGAAGCTGAGAAAGTCCTTGACTGTCTGACTGCAACTAAGAACATCAGGGTGTTCTCAGCACTGCTTTCATTGTAACTCCCAAACACAGCATCCCATCAGCTGCTACAAATGAAGTTAACTCTATCCTGACTGAAACCAGGACACCACTCTATCATTCCCCTTTTTAGTTGGACAGGGGAGAAAAAATATATATTGAGAGGCTCAGGAGTCAAGGTAAGGACAGGGAGAGATCATTCCACAATGAGTGTCACAGGCAACAGACGCAACACAGAATAAAGGACAGAAAATTCTCTAATTGATGACACTGCCCTGCACCCCCAGTGACACCAGAGTCGGGTAATGAGAAGTGCAACCAGATCTCAAAGCACCTCTCCCCACCCCTCCCTTATTAGCAGACTTCACTCTAGTCGTGATTTCGCTCTCCCCACCCCCACAATGGCACAGGGAAGGGCAGGGACTCAGGGAACAGGCTTTCACTCAGTTCCTCCTGCACTGTTTTCCTTCTCAGCTGGGGGGGCATTCTGCACACCTTTCCCCTGCTGCACAGTAGGCTCCCACCCACAGGAGACAGTCCTCCACAAACTTCTCCAACATGAGTCCTTTGTCAGGGAGTCATCTCCTCACCAATTGCCTCAGTGCAACTCCCTTCCAGGGGGTGCTGACCTTCGGGCCCAGACTGCTCCAGCCTGACAGAATACCCTGACAAGGTATTCTGCTGTGCCTTGCCGGGCTTCTTACAGCCAGAGCCTGGCAGATGCATGGCCTGGGAAGTGAGAGCTGATGGCAGCAGCAGACACAAGGGCAGGGGAGACTGGGAAGGGAGCAGAGAGGTGTTTGGGCTGAAGGGGAGCCTGAGCAAAGGGGAGGGGTTTCCTTTGCCCCGTGTTTGTCTTCTGTGTTTCTCTGAATGAGATGCTGAGAGCCACGGGCCCAACATGCAGTTCAGTGCAAGTGCTCGAGTTGAGGCTGCCTTTGCCGTGACCAGGAAGAGGTGTGAAAAGGAAAAAGGGTAAAGCCAAGCCACAGCCCAGCATCTTTGCTGTGGCAGTTCCTTGCGTTTCTTCCCGCTTGGCAAGGGTGCCTGCTTCACTTCACAGAGGCTCACAGGAGTTGAGGTGGGATGGGGCCTGTGGAGATGAACTCTCAAAGCCATGTCTGCAAGAATGGGTGGTCCGTAGACCTGGGGTCCTCCAGGCGGGCCCCCCACATGGGCTGGTGGGCAGCAGCTGGGCGTTTGCCCAGTGCAGTGACACAACAGTAGGTTGCCAGGGAAACATGGTGATGTTGTATGTAGCCAGGGTAACAGTGTGACTGTTCTCTAGCTACTGGCTGTATCTGGGACCTCAGATTGGTACCTCTGGAGCACAAGGAGTGAGCGCAGTGTCGCAGCTCCTGGACCGCTCTTGGCAGGAACCACAGAGTACTGTCTCACTGTTGGCGCCCAAAAGGCACTGAGGAGCACAATGGAAAAAAGGAGAGAGGTGAGCAGCGGCCTGATGGAGAGGGCCCAGCTCTGGCACCTGCCGTTTCTCACCACTGGCTATTGAGCTGGGATCTGAGTGTCTCTGTCTTCCTAGGTCAGGGACAGAACTGAGCACCTGGGAGAATGGCTCCCACTTGGGGTCAAGTTCCCTGTGTCACCTCACTCCAAGTATGTCTTCACTAGAGGAAAGCTGGGGAAAGAGGTAAGAGAAGTAGAAAGGGGCAGAGAAGCTCTCTTCTTTTAGGGGGTCCCCGTCATTCAGAGATGTCCTTGTGGCCAATTGCTGTGCACTGGGAGCTACAGCCCTTCCACCGCACAGGGCTGGGGAGTTGAGGGAGCCTCTTGGCTCTGCAGTGCCAAGAGAAAGGAGGCCTTGCCCATAGCAGTGCTCCAGGCTGGGCAGAGCTGCATGGAGTAAAAGTGTTGGTCTTCCAACTACCTTCACCTTTCCTTGAGGACAGCTTGGTGCCTCTGGGGAGCCCAATCCCATTTTGCAGGCAGTGCGAATTACCAGAGGGAAAGAGGGGGCTGTAGGCAGCATTTCAGCTGAGCTCCTTACAGGGGCAGCACTGGGCACAACCTTCACAGCCCTGCAGTACACAGCTCCTTGAATTCCTACAGCAACAGTCCATGGCCATCAGATAGAGGATGTGGGCAGAGGTTTCTTCTCCGCTGGAGAGTCTCCGGGGTGCTGGTCTTTCTTCTGGGTGGGCCATAAGCCAGGAATTAGTCTAGACCTGGCAGGTTTGGAAATGCCCTCCCATGCGCGTGTTGAGCTTGCAAGTGAGTTGGTTGCTACGGCTCTGTCTGCCCCCTTCATACTCAGGAACATCCCTCTTGCAGCTTCACCAGCCATCTGGCTATTTTAACCTGGAAGATCCCTACTGTCGCCAGTTGAGCACAGAGTACAACAGCCTGCACGACCCACACCTAAAGTATTTCTTCAAGCGCAAAGACAACTTCCAAAGGCTGAAGAAAGAGGGCTTCATCACCAGCGATGGCAAAGTAGGCTTGGGTGTCACTGGGCTGGTAAAAAGAGCTCCCTCCAAGGAGGGTTCTCTGAGCCAGAGGCAGTGTATGCAGAGGAGCAGCTCCCCTCCCGCTGCTTTGGGGAAGGCAGTCTGCGTAGCTGGCTTGACAGTGCTTGGGTGATTTCTCCCCTCATCTCTCCATAGGTGGTTTGCACTCTGAAGGAGTTCAATGAGTACAGGAACTATCTGGCCAAACTCAAGCTGGACACAGAGGCAGTGGCCCAGCAAGAAAAGGTAGGCGAAGCAGAGTATTCACAGATACACGTCAGCAGCACGGTGCAGAGGGCCTGGGCTTGACTGGCTGCATCTCGGGGAGGCCGTCAGCGCAGGGGAGGGGAGGGCCGTCATGGTGGCCTGGGCATTGTGACAGCAAAAGGACTACCCCTCTGGGAGCTGAGCTAGCGCAAGGTGGTCACAAGCAGGAAGGTGGCGTGCAGGCACACGGGGTGCTCTGGGAAGCCCTTCTCTTATGCCCTCATTGCCAGGCTGAAGCAGAGCACTGGCCTGGGCCCATGCGATGCCTCAGCACGCGTGGCCATGAGTGCTTCTACAGGCAACAGCGAACCACAACCTGGTGTCACCTTTCAGGAAAGGCTTCTGACACACCTGGCCAGACCTAAGGATAACTCCAAAGTGACAGACGCTTCTTGCCCGTTACTGCGGCTGCAGCAGGCTCAAAACCAGCTTCGTCCACCTCCACCCAAGCAGAGAACCTTCTCCTTCAGATCCGAGGGATGCAGAAGAGAGAAAGGAGCTTGTGATAAAAACCGCACCAAGTCCCAGCCTGAGATGGGCCAAGAAGGTGCTAAGCTGCCCGGGAGCATCAGGAGGATCTGTCAGGCTGTGCGTGGGCTGAAACCTGAACTGAATTGTGGAAGGCCAGTTGCAAAACTGCCTGCACAGCGAGGCAGAATGGGCAGCTATCTCACTGAGGATAGCCTCCCCTCCACAGGCCCACACTTCTCCAGGGAGCCTGTCCCTCCGGCGCATCCAAAGCCCTCTGCCCACATAGCAGCATGGCGCAGAGAACTGCGCCTCAAGCTTCTCTGCAAGGAGCCCCAGATGCCCACGTCAGAAGCAAGGGCCTTGTCTGGGAGGTTTGCGGTTGCACTCCCGGGGACCTCTGTGCCAAAAGATGCATAGAGCCTCTGTGCAGCTCTACCAGGCGGCAAATTCAAAGTTTACACCCTTGTGTTTGCAATAAAGAGTTTATTTTCCAGTGCTTGCTTGGGTGCAGCTTCAAGCCAGGCCACACCGGGTCTGGGCCTTTTCCCTGCCATGATCTGCCTCACGTTCTTCCCTCCTACAGTGTCTCTCACACTAAGACCCAGTTTCACAGGGCATGGTAATGAGGGAGGCGAGAAGCAGCCAGCATTCGGGCCTCATTTAGCTAGCTTTGCCACAGGGCTGCTGGAGGGAGGGTGCAGTTCTAGGAAGCTGGACACAGAGGCAGTGGCCCAGCAAGAAAAGGTAGGCGAAGCAGAGTATTCACAGATACACGTCAGCAGCACGGTGCAGAGGGCCTGGGCTTGACTGGCTGCATCTCGGGGAGGCCGTCAGCGCAGGGGAGGGGAGGGCCGTCATGGTGGCCTGGGCATTGTGACAGCAAAAGGACTACCCCTCTGGGAGCTGAGCTAGCGCAAGGTGGTCACAAGCAGGAAGGTGGCGTGCAGGCACACGGGGTGCTCTGGGAAGCCCTTCTCTTATGCCCTCATTGCCAGGCTGAAGCAGAGCACTGGCCTGGGCCCATGCGATGCCTCAGCACGCGTGGCCATGAGTGCTTCTACAGGCAACAGCGAACCACAACCTGGTGTCACCTTTCAGGAAAGGCTTCTGACACACCTGGCCAGACCTAAGGATAACTCCAAAGTGACAGACGCTTCTTGCCCGTTACTGCGGCTGCAGCAGGCTCAAAACCAGCTTCGTCCACCTCCACCCAAGCAGAGAACCTTCTCCTTCAGATCCGAGGGATGCAGAAGAGAGAAAGGAGCTTGTGATAAAAACCGCACCAAGTCCCAGCCTGAGATGGGCCAAGAAGGTGCTAAGCTGCCCGGGAGCATCAGGAGGATCTGTCAGGCTGTGCGTGGGCTGAAACCTGAACTGAATTGTGGAAGGCCAGTTGCAAAACTGCCTGCACAGCGAGGCAGAATGGGCAGCTATCTCACTGAGGATAGCCTCCCCTCCACAGGCCCACACTTCTCCAGGGAGCCTGTCCCTCCGGCGCATCCAAAGCCCTCTGCCCACATAGCAGCATGGCGCAGAGAACTGCGCCTCAAGCTTCTCTGCAAGGAGCCCCAGATGCCCACGTCAGAAGCAAGGGCCTTGTCTGGGAGGTTTGCGG
Organism: Hypotaenidia okinawae; assembly: GCA_027925045.1. NCBI lineage: Eukaryota > Metazoa > Chordata > Aves > Gruiformes > Rallidae > Hypotaenidia > Hypotaenidia okinawae. The sequence continues at coordinate 14,665,196 of BSDF01000016.1, forward strand.
TTGCACTCCCGGGGACCTCTGTGCCAAAAGATGCATAGAGCCTCTGTGCAGCTCTACCAGGCGGCAAATTCAAAGTTTACACCCTTGTGTTTGCAATAAAGAGTTTATTTTCCAGTGCTTGCTTGGGTGCAGCTTCAAGCCAGGCCACACCGGGTCTGGGCCTTTTCCCTGCCATGATCTGCCTCACGTTCTTCCCTCCTACAGTGTCTCTCACACGAAGACCCAGGTTCACAGGTCATGGTAATGAGGGAGGCGAGAAGCAGCCAGCATTTAGGCCTCATTTAGCTAGCTTTGCCACAGGGCTGCTGGAGGGAGGGTGCAGTTCTAGGAAGCTGGACACAGAGGCAGTGGCCCAGCAAGAAAAGGTAGGCGAAGCAGAGTATTCACAGATACACGTCAGCAGCACGGTGCAGAGGGCCTGGGCTTGACTGGCTGCATCTCGGGGAGGCCGGGAGGGGAGGGGAGGGGAGGGCCGTCATGGTGGCCTGGGCATTGTGACAGCAAAAGGACTACCCCTCTGGGAGCTGAGCTAGCGCAAGGTGGTCACAAGCAGGAAGGTGGCGTGCAGGCACACGGGGTGCTCTGGGAAGCCCTTCTCTTATGCCCTCATTGCCAGGCTGAAGCAGAGCACTGGCCTGGGCCCATGCGATGCCTCAGCACGCGTGGCCATGAGTGCTTCTACAGGCAACAGCGAACCACAACCTGGTGTCACCTTTCAGGAAAGGCTTCTGACACACCTGGCCAGACCTAAGGATAACTCCAAAGTGACAGACGCTTCTTGCCCGTTACTGCGGCTGCAGCAGGCTCAAAACCAGCTTCGTCCACCTCCACCCAAGCAGAGAACCTTCTCCTTCAGATCCGAGGGATGCAGAAGAGAGAAAGGAGCTTGTGATAAAAACCGCACCAAGTCCCAGCCTGAGATGGGCCAAGAAGGTGCTAAGCTGCCCGGGAGCATCAGGAGGATCTGTCAGGCTGTGCGTGGGCTGAAACCTGAACTGAATTGTGGAAGGCCAGTTGCAAAACTGCCTGCACAGCGAGGCAGAATGGGCAGCTATCTCACTGAGGATAGCCTCCCCTCCACAGGCCCACACTTCTCCAGGGAGCCTGTCCCTCCGGCGCATCCAAAGCCCTCTGCCCACATAGCAGCATGGCGCAGAGAACTGCGCCTCAAGCTTCTCTGCAAGGAGCCCCAGATGCCCACGTCAGAAGCAAGGGCCTTGTCTGGGAGGTTTGCGGTTGCACTCCCGGGGACCTCTGTGCCAAAAGATGCATAGAGCCTCTGTGCAGCTCTACCAGGCGGCAAATTCAAAGTTTACACCCTTGTGTTTGCAATAAAGAGTTTATTTTCCAGTGCTTGCTTGGGTGCAGCTTCAAGCCAGGCCACACCGGGTCTGGGCCTTTTCCCTGCCATGATCTGCCTCACGTTCTTCCCTCCTACAGTGTCTCTTACACTAAGACCCAGTTTCACAGGGCATGGTAATGGGGGAGGCGAGAAGCAGCCAGCATTCGGGCCTCATTTAGCTAGCTTTGCCACAGGGCTGCTGGAGGGAGGGTGCAGTTCTAGGAAGCCTGGTTTCCACCATGTGTAAAGGAAAAGCTCAGCCTTCCCCTGCTGTACCGTGGGCTCCCACCCACAGGAGACAGTCCTCCACAAACTTCTCCAACATGAGTCCTTTGTCAGGGAGTCATCTCCTCACCAATTGCCTCAGCGCAACTCCCTTCCAGGGGGTGCTGACCTTCAGGCCCAGACTGCTCCAGCCTGACAGAATAACCTGACAGGGTATTCTGCTGTGCCTTGCCGGGCTTCTTACAGCCAGAGCCTGGCAGATGCATGGCCTAGGAAGTGAGAGCTGATGGCAGCAGCAGACACAAGGGCAGGGGAGACTGGGAAGGGAGCAGAGAGGTGTTTGGGCTGAAGGGGAGCCTGAGCAAAGGGAATGGCGACCAGAAGATCACGAGCTGTACGGAAAGCGAATAGGGAAAAGGGGTCCTCACTATGCTGCTAGAGATAAGGCTTCTGCACAGGAGAGGATGATACGGGCAGTGACACAGGTTAAGGGGCGGTAACGAGGCATAGGGCACATATAAGTTGTTGCTAAACCATAAATAAACGCCATTTGCAGCATCCTCATATTGGTGTCAGTGCTCTCTGGCCCGGGGACCGGGGTGTGTCTCCGTGCCACCTCAACCGAAGGAGGTCGATTGCCTGACGAAAGGCAACAAGTGGTGACCCCGACGTGATACTTTGAGGTGGCGGACCGCGGGCGGTCGTTCGAGGGATCTGGATCATGGAAAGTGTCGTAAGGGTGATGTGCACCGGTGCTCGGGAATGGGGGCTTTCTGTGAAAGCGAAAAAGGCACAGAGGTGCGCCGAGCGGCTCCTGAAAGATGGAGCGATTAGTTCAGCGGGAGATTTATTATCTCCTCAGAACTGGCCAGCTTGTACTGCTTGCCTAGCAGAGTACACGATGGCGAATAAGTCGGGGAAAGAGTTAAAGACGTGGGGAGTAATTCAGGCTTTGTTAAAGCGGGTTAAGGAAGAGAGAGAGATCTGGCAGGCGGCCAGGGAGGCGCTCTTTAAAGGGGGAGCGGCAGCCACTCAGACCGAAGTAGAAGGGTCTGAGGAGTTTAGCGGGGGCGGTGATGCAGACCCCTTGCACGGGAGTGGGGTGGAGGAAATGGACGAGCGAGATACCGAAAACGTTTTGAGTGAGGGGGAGGAAAAAGCTCTTGGCGTGTACCCGGTGCAGCCAGCAGAAAAGGGAGCTCCAGGGACTGCAGGGGCGGCAGGCGCTACGCCTACGGCACCACCTAGTCCCGACATACCACCTCCACAGTATCCGTGGAACGAGCTGCAACAGGCGCACCAGGAGGGAGAACCGGGGGGTGCGGGCGGTCTCTCGGGGCCGGCCGCGTCGGCAGGCGCTAGGAAAGGGCAGGCGGTGAAGGGGACAGAGCGGGGAGTCGCCTCAGAGAAGGCGCGGCCGCGTACAGAGGGTCCGTTAATAGTCGATGATCCTCGCGACTGGTTGCCGGGTGCTTTTTTGCGTAAACCGCCTAGTCCGGAGGGGGCTGGGAGGCGAGAAATAAAAACCGCGCCACAAAAAGATGGCGCCGCCTGGAAACGGCATGCCTCCGCCCCTTGTGAGATCCTGCCGGGGGTGGAGGAGGAGTCTGATGAGAGTGGGGAGGAGAAAGAGGCGGATACCGATGACGAGCTAGTGAGGGCGTTGCAAGAGGCGTGGCAGCCAGCGGAGACGAAAAGGCAGAAGAAATCGGAACTGCCTCAGAGTAGTTCTGGCTCCTCTGAGGGGGCGTTGCAAGAGATGTTCCACCTCCTACGAACCATTGAATGGCAGGTACAACAGCAAAAGCAGGCATTACAAGCACTAGATAAAAACCCCTCTCTCCAGTGCAGCAGATGTTCTATCTCTTTGTGTTCCAGGAACTGTTCAGCTCTTATTACTGCTGTTTGACACAGTGGACTCCTACTCTAAACAGTTTCTCATTTGTTTGCACTGTCAAATTAAATACGTAACGTTGTGTTTTGGTTTCTGTCAAAAAAAGTCAATTTCAGGTGTTAGTAAGAAATGAAGTTACAGGTACTAACTTGGAGAAGGAGATCTGCCTATGTCATTACAGATATGGGAACTAAGTGGATAAAGCTGTGGATCCAGAAGAAATCGAGCCGCATGAACCAACTCGGGATCCTGATCACAGTAACTGAAGTCAAGTTTTGCAGCTGCAGCCACAGTGGACTATCAGTTTTGCTGCAGGACATTTTGAACCGTCTAACAGTTTTTGAAATATGCATGTGTGTTTGTGGTAAATGAAAATTAGGGAAATGATGATCTCTGCACAGCCCAAGATCACAGACTACAATAGATGCCTGTACATAAATGTGAGGCTGATGTTACCTGCACTCCTGACACTCCTGATTGGCGAAGCAAGCAAATACAATCACAAAGGAAACTAATAAATTAAGCCCAAAAGATATTCTTCATATTGGACAATTGGTTTCATGAGTGGGAATTTCAGGATGGATGTTGTCAATGGTCAAATTTGGATTATTGAATATGGTAGTTATGGCACTTGTCTTACATTTACTGCCATGCTTGCTGAGCTTTCTGCAAAGGGCCCTTGCGGAGACCTCTAACAAGCAGATACTAAAAAGGAAAATTGTCTGGGAGGACAGCAGGCTTGCTAGCAGTCTGGCTCTCCTCACAAAGACACAAGGCCTGACAGTATCCTTGAATTCCCATGCAACAGGAAAATTACTCATGCTGAGAGATATTTGGTAATCACATTTTCAAAACATAGCGACCCTGAAGATAGAGGTGCAGACTGCTGTAAACCAAGAAAGAGTTGTGAGAAGGTATTTGGAAGTAAGTGAACATGCCATGAACTATCAATAATAAGAGAGTTAAAAACACAGCAGGTGTGCAGATAACTTTTAGACATCAAAGGTAAACTAACAATGTTTAGCTATAAGAGATGCTTATCAAAACTCGTTATAATTACGAATTACTCACTTTGGTGTGAACAGTGTGTGTAGCCAATTAGCAGGTTTTAGCTTACCACGTTTTACAGTATGGCCTTTAGTTTACTGGATGGCCTTTAGATTTAGTTAAATAAGGACTTAGGTTTTTGTTAGTTAAAATTTTTGCCTTAGTGTTATTGTTGCTGTGTATGTCACCATGTTTCTCTTGCAGGATGGATTATGCTTTTGCAAAATCTTGCTCATCCATAAACAAGAAGGGGAAATTGTAGCAATGTTTGAGAGGAGTGGGTTCTATGGCCCACCCAGATTCATTTCTGACCTGCATATAATCAGGCCTAGGGAAGCTAGCAGAGACATCTTGGTAAGCAGCGACAGGAGAGTCCTTTATGCAATTTTGCGACCATCTGCAGAATACCTTAGACGCAGCCAGTAACCTGCCAGCAGAGGCCAAAGCACCTATCATGCAGGATTGTATTAAACGACAATCCAATGAGCAGACCAAGGAACTGCTTAGAACCCTTCCTATTGGGGCAAGTGTCGGTCAGACGATCAGGTACATACTGGAGCAACAGAACAGCATTCCTCGGAATATGGTAACACAGATAGTACAGGCCGCTGTAGCCGCACAATCAGCTGTGAGGCCTAGGGATAAATGTTTTAGGTGTGGGAAATCAGGCCACGTAAGGGCGCAACCAGGACTTTGTTTGACAAATTTAGAGTAAGGGCCACTTCTTAGCTTCTAAACAGTGAATCTGCAATTTCCCTTGTCTGGAAAACTGATGAGCCAGTTTGGGTAGAACAGTGGCCCCTAACCAAAGAAACATTGTTAGCAGCACAGCAAATTATTCAACGGGAATTGGAACAAAGCCATTTAGAGGAAAGCTATAGCCCCTGGAATACGCCCATTTTTGTAATCCAGAAGAAAGATAAGAAAAAATTTCGCCTATTACATGATCTTAGAGCAGTTAATAAGTGTATGAACGATATGGGTGCCTTGCAACCTGGCCTTCCACTAGCAACCGCAATTCCAGAGAATTGGCCAGTGGTTGTAATGGATATTAAAGATTGCTTTTTTTCAATTCCTTTGGCCCCACAGGACTGTGTCCGGTTTGCATTTACCGTTCCCTCCGTAAATTTAAGTGAGCCTGCTAAAAGATATCAATGGAGGGTGTTACCGCAGGGCATGAAAAATTCCCCGACCATCTGTCAGACAGTGGTGGCAAAAGTTTTGGAACCTGTGCGACAGAAATACCCCCAGGCCTTGATAATTCACTATATGGACGACTTGTTGGTGGCCACCGCGACACAACAGGACACAGACTTGGTAGAAAAAGAGGTTGCCCAACAATTGGGTAGTGCTGGGTTAGTCATTCAAGAAGCAAAGACGCAGCGAGGAGAAGGCATAAATTACTTGGGAACACAAATCTCTTCTCAAACAGTGATCCCACAACCAGTAACCTTTAACTTAAAGGTTGCAACTTTACATGACATACAAAAGTTAGTGGGCACTATACAATGGCTGCGCGACATGATAGGTATCCCTCAAGAAATGATGATTCCACTTTTTGAGCTGTTAAAAGGCAAGTGTCCATGGGAGCCACGTCAATTGACACCTGAAGCCCAGGAGGCCATACAACGTATTGAATCCTTAATAACCCAAAGTAAGCTTCATAGGTGGAACCCCCAACAATCCATAGAAATTTTTTTTTTGACGGTCACTAAAGCCGGAGCAGTAGGAGTGATAGGACAAGGGCCTCCGGAACGGCCCAAAGTACTCTGGTGGATTCTTTCTAATCAAATTTCAACAGCTTACATGTCCCACATAACGGCTCTGGCAAAGCTGATAACAAAAGGAAGAGCTAGCTGCATACGACGTTTTGGAAAAGAACCGGCAGCGATCTGGGTACCAATGAAAAAAATCAACGTTATGGGGAGCCGGTGTGAATCCACGTGGATTTAATTCCAATCAAGTATGCCAGACTGATTTTACTCTTTGTTCCTTATTAAAACCACAACCGTGGCTGGCAGTAACAGTGGATACCTGCAGTGGAATCATTCTTGCGACACAACATAAGAAAGTTACGGCCCGTGCAGCCCAGACTCATTGGACAACAGCAATAGCCTGGTTAGGCCTTCCGCACACCATCAAAACAGATAATGGCTCATGTTTTACAGCACAATCATCAAAAGACTGGACAGCCCAATGGAATATTCACCTACTCCAGGGCATCCCATACAACAGTCAGGGCCAAGCCATCGTGGAGCGAGTCAATCAAACATTGAAAGATAAGATTAAAGTGCTTGGGGAGGGGGAAGGCTATACCCAGAGCATTCCCACGCATAAACATACTGAAATTCTAACGCGCGCGCTCTATGCACTCAACCACCACATCAGAGGGGACGAGAATAAAACAGCAGTTGAAAAACATTGGGCATTAAAGATGGTAGACGAAGGACCTTTTGTCCTTCTTCGCGATCCTAACACAGGGATGTGGGACAGAGGATGGCAACTTGTAACACAAGGGAGAGGGTATGCAGCAGTTAAACGTAATGAGCACATTAAATGGGTACCAGCTCGCTGGGTTAGACCCGACCTAAATAAGTAGAGTTAGACTAATCACATTTCTGAGTTGTGTCTTAACAGGGTGTGACTATTCGTGGAGTACTCCGAGGGCTCTGATGGTCAGCACGCCAGTGACGCTGATGAGGTGCCCTATGAGTGAGAATTAAGATCCGTGAATGCGGACTCAGTGTGAAACGTGTGGCATGATACCCTGGAGAAGACACTCACGAGCACGGTGTTGGTGTGAACCCTGCCTCCACAGAGAAAGAAGTATCATCAATATAATAGCAATAACCGGTCACGAATGCCCAGAATCTCCTGTTGTAAAATGCCACTTGTGGGTATGTGCTTGTGAAGCTCAAAGTGGCGGACGGCACAATATCCTAAAGTTAAGTATCAGCAGCCGACGCAGCCTACGGCTAGTTAGCATGGGGAGGGGGATATGCAGGGAATGGCGACCGGAAGATCACGAGCTGTACGGAAAGCAAATAGGGAAAAGGGGTCCTCACTATGCTGCTAGAGATAAGGCTTCTGCACAGGAGAGGATGATACGGGCAGTGACACAGGTTAAGGGGCGGTAACGAGGCATAGGGCATATATAAGTTGTTGTTAAACCATAAATAAACGCCATTTGCAGCATCCTCATATTGGTGTCAGTGCTCTCTGGCCCAGGGACCGGGGTGTGTCTCCGTGCCACCTCAACCGAAGGAGGTCGATTGCAGGACGAAAGGCAACAGGGGAGCCTGAGCAAAGGGGAGGGGTTTCCTTTGCCCCGTGTTTGTCTTCTGTGTTTCTCTGAATGAGATGCTGAGAGCCACGGGCCCAACATGCAGTTCAGTGCAAGTGCTCGAGTTGAGGCTGCCTTTGCCGTGACCAGGAAGAGGTGTGAAAAGGAAAAAGGGTAAAGCCAAGCCACAGCCCAGCATCTTTGCTGTGGCAGTTCCTTGCGTTTCTTCCCGCTTGGCAAGGGTGCCTGCTTCACTTCACAGAGGCTCACAGGAGTTGAGGTGGGATGGGGCCTGTGGAGATGAACTCTCAAAGCCATGTCTGCAAGAATGGGTGGTCCGTAGACCTGGGGTCCTCCAGGCGGGCCCCCCACATGGGCTGGTGGGCAGCAGCTGGGCGTTTGCCCAGTGCAGTGACACAACAGTAGGTTGCCAGGGAAACATGGTGATGTTGTATGTAGCCAGGGTAACAGTGTGACTGTTCTCTAGCTACTGGCTGTATCTGGGACCTCAGATTGGTACCTCTGGAGCACAAGGAGTGAGCGCAGTGTCGCAGCTCCTGGACCGCTCTTGGCAGGAACCACAGAGTACTGTCTCACTGTTGGCGCCCAAAAGGCACTGAGGAGCACAATGGAAAAAAGGAGAGAGGTGAGCAGCGGCCTGATGGAGAGGGCCCAGCTCTGGCACCTGCCGTTTCTTACCACTGGCTATTGAGCTGGGATCTGAGTGTCTCTGTCTTCCTAGGTCAGGGACAGAACTGAGCACCTGGGAGAATGGCTCCCACTTGGGGTCAAGTTCCCTGTGTCACCTCACTCCAAGTACGTCTTCACTAGAGGAAAGCTGGGGAAAGAGGTAAGAGAAGTAGAAAGGGGCAGAGAAGCTCTCTTCTTTTAGGGGGTCCCCGTCATTCAGAGATGTCCTTGTGGCCAATTGCTGTGCACTGGGAGCTACAGCCCCTCCACCGCACAGGGCTGGGGAGTTGAGGGAGCCTCTTGGCTCTGCAGTGCCAAGAGAAAGGAGGCCTTGCCCATAGCAGTGCTCCAGGCTGGGCAGAGCTGCATGGAGTAAAAGTGTTGGTCTTCCAACTACCTTCACCTTTCCTTGAGGACAGCTTGGTGCCTCTGGGGAGCCCAATCCCATTTTGCGGGCAGTGCGAATTACCAGAGGGAAAGAGGGGGCTGTAGGCAGCATTTCAGCTGAGCTCCTTACAGGGGCAGCACTGGGCACAACCTTCACAGCCCTGCAGTACACAGCTCCTTGAATTCCTACAGCAACAGTCCATGGCCATCAGATAGAGGATGTGGGCAGAGGTTTCTTCTCCGCTGGAGAGTCTCCGGGGTGCTGGTCTTTCTTCTGGGTGGGCCATAAGCCAGGAATTAGTCTAGACCTGGCAGGTTTGGAAATGCCCTCCCATGCGCGTGTTGAGCTTGCAAGTGTGTTGGTTGCTACTGCTCTGTCTGCCCCCTTCATACTCAGGAACATCCCTCTTGCAGCTTCACCAGCCATCTGGTTATTTTAACCTGGAAGATCCCTACTGTCGCCAGTTGAGCACAGAGTACAACAGCCTGCACGACCCACACCTAAAGTATTTCTTCAAGCGCAAAGACAACTTCCAAAGGCTGAAGAAAGAGGGCTTCATCACCAGCGATGGCAAAGTAGGCTTGGGTGTCACTGGGCTGGTAAAAAGAGCTCCCTCCAAGGAGGGTTCTCTGAGCCAGAGGCAGTGTATGCAGAGGAGCAGCTCCCCTCCCGCTGCTTTGGGGAAGGCAGTCTGCGTAGCTGGCTTGACAGTGCTTGGGTGATTTCTCCCCTCATCTCTCCATAGGTGGTTTGCACTCTGAAGGAGTTCAATGAGTACAGGAACTATCTGGCCAAACTCAAGCTGGACACAGAGGCAGTGGCCCAGCAAGAAAAGGTAGGCGAAGCAGAGTATTCACAGATACACGTCAGCAGCACGGTGCAGAGGGCCTGGGCTTGACTGGCTGCATCTCGGGGAGGCCGTCAGCGCAGGGGAGGGGAGGGCCGTCATGGTGGCCTGGGCATTGTGACAGCAAAAGGACTACCCCTCTGGGAGCTGAGCTAGCGCAAGGTGGTCACAAGCAGGAAGGTGGCGTGCAGGCACACAGGGTGCTCTGGGAAGCCCTTCTCTTATGCCCTCATTGCCAGGCTGAAGCAGAGCACTGGCCTGGGCCCATGCGATGCCTCAGCACGCGTGGCCATGAGTGCTTCTACAGGCAACAGCGAACCACAACCTGGTGTCACCTTTCAGGAAAGGCTTCTGACACACCTGGCCAGACCTAAGGATAACTCCAAAGTGACAGACGCTTCTTGCCCGTTACTGCGGCTGCAGCAGGCTCAAAACCAGCTTCGTCCACCTCCACCCAAGCAGAGAACCTTCTCCTTCAGATCCGAGGGATGCAGAAGAGAGAAAGGAGCTTGTGATAAAAACCGCACCAAGTCCCAGCCTGAGATGGGCCAAGAAGGTGCTAAGCTGCCCGGGAGCATCAGGAGGATCTGTCAGGCTGTGCGTGGGCTGAAACCTGAACTGAATTGTGGAAGGCCAGTTGCAAAACTGCCTGCACAGCGAGGCAGAATGGGCAGCTATCTCACTGAGGATAGCCTCCCCTCCACAGGCCCACACTTCTCCAGGGAGCCTGTCCCTCCGGCGCATCCAAAGCCCTCTGCCCACATAGCAGCATGGCGCAGAGAACTGCGCCTCAAGCTTCTCTGCAAGGAGCCCCAGATGCCCACGTCAGAAGCAAGGGCCTTGTCTGGGAGGTTTGCGGTTGCACTCCCGGGGACCTCTGTGCCAAAAGATGCATAGAGCCTCTGTGCAGCTCTACCAGGCGGCAAATTCAAAGTTTACACCCTTGTGTTTGCAATAAAGAGTTTATTTTCCAGTGCTTGCTTGGGTGCAGCTTCAAGCCAGGCCACACCGGGTCTGGGCCTTTTCCCTGCCATGATCTGCCTCACGTTCTTCCCTCCTACAGTGTCTCTCACACTAAGACCCAGTTTCACAGGGCATGGTAATGGGGGAGGCGAGAAGCAGCCAGCATTCGGGCCTCATTTAGCTAGCTTTGCCACAGGGCTGCTGGAGGGAGGGTGCAGTTCTAGGAAGCCTGGTTTCCACCATGTGTAAAGGAAAAGCTCAGCCTTCCCCTGCTGTACTATGGGCTCCCACCCACAGGAGACAGTCCTCCACAAACTTCTCCAACATGAGTCCTTTGTCAGGGAGTCATCTCCTCACCAATTGCCTCAGCGCAACTCCCTTCCAGGGGGTGCTGACCTTCGGGCCACCTTGGTGCCTGCGCAGTTCCTTACATCTTCTCACTCCCTTCTCTGGGGGCAAAAAGCAGCTGCTTGTGTTGCTTTCTCTCCTCACTGTCATTCCCAGAGGCACTGTGAGCATTGCTGATGGGCTCGGCCTTGGTCAGCAATGACTCCGGCCTTGAGCCCAGCCGGTTTTTTCTCTCTGGGGCCTGCAGAGAGCTTCTGGCTGCTGCTTGCAGAAGCCAGCCCTGCAGTTCCCCTTCTCCACCAGAACCCAGCTGTGCAAAACTACACCGCCTCCATTATATGTGCCTCATTTCTGGGCATCCCAGAACACTTAGCAAGCACAACATACACTGCCCTATCTTCACCTGCTGATCTGGACTGAGAAAATGGCTGCTGTTCAACAGTCCCCACAACAGTTCAGCGCTGACCTTCCCCAGTCATGGAAGAGGTGCCACCGCGGCTGCGTCCCTGGCACCCACCTCATGTCCTTCTGTCTCCACTGCCCCTTCCCCTTGAAATGAAACCATCATCTTTCAAAGAGAGAAAGTTTCCATGAGACATTATGCCCAGCCAAGGCTCTCAACCCATCTGTTCACAGGGCACAAAGTCTCTCCTACATGCAGCCTCCACCGCAGCTCAAGGCTGACTTCCTTCCTGCAGCAGGAAGAATAACAAGCATGAACACACAGCTACTTCCTACTCTAATAAATCCCAAACAAAATAAAACCTGAAACCTACAGTGTTTCTAGTACGCGTTGGTATCACTTTTGTTTCATTTAAAGATGAAGCACTGGGACAATGGAAGTATTTAAAATCCCTAGAGCTGCTTCCCTCTTTTCTGGTTCAAATACCACGTTACTGGTCACACTGAAGTCTCACAATACAAATGTGGCGCTTCTTGGCATCAGTATCCATCCTTGCACTTGGACCTGCCAGATTTTTCTCTCTCATACTACAAAAGACCCTTAACCACACAGAGAGGGCAGTGGGAGGCAGAGCAAATCCATGGGCTGACTCACTACAGTCATCTCAGCTCCTTGCCCTGCAGACAGGGCATATGCAGCATGCCATGGGACTGCTGCTTTTATCAGCAGACCTCCAAAGCAACCACGTTGGGTGGTCATGGCAAACTGTGATGAGAGGTTTTGTGCAAGGGGTCCAGACTGGTCCAAGAGGACAGCTCTGCATGCAGAAAGATGTGATGGAGACCTTCCTTTCTCCTTAGGAGGACACAGGCAGCAGCTCTACCTTCTTCCTTCTCAGCTCAGTGACATACAGAGACCTGAGCATCCCTGCAAGGTCCTGGAGCCACTGCCCTTAATCCACCCCAAACTGTAAGCTCAGCTGCCCAGCCAAAGGCAGAATTCAGGCCTAAGCCTGCAACCTTGCCATACTTCTCAGCTTTAGGCAGTTTTTACACACAACTCAGCATGTTGGATTACTTAAATATAACTGTATGGAGCCTTCCCAAGGGGTTAAAGCACGTCAGTGAAGGAACATAGCATCCCCTCTCCAAGATGCTGGGTAGAGAGCACTCACCCAGGCACCTCTCCTGGAACACACCGCCCTCTCATTTCATCAAATGGTGAAGAAATCCGATTCAAACCTTGTGTTCAGCAGCATGCTATCTTGCCTTGATCCAACACAGACACCCCCCCCCCCCCCCAGATGCACACACAGCAGAAAACAAAGCAATCCTGGGATACAATGCCTGGGCATATCCCTACCTGCTTACTGTGTTCTGTATAGCAAGGTGCAGCCACAGGAGGAAAAGGGTTTGGAGGCACATGGCTTGCAGGGCTTGAGGGGGGCACTGGGAAGGCAGGTGGCTCAGCTGGGCCTCAGCTGCAGAAGTCAAGGCATGCTGTGGTGACTCAAAGCAAAGGACTGCACCCAAGCACCTCGATTTCCAGGAGCAGCCAGGGACTGGCACTTATAAGCACTGGTCCTCACAAACATGAAGCTGTCTGCAGAGATGGGACTGTTTCTCTGCACAGTTTCTTTTTGCAGCAACTTTCTATGCCAAAAAATCTGGAATAGCTCAAGACAGTAGTTTGGGCAGTGCTGTGCTCACCCCATTCCCAGATCTGAGAGGGAGGATCCAGTCTGAGCAAGCATCTGATAAGAGTGCCAAGATCCAAGATAGCCACCAACATCTCACCTCCCATCAAACAGCCTGTCTGATATAGTTCCTTTACAGCCCTGGGCAGCTGTCTGCATATGGCCAGCACTCACTCCGGTCCTAAAGTCCTTGCCAAACATCTGCCTGCTTTTCCACAACCAGATGCTGGGCTGTGCCCTGCACCGGAGTTGCACAGCAACACACAGTCCTCCCACAGGTTTCTCAGAGCACAGAGAATTAATTGGGGTATTGAATTAGGAAGGTTAGATCCAATTAGCTCCATTTGACCCAGATGCTTTAAGCAACATTTTTCTAATACACTGCAGCTCGTTATCATACAAGCTGATCTTGGCAACAGGTAAAAAGCGATCTGTCTCAGAGCAGCTTTTCCAGGTGTGCCTCCTGGGCCCTTTGGGATGCAGCTTCATCCTTTATGTGGGTGACAATGTGCAGAGCTGCCAACACCCAAGAAGGACAGCCCAACCTTGTGTTTACAGTTCATGATGCAGGAGATCCTGCAGCCAGGAACACCCTCTGGATCTGCTCTACCTACTCCAAGTGTAACTTGCTTAGGACACAGCCTGGGTTTAATAACACCCTCGGCACATCAGGCCAAGACCCTGAGAGCTACCACTGCCCACAAATCCAGGGATGATGCAGGGTTATGACTCAAATGCCCTCCCTGGACACATTTCACCTGCAGAAAGAAATGGTCCCACTCTGTCCATTTTCACTGAAAGAGCAGAGGGAAAGAGAAAAAAGAACTACACAGCAAAAAGGGTACAAAAATGCTGATAAAGCTGAATTTTTTTCAACCTTAAGGAGTAACTGCTTGGGAAGGATGAGAGCACCTCAACAAGGAGCAGTGCACCTCATCCCACTCCTTCAGTTCCCCACAGCTCTCATATGAGTCACCAGAAACAGCCAAAAGGTTTTTACATTAGGTACAGATGTAAATATATAATAATATAATAAATATAATATAATATAATAAATATATCATAAATAAATAAAGATATAAATAAATAGACAAGGAGAAAACTGCAAGAACAGTGGAGCAGTTTCCTGGGCCAGAGCTACAGAGCACTGCAAGTTCTGGCAAACAAGAGGTCACAACTGCAGCCAAACAGCACATCTCAGGGAAAGACCAAGGCACACCACCCAGCCACACAGCAACCCTCACTACTGGGGCTTTAACAAGAACCAAAGCATCCTCAACAAACCTGTTTCCATTTTCCTGAAAGAAAATGTGCAATTATGTGGTTTTGGGTTGTTGTTTTTTTTTCCAAACAAGAAATGTAAAAGCAAAAAAGGTTTTGCCTTTTTTTTTTAACCAGTATTTCAAAACATCAAAATAACCTCCCTTTGATATGTGAATTTATTGACATTCCCAGCAGCATGTTCCAGAACAGCACTGCAAACCCCAGCACTTAAGCAGAAAACACCAAATCCTCCAAATTTGTTTTTTATTCTGTAACTACCACATTCAGAATGTTGGAGTCTTGTCAAAATGCAAAAAGCTCTCACAGAAATTCCCACTTTCAGACATGCTGTGGACAGCAGGGAGTGCTGAGCATCAGATCTTTTGCCAGGGCACTGCAGTGGGTGGTGGTGAGGGGACACACTGGGGAAGAACTGTCCATGAGGGCAGGGAGCAGTAGGACAAGGGGTAACCATTTTAAACTAGAAAAGGGGAGATTAAGATTGGATATTAGGAAAAAAATTCTTCAATATGAGGATGGTAGATCACTGGCACAGGTCGCCCAGAGACACAGTGGAGGCCCCATCCCTGGAGGTATTCAAGGTCAGGCTTGATAGGGTTCTGAGCAACCTGCTCTAGTGAAGATATCCCTGCTCACTGCAGGGGGTTGGACTAGATGACCTAAAGGTCCCTTCCAACCTAACACATTCTGTGATTCTATGACACCCCTGCAGAGGGATCCCAAAAAGATGTGAAAGGTCTTCCTCTACCTTAGAGGACACTCAGCCTTAAAATCCCTCGCTGCAGCCCCAAATTATTTTCTTCATCACCACACCTCTCTGACTCACAAAAAGCCAGCCCAAATCCCCAACTGCATGAGGGAGCTGGCCCCACAGGGTGTCACGTCACCCCTCTGTGCTCACCAGCACCCAGGTAGAGTTATGTCCCCTCTTAGAGCTTCCCCCTTAGTATCACATGACTGGAGGGACACCACACTGCCCCCCAACCTCACCCTCTCCTTCCCCAAGGACCACACTGAGGTAACCTCTTGCCAAGCAGAGCAGCCCTCAGCTCCCCACACCAACACACCATTGGGACTGTGCCCCTCCATCCTGTCCCACCAGTCACAGGACAACGCCAAGAAGGTTCAACTCTTGCAGGGCTGCAACAGCTTTTTCCTCTCATTCAATATGGAGTAACGATAGCACAATAAATATACTCAGTGAGTAATCACTCACTACTGTATTACAGCATTCTGTAACCCAACCATGAACCCCTCCTGCCTACCTTTGATTGAAATCATGGATTTTTTTAATTCTTCTTTCCCTGACATTCCCTTATTATCCACTGCCAAGCCTAACAAATGCAATTAAAGCTAAAAGTCAATTTCTTTCTCTTCTTCTGAGCAGGTACAATTATATATATTAAAAAAACCCCAAACACAAACAAACCCAAACCAGTGCCCTGAAAGGGAAGAGCAACTGAAGTCACGACTTCAACAAAGGCAGGAACAAACCTCAGCCCAGGGGGCTGTTCCACCAGCATTCCCAAACAGGCAGCCCAGTACAGCAGGGAAATGGAGGGTGTCGGTACACACAGCTACAGAACAAAAACTCACTGTTGCGTTGGGCCAAGAAGAAAGCAAACTAACAAAGGGATATTTCCTTCTGTCTGTACCAGATTCAGTTGGCTGCATTACCTCCTGCAAGCCATTAATGCGGGCTAATTGGGAGGGGAGGCATGCAGCACAGCAGTTGCTTAGCAAACTTTATCATTATTTCTCACAAGGTCCCCATTTTCCCTGCTGAAGTGGATTCACTGTGCCTCAGTGTATTTTACTGTCCTCTGCTTCATTTTCTTTCCTCCCTTCTTCATCTCCCTCTCTGCTTGTTTTATCATAACCACCAGATTCGGTTACCAGCAAAATCCTTCCAAAGCCCAGTGTGTCTGGGAAGCAGCAAGTCCATGGCTCTGTCCCCATGTCCCTCTTTTCAGCTGGGGTAGAGTTACTTTTCACCAGAAGCTGTTGGGGACCTGGCCAGGACAGCCAGCCCAGACTAGCCACAGGGGTATTGCATACATATGACATCATACTCAATATATGAGGGGGGCTGGTGGGAGAGGACAAATCACTACTGGGGGAAAGTTTGCATCAGGTGGTAAGGAAATTGTGCATCACCTGCTTTGTATAGTCTAAGTAGTGTCACCCTTATTTTCCTCCTCTTTTGCCATCCCAGAAAACTGTCCTTACCCCACCCCACGGCGTTTAGCTTGTTCTTCTGATTCTCTCCCCCATCCTGCTGGGGTGGGGGTAAGCACATGGCTGCACACTGCTGAGCTGCTGGCTGGGCCTGAACCATGACACTCAAGTGACATAGTGAGACAGCACATTGTTACAGCCCAGCGTGGCCCCTTCACGGCACACAGATCACAGGCAGAGGCAGCCCCTCTCCTCTGCTGCATCCCCCAAGCCACACAACAGACAGCTTCCCACACGTGGCAAGAGGCATTCTACACACATCCTTGTTTTACAGCAAATGCAGATGATCTAAAGATGGAGGAGGTAAGAGCCCTGCAAAAATGACATCATAAGACAGACACACTGTTTATCTGATCAGTGACACAATTTAATTCCTGTGGCTTCTCTTGTTCCCCATCTCTGTCCAGCACCAAGCTGCTGGGGACAGCATGCCAGGCCTTGAGTGGACTGGGTCATGTACAGGTCCCAGGCATCTCCATCTTGGCAGTATTGTGAAGAGCCATGCAGAAGCTCTGTGCAGAGCCCTGTAAGAACACCACCAAAGCAGCTCTGGCCACTGTGAATCCATTGAGGCTGTATGGCATGTGGTGGAACAGCCCTCACTCCCTGCTCTGGGAAGGGCAGGGCAGGGCAGTACATCTATCCCATCCCAGCCACCAACTGAAGGTAGCCAGCAGAAGACAATTCCTGCTAGACCTAGGAAAGAAATGCCATGCTGAGAAAGGTGAAGCCATGCTGACTCAGTGGTCCTAGTTCTGGAGCTGCTGAAGATTCACCTTGCACGCAGGTGAAACTAACCCTGCATCATCATGAACAACTGTCCTCTCACCAGGTACAGAGAAGGTTACTTTGGCTTTTGCTGATGAGAATGAAGCAGCTGGCTGGCTGGCAACCACCAAGTCTGCCTCACATGGCAGAATGATCTTCTCAAGTTTCACTGTGGGCTGTGGAACAGCCAGCTGGTGATTTTTCCCATTTTTCCCACAGCTAGGAGAAAGAAGGGACCTGAGCTCAGCATCCATCCCTCCACACCTCCTGCCCAGCCTGGCACGAAGCCAATATCGATCATCTCCTAATTACACACCACGAGGTCCAACACTGACCACACACAGATGGTGGTTCTTCAGAGCAAACCCTGGGTGGCTGGGCGCCAGTCTCCATGCGTGTCTGCGGACAGCACGAAGAATTTATACACTTCATCTTCTGTCATTTTTCTACCCTGGAGGAAGCAAGCCTCTAAATTGAATTATCACAAAGAAATCAATTCCAGATCAAACCTCTGTGAAATTATAATTGCTTTAATGATCTGCAGGCTGGAATTGACGGGGCTCAGGGAAAGCGTCATATACTTTTCCTCTTCAATTCATAAAGCTCCTATAGGAATCAGCCTTTGTTCACAGGGAGCATTAGTGTTTTCTAATTATGTATTAATTTAATCTACTATTAATTTTCAATTATTGTTATTACACAGGCACTTCCTTGTTTCCCCAATGCGACTGCCATGAAAGATGCTGAATTCCAAACAGCTCCGTGGTGAGCTGACAGGCAGCAGCTTAGCCTTTAAAAAGGGGGGGGGAGGGAAAAACCACCACACAACTTCAACAACCAATTTTGCTGAAGACTTTCCAACCAAACAAAAATATATTAAAAAAACAACCCAAAACAAACAAACAAGAGACACATACACAAACCTGTCTGACTCATCTGAAAATGCTATCAGCAGCCTGCTTAGCCTAAAGGCTTAAATCACTTAGGTGCAGCATGCCTGCGGAGACTTTCATTAGAATTGACATTTTGACAACTGCAAAAAGCCCAACAACAACCCAGCTCACAACATCATGGGCAGTTTAACAAATAATTATCAGCCACAGGACAAAGCCACCCAGGGAAAATGAAGTTTCACTCACCCCTCTTCTCCCCTAGGATGCAGCTGAATTATTCTATTAAAAAAATGATCAAGTGTTTTTCCTTGATTAATTGTAGTTGCAAAATTAGCTCAGGATTTTCAGCATGATACATTAGGAGAAGCAATCACAGTTGTGACCAGAGCTGGCCTGAGTGGACAGCAGGAGCTTCTATGAATTTGGAGGGATTTAATTCTTGGATTTCACATTCTAGGGATTCTGCTCATCACAAAGCTGCTGGTGGACCCTCTTTACCATGGAAAACATCCATCACATCAAAGGGAAGGGGAAGCACCTGGAGGACACAGCACATTTCCAGCTCCAGCTTGGATCATCCTGTCATCTTCATGGATGCTCAGGGAAGAGGCTTACAAGGGGTCAGAGAGAACTCGTGCTCTGGGACTTGGGGCCAACCTGCGCCACCTTGAGAGAACACCCTTGGATTTTCTATATTCAGCTAGAATCACATCCAAGAACTAGTGAGAGACTTCCCAAAGGCTTCAATAGCTTTGGATCAGAGAAACTCACATTTCCAGTGCCTCTAAAACAAGGAATTAAGTAACACTGGGAAATAAAGGGCTGGGAAGTGCCATTGCCTTTGCTGGTACAACATCATGCAGGGTGAGTCCATCTGAGCAGAGACCAAGTGTCATTACAGCTCCTGCAACAGCACATGCACACAAGTCCTGCTAGGGCTGGGCTGCATGAAACGCATGGGAGGTCCCACCTGCAGCCCTGCCTTCCAAGCTCCGATGTCCACCTTGGTAGATCATTGCTAAGATCACTTGCATTGTTACAAGGTGGGGTTGGGCTCTCACAATCAAGTGAGGGGACAAAGCTAACTTCCCTACAAACCTGGGGCACACAGGTCACCTCAGATGATTTTAGCTATCCCATCCCCTGAAATACCAGGTCTGACTTGCATACAGCTAAGAGCAGGGAAACCTCTGGCCAAGACTCCAGAAGAAAAAGGGTATCAGTTACTTTCTTCTATTATTATAATTATTGTTGCAAAAACAAGATTAAAAAAGTAATAAGGCCACCTCATGAGGTCAGAAGAATTACTCCTGATTCATGCAAGAATCACAGACTGGTTTGGGTTGGAAGGAACCTCAAAGTCCCCCCTGCCATGGGCAGGGACACCCCCCACTAGTCCAGGGTGCCCTAAGCCCCATACAGCCTGGCCTTGAACCCTGCCAGGGATTCAGGGGCAGCCCCAGCTTCTCTGGGCACCCTGAGCCAGGGCCTCCTCCCTCCCCAGGAAGGATTTCTGCCTCCCAGCTCCTCCTCAGCCCCACCTCCTGCATTCCCCTGGGCCTGGCCCTCCCTGCCCTTGGCACCAGCCCCTCTCCAGCTCTCCTGGAGCCCCTCGAGGCACAGGAAGGGGCTCAGAGCTCTCCCCAGAAGCAGCCTTCTCTTCTCCAGGCTGAGCCAGCCCAGCTCTCCCAGCCTGGCTCCAGAGCAGAGGGGCTCCAGTCCTCAGATCATCTCCGTGGCCTCCTCCGGAGTTGCTCCAACATTTCCATGTCCTTGTTGTCCTGGGGACCCCAAGCTGGATGCAGCACTTTCAGGGGGGTCTCCCCAGAGCAGAGCAGAGGGGGAGAATCCCTCAACCTGCTGCTGGGGATGCAGCCCAGGACATGGGTTGCATCAGCCATGGATTCCCTCCAGGAGAGCACACAGCCAAACTGCACAGGACGCAGGGACATGAGGAGTACCCATAATGCGTGAAAAGCCAGTTCCTACTGAAGCACAGCCTTGCATCAGTACTACAGTGAGCAAGGCTGATGCATCCCCCAGTGCAGCTCTCCAGACCATGCTTGTGAAACTTTTTAGTATCTACCATCATCATTTTCCCATGCTGCCTTTCCAGCCCATTGCTGCTACTCGCTTTGCAGCCATAAGGAACCTCCAGGATTTCATTGGCTTTTGGGGCCTAAAACACAACACCACTTTTGAGAAAAACAAGAAGACACCCAACACCCTTGCCTTAATCACACCACAAGGTGTAGCACAGCCTTTTGAAGACGCCAGCAACAGGAACCCAGAGATGCAGCACACATCTTTCCACACACGAGGTACAGGGTCACCCACCCCCACCACCTCCTGAGATCTGGGGGTGCTTCTTATTGGATTCTTGACACTTGGGGCTCCTGGGGTCAAGCAGTGTGAAACTGGGAGGATGTTCCTCCCTGCCCCAAGTGTGCTGCTAGCCATCTTGCTAAAACAGCTGCAGGAACACATCGTGCAGAATACGGTCTGAAAAAGGGATCCCTGGAGAAGTTGAGGCAGCAAGAGGCAGAGGGAAAGAAAAGCACAATGCTCAAAAAACCAAAATAGAACTTGAAATCATGAGCCTGCTTGTTATTTGGGAGGAATTTATCTTGACACAGAAAAGGGCAGCAAAGCCATCAAGATGTAAGGTGTGCCTATAGAGAAGAAAAGGTTAAGATTTTACTCTGGGAATACCACAAGTAGGAAGAGTGGGTTTATGATTCAACTTTTGAGCAGGCTGTGCCAGATCATTGCCTTGAAACGTATGGAACTCCACCCAAGGGAGAACAGGCAATCACAAGAGGACAGTATGGACGTGCAGGGCTCTGGCTGCAGTTTCACACACGACTTTAAGCCCCCCACCAGCTCACATCACCCAGAGCCTCTCATCCTTCCCACAGCATAAGAAGTCATTTTTTCCATTGCCTTGGTCCCTTTCCAAGGGGGACAGGGTGACACACACACACACACAACCACCAGCACTTGAAAGCTTCAGCCCAGGCTGGGGGAGCTTGTTGCTGTAATGCAGATAGAAAAGCCAGACTAAAGCTGTATTGTTTTTTTGCTTTGGGGTTTTTTTTTCCCCCTTCCTCAAGCCAAGTAACTCATGTTAATCTGCAGCTAAATCCCACAGTATAGGCAGCACTGCTGAAACCTGTAAGGAAATAATTCCTGTTCCGAGTGAGAAATAAGATCTCATCAACAACACTGTCTGAAGGAGGCTCAGGCTCTGGGAAAGGCACAGGAGACACCTTGTTTTGCACACTATTTCAAGGATGGCCAGAACTACAAGTTGCCCACAGAGGAACAGGCTGGTTTTCACAGGGTCATGTTTTATACATGACACAGCACAGCAGCTCCTGGAGCACGCTGCTTTGAAGAGTTATTGTTTATGAGTGTCTTATTTTAATAAACTGAAGCAAACAGGGGACACAGTATTCCCAGCTCTTGCAGCATTCTCATATGATTTAAGATCAAAATAACCCGTGGGTGCACGGAGGCAAATCAAAGCCCACCCTTGGTCACACCTTGGTGCAGCAGTGGAACAGGACAGGACTCCCAAACCCAGCACCACATCTGAATTCTTCCTTTACTACTACACACTAACAAGAACAACCTCAGCAAAGTGCTGGAACTGCAAAAGCACCTCCTGAACTCAGACTGGGACCATTCACTCCTGAAGCAGCAACAGGGATGTGCTCAACCCCAGCGAGACTCTGTGTGCCAAGGTTCTACAGCCCTGGGCAGGAGCAGTTTCACCCAACTCCGGTACAGCCTTGCACTGCCTTGGCCTGCAGAAGGCCAATAAACTCTTCTCAGAGAAGGACTGGAGGCAGATAGCATGGCTAGTGGGACCAGGGGTACCCCAGAGAGCAGGAGAAGACTTTAGACAGACCCAGGACCTCTGTGGCCCTTGCTATTCTACCCAAGATGCTGGGCTTGGTTTTCAAGGAAATTATTCCAATATTTAAACTACAGGACTGCTATTTCTTTCTAATTAAGAGGAGTGAGAGAATGAATGGTCCTAGAGGCCAAGCCACCCAGTAATTACAGGTATGCTCAATGCAGAGCTCCCTGTCTCAACACTATTTTCCTGGCACTGCAGCACTGGCTGCCTTGACCAGTCATGCCCAGTCGCTGGGCTGGGAGAGGCTCTTTGGTTAATGGGTTCCTTGGAGTGAGATGGTGCCCACCACCCCAAGGGCATCTACAGCCCATGTGCCCCACTGCAGGGCTGGTAACAGCTCAGAGCCAGGCTTCACCCACTCACCTGGATCCAGAGCAGTGACAAACAGGCAGCCACAAGCACAACAGTAATAGCCAATGTCTTGACCTTTTAGATGTCTTTAAAGTGTCCATACACAAAAAGCCATGTTTTCCAACACCTGAGCTGAGAACTGAGACCAAAGGTCTTTGCTAGGGGAAAACTAGCCCCAACCTCTGACAAGCAAGCCATTTTCTCACAAAGCAGAAAAAGCAATGGTCATGATTAGAGGTCCCAATGAGCGCAGAAGCCTACCAAACTGCTCTTCTCCTTTGAACTTTGAGGTTATTAGCAGTGCTGAACTCAGCCTTAGTCCATCTTCTCCCACCTAAGTGACTTTTTATGAAATGATAAAGGGTTTGTCAAGCTCCTGGAAGACTCAGCCAAGCTCGCTCCTCTCAAAGCACAACCTCCATCCAGCCCCCCTCAAAAGAACTTCTTGCAATGAAAATGTTCAAGATCACTTGTCTGACCAAAACAGTCATTTAACCTCCTAGGTAAACACAGGCCAGGGAACAGTGTTTCTCTTCCCTCCCTTTTTTATTCTACAAAATAAGGAGTTTACACCCTGCTTTTAAGATCAAGTCAGGAGAAAACTGCAGAACACTTGAGGTTCTGTTTACTTCCTCACCAGAAGCACTCTGGGGACTTGTTGTGGTTAAACGTAGCAGGCAGCTAAAAAAACTACATCGTTGTTGGCTCACCCCCCTGCTGGGGTGGGGGAGAGAATCCAAACACACAGAACTTGTGGGAGGAGATAAAAACAGTTTAATAGGACAGAAAAGGGAGAGAGCAGTGATAGTGCTGATGAAAGAATACACAAAATGCAAGTGATGCACAGAACAATTGCTCACCACTCACTGACCAAGGCCCTGCTAATTCCCAAGCAGTGCCCCAGATCACACATTGAGTGTGATATCATATGGTATGGAATATCCCTTCTGTCAGTTGGGGTGAGCTGTCCCAGCCACATCCACCCCCTCTCAGCTTCTCACACACCTCCTGCAGAAAGCTCATGCCTCCTCTCCAGCCACACCCAATATGCCAAAGAGTCACTGAACCACCAGATTGGAAAAGCCCTTTAAGATCACCAAGTACAACTATCCTGTCCTATGCCAAACCATATCCCTAAGTACCTCATCTACCCCTTTTTTTAAACACACCCAGGGTTGGTGACTCAGCCCCTCCCTGGGCAGCCTGTGCCAGGCCCTGGCAACTCCTTCAGGGAAGAACTTTTCCCTCATCTGATCTGACCCTGCCCTGGTGCAGCTTGAGCCCATTGCCCCTTGTCCCATCTCCTGTCCCCTGGCTGCAGAGACCATCGCCCACCTCTCTGCACCCTCCCTTCAGATAGTTGTAGGCAGTGATTATGTCTCCCCTCAGCCTCCTCTTCTCCAGGCTGAACACCTCCAGCTCCCTCAGCTGCTCCTCAGAGGATTTACCCTCCAGCCCCTTCCCCAGCCTGGTTGCCCTTCTCTGGACTCATTCAAGGACCTTAATGTCCTTCTTATGGTGAGGAGCCCAGAAAGGAGAACTTCTCTGTAAACACAGCTTAGCAACAGCTACAACATCAGGGCATTATCAACATTAGTTCCACATTGGATGTGAAACACCAGCCAGGACCAGGACAGGACCTCACTTCTGCGCTCACACACAGACCAAAGATGACAGCACAGCAGATCCATACACCACTCTGATCTCTGCCTTTATCTCAAACCACCAGTTCACCCTCTGCCTGAAACAAACAGATTTCCCAGGGAGGCTCTGGACTCACCAGCACATTTTATTTTCAAAGGTCAGAAAAATATGTTGTGACAATAGGGATTTCATTAGTTTCCTCTTAGTTTCAGTTGGTCAGCAGGGACTTAAAGATCAGTCACACTCAGGAGCTTCCCTAACAACGCACCATTCATCTTATTTAGGCAGAAGGAAAGAGCAGTCATGGGAAACATCTCACCCCTTGATTTCCTGCTGAGCACAGCAAGAGAGCAATTAGCTAGGTGGTCTTTCCAACAGAGACATCAGTCCTGAAATGTCCCCACACACTCCAGCTAAAATTCTTGATGAATAGGACAGAGAGAGGAAGCCTGCTGCAGCCCATATCCACTTTCCAAGACCAGTGCTCCCAAATCCATAGATCAATCACAGCCAAGTCTGCCCTGAGTACCCCACCTACAACAATTTACTTGTCCAGTCACTGGGATCTGCTTGTGACAGAGATGTCCTGGGGTGCTGGGATTAACCCAGCTGCTCCTGACTACAGAGCTTTACATCCAAGTTTACAACTCTCAGGAGGCTGGTTCTGCTTGGAGGTAGTCATTCATTTGCTGAAGGAAGAGCTGTAGATGATGTTCATTTGCTTGCAGATGCTAGTCATTAGCTGAAGGACAAGGTGACAGGTGCAGCCCTTCTTTCATTTCAAATGTTTCTCAGTAAGTCTTGCAGAGCAGGCAGAGGGGCTTTAAGACTAAAATATCTTCCACATTGCATGGGATTGCATAAGGACATTCATATATTCATCTCCCATCTACTCTGAGCCTCCTCTGCTGCTGTTTCAATCATGGTTGCTTACAAGGTCATCTTAGCTGGGGAGAAAAATAATTTCAGTAGCACAGGCCATTCCCTCTTCAGCTTTAAAATATTATTTTAAATTTATCTGGGTTTAATAGATGCTTGGGATCCCATGGGGTCACATTTTCAAGTTTTCCCTCCTTCTGTGAGAAGAAAAGATCCTAAATCATCACATAACTGCAGGACTGAAGACAAAGGAACTCCCCAAGGTGTAGAAACCAGCCAAATCAGTTTAGGTCATGTACTCCATGGACTGGAGACAACTCAAGGAGATAAGAGAACAACATTCAAGTGAGGAGGTAATCTGAACTGTATCCTTGATTCCCACTTATCTCACCCTAGGGGAGCATCTTCCCCAAGACCAAACACATATGGGCCTGAAGCCATGACCACCAGCACTAAAAGGGAGCCTCTCACCCATTTCCAAGGATGTTAGCTCAGGTTCCTACCTAACAAGCTTCTGGGCAAGACAGGTTGTCGGTTTCCAACTCATTTTATCCTTCACCACAGCCTGAGCAAGCACAGGTCATGAAGTGTCAGAACAGGATTGGCTGGAGGGGTGGGAGGGAGGAAGAGGAGGAGGAGGAGGGAGGGCGATTTGCATTTTAATAGATACAGCAGCAGAAACACAGGCTTCAGAGATTAGGAAACAGGCGTTTTATTCAGAGCAAAGCAGGAGGCATCTGCTGGAAGCGTGGCACAGAAACGTTTAGCGTTGTAACTGTCAGGCTAATCTGACATGACACGCTGTCAGCCCCGGATCCACAGCTCAGATAAAGCTCCCATCCATGGAGCTCATCATCATAAACCTGAAGCACACCATACCGCTAACATACTCCCCCAACACGTGTGTCCCCTTTGGGGTCTTCCCTTAAGGCCATTCCTTACAGAGCCAGCAAGGGAATTTGGTGATTCTCCCTCCTTGGCTGTGGAAAGGAAGCGCTGTCAAGTTTAGTCTTCATAAAGAAGTGAACACACATCTGACCTACATAGAGCACACAGATGCAAGGAGCCACACAGAAATGCTCCAGAGATTTATTTTTTTATATTTAATTGCCAAAAAAAAAAATATTAACCACCACCTGCTTTGCCTGGAACCATGGAGGAAAGAGCTGGCTGCACACAGGAGCGCTGCACCGGGCCGGAGCTCCCTATCACCACAGCCGTGGGTTGGGTTTTTTTAACTACACCTTTCAACAGATGATTTTCAACTGTGCTTAAGACTCAGCTTTCATTATTTAGACTGAGAGCACCAGGTGCTGTGTGGGCACAAGTCTGAAGGATAGGTGTCCACCCCACAGGGCCCTCTGCAGCAGCTCAGGGTAGAAATACACAGGAGCAGAGCATCAGAGCTGTGAATTGGGCCAGAACTACATCACCCCCAGCATTAGGGCATCTTTATTTTAGATGTGCTGCATGCTTCTGCAGCACCCAGATGACCTGTTAAAACCCCAAGTGCACTAGGTGTCAGTTGCTCATAAGAGAATCCCAGAGCTTTGAGACAAAGGAGTAGGAAAAGAAGTAGGTGCAGCAACATTAAACAAAATTAAGACACTCCAGGCAGATCTGCTGAGCAAGGAAGGTGCCAGGCAGAGGGTTACTGCCTTGCAAGCCAGCGTTAAGCCTGGCACAAACAGCTGCTATGCTCCTGCACCGAGCTAAATATCACATGCCATGCATTCCCCAGAGTCCAGGCCTCCCTGCAAGAAAATCAGCTGTGGCAGGGTAAAGCCCCTTGGAATGGGAATTGGGGAAAGGCAGCAGGCTGGGAGAGCTGGGCACGTGAGACACCCGGCTACGTCACAGGCAGGGCTTTGCAGGCAGGTTTTGGGGCAGGAGAGGCAACAGAGCAGGGTAACCAACATCCAAGAGCACAAATCAGGAGCAAGGAGACCTGGCTGTGCTCCCAGCTCTGCTACAACCCAACATCAGGCCAAGGCACTTGCCCTCCTACCTTTTATAGATTTAGAGCAAAAACTGCAGAGCCACAACTGCTTCTCACCAGCTCCATGCACAGAGCTTCAGGCACTATTGTACTGCAAGGAAATACATCAGAGGCTCACCAGCAAGTCCTCTGTGATTTTTAACTCGTTGAAAAAAATGAGTATTCCCCCTCACCCACACAACAGGGAAAGGACAAACCCCAGGATGGTGGTGACTCTTGAGGGTGGGAAGCCTTATCAATACCTCCAGCTCTCCTTTATTCTTACTAGAAAACTGTAAACAAACAAAATTCAAGGAATAAACAAGAATAAAGCAAATTAATCAGTTCACATCTCTTATCAGCCAGATTTTAGTGTACTTGCTAGAGATTCCCCTTGCTCGTGACTGAGGCTCTGGAGGAGAAACAAAGAGTTGATAAACTTCAGGAAAAATTTCTTTTCTGAAACTCAGTGATCTAAAGGCTGTTTTCCATCACTGCACAAAGCTTTCTCACTTGCATGACTGTAGGTCATGGAAACACCCAAGAAAAGGAATAAGAAAGTGCCTGTATTTATAAGATAACCCTGGGCTGCCTTGTCCAGCTGCGTTTTGCCCCAAGCCATGGCAACTCTTGAGCCCAAGCAGCCTGTTGAAGCACAGAATTCATCCTTTGCAGGGACTTCAGGAGGAAGGGCTCTGTGTAAACAGGCACTATTTACTCCCCATGCATCCTTCAGATTGACAGCCCAGCTGGGAAGACTTGGGGCAAGCTGCCACTCACTCCCCCCACTTCACAGGTAAAAGCCTCTGACTTGCTGAGCCAGTCTCCCATGCACCAGTACCTCACAACAAACTATAAAATGTAGATGCTTACACTGCATGCATAGCTAAAATGTATTCATTCTGAGGTCACAAGCCCTGTGTTATCCCCCTCTTGCAGAAATCAGTATTTGCAGAGGCAGACATCATCTGTGAGAAGCAGCCAACACTGGATGGTGACCCAACACCTGCAAATTGAGCTGCAGAAGGCAACAATGCTCAAAGCAGTGAATTCAGCAACAGCCTGGATCACACGCAGCCTCTTCCTCCACCACCCATCCCTTAGCACCCCCTCCACACACCAAGCCCCCCAGGAGCTCCTCTCACACACATCTACAGGAACAAAGGCCATCACACATCTAAATAACCAGCCAGCGACACTGCTCCTTCAGGTTAACTCAGGAAGAGGGTGGCATGAGCTGTCACCACCATTTAAGTGCCCACTACAAAACCAGGATCTGCATACATAAAGTAGCCATCAGAAGTGTGCAACAACGCTTTATTAAGTCTTGCTTCCTGTTCAGCTATAGCTTCTGGGTTTTTCCACACTGAATTAGCCACCTCCACTATCTCCTGCCTGCTTTATACAGGGTAAATGTTCTGCTGTTGAGAGAGCAGGCAGGTCTTGGTGCTCAAAGGGGACAGGAAGGAAGGGATTCAAAGCCACTTCTGTAATGCTACAATACCCAAGGACCTGAAACGAGGTTGTGGTGAGCAGGGGTCAGCCTCTTCTCACAGTTAAGTAGCAATAGGATGAGAGGGGATGTCTGCAAGTTGCACCAGGGGAGGTCCAGGTTAGAAATTAGAAGAAATTTCTTCTCAGAAGGAGTGGTTGAACATGGCAACAGGCTGTCCAGGGAGGTGGTGGAGTCACCATCCCTCAGAGTGTTCAAGGAAAGGTTGGATGAGGTGCTGAGAGACATGGGTTAGTGAGTAATATAGGTGGTAAGGGGACAGTTGGACTGGATGGTCCTAGAGGTATTTTCCAACCTTAATGATTCTGTGATCCTGCCAGCACTTACCAGTGCCAACCATCACTTCTCCGCTGCATCCCACCACCACCCAGCCAAGCCCTCCCATCCCTTCCTCACTGGGAAGAAAGAGCCCCAGCACAGGGAAACAAGTCCTTCTTTAGCAGGACACTCCTCACTTGACAGAGCACTGGCAGCCTTTAAATTAAGTAGCATTTGCCTTTAAATTAAGCAGCACTTTGGCTTTTTCCTTTCCTGGACCACTGCTGCTTTCCAGGCCGGGCTGGATCACTGACCCAAGAAAACTGGGAGCAAAGGGTGGGGACAGAGGCATCAGCTTATTTACACATCAGCTGAATGAGCTTTATTCTTCTGGACCATACACACAGCCTGCTCATTTGGGGAAAAAAGAGGTAGTTTAAGATACCTTTTGTAATGACTGCTGGCAGAACAAAGATGAAGGCCACAAGAGATGATCAATGTTTAAGCCCATCTTCAAAGTGATTTGGGGAGCTGCTGAAAATAAACAAGCCATTGGGGCCCAGGAGCCAGGTAAGAGCTGAAAAAGAAATTGCTTTTTTTTTTTCCTAGGCAAACAGAAGGCAGCTAATAGCTCAGTTCAGAGAGGCTGAGCTCTCTCCCCTTGCAATACGAGGGGGGCAAGAGACCAAATTTCATTTCTTCCTCACAACAACTTTAATTAAAATCATCTAAGCCCTTCCTGCCCCTCTCCTGCCATGAGGTGTGGTTCTGCTCACAGGAGGTATTAGCAAACTCCAGCTTATTAACGTGCCCTCCCTGAAAGTGGTGTTTATACCACAGTCAAGCAGCCAGGGAGCACATCTGCAGGGAAGCACTCTGCTCCTAATTAAGAGAAAAACCCACAAAGGCCACCTTTGATGTGTATCAGTGGCAGGAGTCACTCCCTGCGTGCTCATGAGGCTGCTCAACAACATCCACACAACTGCCTTGTCTCTAAATTGGAGAGACATGGATTTGATGGATAGACCACTCAGTGGAGAGGGAACTGGCTGGTTGGTCACACTCAAAGAGCTGTGGTCAACAGGGCTTGAGGCCCAAGTGGAGACCAGTGATGAGTGGCATTCCTCAGGGGTCAGTACTGGGACCAGCATCTTTGGACAGTGGGACTGAGTGCACCCTCAGCAACTTTGCCAATGACACCAAGCTGTGTGGTGTGGCCAACATGCTGGAGGGAAGGGATGTCATCCAGAGGGACCTGGACAGGCTGGAGAAGTGGGACTGTGGGAACAGGAAGTGCCAGGGCCTACACATGGGTTGGAATAATCCCAAGCACAACTACAGGCTGGGCAGAAAATGGATTGAAAGCAGCCCTGAGAAGGACTTGGGGGTGTTAGGAGACAAGAAGCTGGGGGACAGCAAGACAGTGATGTGTGTTGGCAGCCCCAAAAGCCACTCATGCCTTGAGCAAGTGATTCTGCTCTGCTCTGGGGAGACCCCCACTGCAATGCTGCATCCAGCTGGAGAAGGTGTCCAAAACAAAAAGGGGACATGGAGCTGTTGGAGCAACTCCAGAGGAGGCCATGGAGATGATCCAAGGGCTGGAGCCTCTCTGCTCTGGAGCCAGGCTGGGAGAACTGGGCTGGCTCAGCCTGGAGAAGAGAAGGCTGCTTCTGGGGAGAGCTCTGAGCCCCTTCCTGTGTTTTGAGGGGCTCCAGGAGAGCTGGAGAGGGGCTGGTGCCAAGGGCAGGGAGGGCCAGGCCCAGGGGAATGGCCTTCAGCTGCAGGAGGGCAGCTGAAGAGGGGCTGGGAGGCAGAAATCCTTCCTGGGGAGGGGGAGGCCCTGGCCCAGGGTGCCCAGAGAAGCTGGGGCTGCCCCTGGATCCCTGGTAGGGTTCAAGGCCAGGCTGGATGGAGCTTGGGGCACCCTGGGCTAGTGGAGGGTGTCCCTGCCCATAGCACAGGATGGCATTTAGAGGGTTGAAGTCCCTTCTGACCCAAACTATCCTATGATTAGCCTCACAGGGCATTCTTCCAGTGGATTTTACTATCAGATTTTCTTCTCTTCATTATCTGCACTGTGCAAGTGCCACAATGCTCCTGGGGGTAAAGAAAGGACTATGGCTGCATGAGATTAGAGGTACCAAGGGGGTTTCAGTAGTTTCATAAACATACAAATTTCAAAGCCAGTTCCATGTTCTAGGTCCCCATGATCTGACCTAGATCAACCCTGTGCCTGCACAGAGGTGCACTGCCTGCAGTGATGTGGACAGGTCTCTCCATGGACTTGGGTACCATGCTGGGGGACAACATATGTGGCCTCTCAAACCCATCACAGATGTGGCAGTGTATGTTCAAGCCAGAGTTTTACTGGCCTATTGAAATGTGTGAGCATGGAGAAGAGGTGTACACAAGGTGAAGTTCTGGAATAAATGTTAAAATAGAGAAATAAAAAAAGTCTAAGTTGCTAGAGGGGCTCAGAGGATTCCTGCAGCTCTTCCCAACCCCCCAAAGCAGCCCTACAGAGCTGGTAAGAGCTGTCAGCACTGCATGCTGCTGCAGAACCAACAGTCACAACCACATACATGTTTTACAGGCAGCCACTGCTCCAGGGACAGAGACCAGCTGTTGAACCAGTAAACCACCACCACACCACCCTTCCAGCAGGGACGTGCTCAGTCAGGTCACACAGCCCATCAGCCCTACGTTATGTCCCAGAGCATCTCAAATCCATCTAGAAAAGCCAGAACATTACATCAGAGGCTTCAGGGAGCCTTGCTCCTAAATGAAGCCATATGCCCAGTACCAGCCACTTCTGATTTCTACCCAGGGGCCACATCTCAGACACGAGAGTCACCTTGAAGTCTTGGAAAATGCAGGATGCAACTAAGAGAGAGCCAAGGCCAGGCAAAAGAGGTAACACAAACAGCCAGCGCTGCCTGCCAGCTGCCTGTCACATGATAGCCACAGAAGCAGTTGCTGCCATGCCACCCCCCACAGGGCTGGGATCCAAAACCTCTTCGTTTGAGCACCAGGTTACCCTTACTTCTCCAAGGCAGTGGGCTTCAATCCCAAGTTCAGTTCATGCAGACATCCAGGCAGAGGTATTTGCTCCCTGACACAACCGGTGCTCCCCACGTCCTTGCAAAGGAAGGACTTTTCCTCACAGATGCTCCCAAGAGTTTTCCAAACCAAGTTTGCTAAAGGCAGAAAGCAAGCATGTGATTCAGACTAATAAGGACATTGAGAGCCTAGGTGGGGAGCATCAGCAGCTGCCTCTTCCATCCACCTTGCCAGTGTAGTCCTCAACTCCGGAATTCATTCATTAACATAAATAATAGCATTGACCTATTCCCCGCTTCCAGACAGTCCACTACCATCATTTCCACATCACCTTCTCCAGCAGAACCTGTCACCCTTATTTCCATGCTTAAGTACCCACATGGAAGGACTTTCTCCCTCCAAGGCAGGGAGGATGCAGCAGGAGCCACTTAATCTAGACACAGCAGGAGCTGGAACTGCACAGCCTCAATTACTGTTCCTGCTTATTCACTTTGCCTGCCCATTCTTACTCTGCTTGTAGGAGCAATCAGAAGACAAGTTCACACTCAGTCCCACTGTGGCTGTTTGTTGAAATATGAGCTGCTTGCAAGAGTGTCAGCTAAAGCCACACCACTTTTCAGCACCTGTCACTGGGTACCACCATACACCACAGCCAGACCACGCTACAGGCTTCACCTGGGCATCACTGAATCCAGGCAGACAGAGCCCAGAGGTGCCTGCACTATTTACCTTGTTCTTGTTCTCTTAGGAAAAAAACACCAAGTAAAACCCCACCAAACCCTGGAATGATGTTTTCTATTTTAAAACCAGACTTTTTGGAACAAAAAAAAAAAGAACATTTGTTCAGCATCACTGGCAAAGTCTAGAAATGGACATTCAGTAAAGAAAACTCTGCTGCAGGTGCAGAAATGCTTCTGAAAGCAAGTCTGGCATCCTGCTGCTCAGCTCCAGCATCAGGTAGAAGCAAAAGCTCAGAAGCCCTTAAATCAATGGGGGGCCTTCCCTGCAAAAGCAAGGCCAAGTCTTGCCTCAGGAGCACCTCCTTGGCACATCTCATTCTCAGTAGCTGGTTTCAACATATTTAAGATTTGATTTAAAATATATATACATATGTATATTTAGGTGCCAGATGCAGGGTTCACCCGCTTCCAGAACAGCCATAGCAGCTCATCAGGCCTCCCGGGAGAGGGCACCTCTACCCCCAGGTCCCTTCATGCTTGGGGGATCCAGAGAGACCTCAATGAGCAGCACAAACATGGCTGTTGCATTACAAAAGAGCTAGAGGGATGACTCACAGCTCCCTTCAGGCCCTTCCTTGGATGCCCAGGGCAGAGCCAAGCACAGCAGTAGTAGTCTCAGGTAGGGAGCTGACTCCAGGAACACCTCCTGCCCTGGCCAAGCAGCTCTGGGCACTTCACAGCTTTAAGATGGTCAGATTTAAAGACAAAAACTGTTCTCATTTTACTTAAGAAAACGAAGTCACTACAATACTCCCAGTATTTCACCTTTCTTTAAGGAGGATCTCACCAGGAGCTTATAAAAACTACAGATCACGAGCGATGCACTTCACATCTGTGCTCCAGCTTCAGCTGTCCCATCCTGCACACCATCCCCATCTCTGGCTCCACAGAAGGAGCTTCTCATCTGCTAGCAGCCTGGCAACAACAGGACACTATTTCTGATAGTTTTAAGCTGCAAGACACCACGAGAAGCCACAGAAAAGCTTTAGGTTCACTAGTTGCACGCGTACTTCTCACCCTCACACAGGCTGAGGATTTCCTGCCAAAGCAAACACTCTTCACTCACTGTTAAGAGCCTTGGCAGTTCCAGCATCCTAAATGCAAAGCCAGATGTTACCATCAGATTGTAATTCTGCTCAGCAATGGTTCTGAGCCAATCCCTGCCCTGGTGTCACCTCAATCCTGCCTTTTATAAAGCACAGATAATTAATTTTATATCTGAGTCAGAGCTAGCAGACACCTGACCTTCCAATTAAATATATACTTTAATGTGAGACCCACACGTGACATCACCCACTCGAATCTAACGGGTACACTGGGACTGGGGGCAACAATAAGAGAGGCAGCCTGCTCCACAGAAGGCAGCAGCATTCCTGTGCACAACAGCAAGATCAACTTAATCACAAATGACAACTTCTGAAAGCCTTTACTTTGGATTCATCCTTGGCATTTTTCTAGGCCAGCTGGAAAACAAAAGCTTTGTCTTCTTTAAATGCAATTGCCTGAGGCACCTCTAAAAAAAAAAAATAAGGAAAAAAAAAGTGACATAACTCAGGTCTGAAAAATGCCTCTGGGTTTCAGATTCTCCTAAGAGGCTCTTTGCTATTCAGCCTGATTCAGATTACCCAGATCAGCATGAATGCTGCAGATTTAGCCTCGGCTACCAGCACAGGTATAAAAAGCACCCAGTTAGGATTATTTTTTTAAAACGATTCAATTAAAGCTCTGCAGTTATAAAGAGAGAACTTGGTATTGATCCAAATAGTTCCTCCCTCCCTCTTCTCTGGTAGGTTTATAAACACTCTCCGATGACAGTTTATTCTGGATTTCACTCCATGCTGCTTCTTTGAGATATATATTTTTTTTCCCCAGCATGTTTTTCTTGCTGCGTGTTTTTCAGCCTTCCCATCACAAACACCAAGCTGTGAAATGAACCAGCAACTTCTTTTGGAATCAAAACTCTGGCCCAGAATTGAATTCCTTGTTTCTTTCCCCCCCCCCCGCCCCAAACCCCCTTCGTTTCAGTAGCTCTGCAAGCGATGCCTCTGTGGTTCTTCAAAGGCAGAGCACAGCCCTGCACCAGGCAAGGGGTAGCTGAACAGGCAGGGGAGGAAGGAAGAACTGCAATTCTCTTCAAGACAGACACAGCTATTTCTAATAGCTGTAAATAACATCTTGGATAACTCTCCAGCACCTCTAGCGCATCTGAAAATTTTATATCCACAGGCAGTTTTCTCTGAGTAGATGCAAGTTTACTTCTAGTGGGAAACTCCTTATGCAGCCATCAGCAAAGAACTCAAGGAAAGAGAAACCCCGTTGCTTTTATTGAATGATCAGGAACAAGGAGAGTGGAAAGCTCTGTTGGCACTGGGAACACTTCAGTCTTATTTTTCCAAATGATCAAGTCCCATCACTTATTCCGCATAAATCATTTTCTGTCAAGAGCTTTAATCTTCTCTTTGAAATCCCTAAATAAAACATCCTTCCAAAACTCACTGACTGTTATTTGCCTTTTTCTAAAGAAAGTTGTTCTTAAGGGACCCACCTTCAGCTCTGCCATTCCCCTGAAACCCACCAACACCACGAGCCTGTGGAAGGAAGTGTGGGCAGCGCTTCACAGGCACAAACCGAGGAGCATCCGTCCTGGCTTTCTTCACAGGGGGTGTGTTACCACACACAGCCAAGCCCAGCGCCCCTCGCTGAAAACAAGAGTCATAAAACGGCTTATGTGAGCAATAAACCTTGTGACAAGCTGTCACTGAAAGCCAACAGCCTGTAAAAGATGTTACGGAGCCGCGGTGTAACAGCTGAGGTTTTGCTCAGACACAGGGTCCGTGCCTCCCTGGTCACCCAGGAGGATGAGGAGGCAGCAGCCCTTCCCTTGATACCAGGTCAGCACAGGCTCATCTGGGAGCCGCTGGCTTTGCTTAGCAAACACACTCCTTCCCTGCCCTTTACCTTAGGAGGAAATAAGACAAAGAGCCCAAATCAGAGCAAACTATGGAATTAAGGACAGGATGCGGCACAAGGGAAAGCACCACCTCCACCTTGCCCAACCGAGAGGCACCTGTAGAAGAGATCCAGCTTCCTCTTCACAACAGAGACCGTGCAGAGGTCCTGCCACACAGCCCCACACCTTCCACCTCACCCAAGGTGACAGCCAGCGCTGCTCAAAGCCAAAGAAAACAGGCTCAGCCTGGACACTGAGGTCCACAGCAAATACCAGTCCGAAAGCTGGCACCGGCCCTGCCAGCTCCGGGGAGCAGCCAGCAGCGGCAGACACACACTGCCCTCATCGCTCCCTTGCCAGCCTGGCGAACACCGACCATCGAGGGTGTGTGTGTGTATATATATATATATATATATGTGTGTGTGTATACACACACCCCTTACAGTATTTATTAGCAGGGGAAAGGCAACAATCACTTCCTCAGTATGAAATAAGGGGGGAAGGTGTCTTCGTTTCTGGCCCCGAGAGTAAAAGCTCAAGCCGACCGCGATGCTTTCGACTGCAGGCTCCACTGAAGTGGGACCAGATGAGCTCCCGGAGACCGAGCGGCTGCGGGAAGGCAGGGAAGCCCCAGGAGCCTGCAGCCGGGCACAAGCTCCTTCCCTGGCTTCCCCAGGCAGCCCGTCTCGCTGCGAGCCCAGAAGCCGATCAGAGAATCGTACTCGGGAAGGTAAAGGCGCACATCCACCCCGTCCCCTGCCAGGAGACGTAGACCTTGGCCGGCCGGGCTCTCCCGCCGTAGGAGACCGGCCGTAGGACCACCCTCGGGAACGCAAAGCCACAGCCCAGCCTGCCCGGCGCACGGGTGACCGAAGAAGCCTGGGCTAGGAGCTGTTCGGCCAGCTCGCTCGGCACCCGCCGAGATCACCAGCCCGAACGTAATCGCGACAGGGAGCACCAGCCGCCCTCCGGGAGAGATGCCCCCGGCCGCTCAGGCCGAAGCCCCCAGGCTAAGGGGGACAAGCCGCTGGGCCGGGCGGTCTCCCCTCCGCTCGGTTTTACCGGCACGGAGCCTCTGGAGCAGCCTCCAGCCCGCCCGGAGCACGCTCTCCCCGGGGAGCCGCTCTCCCAGCGGAGCCGCACACCGCGGGGCACCCAGCAACTCCTGATCGTGTCTCTCACTCCGCCGACACCCCCCGCGACCGAGCCCCCGCCCAGCACCAGCGCTACAAGTGTCCCGAGCACCTGGGCGGGGGGGGGCGGGGAGAGGGACCGGCACCAGCCGCCGCAGCCCCACGGCGGAGCGGAGCAGAAGAGGGGGTCAGCCCCCAGAGCCAAACCCCGGCCCCGCGGCCGGCACGGGACCCAGCACCCGCTGTTAAACGCGTAAAGTTTCCCGTCCCGCAGGTGCCGGCACCTCCGAGCTCTTCCCCCCGCGCCATTAAAAGGGGGGACGCGGATCGGGGCGGGAGGGGAAGGGGAAAAAAACCCAAACAAGAAAAAACAGTGACTAGCGGGTAAAGGGGGAGACCGAAGGGGAGAATACCCCAACACCCCCTCACCCCCCACCCCCCAGAAGGCAGTGACCGACTCGCAGCTTCACGCCCGCTGCCAGCGGAGCCCAGGACACGCTCCGTCCCGTCCCGCTGCGGGGCACGGCCGGGAAGGAAGGAAGGAAGGAAGGAGCAGGAGCACTCACCGAGCAGACGGCGCCGGAGGATGGCGATGAGGACGGAGGGACGAGGCGCGGAGCAGCGGCCCCCGCGCAGCCCTGCCCGCCCTCGCCCCGCGGGAGCCGCCGGCACAGTGCCGCACACCGCCCCGCCGCTCCGGCTCCTTACCGCCGACCGTACCACGGGGCCGCGCCGAGAGGGGAGGGGAGACACGCGGGGCAGGTGGGGGACCCACGCTGGCAGCCGCTGGTCGCCCTCGTTGCTGCCGCGGCACCGGCTGAGCAGCTTCGGCCTGCGGGGCTGAGCGGGGCTGAACCGCCGAGCCTCGGCCGGGGCAGCGTCGCTTCCCCGCACACCCCCCCCGGCTCCCCTCCCGCTCTGCAGCCGGCGCGGTGGAAGAGTCCGGCGCGGGGCGGGGAGGGGTGGGGGGAGTGGAGCGGGCGGGGCGGTGCTGGGCGGGAGCGCGGGGATGCTCCGGGCGGTGGGGCCGGGTCCCGCGGCTCGAACCCCGGCGCAGCCGGTCCCACTGAACTCTCGAGCAGCGCTCGCTCGTTGTTCAAACAGGGCTCAGCTCAGTCGCAGCCGCGGCTCGTACCCGCAGACCCTCCCCAGCCCGGGGAGCGCGGCTCCGGAGCCTGAACCCGGCCAGGATCCGCGGCGGGGGCCGGGGCTGACCCTCCCGCTCCGCCGCCCGGTCCTGCTCGGGAGGTGCCTGGAGCAGCCCGATTCTCAGCTTGGCTCCTCTATTCGGTGCCCGAGTGCCCCTCGCGCTCACGGGCAGGAAAACATCTCTCTCGGGAATGCGATGCTTTCCCAGCGAAACTCGTGTCCAGCGTTCCATCCATCGCTCCGCAGGCGCCTGGGAAGCCCAGGCTAAGAGCCCTGGCAGCCGAGGGACAGACAGACACACGCAGAGACGTGTGTGAGCCGGGGCGGGCTGACGGGGTGCCCAGCAGGTTCCCCACGCTGGGGCACGGGGCGGGCCTGGCCCAGGGGAAGCACGCTCAGGCCAGGGGGACATTTACTGCGCATGATGGTGTGGAACAGCCCCCCTGCAGCGCGGTGCTGGGGGGCGAGGGCCCCCTGTGTCACCACCCATCCCAGTCGTCATGCTCACTGAAAAGCTTGGGCACATTCCCCTTCAGATGTCTCTGGGACAGTGCCACAGCACAGGTGATTCACTGGCAACTGAGGCAGAGACAATTCCCCGTGAAGACGAGTGGACTGTTGGGTGGATAAGGAATTGGTTGGGTTGTCCCATCCAAAGAGTAGTTGGCAGTGGCTCCATGTCCAGATGGAGATCTGTGACAAGTGGTGTCCCTCAGGGGTCTGTACTGGGACTGGTATTATTTAATATTTTCATCAATGACATTGATGGTGAGGTTGAGTGCACCCTCAGCAAGTCTGCAGATGACACTGAGCTGAGTGGTGCAGTCGATGCGCCAGAAGGATGGGATGTCATCCAGAGGGACCTGGAGAAGCTGGAGAAGTGGGCCTCATGAGGTCCCTCCAGGCTGGGAGATGAAGTGATAGCAGAGAAGGACTTGGGGGTCATGGCCGATGAGAAGCTTGACATGAGATGACAATGCGTGCTCACAGCCCAGAAGGCCAATTGTATCCTGGGCTGCATCAGAAGAAGAGTGGCCAGCAGGTTGAGGGAGGTGATTCTCCCCCTCTACTCTGCTCTCATGAGACCCCTCCTGGAGTCCTGTGTCCAGTTCTGGAGTCCCCGACATAAGAAGGACATGGAACTGTTGGAACAGGTCCAGAGGAGGGCCACAAAGATGATCAGAGGGATGGAGCACTTCTCCTGTGAAGACAGGCTGAGAGAGTTGGGGTTGTTCAGCCTGGAGAAGAGAAGGCTCTGGGGAGATCTTACTGTGGCTTTCCAGTCCCTGAAGGGGCTACAGGAAAGTGGGGCAAGGCCTGGAGTGATAGGACAAGGGGGAATGGTCTTAAATTGGAAGGGGGCTGATTTAGATTGGATATTAGGAGGAAATTCTTCCTATAATGTTGCCTCATCCACTACGAGGGTGGTGAGGCACAGGAACAGGTTGCCCAGGGAGATGGTGGATGCCCCATCCCTGGAGGTGTTCAAGGCCAGGTTGGATGGGACCTTGAGCAGCCTTGTCTAGTGAGAGGTGCCCCTGCCCATGGCAGGGGGGTTGGAACTTGATAATCTTTAAGGTCCCTTCCAGCCCAGACCATTCTATGATTCTCCAAGTATTTATTCTCCATTGATCCCAACACAACTACAGTGGTATTTAAGCACTCAGTTACACAAACCTGCCCAGGGTAACACTGTCCTCTGCTGAGGCTGGTGGGAGTGATGAGGTGCTCAGAAGAAATCTCTGAAGGATGGGCTGTGCAGGAGGAGGAGACCCCTTAATAAAGTAAATGCTTTTGCCAGCATCAAGACCTGACTGGCTGTGGTCTAGAGGCAAGAAACACCTGAAATCCAAATACCCTGGCCTGGGCTCCCTCCCTCCTCCAAAAGCAATCTCCTCCTTGGTTTCACTTCCCATGATGAATCACCTCAGGGTGGGTGGTGACAGTCACAGCAGTCCTGTGCTCAGCGTGTCCTGGGCAAGGTGGTCTCCGGGTTTCCTTCCAGAAGGAGAAGGATCAAGGGGCCCCAGGTTACAAATATCACAACAGCAGTTCAGAATAATTCAGTGATATCTTCCCAGCATTGGGACGTTCAGCTTTCTGACCAAAAGCCACCACAAAAGCCCCAGTAACACCTGTAAACTTCTGCACAAGCAGGTGCTTCTCATATTAGCCCAGAATTAAGTTTTCATCAAATCCCACTTTTCCTTAAAGTCCTATTTATTATTGCTTAACAATCACTTTGGAGTCTATGGGTGGGAAGCAGTACAAAAGCCTCTTCCATTATTCATTAAGGACAAATGATGCAGGGGTTTTGTGAAGGAAGAGACAGAACATCCACTCTTCTGCACTTAGAACAAATATCCCTTATTAACAGCTCTGCAGAAATGTGCCCCACGGAGAGCAGCAGCTTGGATGCTTTTAAAGTTAAGTCTCTTCATCACAAAAAGACTTATTCCTGAGCAGGGATCCTGGGAAATGTTTTGGTTTGCCCTTTTTCATTTTTTAAAACTGTTTAGATGATTGCTTTTTGGGGATGTCCCCTTCATGGGATGGGAAAGTAAGGTAGTGGTAACCCTGGGGACTGAGGTTCTGGCATGAGAATAAAAAGCTGCAGCTGCAGAGCAAACCTGCAGCAGGTTTGGGGAGAGGATTGAGGAGAGCGCTGGCTGGACATGTTCCTGGAGGTCTCATCCACCCTCCTGTCAGTCTGTGCAGCTTACTCCAGTTTCACACCAAGTTTCTTGTCCCAGAGTGTTTCTTGGCACAACTGTATGTGCCGTTCTGGGAGGGGTTGGCTCATGCCAAGGAGAGGGAGCAAGCATCGTCCCCTCTGCACTGACCACGCAGCCCCATCACTGTCCCCATCCTCGCTGCCCAGCCACTCTGCTCCCTGGGTTTGCTCACTCCCAGTGGCACCCCAGCCCTTGGCAGCAGAGCTGATCTCCATGCTGTGTTCAGGGCTTTGCATTCGTCCTTGCTGGATGGCCTGAGGTCCCTGTGGCCCTTTCCACCTGCTCGTGCAGCCCGTGCCCAGCACCAGCCCTGCCCAGACCATGTGTCTGGGGCCATCTGCAAACCTGAGGGAGCGTCTTGTCTGCTCCTCAGGTCGTTGGTACTCAGACAGGTCAGAGGGGTCTTTCCCTTTGTAAGGGGAGGTACTGCCCCTTGTAACTGGGCTCCAGGTCACACATGACCCACCCCTCGCCTCCTTGGAGCCCAGCCGTCCAGCCAAACTTTCATGGCTTCCAAAGCCACCCACACTGGCTGCCATGTCCCAACTTGGATGCCAGGATGCTGTGGGAGACATGTCCACATCTCCCAGCCCCAAGGTAAATGGGGTGGTGTGGGACCCCATATAGGGAACCACAAATGATGCTT
This sequence comes from Hypotaenidia okinawae, assembly GCA_027925045.1. NCBI lineage: Eukaryota > Metazoa > Chordata > Aves > Gruiformes > Rallidae > Hypotaenidia > Hypotaenidia okinawae. The sequence goes on from BSDF01000016.1 coordinate 14,706,466, forward strand.
CCTATCTGTCACTGCTCCTCAGGTGGGCAAGAAAAGGTGGCTGGGGGAACTTGGACCTCGAAGCTGGGGATCTGCTGTTCCCCATCCGTTGGTCTGTCTGCTGTGCCACGCTCCAGTCTTAAGGCTGAAGGACTTACAGAGTTTTGCTGTGTCCCGCTGTGGAGAAAGGGCCCTGGGGTACAGCACAGCTCCTCTGGCTGTGCCTGGTGACAGGGTCTGTCCCTCCAGTCCCTGAAAGTTGTCCTTGAGGGTTTAGGCTGTGAAATTCAGCCCTAGAAGAAGACAACATGGGGCTGTGCACGGCTGCCTGCAGAGTCCCTGACTACTGACACCATTGCTGGAAAAGCAGGTGCTGGGACCCCATGAGTGTCTGTGGGGGGTGGATCTAATCCTGGGGTTTCACAGCCAGCAGAGCCTGCCCATGCCTCAGTTTCCCAAACCTCCTTGGCCTGTTCTCTCCCTGTCACCTCCTGCCCCTGCCACCCAACTTGGAAAAACGGGGCAGAGCAGCAGTGATGTCCTTGGGAACTGGGGGTCATGTGGGGATGGTGGGTGCCAGCCCAGCCGGAGGGTAGAGTGAGTGGCGACCCACGAGGCTCAGAGATGGGCTGCAAACAGAGCACGCTGCTTGGGGAGCTCCCCGGGTCACAGTGCAGCTCCCAGAGCTCTTCTGAGGGGTCACTGCCTGCCAAAGTGTCCTGAGGAAACAAGTGATGCTGTGAGACCCCTCTCTGACTCCTGATGAGATAGTGGTCCCTGGAAAGGAGGTGGCAGGTCCTTTTCATTGAGGTGTTTGTCCAGGATGCTCTGTGTGTGGCTGCCAACGCTCAGGTGTTTAACCCTCTCACCCCTTTCTCCCTGTCGCCCTGATTTCGATCTTCTATGTTTGATTTTTGTGCTGGGAGATGGAGAAATGCCAGTGGTTTTCTTTCTTTCCCCTTTTTCTATGTTTTTAATGAATTTTTCATTCTGTTCCACCGGTACAGAAGGAATAACAATGAAGCAACAGTGTCAACACAGAGAGAATTTTTCTCCAAAGTCACACTGTGGCAAATCTGCAGCTACAATAACAGATTTTATGAATCCCACTGAAGAGAATTGTCGTGGAGGGGGGGGCAGGGGGGCTGCATCTCAAAGGCTCCTAAGTTATTTGCTCTTTCCACACTGTGAGGCCGTGTTAGAAGCAGCTATTTAAGGAACAAGAGGGGGAGGAAACAAGGGATCCCTTTGCACAAGCAGATTTCTAACAGCAGAGGAACAAAAGATGTATGGGTGCTTTATGATGTTTATATAAAATGAGTTGCCTAAAACGGCAGGTTGCTCCGGGAGGCGGGAGGGATGCTGCTGGGGCTGGGCACCGCAGCTGGGCTGAACTCCCGCTCTGCAGCGGCTGCCCCAGTTCTGGGTATGCTTCCACATCCAAGCAAGGGCCTCTCTGTGCTTGTGTGGGATTTTCCAGGAGGTGTTAACACCAATTTGTGAGCTCAGCAGGGTGACAGAGGCAGGTGAGCGGTGCTGACCTCAGAACTTACCGCTGCCAGGTTTCTTTTTCCATCCCATAGAATCCCAGACTGGACTGGGTTGGGAGGGACCCCAAGGATCACAGAGCTCCAACCCCCTGCCACAGGCAGGGACACCAACCTCCAGGCCTGGAGCTACACAAGGTTGACCAGGGCCCCAGCCAACCTGGCCTTGAACACCCTCAGGGATGGGGCACCCACCCCCTCTCTGGGCAGCCTGTTCCAGCCCCTCACCACTCTCTGTAAAGAACTTCCCCTAATATCTCATCTAACCCTTCCTTCTCAGAATCAGCCTAACAGCAATGAAAGGTTGTTGGAGGGGCGGTTGCTGGTGCATGTCCAGCTTCATGTGCAAAGAGGGTAATTCAGTGAACACTGTCTGAAAAAGCTGATGCCTCTAATGTGGCCGTGCTGGATCCACACAGCCGTTGTCCTGGAGAAGGGCTGTGTGGTTCATGCTGGTCTCCTGCACAGAGCTGCTTCCATGAGTGCAGGAATTCCAGCACGATGGGGAATTGGTGCTGGCAGTTGGTTTTTTGTTCCTCTCTATACACTGTGTCTAGCCAAGTGCCTTTTCTTCCAGGAGCCACACTACTACATGTAGCTGGAGAAGGTCTGAAAACAAAACCTGTGCTTATTTTCATGTGTTTTCTCACTGCTGTCAAAGTGAGGAAATCAAAGATACAGCCTTAAGCACTCACACCACCTCACCCAGGATCTGCAGCAGCTCCTGAGCTGTGGATGCAGGAGAGCACAGGCAGGATTGCCTCTAAAAAGAAAGAAAAACAATGAACATGACAGGGAGGGGGAGTGAATAAAGAACATTGCTTCCAAGGGTCATTCAAAATGAACCCCTTTGCAGGGGGTTAAGCCATCCAGCTGACTACATTTGCTTCCTGAAAACAACACACCCTCTGTCAAGGTGCTTTTTGGCCCAGAAACGCTACCTGGCTCCAATGGTGATACCATTTATGAGCTATCAGGTGAAGGTGACTGCTCCGAATGACTGTTCTGAGGGAAGGGAGCAGAAGTGCCTGTGACACATGGCCAGCACCTGCCAGGTAGCACTCCTCCTCCCTTGGGAACAAGCTCCAGTATATCTGCTGCCATATGGGTATCAGCAGCGTTTCCCAGATCCACGTTTCCTCTGTTTGAGTGCCTGACAGATGATGGAAGCACGAGAACAATAAAGACTAAATCTTATCTTAATAGTCTTTCATTATTAACTGTCTCCAGATTTATTCATCACTCAAGGAGGAAGAGACTGAGCCCGACACTGCTGGTGTGAACCCAGGCTGAGTTCTTGACTCTACCAGAGCTGCCTGAATTCCACCAGTGAGGTCTGGCCCTGAGGTTTGTTTCTCTTTCATCGCCTACACTGACTCCAGAGGAACACCAGCCCCATGCTGCTCTCACCATCTGCTGGCTCCTGGCTCTCAGATTCTTCTCCTGCCCTTGGACCCACCTGGGACATCAGCTGCATGGCAAAGCAGAGGCAGGGACCAGCTCCATCCCTCCTTCCCTCCATGCTGCCCCAAGCTGCTCCTGGGGAGAAGAGGGTGCACTGGTGGCAGTAGCTGGAAGAGCGTCAAGAGGCTGGATAACTCGATTCCCCATCTGTGTGCTTCTCTCTGCCTTTTCCATGCTCTAGGAATGGGAATGTGCTCCCATGATGCTGTATTTTCCAGTGCTTTATGTTTTGCCCTCCTGTATCACCAGCCATTTGCCCAGCAGCCCTCACCCAACTGGAAAAAGAGAAAGCTAGCAAGGCTTTTCTCACCTACCATAGGTTCCTGTGGGTAGATGGATCCAGTGGGTGCTGCCTGGGAAGATGGGGGAAGGACCAAACTTCTACCTGAAATGTAGGGGTGTCATGGTTCTGCCCCAGCTGAGAGCTGGGCACCACACAGCTGCTTGCTTGCTAAGGGGGGTGTGGAGAGGGGGAATTGGGGGTAGGAGGAAGGGGGGAAAAGAAAACCAGACAAACCAAAACCTTGTGGGTTGGGATAAGGATAGTTTACTGGGATAGCAGAGAGATAGATATAATAATAACAGGACTTTATAGCAAAATATATGAAATTGGTGATACACAATGCAGTTTCTCACCAAACTGCACAGCTCAGGCTGTGAGATTAGAGCCGTCCTGAAACCTGACCATCCCCAAAACTGTGTGTCCTGGAGCTGTGCTCTCCTCCCTGCACCAGCCCCCTTTATGCTGAGCATGATGTAATTAGCATGGAATAACCTCTTTGGCCATTTAGGGTCACCTGCCCTGGCTGTGTCCCCTCCCAACTCCCTGGGTGTCCCCCCTTCTTGTTAGCAGGGCAGGATGAACAACTGAAAAGTCCCTGACTGCTCAACAACAGCCAAACCATCAGTGTGTGATCAGCACTGTGTTATCATCCCAACTCCCAGACAGGGACCACATCATCTGCTAGAAAGAAAGTTAACTCTATCCTAGCTGAAACCAGGACAAGGGGGAGGAACTGTCAGCAGAGACAGGGTGCTAAAGCCCGGGGCCAGCAAACCCGCCTAGCCACCAGCACCACTGCTGAGGGCTGGCAAACCAGCACAGCAGCAGAAAGAGAAACACTCCCAGTGGCTCAGGGAAACGCAGATCAATGCCTCTGCAAAGCCCAGCGCCCCCAGCCAGTGTCTGCCCAACCATGCAGTACTTCTGCCCGCTGTATCTGTGGGATTGTTTCTCCAGAAAGATCTTCATTTGCGTTTCCTTTAGCACTCCTTCTGCTGGCATTCCCACCCCAGAGTTCCCCTTCATCGCTGGACCATGTCTGCCTCTCAGAGACCTGACACCAGCTGCCCAGCTGAAATCCCCCTGAAATACTTTAATTAAAATGGACATTAAGAGCTCACTCGTTCCAGCCAAAGAACATTAGGAAGAATTTAAATGAAGAGGTTTTTAAATCTGTGACATTTGTTCTAATGAGAAAACACTTTCTAATCCTGAGTGTCTCCTAATTCAAAACAGATTGGAAAGGCTGCAAGTGAAAACAATCTCTTTTTTTTTTTCCTCCTCCAAACAACACGTCCTGTAATTAGTAGACCTAACTGGCAACTAACATTCATCTTCTCCCTACAGCTTCCACATCAGCTTGGAAGCAGGCAGTGACAAGCGGTGTGTGGGTGTACCCACACATGTACACAGGTTTTGTTAGGACAGGTAACAGAACTCACAGAAATTGCCATCACTTCAAGCCCAGCATCTGAGGAGGAACCATTCCAGAGGGTGCAGAGAGCTCCTGGTCCACTTAATGAAAGGCATATTGCTGCTGAACGCTGAGGAAAAGCTGAGAAACAATCTGTTTGCAACAGAGAAAAAAACACACACTTCCAGTAATTTGTTGGAGTGGGACTATTTTTGTCTGAAACGCTGAGATAATGAAACGTAAAATAACAGTGGAAAGGAAAGTGTGAAGCCTCAAATGAGAGTGACTTGGGGACCAAGCAAACCATTTCAGGGAGGTTTTAGACAGATGCCAGAGAGATGAAAAACATTCCCTCTCTTTATGGTCTTTTTCACCATGGCCATTTCCTCTTTCCCTTACACCTCTCTAACAGGGTTTTTTTGCAAGCTCCTGTATTTGCTGATCTTCTGGGGACCAGGCCTGTCTTCTTCATGTGCATTTCAGTGCTTAGCACAACGCTCAGTGGGTTTTGATGGAGCCAGACTACCAAGAATAAACAAAAGGAGGGAACTGTTTTTTGTTAATCCAGCAGATTTGAAGGGGGGAAGAGAAGGCAGGCAAGCAAACTACATGTGAACATTGATAGCTCCTAAATTCTCTGTGCATTTCACAAATGAGAGTCCCACGCAGTGGAAAGGGCTTCTCCCTTGGTCAGCTTTTATTTGGGAATATTAACCCCAGCACAAGACAGTAAGGCAGAAAACTTGCTGGGTACTACTACTACTACTTACCAGGAATCCCAGTCACCCGTGGTCCTTCAGGACTTCATCCTTTTCCCTTGGCTAAAAGGACTTGACTGCACCAGCAGAAACCCTTAAAACATCAGCAGTCCACCAGTTCTCCCAGTCCATTCCATCCTGGGACAGCGACCTCCTGCCATGACAGCTTGTCCTGTTCTCTCTCCTGTGAACAAAGCAGTGGAGACCAGCCCTTGCTGGGCTGTGAGCAGCCCCTGCTCTGCCTCTCTGGCTCCACATTTTAAGGTCTGAAAGTCCCGTGACCAGAGGCAACACAGGGACCATTTCACAAGCAGAGCATCTACTCTGAGCTGTAATCTGGGGATTTCTGAATGAGGGCACAGTGTTCTGGTGTGTTCAGAAAAGCAGCCAGACACCAGCCTGAATCCAACTTCCCACCTCCTTCAGATCTTGCAGAAGCTGGCTCCAGCACTAACATTCACTGGCAATCTTATTTCTCTATTGGGGCAGTCAAAAAAAGAAATCTGGATATGAAGACCTGAATTGTGAAGTCTGGATCAGGATGTTTGTGGCACAGATCTGTCTTTAGTCCAATGCAGAGCACTACCTTCATTAACAGAGCAAGCAGTTGCATATGACATTACCTCATTTAAGCATCCAGATCTGGCTGGTTGCTATTATCAAACGGGTGCTGGTGCCAGTGGTTCCAGATGGACTGCATTTGCATTGCTTCTTGCTGGCTTTGCTGTAAATACACCAGCAGAGATGACAGCAGTATTTCTAGAAACACCTACTTTTAAGAGTGCATCAGTAACTTTGTGAAAGTTTCTTTGAATTCATCCTACTGAGTATTCGCTTTGGAAACGTGAAACGCTTCACCTGTGAGTCCAATTAAAACAACTTAGGCTTTAAAGCTTCACTACTCAGAGCCACCTTCTTGAAAGAATAATCCTGTGTTGGCATAAATGGATATAAATCAATGAAGATCAAGGGACTGACACTCGTTTATGCTCACTGACAACCCAACTTAGATCTCGCTCAGTAAATCACCTCAAATGCTGTGGAAAAACTCAGAACTGTTCTGAAACACCTGCAAAAGAGAGTCAGGAAATGTATCCCTTATTTCAGTGGGAATTGATTCATTGGAAATACAGGGCTCCTTGATTTCTGGATGAGGGACCTGTAAACATAAAGCATCTGCAGTCACTCACCTGTTCTGAAAATGGGTATATTGATTCTGCCTGTCCCTTCTGAGATCCTATCTGCACCTCCAGGCAGCACTGCTGCTGTCCTTCTAATCTTTCCTCCTCCTCTGACTCTTCATCACCATGGATGACCCACCATGAATAAAAGATTAGGATGTACCAGATTCAAACACAACCTTTGCTTCTGGGGTCAGTGCTCTAGCTCCTGAGCTCTTGGACAGGAAGGCTGTGGAGCCCAAAGGGTTCAGCTCAGGTCTCCGTTGTGTAGGGGCACCTCCAGTCACATCCTGCTCCAACTTAAGAAGGTAACTTCATCTCTGGGACCTAATGGGGCTGAGGCAATGCTGTGGAGGCTGTCAACTTTATCAAACAGATAATGGTATGTCACCAACAAATCCATAGGAGAATAGATGGTGTGAAGGAACAAACAGTGGCCAAAAGAAAGAAATGAAGAATCTCAATGTACAATTTCTGCCCAGCATTTCTTGTCCCAGTCTGTTCCAGCCCCAGAGAAAGGAAGGAGTTGGGTTGTGCCAGAGCAGCGCTGGACTGGGGAATGCAGACCTGGCCTTCCCTCCTCAAGTTTGTCCAGCACTAGTTTGCAGGCATGTGACATGATGCAAGGTTGGACTTGAGCTTGAGGCCATGCTGTTGATGCAGAGGGAGCTGTGTACGAGGCGTGAGCAGCATCCAGTGAGAGGAGTGAGCAGGAGCCTTTGGTTTGTCCCTGCCCTTGACTCAGTGGAGAACCTGCCCTCATAGCATGACCTGACTTAGTGAAGTCAGAGTCAGATGTTTTGAAAGCAGAAGAGGCCACAGATTGTCACATTTGATGTCTCATACGTCGCTGTATTGAGAATTGTGTAGGGTTAAACTTACTGCCCTGAAAACCACCTGGCTGAGAAATTTGCCTGGAGGAGAAGGTATGGAGAGAAGGTCTTTGGTCACCCCTGGTGATTAGTCTCACTTTTAAAACACACCTTGTTTCCTGCAGCGATTGTTTGTCTTACCTCTTACCTCAGTCAGACCCGTCACGAGCCCCAACACGCCCCAAGCCAACGGGCCATTGCAGCCCCCACCACCCTCACTGCTCCCATCTTCAAGCCATTTCAGTGGTTCTCCTCCGTGCACACTCTCCCCCTCTAACAAGCAGCCTTCCAAAGCCCTGGGCATGGTGCTGTGCTTAGCGCTGGGATTCCCGGGCGCTGCACACAACGTAAACCAGCCTGACTGAAGTTCCCACTCGACTCCCTGTTGAAACACCCGGTGATCACATTGTGAGCAGATAAGAACTGATTTTGAACAAACTGATTTCCTAGCAGTTTGTGCTCCAATTCAACACCCGTGCTGTTGACTGCTACTTTTTTTTTTCTGGAAGCAGCCTTCCAGAAACTGCTGGGACAGCTTACGGGCTGGGGTGGCACTCAAAACAAACAAGGATGGCAGAACTAGGTCTGCTGAAAGGAAGACACAAATGAAATTCACCTTCCAGCATTCACTGCGAGTGAGGCTGATCTGCATTTCTTATACCAAGTGAAAGCTACAGCTCAGATGCTAATTTTATCTTGTTGGCTTTGTAGCGTCCTTGATCTTCAAGAGAATTCAAAATAACACGTAGCAAATGTATAACGAAGCCGTTTGAGAGAAGAGACTGCAAAGTGCATGTCACTGCTCAGGGGAAAGAGCTTCTCTGCTTTCATACAGAGTATGAAATCAGATCAGGCTGAACCAATGGACTCTTCTACGCCTTGTCCTCACAACGGGGCTGCTGGGGAGACCAGGGCAGCTGGGTCTCCATCCACCCTACAAACCCATCCCTGGTGACAGTGTATAGGAAGGCCAAACCTATCTTCACCACCTGAAGGCGTGGAACAACAGGATCCCTTTCCTGAGCAGACACGGGTACTGCTCCTCAGGGACATCAGGGCCGCTTTGTGCTAAACATTGGACACGCCTACTGCCAGAGACCCTCTGCACCCTGAGCGTGAGTGCACAGTGCCACTTGTTGGGGCGGGGAAGGGCTGCTCCTCTCTCTGAGACAGGCAGTCAGTCACTCCTGCCATGGTCCCAGCCAACCCAGGGGAAGCAGACAGTCCCATCGCTGCTGTGTGCTTGCCTGGCTTGGGGGCATTTCCACCAGGAAGGGAAGCACAAGCCCAAGAGTGCTTTAAAGCACTAAGGGTCTGGAGTGCTTTAAGCCCTGCCAACAGCTTGTCAATGCAGCTCCTGAGCTCCTCTCCCTCTGCAGAGCTCCAGCTGAGGCAGGGGTTTAGCATCAGCTTCAGGGCCTGATGCTCTGGTCCCAGGAGCAGGATCAAACCTGCGCTGGACTGACTGTATAGATACATCTGCTGCAGTGGTCTTCAAGGCTTTTTAGTACAGCTGAACCCAGCTGTAGCGCAGGCAGAGGCCAGGTAATGGCAGGGGACGTCCTTGTCCCCGGTGCACGAAGAAATGAGGGCTCAGGCGGCAGCTCTCTCACTCAGGTGTTGCCTCCCAGGCAACGATTGCTGAGTTATTCCCCACAGAAAGCAAGTCCTTGCTTTGTGGTGGCTCTCCAGGTGTGGGGCCTGACTGTCATCACCCCAAATGTCCAGTGAGGCTGGTGAAGAGACCGGTCAGCAGTTTCAAACCCTTTCCCAGGAGCAGCTGTAGCTGGAGTCACAGCAGAGGTATCTTACTCTGTACCAAGCAGGGCTCACTGGCAAGGAAGAAAAAGGAGATTTCCTGGTGTAACAGGGAAACATTTTTGTCTTTCATTGGAGCCAAACTCAAGAGAAGCCTGTCTCTTCCAGGTGACAGGTACAGGGGTGCTGGGAGCAGCTGCAGAGCTATCACACCCCCCACAGTGAATGGCAGTAGCACGCTGGCTCCGGCAGCAGGGATGACATGGTGCTGCCAGGACAATTTCTGCATGTTTTTTCCAACCCCTGCTAAGCAGAAGAGGAAAAAAAAATGAATAATCAGCTGTGTCTGGGAAGGAGAGAGGTAGATGGCTGGCACTGGCTGTAACAAAGTGCACCTTGGGCTGGATTAGCTCTCCCACACCGAGTAACACCCCTTGCCATTCCTCCTTGCTCTGGTAGAACAGAGCTGGTCCTGGGAAACTCCTTTGTGTGTGTGCAGCCAGGAACACTGCAGTGCAGCTCACCAGGGTCCAGGCCAAGCAAGCTGGGGTCTGTCACTGCCCCAGAGAGAGGGATGCACCGTGGCGGGGTGGTGGGCAGGCTCCAGAGATCTCTGGAGGGTGGTTAGGGGAGGGAGGCAGCTGTCCTTTCTTGCTACCCTCCATATTCACCTCCACACTTGTTTTCAAGATTATTTGACCATCTTCTCTCTGTCTTAGCCAGCACTGAGATGTCACAGCCTTGTCACTCCTATCTGCTTCCTTAAAGAGGAGTCACGGATATGTCCAAAGAACTGAGTCCTCTTAAAAACGAAGACAAGGAAGGATTTAACCTGACAGCAGCAGAGCCTAATCCCCTGGACCTGCAGAGCTGAGGGGCAGCCAGAGACATCTGCTCTGCAAGTGGAACCAGGATGTTTGCCAGGGAGTTTGGACTTTGCTCCCTGCCTGTATTTTTTCTCTAGTTGGAGATGAGTAAAATGAAAAGAAGGAACTGGAGAAGCTACAGAACTGAAAATGAGAAAGGAACTGAGAGGTTTGGGGTAGGGTTTTTTTGCTTGGATTTAACAATGGTTGGAATAAAAGTACTGGGGACCAGATACCCCCTTTCTGAGCTACTTCTGCTGTCCCCACTGATCTGCACTGGTGCCTGCTTCTCTGAGCCTCTGCCCACAGCCAAACACTGAAGGTGAATGATGAGAGGTGCTGAACTTCTCTCTTCTTGAGCACACTCGTACTCATATCACTTTCTCTAGCCTTTCCATTCTTTCATTAAGTATCTTCCTTATTTTCAGAGAAGGTACTTGTTCCCATTCTTAATGAATCAAAGAAGACCTTTATTAGCTCCACAAGCATGTAGGTTTTTTCTATTTATACCTTTTCCATATCAATATTTTAAAGCACACTACCCTGTGCTGAATTCCTTCTCCCTGCCCTTTGCCATCCCTGCTGCTTCCTTCCCACCTCTTCTTTCTCTTCCCTGTTTGTTCACAGTTTGCACCCTCCCAGGTTTATCCATGCTGATAAAAATCAACCCTAGATTTTACACGTCTTTTGTTGGCCTGAATGAAACAATTGTGAACTTCCTTTCTGAATGGTATTCATTCAGAGGGGATCTTCACGTCCCCATAGAGGTACTGTCCTTTATGTGTATTAGAATCTGGTGGAAACTGAACATCAGAATCATAGAATCACAGAACCCCAAACCAGTTTGGGTTGGAAGGGACCCTAAAGCCCCCCCAGTGCCACCCCTGCCATGGGCAAGGACACCCCCACAAGCCCAGGGTGCCCAAAGCCCCATCCAGCCTGGCCTTAAACCCTGCCAGGGATCCAGGGGCAGCCCCAGCTTCTCTGGGCACCCTGAGCCAGGGCCTCCCTGGGAAGGATTTCTTCCTAATATCTCATCTAAATCTCCCCTATTGTAGTTTAAACCCATTCCCCTTGTCCTGTCAGTACAGCCCCTCATAAACAGTCCCTCTCCATATTTCCTGTAGGTCCCTTGAGTAACTGGAAGGCTGAAATCCTCCAGGCAGATGGCTGAAGGTTTACTGTCCACCGTGCTCTGGAGAAAACTACACACTTTTGGGTGCTTCTGCATCTTGTATTTTAAATTCTGATTCTCTTCGTAACTGGAACTAGTGTTCTGGGGTCTAAACATGTGAAAACAGGGTGCTGCTTCCCCTCTCCCACCAGCTGTATCCAGGGACAAGACTTGGTTTCATTACCACAAGTGCTAGGAATAGCTTTGTAATGTAAATAGGCACTTACGGTATTTTTAATGAGCACCTGCTTTATCACACTGCCTAATGAGAGCCTGGACAGAAATGCAGTGAAAGCAAAGGAAGGTAAGACTACCATTTAAGCTAATTAACAGCAAATTAAATTAAACTGACACACACATATATTTTGGGCTCCTGCATCCGAGGGGAGAGAGTGCTGCAGAGATTTCATTATTCACATTTCCCATCCTCTGTTTTTTTCCCCAGCACCTACCTACCCAATTACCTGGGGAAGGAAGAAGGAGAAAGATACTAAAGCCAATAAGATAATTCTCATTTACATAATAATTTTTCTGCATTGTGTTTAATAGTCTGCAAGTAACTGCAGAAGAATATATAGTCCATTCTTTAAAAAGCTCCAATGCACTAATTGAAATTAAATTACAGGGAACTCGGTCTCTGTCTCCTGTTCATTGGGAGATAATATGCAAGCCACAGTTTTATGTGTTATTATTAATATTGATAGATGAACCACTGTACTCTCCACAGAACCACTTCCCAGGTGTGTTTCCCCTTCCTTCAGCTGCAGGTGAGCCTAAAACGATGCTTTTCCCCATTAAAATGGCTCATTTGGTGCACTCAGGACGGCGATCCGTTAGCATTCAAGACAGCCATCACTGCAGGCAGCGGTGCCTATTTGCAGCATTAGCACTTGGGTAACGCAACTGCGTTCCCGTTCCACGTTCCTTTGCATATGTTATAGCTCAATTAATCTGTCAGGGTGACATTTCCATCACCAACAGAATTTAAGGGAATTCAATGCTAAGTTGGCAGGCCTAGAAAGCCGAGTCCGACGTCAGCTTCCCCCGGCAGAGGTAAAACCTGAGGACACACGTCCCTGCTTCCCAGCCGTCACACGAGCTGCTGGGCAGCGGCGTGGTGCTTGTGGGAGAGTCCAGCCAGGAGGCAGCTTGCTCCTTGGCTTCTCCCTGCTAACAAGGGAGCCAATTAGTGCCAGTTGTGATGCAAGCACTTCTTCCATCAGGAGCTGGACTGAAACCTCTAATTCATTTTGCACAGGCAGGAGCGCAGGAGATGTTCGAGCATGGAAAGAAATCCACAAGTTCTGAGAGTTTGGCATATCCCCATAGATTTTGTTCTTTGCTTTAGACCTTTAGCTAAAGAAAAGAGAAGGAAATAAAAGGAAAAAAATAAAAGAGAAAAGAAAAGAAAGGAAAAGAAAAGAAAGGAAAGGAAAGGAAAGGAAAGGAAAGGAAAGGAAAGGAAAGGAAAGGAAAGGAAAGGAAAGGAAAGGAAAGGAAAGGAAAGGAAAGGAAAGGAAAGGAAAGGAAAGGAAAGGAAAGGAAAGGAAAGGAAAGGAAAGGAAAGGAAAGGAAAGGAAAGGAAAGGAAAGGAAAGGAAAGGAGGAAGAGGAGAGGAGAGGAGAGGAGAGGAGAGGAGAGGAGAGGAGAGGAGAGGAGAGGAGAGGAGAGGAGAGGAGAGGAGAGGAGAGGAGAGAGAGAGAAGAGGAGAGAAGAGGAGAGAAGAGGAGAGAAGAGAAGAGAAGAAGAAGAAGAAGAGAAGAGAAGAGAAGAGAAGAGAAGAGAAGAGAGAGAGAAGAAGAAGAGAAGAGAAGAGAAGAGAAAAGAGAAGTTTCTTGCCCTTCTGATGGCAAAACTAATTTTTTTCATCTATGCTAATATCAAACCTCCCTGAGCTACTTGTGCTGAAGTGAGCTTTCTGGGACCTTGGAATAACAAGTTGTGCAGGTTGGACATCAGTCCTTGCTGTTGATCAGAGCAGAGACAGCCAGCCAGTGCTCCAGCTGCCTCACGATGCTTCCCAGCATGAAGCAGAATAGCTAAGGAGCTCTGGGCTCCTTATGATCTGGGGTGAACACAACAAGGATGAGGAGCCCCTCCATCACTACATCTGTCTCAGGTGGCCCACCTGCACCCCAATCTCTCAGCATGTTCTGCTGGGGAGTGGCTGTTCCTCACTTCTATCCTATCCCAGTGTGGGAAGGACATTGGGCTGCTTCTCTCTGTCAGTGCTGCCTTCTGCTTGGACCTTGGCAGGATTAAAGACAAGATAAACTGTCTTCTCCCACAGGGCTCCTCCAGGACCTGGCTTCTCCCTCTTAAAGGATGCAGAAGGAGGTCTCCTGAGACTGTGCAGAACGGTCCCAGAGGACAGGTTGTACCAGGCAGCTGTCTCTCCCAGCCTGAGGAGTCCTGCCAGGGGTCTGGCATCACAGAGCAGCTCAGCAGAGGGTGCAGTGTGTGGAGCACGAGCCACCAGGACTGGTGTGTTACAAATGCACGAGGTGCTGTGCCCAGGTCCCATCAGCAGGGCTTTTGGGGGCATCGTCACAGACTCAGGGAAGGACAGACCTCATTTAGATTACTAAGTCCTGCCCTGAAGACCCTAAGATCTTCTAGAAGGGTGACATTTCCTTTCAAAGAAACTGATCAAACGCTGCTCACACACTAACAGGAGGGTATCATTTGCCATCACAGTAAATAGGAATGCAGGCTCCCCTCTGTGCTTCAGATGAGTCATCAGGCAAACATTCCTGAAAACCTCCTGTCAAATAGACTTTACATGAAAGGCAGCATCAGAAAGCAGAAAGTGTTTTTCTCAGGACATGTATTAAGTCCTGCAGCTAATTAATCCATGCATTTACAAAAGGAATGCTTGACAATACACACAGTTCAACCGAGTTCAAGAAATGAAAGGAGAAAATCAGAACAGGAACCTACACATCTCCCTTGGTCCGTAACATGTCTCCTTAGCAGCAAATCCCAGAAAGAAACTTTCTTTCTTTCCCTCCCCTCAAGTGAAATCCTCTGTGTCAAACCCTGATTTTTTTTTTTACTCAGCCCACTGAGCTTGTGAGAGTGAAAAACCCCTGTGAGGACTCTGGGCTCTGCACCACCAACTTTAATAGGGGGATGGACCTTCACCCCAGTGCAGTTCTTGGTGGAGATGTAGAATAGTTGAGTGCAGAGGAAGCAGTGGAGAACTTCTTCCTCGAATACACAGCAGATCTGCTGGGGTACCTGGATGATGGAAGCATAAGGAGGATCCAGCTGGTGAAGGTAGAGAGACTGACAGCTGGTTCACTGAGGTCCAGCTCTTGACTTGTATGTTCACACCAGCATCTCATGGCTTCTGGGGCAATAGCACAGGATTTGTGTGTGGCTGAGTCCCTTATCTTTGGGAAGTACTCCTAGGGGAACAGGTAGGCTGGAGAGACCTTCTAGTCACTGGAGATGATGGCTTTCCAAAGAGAAGATAGATTTTATGGAAGTGGCTCTGTTAACTACCCTGATCTCCAAGAAAAGGCAGACCCATAGCAAAGAGTTGGGTTGCAAACTACGGCATGACATGAAACTAAAGGCCTCTGCTTGTTACAGCAGGTGCTACAGCCACAAGACATCTCTGACAGCATGGCCAGTTCAGCCAATGCTCATACTGATGATGTCTACATTCAGTAAAGCCTCCCATTGTACAGGCATTTCTAGGGATAGGTGGATGAGTGGAAGGTCTTGTGGTCTTATACAGACCAAGCTAAGGATCACAACATACCAGCAGCATACCAACACTTGGCCTGGAGGAGAAGGAAGAAGGAGAGGTTGTAACAGGCTGGAGATGAAGGAAATGTCAGCAGTCACAGGTGCAATCCCAGAGCTTGGGCTCCATGGGATGAACAGCACTGCCCTGTGCTTTCTGTACCATGCAGGATTGTGCCCTGCCTAATTCTTTTCTGGTGTGAAACTGGGAGTCAAATGCTGCCAATTGCTAGATCACTGGGTTTATGGGGCTTCTGTAGGGCCAATAATTCAGTGTATAGCTGTGTAGTGCAACTCTATTGCTCATTTCTTTTGTCAAGAAATGAGGCCATTCATAGAGTTCTGGCTTGACTGTGTGGGGCTTAAAAGCTCACCAGACATGAGGACAGTGGGAGGGTTACACAGACCAGTGACAGTGTGGCTTCTTCTCTGCCATCAATAAATGAGTTCCCTGCCTGAGTTTCACCTCCTAGCACCCACTTCTAAGCCACAGAGAGCACAGCCCCAGGCTCAGTCCCAGTGGGATGCCCTGGGAAATGAAGTGCTGGGACATCAAGCAGCACTGGAAAGGACACTTGCTGTCCCAGGGCTGGAAGCCACCCCTGTGCCACACATGCCAGCACTGGCTGGGAGCAAAGGCTGAATAAGGGGTGTAAGTCTGACCCTGCCACATCCTCCTCCATGTGAGCTGGGGTTTTATTGCAGGGAACAGATGAGATAGTCAGTGGGAGGGAAAAAATCCCACATATTGCTGTGCATGTGGCTATTTCCATTCTTGGACATCCAGTGCCTAGCATCTATCCAAGTCTCAGCTCTCAGGGTAGTCTTCCTACACCAGGACACAGCTCCCACATCACTGTCTACAGCCATTCACACCCTATGCAGCACTGATGGAGCGGCTCTGAACCAGCCTGTGCCTCTCATAAGCCTTACTCTCATAAATACCTCAGGTCCAGCACTGGCACCACTGTAGGTTTTCAAGCTACTGAATCTTTCATTTTTTAGCTTCCCAGAAACACACAATCACATACAACATTTTTCCTTGAAAAAACACTAACTTCTAGTTCTCAGCAGCAGGGTAAATATGGAAAAGGGGAATAGGAGAGGATACCAATCAGCTGCTGAATGGAATTAAGGATGAATTAATCCAGTCTTGTCATTTCTGTGTTAAGCAAAGATCAGTCTGCACTAAAGCCCCTTTCAGAAGTACAGAGATGCTGCCCACTATGTATGCTTGGGTGCCTCCAATGTCGTGTGCACAGTGTGACTTACTTGTGCAAGGGAAAGCAGCTCTGATGCATCTGGAGGTCATAGACAGGTCCTGAGGTCAGGAATCCATGCTATCAGGGCTCTGTCTGTGCAGGCCTGGGCCTGAGGGTGATGCTCTTAACACACAGAGCTCATCTCACCTGGTTTTGGCTGGGCAGTGTGTGCTGGAGACAGTTGGCCCAGGGCAGCGGGGAGCCAGGTACATCCTTACAGTTTGAGGCCTGCTAAGACCTGCTGCATTGCTTCTACAGAAAGACCTCAACAGACGGGGAGGTAGGAGACAGAGTGGATCTCCAGTTATTCCATGCAGCTTAATTATTTCATAATGACATCTTTAATGCAGCTTGGAAGCTTGGAAGGCTTCCTTTCATGCCTAATTGCAAGGCTTTCTGAGAAACCAATCACTGCTCGGAAGCCTTTTCCAAGGATTTTTCTGTCTTTTGCCTTTGTAACATCAGTCAAGCAAACCACTATTCAGCAGCCTCTGTAGCCTGGCTCCCTTTTTAACCTCTCCCTCAAAACCTTTGGATATTATTATCCTTTCCCCATTTGTTCATGTCTTACAAGTACAGATGCTTATTTGGAGCTTGCATTAGTGCTCTCGCCAAAGAGAAGACATGAAAGGAGCAAAGAGAGCAGTTAGGTTGAAAGTCTCTTGGAAGGGCTTGGAAGTTACTTGTTACCCAATGAGAAGCAATCTTTCATCTGCTTTGGCTGCGGTGGGGAGTGGAGGAGGAGGAGGGCAGGCCCCCAGTCGCAGGTGAGGAGTCTCTGCAGAGGACCCCAGCTCGTGTCAGATGGGAGAAGGCTCCCATCTGTGTTTGAACACTTTCTCCCTGGGCTGCGGCACTACAAAGGCTCATGCTGAGCAGAGGCATTTCCACCATGTCAGTCCCTCCTCCTGGCTGGCAGAACAGGAGAGTGGAGCCGAATCCCCCCGCGATGGTGGGTGCACACCCAGTGCTAGCAGCAGCTGCGTGCCAGGCTGCCCGGCACGGCTGGCATGCTGAGTGGCTACAGCACCAAGAGGAGCCTGAGCCACCATGGCCACTCACCACAGAACAGCCGAGCCATGGGAACAGCAGTTTCCCCTCGTGCTCAGGTCACCCCAGCACAAGGCAGGAGGGACAGGCAGAGCTGGGTGAGGAGATGAAGCAAGATGAGCCCCGTGCAGGCTGTGGGAGCCGTTCCCCAATGAGCAAGGTCATGTTGCTCTCCATCCCTCATACCAGAGTGGCTTCACAGACCTCCTGGGAGTAAACACACAGCAACTGTGACCTTTTGAAGCTATCTTCCACTGAGTAACAGTTCTCTCTAATCATACAACCATTAATTGTTTCTTAATAAACACATTCCCTCAGCAGGCAGTGGGAGTTGGACACAACGGCTCCACAGCTCATGAAGTTTGCTTTGCTCCAGCTGTTCCTGTGGTACTGATCCTGGAGACACCCTTTGCGTGGGGCCCAGGCCCACTCGAAATAGAAGGGCTAAAGGGGACAGGGCTACTATAGCTCATGTTGTGCTAGGGACACTAATTCCCCTCCCAACCAGCCCAACTTGTCTGCATTTTGTATGGAAAGCCAGCTGGAGGCTCCTCAAAGTATTTCGTGATTACTCCTCAAGTATTTCAGGGTGTTTGACTCCTCAGACTGTTTCAAAAGCTGCTGCTCCAGCTGAGTCAGAAATACCCAAAGAGCTTCTCTTACTACCTGACCTATCTGTTCACACCTCTCACCTCTGCAGAGTAAGCTGGGGACTACTTTCAGTTGTGTATGTCACATATGTCACTTCTGACTATAAGCAAGCTGCAAACACATGAACCATGGGTTCACAGCTGGAAGGTGGAGAGCAGAGAGTCAGTGTGTCCCAGCAAGTCCCATAACCACAGAGCATGAAACTTTGATCCTCATGTGGGTGCCTGGAGAAGGGAAGGGCACTTGGTGATTGTACCCAGACCTGTGTTCTCCTCATCTGGAGAGGTGGTGATGTTGAGGCTTTCTTTCTGATGAGGTGGGGAGGAATCACGGACACCCTCTGGTGACCCTTGTTGTATATTTAAAACACAACTTTGCAGTAAAGAGTGAGGCATCACTTTTCTAGCTACATTTTGTTCTATCAGTTTCTAGAAGGATAAGCAGCAAAGGGAAAGACAGGAGTCGTGAGAATGGCAAACCCATTCTGGAAATGGTCCTTGCACAAAACCAAGGGAAGTTCAATCTCTTATCAGACAGCATCAGCCTGCCATGCTGCTGTGGGACACAGAGCCACTCAGCCCTTCAGATTTGCTTTTGATCTGGTAAGCAGATACCAGATCTTCTGCATAACGTGTCTGTGTACACGTCTGTCACACAGAAATGGCAACCAGCACCTGAACACCTGCTGAAGCTCACACACAAGATGTGTTGCCAGCCAAGGCCCCTGAGAAGTGTCCTCATGAGAATGTCTACCCAAGTGTTACTGGTTTAGATCTGACAAGGACCTTTCCGTTCTCCATCACCACCTAACTAGGCTTTCTGACCACAAGATGACAAAGCAGGTCCAGGAGGAGCATCCCTAGAGACAGCCATCACTCGGCTGCTTCTCCAAGCTGCTCATTAACTGGGCTCTCTGAGTGCTGCTGTCTGCCTGGATGCTGCTTGAAAACCCAGAAAGAAGCTTTTATTTCTGCTCGAGATTTTTCATCTCTTGTTTACTGTGTTCATTTTAGTCTGGGAAGGAGACAGATCCTTTTCATTGGTGCTGTGAATAGAAAGCAAGCCAAGGTTTCCCCAG
Source organism: Hypotaenidia okinawae (assembly GCA_027925045.1). NCBI lineage: Eukaryota > Metazoa > Chordata > Aves > Gruiformes > Rallidae > Hypotaenidia > Hypotaenidia okinawae. The sequence goes on from BSDF01000016.1 coordinate 14,725,556, forward strand.
CCTTCATCTCACGAGGAATGGCAGCAGTGCCAGCCTCCCAACTCCATCAGCACAGCAGCAGCCAAGAGCACTCAAACATACTACAAATACTAACCCCATACCTCCTGCGTGACACCAGGACCACACCAGCCCACTGGCTCTAAAGCAGGAGGGAAGAATTGTTGCCATGCTTTGAGCTTTTAGCCAAGGGTCTCAAGACCTTTCAGTTGTTCAGGAGAAGCTGCCCACGTTTGCACAGACCACTCATCTGATGTGCTTTTTGTTGGCTTTGCCAGAGTCACCCTGACGTTCACACATTGTAGATCTTGTCCAGAAGCTGAAGTAACACTAGGCAGCAGAATTAGATGTGAAGGAAAGAACAGAGTACTCTTATGTGATAAATCAAAGCATCCAGTCATGAGGCCAAAACAAATTCCATCAGAGGGAGCTCAGAATAGAAGTGGAGCATCAAGAATTTTGGCCACAGGAGTACCACAAAGACCGAACAACCCTTGTGTTTTCACAGCTGATTTTAATAGCCAGGTCTCCCTATCTTTGTTGCAACTCAGTAGTCAAAGCACGTTACAAAGACCCTTTTCCTTACAGTGCATCAAGGGCTTCACCTGTGTCGTGGTTTCACCCCGGCTGTGGGCTGAGATCCACGCAGCTGCCTGCTTCTTAAAGTAAAAGAGCAGGGGAAGAGGGAAAAAGGGGGAAACAAGGGAAGGGAAAAGGAAGGGGCAAATAACTCCAAAACCAAGAAACTAAGAGGCCCGTGGGTTGGGATAAGGATAGTTTACTAAGATAACAGAAAGATAAAATATAACAATGCTAACAGGACTTTAGAGCAAAAGAATATGAAACTATTGATACACAATGCAGTTTCTCACCGAACCACACAACTCAGGCCGTACCACCCAGAGCTGTCCCGGAACCGACCGTCCCCCCAAGAAGCACGCGTCCCGAGAGGAAGCACGCGTCCCGAAACCGCCCCTCTTCCTTCTTCCCAACAGCCCCCCGTTTTCCTAGGCAGGACGTAATTGGCATGGAATACTCTCTTTGGCCCATCTGGGTCACCTGTCCTGGCTTCGCCCCTCCTTTCTCAAGAATAGAGAAATAGAAGAAGCTAAGAAAGTCCTTGACTGTCTGACTGCAACTAAGAACATCAGGGTGTTCTCAGCACTGCTTTCATTGTAACTCCCAAACACAGCATCCCATCAGCTGCTACAAATGAAATTAACTCTATCCTGACTGAAACCAGGACAACCTGGCCCAGCTCCAGGTCAGGAGGCCTCACCAGATCTAGCAGAGCTGGTTTTGGAGAACGCATAGTTGAACGAGATCTGCGGGAAGCTCTCCACTTAGATTAGTGTCATCCTTCACCTTGATGATAACTAAAAATAAAGTGCTGCAATAATCAACTAGATTGACTAAGACAGATGCTGCTTTTAACATGTGTACTGTAATTAACTTACACAAGGCTAGAAAGCTCCATCTCAGCCTCTTCCCACAGTGGAGGAAGTTTGGCTTTCTAATAATAGGAGCTGGTAACACATGTTGAATTATAAAGTAATCAAAGTTGGTTTTGGCAGGAACAATCCAGATTTGTCGTGCTTCCATTTAATCTCCAGGTCTGACAGGCGTTCATCTCCCCATGGACCGGCTGCTTTTCTCTTAGCTCCTTCTGAATGTCTTTGCTCTGGCATAAGGTAGGGCACAAATCCCTCGCAGCGGGAGGGGGAGGATTGCTTACTCTGACTGTCCTCTTGACAATGCGCGTGCTGACTTGCTCTCACAGGCCATATGGTTTGCACACAGGAGCTAGCGGCCGAGCACGCGCACCACAGCTGATGGGGCCGCGTGTTGTGCGCGCACACCCACACAAAACCTGCTCAGCTCGAAGCTGTGCGCTTCACTCGGAGCGGCCGCATCCTGAACTGTCACACAGGGCACGGCACTGTCTGAGCAGCAGATAAAAGATGCTTCACTGCCCTCTTCCATCTTCCAGCCTGCACGCATGCAGGCTGTGCAGTGCCCTTTCACTGCCTTTTGCCACTGTTGACATAGATGCCCACTGTTATTTTGGGACACAGTAAATGTTAGCGCTGTCTGGGCTAGTAACTTCCCTCACCAATTCTCTCCTAGCCCTGATTTTCAGATCCTGATTCCAACCAGCCTTAGCACCCTTCCAGGCACCCCACCTGGCCTGGAACCGTCACTGGTCTCACCAGTTCCCCCCTGCATGCCTGACCTTCTCCCTGCCTCCACAGCTCCTCAGTCGCACTCTCCTTTCTGACTTGCTCAGCCCTTGCTGTGCCAGATCACAACTTTAGGCAGCAGTGTAGCAGGAATGCAGCTCAGGCAGCCAGCCCCTTGCTGGCTTCGATCTCATCAGCTCAGCCAACATCCCCAGTAACTAAGTGAGAGCGAGGGCTTCTGTGTGTTCTAGTTCCCAGGATCCATACTGAACTCTTCATTTCGCTTGCTAGACCACGTCCCGTGGCTTTTTGCTAGTGTTTCTTGCCAGGTTAAGCCCATAATGCCCTCAGCTTTCCTGCTTGCCTTGTCAAGATGCCTTCCTCCATACATCCCAGTGCACACAGAGCATCCTGGACTGAAGCTGTGCCTCTCCATCCCACCACTTCAGGTCAGCTTGACTAACACCACCTGACCCTCATTCTGCTTTTACACTTGCTGCCTGCATTTCCCTGCACTCTCAGATTTACAGAACAATTTATCCTAGTGTGACTCCTACTAAGCACCCCCACACACTAATGCTTGTGCCCTCTGTGTGCAGACACCTGCTACAAATCCTCGTTCTTGAGGGGACATGGCCAAGGCAGAGAAGCGTGGTGGCAGTGGGCCAGGACCAGGCTTGTGCAGACAGCCCCTGCACCTCTCAAAGCCCACGCTCACACAACACATGCAAAATCTTCAGCATGCTTGGGGCACTGGGCACACAAATGGGTCCCCTCCCAAGCTGCAGCACCTCTGTGGCTTTCTGGCTTTGAGCTTGTGCCACTGCAGCCTCACTGGGGAGGGCCAGCACCTGAAAACCTCTTCTTAGAGAAGTGAGCAATAGGGAGCTTACCCTAGTGCAGTTCAACAGGCAGTTTTGAACTCCACACACCTCCACATCCCCCTTCAGTTTTAAGATGCCAGACAAAATATTTTGGGGTATGTCCACACTGCCTAGCATTGACCTGGCTTCCACAAGCACCATCTGCCTCCTCTGACTTCTGGGCAAGTAGGGAGAGCTCAGGACCCACCGGGCATCCAACACCCAGGGTGGATAAAGACACAGATGACGATTCCTGGCTGCCTGCTCCAATGCAGAGTCAACAAATTCAGCTTTGAACGTGCTCTGGCAGAAGACCTAGCCTATCTCTTGCCATCACCTGTTATTTATTTGTAGTGCTCGGCTGTTTTATTTATTTGTTGTGTTTGGCTACTATGAAAAGCACCGGTCACTCTCAGCACAAGTACGGTGCTGGGAGGAGTGAGAGAGGATTACATCTTGTAAATCAGTGTGGCTTTCCTTCTGATGTATTAAACAAGGCAAAGGCATAAAGCAGGAAAGAATTCTTGTAACAGGAGAGAAGGACATGCACGGAGAAGATGGAGAGGCCGGCTGTAACCATGCTAACTAAACAAGCCCTGCAGAGTTTACTGTCCCTCATGACTTTCATCCCTATCTGTTGAGCTTCCTAATGAGGACACGTGACTTGGACTTCGCTTTGCTCTCACGTCACTTCAGCTGATGCAAATCAGGTTTGCTCCTGTCTGCTTTGTATGTTAACATCAGCAACAGGGAGGTCACGTCCCTGATGCCCTCATTAGAGGCAGCGCTGGTAGCCCTGGGCGATCCGGGCGCCTGCTTCCCTGCACTCAGACACATCTAAGGAGGAAGGTGACTGGTCCTGAGCACCAAGGGTGGGGATGCAAGCACCACGAGCAGGTGGAATTTTTTCAGCTCACCCTGAAACTCCATAGCTCCTTCACTGCAGCAGCCTGCACGTGGGGGGTAACACCTCCAAGGTAGTCTGCTGCAGGTCAGAGGGGCTCTGGGGGATGTCCACACCACTGCTGCCTTTCTCCATAGGCAAAAGGAATCGTGCAAGGAGCCCATCAGAGCTGGAGGACTCTGTTTCAGGTTCCAGTCTACTGCCATGCTTCCCCAGGGCTTTATTTACAGCTGTGCTCTTCACCAGAGATGGGGCCCTCAGCTGTGCCATCACGCACTGCCTCTTTGTTGAGACAAGAAGCAATGGCCTCTGGTGAGATGGGTGCTCAGGCAGTTGGATAGAAGGGCAGAGAAGGAGCAAACTGTGTCCTCACAGCACTATGGTACCAGAGAGGTGCCTTTAAGTTCACGTTTGAAACCTGATGCTGCATTTCAAAACATGGTGCTTTGATTCAAGCTAAGCACACCCCTAATTAAAACCAAGTACTGTGCTTTGCTGGGGGAAGATAAGGAGATCTTGACCAGGGTCAAGTTTCGTGGCATGTAAGTTTCATGTTACAGAAAGTCCAATGTGCTGGATAGATCTGGCATCCCTTGGGGCACTCCCAGCACCACTTGTCCCCAGCAGCAACGGACCATGTGCTGTATCACAGTTACATACACGATTTTCCAAGGCTCACATTTTAGTTGAATCAGAAGTTTGCATCTAAATACGCACAGGCTTCTCAGGTAAGACATATGTAATGTGAATGTAACTCTCTCAGCTCCCTTCCAACCCAGAAGAGACAAAGGACATCTCCATTTCCTCAGGTTTGTGCCTTTGGGCCACGGGTTAACCAAAACCAAGCTCCAGCTTTTCCGAAGGGAACAGAGTTCCATCAATTAAGAAGGTGGAATGGAAACGTGTAGCAGAGGCTCTGGCTGCTCAGACTTCCAGACTGATGAGCACACACTGGCTAATGCAGTACATAGGCAGCGAGTGCCTGTGCAAGCAGGAGGTTTAGTATTCATCCATCTACCCCAGCCCTTTGCTATAAGCTTCTGCTTTTCCCTGGTGCATCTCGCTGCTGGTTAGCAAAGGGAGCCCGAGAGCAGAGCTTGAGCAGCACAGCGCTGGGGTTGGAGCATTGTGTGTTCACTGAGAGATCCCCCTTCCCCTCCAGCGACAGTAGGAGCAGGGAACACCTGCTCTGGCTGCTCCAGACTGCTCTGGGATGAGCAGGGTCACAGCAGCGCTGGCTGCCAGTCTGGGAAGGGACTTTGCTGAGCAAGAGCACAGCCCTGTATATGCGACAACAGGTCACAGCTCACGGGTCATGAGACAGTGGCTACAGCAGATCCAGAGAGCTGGCCCAGAAGTTAGTAATGAGGGAAGGAAGCATGCAGTAGGTGATGCTTTGAGTGACTAAACCATTGTAAATTATAAAGACTGGCTGGAGACTGAGTGCCAGGATGAGGACAGGCTGGACTTCGGGAACCCATGTTCCTCAGGGACCTCATGATGGGTTAAGTTCAGCCTCCCAGGTGACCTAACGCCAAACTTCTTGGCCCCTGGAAATTCCCATCCCAAGGGGACAAGAGCAGAGGACAGCCATGCCAGTATTCCCTGCCACCTCCTCACCCAGGTACAACCACCACCCCGATCACTGATTGCCAGCAGAATTATACTGTAGGGCAAGATGACAGCATGTAGCAGCTGGAAACACAGCAAAATTTGTCTGGCTGTTTTTTCTATGGCACTAAGTTCTCAAAATGCAGTCAAAGCCACTTTCAGCTAGTTTCACTTAGAAAAAGTCTAGCAAACCCACGAGTTTCACACAAAACGCCAGCCATAAACCATCAAAGGTTCTGTTAGAGGGTTGGTGAACTTTAGCAATGCCTTTGATGAAAATGGCCTGAGTTTCAAGTGTGTAATGAAACCCCAAATCATTCAAGTTTCACATGGTTGCAAATATTTCTCACAGTTCTGATCAAAGGTGTATTCAGCAGGGAAGAAGCTTTGATTTTGCAGTACAGGGGACGTGCTGAAATTTTCAAAGCCAGGCCCTGGGATTTAGATGAGCAGTTCTTGGAAGCGATACAGCTAAACTTAGCAACGCTTAGGGGGAAATAACGTGAAGATGGCATATTTGGATTCCTCCTGTTACCCCTAACCCCCTTCCCAGGGGGAAGTTTTGATCCCTCCCACTGATGTTCTGGCAGCTTCATGCCCCCGCAGCGTGTTTGGGGTCAGTGACCATCCTCCTCACGTATCCATTTCCAATACTTTCCCCCTGCTCCTCTCTGCTGGCCGCTGACATCGCTGCTCTGCAGCACAGCGCTTCAGAGGAAGAGCTCAAGTGTGCTTCCAGGAGCCAGCATTGATGCTGTGGGGCTGGTTGCTGCCCCACATCCCAGCAGACAGATGTGAAGGGCATTCAGCGCAGCTGGAGAAGTTTCCTGGCTGTCTGCACAGGGTCCCTCCACCACCCTCTGTCCCCACAGCCAGCACCACCTTGGCTGGGACAGGAAAGCAGCCGCATCTTTCACTGTGCGCAGTGATGAGACCAAATCCTCCTGGAGCCAGAGGCATATGTAAATGTCTGGTTTTAATACCACCGCCTTGCTGTGAAGTCTTCATTTGTGACAAAGATTTCCATAGCAACAGACTGATCTGGCTGGCAGGACTGTGGTCCCCTTGGAGGAGCAGGTGGAAGGAGGGAATAGAGGAAGCACAATGCCACACGCAACGCTGGAGAAGCCAATACAGGGCTCTGTGAAACCAGAGTGCCAGGCTTGTGCATGTCAAAGCTCCCACGGATGGGGACTTCACCAGGAAACCCGTGCAGAGGATGCTGTGAATAGGGCTGAGGAGGCACAGACTCTGCACGAGTCCCATCTCCCCACCTGGACTTGCCCCCATGCACAGCACGGGGTTCCTGGCGCTGCTCTCCTCTGACATGACATCCTGCCTGCCTAAAGGGACGCCTCACAGCTGCCTCAGAGGCCAAGAAGCACCTTCACGGGTGGCAGCCCTCCAGCCAGAGGTGTGCAGGGCAGAGACAGGTCGGTACCACAGCAGGTGTACGCTCTTATCGCAGCCCCGCCAGACATTTACTCTGTCCCCAGATCACCTCACCAGCCTATTTCAGGCTTCCAAAGGCAGCAGCTAGTAACACTGACCTACCAGGCTGCTCCAGAATTAGCCACAGACTAATCCATGTTTAGATACTGCCTTTAAATCCTTGGTTGCTTGGCACTGCAGAAATGCAAAGCTTTGTCATGCTGATAGATACAACTCTGTTACACCAGACATACTTTGCAGATGCTGTTTTCCTACGGACAGCCCGTTTTCTGGGCAGCCTGGCATGGTACTGAGACTCCTTCCCACATCCCTTCTCCAACCAGCACAAAGGATACGCAGATGCATTGTGGAGCCATCCACCCCTGCCTCAGCTGCAGGAGCAGCATTCAGTCAGCTCGGGCTGGGGCAACCAAAGACCTTCTTAGGCAACAGCAAGTTTTTCTTTCTAATGTGCTTTGCTTCTTGATAATTCTGGTTTTGCTGAGATATTACAGTAAGTGGCTTGGTAGCACCTTGCAAATGTGACAAATAAATCATATCTCAGGGATTTAACCACAAAGGTAGCGCCTCTGGCCAAAGTATTTCACTGTAACCTGTCTAGAGGCACTTATGTGGAAAGCCCTGCAAGAAAGGCAAAGCCAATTTTTCCCCTCCAGTCTGTGTAACTCCCTATTTAATTGTTTTGATTGTTCAAATAAGAGGCTGCTGCTGTAACAGGTTCAAAGACTGGAAGCTGCAAGTGGGAGAGAACAAGATCCATCAGCACAGAAAACTTGAGTATCTTTAGCATTAACTGACCTAACACTTCACCCAGCATCACCAAAGAATGTTGCTCCTGAAATTCAAGGCTAGTAAAGGTCTTGGTACTTTCTGAGGAGCTGATAAATATGTCAAGCAGCCTTTCTTACACAGATTTCTCTGAAGTCCTGATGCTTTCATTGCTGAAGACACCATCTCTGCAAGAACTATAAATATTTGCTTTACTAAAGCCTGTAAAGGATGCCCCAAAAAGACACACCCAGTTCTGGGGGTCTAGAATAACTGTAAGTCTTCACATATTTGTAATTAATTCCAATATACATTCAGCTTTCTTCTCACTACCACTAGCTTCCACTCACCAGAAGCATCACCGTGCTGCTCACATCTCCTACCCCATCACTCCCAAAGGAAAAAGTTAAATGGTGCCAGAAAAAAAACCAAACAACAAAAAAGCACCCAAACCAAACCAAATCAAAAAACCCCTAACAGAAAACCTTAAGTACAGCAAAAATATTATTTCCAGCCCCTTGCAAAGCTTAAACATAGAGAGGTAGTTACTAACTAGCTCAGAACAAGCTTGATTCCCCATTCCAGGGGAAAAAGGTACAAATAACCCCACCTAACACCAGCAAACCCACCCGAATTTTAGGGGCTAACCTGTCATTCCTCCTGAGGGTAAACAATCAGCTTCCTGCCTGATTTCCTGAATTGGGTACTTTCTCCCCCTTCATGCAAACGAGCAATTAATTATTTACAAGCCTGCCTGTAATGCTCTAGTTTACATGCTGGAATTTACATGATTTATTAAACAAAATAGCATTTAAAAAGAAATCCTGTCATAGATATGCCATCCTTAAAGGAGACAGACCGTTTTTTCTTCAGAAGTAAGTAAATGAAGGAATTGCTGAAGATGCCTTCTTTTGTTTGCAGCCATTTACCTGCCTAAATAAATCATCTCCCTCCCCCTCCCTTGCGTTCGTGGGTATTGTGATGAAGTCTCATTAGTTGACTAACCTTTGTGAGGATGTTGGCGTTGCAGCAGGAACTGCTTCATGAAGAAGATTATGAATTAATCATGAATTCCTAAAGGACCCTGGTAAAACTATGGGAAGGTCAGCTGGTAACTCTGTGTTGATTAGTGGCCCAGAGAACACCACAGTGAGGAATCAGAAGGGTATTTAACCCTTGCTAGGTGAATTTTTAAAATGATTTCATTTTTTTCCCTCCCCTGCTGTGAAAAATCAGCTTTGGTCTGACAGAGCATTTGATAGTGATTGTGGTGGATTGTTTGGATAACAAGCCCTACAAAGGTAGGAAAAGAGATTTCATTTTTCTATTTCCATTTTTTTGGTGAAACAATAGCCTGTTTAGAAGGAAACTGCTGCTGCATGTCCCTGAATATTATGCATTACAGAAACAGACTGTGGTGCTGTAAAGCCTGACTTAATTCCTTACTGGGAAGCATTCCATACTTCCCAGAGCTGGACCTTCTCTAAATTCAGCATCAGAGCCTACAGCCTCCAAATGCAATTAGCTGAGCAGCGTCTCCCTTAAGTGGAAATAAAGCCTAATGCATTTAAGGCTGAGTCAAAAGGGTTGAAACTAAACTTCAAATAATAAACATATCAATCATTTTCCCTTCATTGGATTACACCTGTATCAATCACAATCTTCACAACAGCCACGAAGGCACTGTTCCTCCACTTCCCACTGCTTTTAAGTATCGGTGTCCTTGCACTTGGCATGGGTGACCTGCAATCTCTAACTCATCTTTTGTCAGGTAAAATGCCTTCTAATTTCCTTGTTCGACAAGCAGGATGATCCATAACTGCTAAACCAGTTCATTTGTTATTGTGGGAAATGATGCAACTTAATGAAAGTTCCTGGGTGAAATCTGTAACTAACAGGAATTGGGCTGTAGGTAAAAGCTAGATACAGTCAAATCAAAGTAAAGTTCACGTGTGGGCAGTGGCAGTGCTTAAAGCACCGAGTCGGGTTACTGAGAGATGAGTATGGAGCCTTTTGAACTGAGGTCCAGCATCCTTTTCAAGCGCCCAGCTCTGCTGCCAGGCGCTGGCTTTGATGTAGAAATCCTGGTGCGAACTCTGCTAGCCCGGGTTATCGGGAAGGCCAGGCTACATCAGCACACTGCTCTGCGCCGGCAGCCAGATCCCCAGCAAGCTAAGGAGGTGAATCTGAGTATGAACCTTTCAACACAGACACTAAAGTCTCTTCTTGTGCAGAGCTGTGACTTGTGGAGTCACCTCACAGGGAGGGGATTGTGCCCCTGTACTGGGCATTGGTGAGGCTGCACCTCGAGTGCTGGGTCCAGTTCTGGGCCCCTCACCATAAGAAGGACATGGAGGTCCTGGAGTGAGTCCAGAGAAGGGCAACCAGGCTGGGGAAGGGGGTAGAGAGCAAATCCTCTGAGGAGCAGCTGAGGGAGCTGGGGGTGTTCAGCCTGGAGAAGAGGAGACTGAGGGGAGACCTTCTCCCCACCTCCACTGACCTGCCAGGAGGGTGCAGAGAGGTGGGTGATGGTCTCTGCAGCCAGGGGACAGGAGATGGGACAAGGGGCAATGGGCTCAAGCTGTGCCAGGGCAGGGTCAGATTAGATATTAGAAAAAAATATTTTACTGAAAGAGTTGTCAGGGCCTGGCACAGGCTGCCCAGGGAGGGACTGAGTCACCGACCCTGGGTGTGTTTAAAAAGGGTAGATGAGGTACTCAGGGATATGGTTTAGTTTAGGATGGGAATGGTTGGACTTGATGATCTTAAAGTTCTTTTCCAACCTTGTGATTCTGTGATTCTGTTAGCTGAGCCATGGAAGTAGTTGGCAGGGCAGCTCACCCCAGAGTGTCTGTGGAAAACACTCAGTGCAAGACTGTTGTGAAATGTTGCTCTGTGTCGTGCTAGGGGTGTAATCAATGGTGTGGGTTGTTTTCTTTCTCTGCAATTGTTAACAGGAGAGGTTCGCTCCCAGCACACTTGGTGCCTGGCTCCCCTCTGATTTTGGGCAGGCTGGAATTACTCTGACTAATGGAGTGACTCTCAGCTTTTGTGAGTCGGAGTGGAGTGAGACTCCAGCCTCAGGGGATGCAAAAAATGAGCCATGCTTTCCTCCAGCCTGAAAACACCGGAGAAAGACGTGTGCATAATCACAGAGAAGGACGTTCACCTAATCATAGAATGTGAGACCTGAGCACTCCCCAGATGGAGGGGATGAAGCTGTGACTAAACCTACTCTTAGCTGGCTGTTGAAGGCAGTTAGTGATGGGCCCGAGAGCCCCTGTGGCACTAGAGGACAAAGGGACACAATGCAACAGATATGACATGGTAAAGACAAACCTTACTGAGCTAAGAAATGAGTCCCCTCTGGATTGCAGCATGTGTCAAGCTAGAGAGCTGCCACCTGCTTCTGCTCTTGATGTAATGAATATTCTCTGAACAGAGGAAAAGGATGAGCAAATCATCATTAGATGAGACAGGAAAATATCTCAAGACACAGTGATCTCCTCCTCCTGCCTGCAAGGCCAGAGTTACACCTTTTGGTTAACGGGGTAGCAGCAGCACAAGCTTCTCCTCTGTGTGCCCAAGCTGATACCTAAGCACGCCATCTCCTAAAAAGGGGACTCTGCCACCTTGGGATCAGTTAGTTCTTAGCCTGGCCATCAGGTGTGCCAGGCACATTGCCATAGCTTATTTGTAATGTAGGGTGACTTCAGTGCATGGCTGCCTGTGATCAGCAAACACCCTGGAGAGTGGCTGGAAGCTTTTCCACCAACCCCAGTGAGCACTGGATTAGATTTTCAGGGTCTTATCTCAGATGCATCCTGTAATATTCTTCAGTATGACCTGGGGGCCCTCAGCCATGCTCAGGAGGAGCTTGGTGGGCTCAAACCCTTGCTAACCAAGCAGAGATAGGAAAGCTGAGAAGTGCCTATCTCAGTCCTAGTGCTCTGATCAGCCACTGCTACAGGTGTGCTCACACCCTGAACATGTGGTTTGTGTTATTAAGGTGGCAGCATCCCTCATTTGCAGCCATTTATCCTTGATTGGCAGTCAAAAGATCTCTCTTGGAGCGGCTTGATATGGGGTTTTCCTGTCAGACCCTGTCTACAGCATCTTGGAGGGAAAACTCTTGGGGAGGTGAGTGTGAAAGTGCCACCTTACTCCAGGACCCTTGTGAGACCAGTGGAGTCCCCAAGACACACAGTTCCAGGTAGGTGGTTTTACAAGCAGCTCTTCTGGAGCATGTTTTATTCCAGCATGTTGTGCTCCTCAAACAAGGCTGCCCTGCTTTGAACAACTGGATGGAGCAGCTCTCTCTTCAGAGAGAGCATGGAGCTGGCAGAGGGAGAGGTAAAACCTAGCATTTGCTTTGGGGTCCAGCTTCTAATGCTGTCTTTGGAGCTGAGTCCTCCTTGCCTGTGCAGTCTTGGCTTGATTTTAGTGTCTCCTGATTCTTCCTCTCATCTGCCTCAAACATGGGATTAGGCCAAGCATTCAAAATCAGGCCCTACCACCCAAAAAAACTCCTTAGCCATGGAATAAACAAGCACAGGCCCTCCTCAGGGTGAAATCAATTCCTGTTAGTATTCTGTGCCATACAATAGGAGCAGCTCTACTCAGCTCTGCCTTAAATGCCAGGGTATGTCATGCTTTGCAGAAACTGATAGCTCCATTTTCAGCGTATTGATTGCTAATTAAATCAATGGTTTTGAGCAGGTTCACCTGCCCAATCCACAGAGCAGCCTCAAGATACCTGACCTGCAGCAAGGCTGTCCAGAAAGGTCCACAAATGTAACTGGGGTTATAGGAGATTGTGTTACACTGCACACACGTGTAGCATCACCCAGCCCCAGGACAAAAGGGATGTTCCACTTTGTTCATTAAGCAGTTTGTTTCTGCCAGAGCAGTTTGTTCCTGCTCCTGTTCAGCAGGAACTTAGACACAAACAAGGGAATCTGTTTGGTGACAAATGTGTGTGTAGGATGGGGCCAGCAACCTCCTGGTGGCATTTTTGGACAACAGATGAAGGCCAGCAAAGGAAAAAAAAGCTACTGAAGTGCATGAACATGGCAAAGAATGCAAAAAAGGGTAAATAAGGGCAAGGGGGAATGGATTGAAGCTGAAGGAGGGAAGGTTTAGATGAGATATTAGGGGGAAGTTTTTCACAGAGAGAGTGGTGAGGGGCTGGAACAGGCTGCCCAGAGAGGTGGTGGGTGCCCCGTCCCTGGGGGTGTTCAAGGCCAGGTTGGCTGGGGCCCTGGGCAACCTTGTGTAGCTCCAGGCCTGGAGCTTGGTGTCCCTGCCTGTGGCAGGGGGTTGGAGCTCTGTGATCCTTGGGGTCCCTCCCAACCCAGACCAGTCTGGGATTCTATGAAAAATATTTGTGATTTCTTTCTAAGAAGGTCTCACCACAAACAGTGTAGTAGCAAATGGCACTTGGTGCATGGTAAGGAATGGAGAGGAAAAGCTCATACAGAGAGAAACAAAACTTTCACCTCTGGCATCACTACAACCAAACAGATGTATATGGCATGCATGTCCTTATTTACATAGTCTGAATGTGCATACCAGTTTGGGCACCAACATGCAAAAGAGCAGTAACAGTGCATGCCTTACTCTGTCATTACTGAAAATACTAAATCCTAAAGGAAAAGGAGGTATTTCTTTTTTCCAGGGTTTTAGATAAGACCTGAACATCTTACCAAAAACTGTGGGCAGTTTTTCCTTCCTCTGCAGGACCCTTGGTCAGGGCTCCTCTAGTCCCTTTTGACTAGGTGCCTGCTACTTGTGCTCCACAAAGGGGCCCCTTGTGCCCTGCATCCCTGGGGGAAAGGATGGAATCTTTCCTTACCCCGGGGCAAAGAACCTGCTGGTCCTCACGGTGCACAGGAGTGTTACATCAGCACTAAAGGCAGACAGAGCATCTCCTGCTGAAGTGTGAATGCTTTCTGCAAAGCTGAGATCTCCTGCACTGAAAGTGCACTGGCCAGGTAAGTCTGTAAGGGCTGGGGACAGTGTGGTCAGGGGTGCAGCAGTTAATGCAGCCCTGGGGCAAAGAGTGACCTTTCTTCTTTACTGAGGAGTCCCTTCAGAGTTGCTGGGTGCTGTGGCCTCTCTTCAGAAGGCTGCCTGAGCACACACACACCTCACAGCTTGCACAGGACGTACTAACGTAAAGCAGTGCCAGTTACTGAGAGCCTGGCTGAATGTGGGCACTCAGCACAGCAGGCAGCAGCAGTCCCAGAGCCCTGGGCTGGAACACTTGTGTTCCTGCTTGTTTGGGGTTTTTTTTTTTTAAATGAATGTAGTAAAAAATACTGAAGGCTCCTAATGGCTGAGGCTGCTTTTTATTGGAACACAAAAATAAACCAGAACAAGACGAGCAGGAGTAATTCACCATCTAAAAATATAATTATCTTTCAGACTCCACCTGACTTCTTGGATTAAAACAGGTTCATTGTGGGTCTTTCCCTGTCACTTCTGCTTCTGGTCTATGAGTCTTTGCTTGTTTCAGGCCAGGAAACTTCCCAAGTATCTCCCAGCCATGCTGATGGCATCTCCTTCCCCTGCCTTCTTGCTCTTAGCACCATCTGCAAGCCACCATGATATCAGAGAAGAAGAGGTCTCCAGTTCAGGTGCTGGTAGTGAGGACAATGTGATCAAACAGGCGTCCTTTTCCCACCTGGCTTTGGCAGGATGGTCTTGTCCAAGGGCAATGAACAAAGAGTTTTATCTGCAGACACATGCAGACCCTCTTCTGACTGGGACCTTCTCCGGGTATGTAGAGGTGACAGCTGGAGAGCATTGCCTTACAGGGCAATGTTATTGGGGTTAGCTGAGATTAAGGACAATATTTAACTAGACTGGGCAATTGCTGAGGACCATTTTGGGCACAGGGAACCTTCCCCACTGAGCCTATTGGTGGGACAACAGAAACACAGGCAGCAAAATAAAAATTGTCCATCTTGCTCCTTAGAGCAAGGAAGCAGATGATGCTTGAAGAGGGACTTGTGCAGATAAGTGAGGCATCTGATGAGGAAGCTGCTTTGCCTCCTCCACTGGACGAACCAGGAAGCAAAGCAGGTGGAGAACAGTCCAGGAGTTGCATAAAGTTCTCTGGCTGCATTCAAGATGTCTGAGTCTTAGACAATGTACTTCTACATCCTTCATTCATGTGCCCCTGATGCTATGATGGGCTACATTTATCAAGCTCCTTTGACAGTCTCCTCTGGACTTTCACCATCAATTCATCTCCTTTCACTGGCTTTGAGTTGCCTCCAATTTTTAAGAGCAGAGAGGAATGTGTTCTGCAGAAACTTGTCACTTCTTCCCATCTGCATGCACACCCCTCTGAAGGTGAGCCCTGTGGCTGTGCTCTGTCACTGCATCTTTAATCTGTGTGAGACTCCCTGGCACAAATCAGCGTCCTGGAGAGAGCCCCAGTCTGCTATGTGCTACTCTTGTCTCCATTATGGCATGTATGGGGCAAGAGTGGTGAGGAGCTTTGCATGGGCTTAGAGATGCCTGCAGGTGAGTGTGCTGATGTGAGGCATGCTGGGAAGCAGGGAACCTTAGAGCAGACATTTGTTCACAGGGTCAGGACCAGTCCAGCACTTGTGCCCAGGAAAACAAAGCAAGGAGCGAATGGTGGGCTTCCAACACCCACGTGAGGCTCCACAGAACAGGCTGCAGCCCATAAGGGCTTGTTGGATTAGATGCAGTCTGAAAATGTCTGCTGACGTGGTCTGACTCGATGCTGTTAAGGTACAGAATGACATCTGACCTACCAAATCCTTTCAGGTCTGGAGGACTTTGCATTGTGCCAGCTCTGGCAGTGCTGTCCTGCTTGGCATAGTTTTGTTCCATAGGCACCTTCTTATCCCTGCATCCTACCTCTGAGTCCTCCATGCACTAACATCACTTGCACGGTGGTAAAGAATTGCCTGAGAGGCACAGGGGTTTTTTATCAAATATGTAAGGAAGGTATCTCTGATAGGTTTGATATGTTCTTACATACCTGCATTCAGCAGAGTCCCACCCTGGGAAACCCAGTTTCTCTCCATATTTTGAGAAGCTTTGTTGCAAACAGCATGTTTCCTAGTAAATAAAGAAGTACAACTTGGTCAGTTTAGACCTAAGAACTTTAATCTTTCCATTCTGCTTCCTGGGCCCACAATGGGTACAGCTCTGTCTGCCTCAGTGGCTGCTTTGTCCTCTTTCTTTCCATGCTCTTGGAATCCGTGGGGAGCCTCCTCTGAAGGCAGGTGTGAGCTCTGTGCCTGGACACTTGCTGGTGTAGCTGACAAGCCTGAGCAGCCCTGAGCAGCTCACAAGCTGAGTCCAGGGCTGAAAGCCCAGAGGGTATTCAGAGTGACAAATGAAAATATTATGGAATAGGAGCTGGAAGTTATTTCCTCTTTTTCTGACCTAGTTGTAGGGGAAATGGCAAACTCCACTGCTCTGATCTTTGCTTGTAACAAGCTCTCCAGCACCCCTGCAAGGAATTTTATTTTAGCTTGATGGGGTTTAGAATTTAATTTTCAGTGGTTCAGAATTTGTGACCCTCCAGTGCACCTGAGCTCTTGGAGCACAAAAGCATTTGCTGCTTCTCCTTGCCACACAGAAAGATACTTGGCTGAATTCCACTTGTAAGTTTTAGAGCTGGATAGCTGAGGTATAAAGAAAATAAAGTACTCATGAATATTCTTTTGAGCCAAGTCTGTGTGTTTCTAGAGCTAGTCTTCAGAGCTTTGTAATCTTTTGTGGAAGATGGGTGTTTTTTGTCTGCAGCAGAGGTTGGCCAAAGCAAAACTGTCCTAAGTGCTCAGAGCCTGACACATCCCTGTGCTAGCAGCTCACTGTGCTGGGTCCCATCACAAGCAATGGTTTGTTTCCAAACCAGCTGGGGGCAAGTTGTTTCCATCTTGTTGGTGGATAATCAATCTACAGTTGGTAGAAGTGATTGTGTGGGTGCTCTGTGTAAGCACAGAATGGACTGGAGGAGAGGGTTGGTAACTTGGATTTTACTGTTTTTATGAGAGGTGGTTTTCCCTGTCCCACTCTGCACCTGTGGCACTAAGCTTGCTGTCCTGTCATCCTGACGTGGCTGCAGCCCAGGGCCCCAGCATGGGAGGATGGGGGAGCTGCCAGTCAGAGACCCTGCTGCCATCATCACCATGCTCTATAGGGCCAGTTTCATTCACAGATCCTTTATTTCCTCTCCATCCCCTGCTGAGTCTTGCCTGCTTCATGGATCCCAGCTGCTTTGGACTGAAATGTGGCTCTGGTGCTGACAAAACTCTCTGGCAGTGTGGTTCTGGGAAGGAGGAGGAGGAAGAGGAGGTGATGGCCATGTGGGTCCATGTCCAGCCCTGCAATGATGTCTACTGCATCCGCTCTGGCCCATGGCGGTGGCAGGAGAGGGCAAGGAAAGTCTTTCCCAGGTGCAAGCTGAGCTCAGGGAGACCTGTGGCAAGAACCCGGCTTGTAGCACTGCCCTGGGGCTGTTGGGAAACATGTGTGGAGAGAAGCAGCTGCTGCTTTAAATGGCAGGATCTCCCTATGCCATCCCCTTTAACAAGAAACTGGCTTTACTACAGGTGTTCAATGTTTTTAAGTATTTGCTGGCTAGGTTTGCACCTTGCTTTTAATCCTCCAGTTGTCTAGATCTTAAGTGGCTACCATGTGTCATTTCTAGAGCTGGACATGTTTTCCCTGCTCAGGGAAGGCAAGAAGCAGTGTCCAGAACAGAGGTCACTGAGCACTTTGTTAAAACTCTTCCATTAACCTGACAAATAGACTGGCTGAGCCTGAAAGCAGTGACAAAACCACAACTGCATTGGCATCGAGGGGCTGTGGTGGGATATGCTGTGAGATATGCTATGGGATGAGCCATTAGTGTTTGGCTGAAGTGATGCTAATCCAGGCCTGAAAAAAATCTGCAGCCCAATTACTGCAGCCACACCACTGAAGTAATGGGGAGCTTGGGAGTGGGACTGATGAGCAGCTTCCTAACAGGCTAATGAGCAGCCTGGCTGCTCTCCATCAAAGGCCCTGGGAAGTTGGTACAGGACCCCTGGGGTGGTGCAGGAGGAGAATGTGCAGACTGGGAGATGTCCAAATACAGCATTAAATGCAGCAGGAACTGAGCAGAAGCTTGTGCTTAGCACGTGGATAAAGCAACTCAACTGTGGCGGGTGTGTGAGAACCAGCATGCTCTCAAAAGGTGCTGGGTTTGCATTGTACAAAGCCCAAGGCATAAATTAAATGTACATTTAGGAGAACTGCGTTAGACTTGGAGCTTCTATGTGGTTGGAAACACCTTTTGTTCCAGAAGCTGCCCCAAAAATTAGCCCCTTGGGGTTTGATTATTGAGGGAGAGAATAGGTAAGAGATGTGGGGGAAAAAAGCATTTGCCAGAGGTGGGAGCTGTTTTGGGAAGATCAGAGCTGCTGGGGATGACAGAGGAGATCAATGGGAGCTGTACAGGACTGGGGATGGCAGGAAGTATCTGATGCATGTGGAGCTGGAGCTATTAATCATGCATTTATATCTCTGTATATCACTTCTTGTAAACAAGAGATAATCGCCATCTCCATCCCTCAGTACTGGAGGTCCCTGAGAACTTTTAACAGCATTCTGCAGCTCCTCATCCCAGGTTAACTGAAGGACTTGCTGAGGGTGTGAACATCCAAATCCTGCTGATTAAATCTGTGAGAAATCAGTACTGCTGGACTGTAAGATTATTTTTCTTCTCAACTTTTCTCTCTTTTTTTGAAGACCCTGTGAGCTGTGGGCATTAGGCAGTTGGCAAAGTCAAGCTCTCAAAAGTGAGGTGCTGGCTGTACATGGTAAATTTGCCTCTGATTATCCATGATGCTATCCATGTTAATGAACCATTCGTGTGCAAGAGCTGACCTGCACCTGCTTTTGCTGCCTGGCTGTGCTCCTGGCAGCACAGCCATGCAGGTGTTTGGTCATCATCTGCTTTCTTTGTGCCTGCGTTGACAGGAGGTTACATGGCTGATTAACTGGGATTCGGGATACCTTTTATTGACTAGTGACTGGTTCAGGGGTGGGAAATGTATTTGGGAATGCTGCCCTGAGGTAGGTCAGAACTGGAGCTCCAGAGGGTGGAGCTTCACCCTCCCCAGGGTGTGTGACATAGCTGATATGAGCTATAGTTATTCCAGAGGTGATTGAAAAGCATCTGTGACTACAGCACACACAGGTGAGGTCCTGGCCCAGAAGTGCTGCTGATCTTTCTTAATCAGCCTCCAGTTTCTTCCTTCCAGTTTCTTGTGATGTAACAGTCCTGCTGCACAGGCTCTGCTATTCCTGAGAGATCTCTCAGAAGTCTTTGATGGTGTGTTAGCAACCTGAGAGGAGCAACTGGCTTCCAAGTGCCTGGGTGATGATCTCAGAGGGACGTAGAACAGGGTAGGATATTTTGCTGTGTATCATCACTTGCTACTGAAGTGCGAACACAAATCCCTTGCCAGCCATAGGCTGCAAGCAGCATTCACATCCTGCCTGTTACACTTTTGATGAGGGAAGTTGCAGTGTCTTGGAAGTACAATGATCTGTGACTGACATATTTTGCTTCAGCTGCCAGGGTAATAAGTTATTCCTGTGCAAAAGCTGAGATGTAATTATTCCAAATGGTGTCATGTTGACTTGCTTCTTGTACTGCTAGGTAAAAAGGTAGTTTCTGTAAATACAGGAAAGTAAAACCAATTAATAGTGAAGAGGATGAGTTCTGCATGTGTGTGTGCCTGGATATATGTGTGAACACTTATTCCAATCAAAATAACAAATTTTCCAGCAAGCTACTTCTGATGCTTTCTGTCCATTCCTCATCAGCATTCACAGAAGGAGATATTGTTTGTGAGAACTTCCGTGAGAAAAGGAGTGTATGAATATTAATGTGAATTACAAGACATGACATGCAGCTGCTGCACAGAGCACTTGGGTGCCCATCAGGAGATCTTGGCAGATTTTTGCCCAGTTTTGCAACATCTCTAGTAACAAACGTGGGTGCAAATGTAGCATCAGGCGACTGACCAGGCCCTACAGTCAATAGATAGAATCACAGACTGGTCTGGGTTGGAAGGGACCCCAAGGATCACAGAGCTCCAACCCCCTGCCACAGGCAGGGACATCAACCTCCAGGCCTGGAGCTACACAAGGTTGCCCAGGGCCCCAGCCAACCTGGCCTTGAACACCCCCAGGGATGGGGCACCCACTCCCTCTCTGGGCAGCCTGTTCCAGCCCCTCACCACTCTCTCTGTAAAGAACTTCCCCCTAATACCCAGTTTAAACCTTCCTTCCTTTAGCTTTAGTCCATCCCCCCTTGTCCTGCCATTATCTGCCCTTTAACAAGCTGATTCCCCTCCTGTTCCTCTGCTCCCTTCAGGGACTGGAAGGCTGCAATGAGGTCCCCCCACAGCCTTCTCTTCTCCAGGCTGACCCAGCCCAGCTCCCTCAGCCTCTCTCCATAGGGGAGCTGCTCCAGCCCTCTGATCATCTCCATGTCTCCTCTGAACCCTCTCCAACAGTCCCACATCTTTCTTGTATTGGGGCCCCAGCTCTGGACACAGGACTCCAGCTGGGGCCTCAGGAGGAGACCCTCTGCTGATGGAGCCCAGGGTCCCATCACCCTTCCCAGCTGCAAGAGCAAGTATTCAAACTAAACAATCTCTAGGGAAATCCTTGTCTTAGATATCTTTTGCCTACAACATTTAGTTTAGAAATGCAGGTATATTTTACAAGGCTTTTAGGGTAGGCGGAGGAGAAAACATCTACGGACTTGAACAATGTCAGGTTTTCACCTTAAACTCTTCAAGCACAACTTGTGAACTCAATTTGTGAACAAAATAGAGCTGAATTTATTAGTTAATCCTGTGACCGAACAACTGTGCAATTTCATCCTCGGGCCTGGGATTACTTCTGCTGCTGCTTTCAAGTAGAAAATGAAGCAACAACAAACAGGGCAAAGCAATGACTCTCTGAGTGGAGAGATACGTATTTATTAAGTATAAAAATCAACTGGTTAGATTGTTTTCCTGTCTTGCATGAACACATATCTCTGCTGGCCTGACACTAAGGCGTGACCGTTCCTGTTTCAGCCCTCCCTCTCCCACACTGTCAGCAGGGTGATCATCATCACTGCACGTACTATTAATCTCCATGCCATTAATCCTTTCACCCTGAGTTTCAGTGTGGCACGTGGCTGCTCTTAGGTAAATCTGAATTTAGGATGAATTTTTTGTGAGATCTCTGCTTACCCAGCAGTCCTGAATCCCTGTGTGCTCCCAGGGGAGTGTGTTTTTCAAAATAACTTCCTAAGGGTTTTTTTTCTGTTTGTTTCTTTAAATTTTGCTTGTCCTTGACCTCTATTTCATATCAAATAACAAAGTGTTTGAAACGGTTTAATTTCACTTTCAAAGAGTGCTAAGTGCTTGTCTGCATTACTGTTTCTGCTCCTCTTTTGAGTGGTCTGCCTTTCTTGTACTCTCTGAACCTATGGGCTCCAGATTTGGTATCTGTGGATGTGGCATAATGTCTGGGTAAATAAGACTGTGTGTGAAGTGCTTCTAAATAATAACAAGAATAACAGTAGTCCCTGTGCCACTTATGACAGGGAAAAAGTTGATTTAATCATACAATGGCATGGGTTGGAAGGGACCCCAAGGATAACAGAGCTCCAACCCCCTGCCACAGGCAAGGACACCAACCTCCAGGCCTGGAGCCCATAGGCCCCATCCAACCTGGCCTTGAACACCCCCAGGGACGGGACACCCACTCTGAGCAGCCTGTTCCAGCCCCTCACCACTCTCTCTGGAAAGAACTTCCCCCTAATATCTCATCTAAACCTTCCTTCCTTTAGTTTCACTCCATCCCCCTTGTCCTGCCATTATCTACCCTTTAACAAGCTGATTCCCCTCCTGTTTCTCTGCTCCCTTCAGGAATGGGAAGGCTGCAATGAGGTCCCCCCGGGATGGGCGTGTAAGTTGATGGGAACACTTGGAAAGACTTGCTTGACTCTGCAAGCTGTGGTTCCCAGGTCCTTTGCTCTACAGGTGCCTTGGGAAACAGAAGCAGGAACAGGGACAATCCAATTAAAGGCGGTTAGAGTGCTGCCACCTCTTGGTACAAAATTAGGGAGAGCTCTTGCCAGTGCTGTCCCGGGGAGAAGAGCCTTTTCAATGTCTACATAGCAGTGACAAGGGATTGCCACCACATCACCCTGCTTGACAAGAGTTGTCTCCCGTAGCTACATTTCTTTCTTCCTCCTTTCCGTGGCCCTTCCTCCTGCCAGTTCCCAGTTTGCCCGTTGTTTTCACTAGCAGTTTTCATACCGTTGTTTGTCCCTATGATGAATGCACCACGAAACCGCTCACGGCATCCCACGGCCTGGAGAAGGGATGCTCTGATGCTTCCCTTCAGGAGGAGCAGCGGCTTAAATCAAAGGCACGGAGCAGCTGAGCAGGCTGGAGAAAATTGCTTGACATGGGGAAAATGACTTGTGTCGAAGTGCTGCTTGTCTCCTGGCACTCTAGAGCAAGGATGTGAGCTGAGCTGGTTTATCAGCCTCTCCACGAGTCAGCAGCAATACACAGGCGGGCTTGAAACGCCGCTTCCCTCCCCACGCAGCGTTCAGGGACAGAGGGAGATAAAGGGAACAGTGTGTCGCATCTGTGTGCAGTTTTACTTCCTGCCACTGTGTGTTTAAATGCTTCAGATGAAAATTTTATGCAGTTTAACCCATAGGAGAAGGCAGATGCTGTAGAGGCAGGTGGTAGGAAATTTTTTGCAGTGCTGCTCTTTGCACAATGGAAAGGCCACGGGACCAAGCCAGGCATGTCACTTCCTTTTAGAAGCAAGTTTCTTGGAGGGGATAAGAGGTGCCATCTAGAGACAAGCTAATTAGTCACTTCCCAGGCTTTGGGGTGTCAGGTTGGCATGCAAATATCTGTAGGGATCTCTAATCCCTCACCTCTGGATGTTGCAGGAATGGAGGTGGTACTGTCATCAGGAGATGGCTGATGTCCACTGAAAAGACCTGTGCAGTGCTGGGGTTAATCCCCCTCTGGAGAGCACAGCACAGGTTGTGGGGGTGCACTGGGCTCTCCCTGGGTTGGAGGGGCTGTGAGCAGCAGGTGGCTAGTGGGTCCCTAAAGCTTTTAATAACCATTTGCAGGGTCGGTAATGACAGTAATATATTATTAAGTGAGAAAGCTACCCATTTCTTTACTCTGTGGGTTGCAACTGGTAACTGATAGTTAAATAGTGCTATAATTTTACTTGAAAATACATTCAAGGCCTGTTTTTATAATTCTGAGTAGTACTTTCTCACAGGAGTATGTTCCTTGACTTTAAAGACAACAGCTACACAAGCAAAGATACAGAAACATGTCTTGTGTCTGTGTTGTACATACAGCAGGTACATCATTGGTTGGATGCTGTAATTACTGTTTCTATACATGTTATGATGTCAGTGTGATTGCTTCTATCCCAGGGTAAGAGTATTGATAGTGAATAACTGTGAGGAAGCTACAAAGGAAGCTTCGTTGATATGCAAAATACAAGATGTCAAGATCTGACATTCTTTATCACTTATAAGAAGACATCTAATAACTCTTAAGTGAATGTAAATGTCATATCACTCCTAAAACATTATGCATTCTCTATCAACCAGAATAATGAATGATTACAAATGTTCCAGTGCACAAAACACCAACAAAACAAAAGTGAAGCATGAAATTAAATTAAAGAAATAAAGCAGAAAATAATGATAATGCCACCATACCTTCCTTTATTAATACTTATCATCTGGAAGGATCTTGGGCTGGCTGCTTGCTGGCTCCAGACAAATCTGACCACACATATATAAATACTCATACATCATTTATATATAGCTGTCGGCACAGAATGTGGTGAGGTTTTTTTTTTTAATTCTTTGTGGACTTGCAATGAGGCAGACATAGTATTCTGGGGAAAAAAATATGCGTTTTGAGGGTTTCTTTGCAGTTTCAGGCACTGGAAAATTAGTGTTGGCAGCAATACCATGTATAACCGCATGACTCCAGGAGCTGAGTCCTGTAATACCTCCTTAGAGTGACCCAACAGGGCATGTTCTCTTTTCCCAAGGTCCTACAGCTTTTCTGCAAGGATAGATGAAAAAGGGAACATCGCAATTTCTTAGTTTTTCTTATTTCTCTCTCTGTGTATTCTGTGGCCAATCTTTAAACATCTTTGTCTCTGCTGTGCCTGGAACACTATCAGCCATGCTCTGTGCCTGAAGTGTCCACGCTATCATTTTCACCCTTTTTCTATTATTCTCTAGTTTTATTTGGGGGTTTGGGAGGAAGATACACACACTTATTGTTGTTGTTAGTCGTATTTGGGATTTTTTTACTCAAACAGTAAGTAGTTTTTCCCTCCTTCCCCTCCCTGCCCCCCTGGTAACTTTTGAAAAACATTCATCTGCAAAGTGTGTTAATGAGCATCTGAAATCTAGGGGAGGGGGGAAGCCAGTTTTAAATTATTGTTTTCTTCTGAAGCTTAGACTACAGAAAATATTTAGTCTATTCCCTTGCAAATACTCCTGATGAGCTTTGCTCCTTTTAAAAAGTAACAAAGCCAAGTGGTACTTAGGAAAAAGTGTATGTCTTTAAAATCATGTAAAGGCAAATCCAAAGACTGCAGCATCACAGGCACATCTGCTGATGTGTTGTGGGGCTCTGGTACCTAACTGCAGGTCGCTTGTAAGAAGCTTCTCCCTTGCCATACATTCTACAGTGTATATTTATTTCAGGGCAGGAGGAACTGGGCTAAGCTGGCTTCTGGGACAGAGGAAGGTGATCATTATCCACATGTTTCTGCAAAACCCATCTAATGCTTTACACTGACCATATGCTTCTGAAGCCTTGCTCCTAAGGGTCCCTTATTTAGAATAAGCACTCCTGGGCAGATACCCTCGTAAAAGATGAACAAAGCCATTATCTGGTGTCAGCACTTACTGCAGTGGCTGTTACTGTGTTCTCACATGTGCAGTCACCTCACAGTGGGTTGGGGACTGGGAAGGGCACAATCCTCCCTGTAGTTTTTAGAGCAGATCCCAGTTCAGCTGCTCGTGGTGTGTTCACTGGTGGATGAACTGTATGAGTCTGGTTTGGCTTGTGACCTCTCCCTGATGCTGTTGTGTCAGAGGAAAGTGCAGGGAAACTCCCCAGGGCACAAATAAACCTGGCTCTTGGAGCAGCTTCCCCAAAATGCCGTTTGCTTCCAGCCCTGTAAGTTGCCTTTTACATGAGCAATGGGCCTGTCCCTTGGCTGGCTTTGTTGTCAAAGTTCTTCCTCCCCAGTGCTCTCCTGCCATTTTTGCCTCTGCCACCATCAGAAGCCCTCTCCTGTCTTGCCCTTGCAGTGCCTGCCTCGGCCACCTCTTCCTTCTTGGTGCTTTCCTTCCCCCGGATCCCTGACACCCTCAGTCCTAAATCCCTTCTCCTCCAGGAGAGGAGGCTGCGTTCTTCATTGCATTTTCATGGCACAGTTGGCTGCAATCTCTCACTTCTCTGAGACCAGGAGTGTTCACTAGGGGCTGGCTGTGCCGAGCTGTTTGGCTTCTTGTCTCAAGCAAGAGGTGCAGCTGGTAGTGGCAGAGGGTGTGTGTTGCACAATTCTTGGTGGCAAGC
Source organism: Hypotaenidia okinawae (assembly GCA_027925045.1). Lineage (NCBI taxonomy): Eukaryota > Metazoa > Chordata > Aves > Gruiformes > Rallidae > Hypotaenidia > Hypotaenidia okinawae. Next base: position 14,751,033 of record BSDF01000016.1, read on the forward strand.
CAGCATCCAGAGCAGCAGTGAAGGGAAAGGGCTGGAGATAAGAGCAGGCAAGCAGCCGCCTAGGGCTTTGTGTCCTGTGATCACGAGAGTCTGTATTTTGGGATCCTGACCTGAGCTTTCTTAAGGAAACAGTGACTAAGTGTGACACGATGTGGTAGAGATACAAAAGAGGGTGGGAAATCTCTTTAGCAGCATCAGCCCTTGTGTTCTGTGCCCCTGTAAAGCCTGTGCCCTTGCCATCCAGGTTCTCTGCAGCAGTGTGGAGAGCAAGGTGTTATTTCTACATCTGTAGAAATCTGTGCCCAGAACAGGGGTTTCTTTAGTAATGGTTTGGCAAAGGGGTAATTTGCAGGAGCTTCTGTCCTTGCTACATGACCTGTAAAGAGATATCCCTTCATCTACCATGAAATCAATTTTTCAGAGTCACCCCCCAAAACCGTGTTGCTGTATTTTGTTAAATCACGTAGGATTTTAATATAATTTGTGTAGAACACTACTAGTTTACTATCAGTTAGTGTCTTGTCTCTTTCTCAGCCAGGAGCTGAGAAGCCCATGATTAAACCCAGAGCATCCACATGACTCCCATCCTGCCTCCAGTTCGCTCATTTTCCCACTTCTATTTCAGTGCCTCTACATATGTTTACTCAATGGATTGATCACAGGCAATAGGCACAATTTGTGTCACAGCCCCATGCAGTTGCCTGGTGACTCACATGGCCTGGTGACTGTTCAGGAACACGTTATCAACAAAAATATTTGCAGGCTGAGATTTTTTTCCCATCTCTGTCTCCAAAGTGGCCAGAGCTACTCTAAATCTGATGAGCACAAATGTTTACTCACACAGTATTGAATTCATGGCAAGGGGCATTTTATTTTTACTCAAGAGCTGGTGCATCTGAAGAGCCGTGCTGATAGAAGTTCACAGCATGGATTATGACTTTAATAAACCAACATTATTTTCTCCAGAAGCCCTGCAGCAGCATCTTGACCTTGCTCCTTCTCCTTGCCTTACACGGGGAGCATCTTCACCCCCCTTGTTCATACCTGCAGGTAACATGTTACAACTAATGAACAAGCCTATCATGGGGAGGGTGATGTTTATAAACAGAAATTACAATAGATGCTAAATCATTCAAAATGAAACAGCTAGCACACCAAATAAAGTAAATGCATTTTATTGTTGTCTCATTATAAATGCTTAATTGCTTCCAGCAAAGGACTGTGTATGCAGATATAAATATTAGATACCTATTTAAAAAGCCTTACGGGAAAATGGACAAACCTGCAAATTAAATATAGGCTGTAAATTCCATGGGAGTTCAGCAGGGGTTGCCAGAGCAGTCACTATTTATTGAAGATGATGCCTTTCCCTTATAGAGAGTGAACTTGGTGAACTGACCTCAATTTCTCATTGTGATGCTGGTCAAGCCTTTCTGAAAGAAACAGAAAATTGTATTGATTATGCAAAATGTTCATAAAGCATCTTTTTTATGAGGGAGAACTGGGTGCACTGTAACACCGTGCTGCTGGGATTCACTTGAAAACCAAAGCGTTGAGGAAAGATGGGGAAATGGTTTGGGGTCATGCCAGCTCCAAACCATCAGCAATGTGACTCTTGGGTGCTGTAGTTCAGGTCTCTCATGTCCTCCTCTTCTCCTGTGGGTCAATGTTCTCAGACAGCTGGTGTCTACCACTGGTAGGGACTCTCCTGATGCGCTGTGATATTACTGCGGCACTATGGCTGTCCTGCCATCCACTGTGGAGCGGTGCAGGGATGGTACCTCCCTCCCATGAGGGAGGCATTCAAGAAATGAAAATGTTATCTTTGAGAAAGAGCTTCTCTTCTTTTCCTCTGGAAAACAGACTGTCCACCACAGTGTACGTGGGACCCACCGTGCAAGTGCCCAGGAAAGAGCAGAGGTGCCAGTCCGACCCTCTTAGTCTGGAGGGAAAGGGCAGAGGTCTGTTGGCTTTGCTATCCCTATTGAAGAGGCTTCCATCAGGAGCTGGGGAGCACAGAAATACTTCTGCTACATGCAGATGTGGGGGAATGAGAAGACACCTTTCTTGGGATGTGTCCTGGAATGACAGTCCTGCAGTGTGCTGGGCTGGTGACTATGGCAAGCTTATCCCTGGCTAGTTTATAGTAGTTTTGCCTCTAGTCTATATGCTGCTGAACTTCAACAAGGACCTAATTTTTGTGGGGAACCAGAGCAGGTTTCCTCCAGCAATCCTCAAGGTGTAGCACTAAGCCTAGGAGATCTTGTAATAACCTCTTGTTACCAGTAGGGAAACTGAGGCACGCAGAGGTGGCAAGAATTGTTCAGGGGTATTCGGTGGTGTAGACACAGCTCCCAGGTGCCCAATGTCCCTTTCACCGGGGCTCCATTCCTCCTGCACACACTGTTTAGCAAATAGCTGGAGTGTGCTTGCAACCTCTTAGCTGTCAGTTCCAGCACACTAATGGACAGCCTGTAAGGACTACGTAACAAAATGACTTGGTACCTAATGTATATCTATATCTTGATTTATTTTTTTTTTTGGAGGGGAATTTGATGGCCAGACTGTCAATCCTGCAAGCTGAAGTTTACCTGATACTTCCCCTGTGCCCACATACCTTGTGCCCTTTAAGGATGAGAACGCTTGTGAAGGTTAATTTCAGCACTGTTAATCTGATGGCTCTTTTCCTGAAGCTGATGCAAAGGAGACCATTGTATTTTAAAATTATTTTTTAAAGGCCTAGAAGGAGGCAAACAAGTACAGATAAGCAAATCCATTAGCCCCAGGCAGTGCTTGTCACTTGTCTTGGTGAGTCCTGTGATATCTGATGTTTCAAAGGTCCTGGAGACAATGTGACTGACTAAACCTTTGGGTTTATTAAAGAGGAGCCATACCATGGGATTGTAGAAACACTGAGGTTTATCAATCCTAGTTTTTATACCAGTCTCCACAATATTCCACCCCCACTCAGTGTCCCTTACAGCTTCCTCCTGACACCTCCAGCACTGACTGTAGCTATTAGCAAGCCAGGAGGCTGTACTGCTTCTGAGCAAGGTTTAGCTGGTCAACTGGTGAATTAAAAAAGCCAGCAAGGATTTAAAGCATGGGTTTGTTTTTTGGTGTGGGTGTTTGGGGTTTTTCTTTGTTGTTGTTTCATTTTGGGGTGTTTTTTCCTGGTGGATGCTAGTTTAGGTCTCTTTCCTCAGTCCTGCTTGTGATTTTCAGGAGACTGAAGAGATAATTGCATACCTACAAAGCATCTACTCCTCCTTTCTCCCACTTAGTGAAAACTTTGCCAACCATTTCAGAAAAATTCTTTGGAAAATTGGACTGGGAGGACCAACATAAGCAGGTCTGCACTGATGCACAGTGATTAACCTTTCTTAAAAACACCCAAAGAAGATTTTACTGTGTACTTTGGCAAAACATGAGTTGACAAAGTCTCCCTTGGTGAAGTATCACAGATGTAGGGCCATACTGCTGACACCAGCATGTTTTCTTTCTATTCCCATCTCCTGATCTATAGTTCCTCTGATGCCAAAGCAGCTTTTTCAACATTAGATGTCAAGTTGGACACATAAAACACTGTTTCGGAGTAGGCAGGTTTTAAGTAAGATCTGTGCTGAGTGCTCCTCTTCACTTGACTACTGGATGAAGTGTTCAGAACAAAATCGAAAAGTAGCTTTAAAAATTAAAGGATTCAAAGTCCTTCAAAGTATTTCATTGGTCACTTCAGGGAAAAATGAAGAATGACCACGAGATCATTCCCAACCATGAAGGATGAAGAAATCCATGAATTCCTGGTTGTCAATGTCAAGATGTTGCTAAAACCTCCATTGAACTAGGAGGGAAGTGTCCCAGGCTTTGCCTAAAGTGAAGCAGGACTGAGGTTTGTTGGCTTTTTCTTACTTGATCCAAGAGAATTGTGATTCTCAGTGGAAAACTCCCTGAGTTGAGAAGTGCAGTATAGTAAGAACTGTGCTAAAGGTTAATACAGAAGCGTTAAGCTTTCTGTGCTTGGACTCAAGCCTGGAAATTGCCTCCTGGATATATAGATCCCTACCAAAGGGAGGTACATTATGGAGATCTTTATGATTCTGTGGCATAAAAAGATAAGCAGGTTCCCATAAGGTTTCCTCTGCTCTCCAGTGCAGAGGTTTCCTTGCAGAATCGCTTTCAGGTGGTGTAGCAGCAGGCAAAACTAGGTTAAAATTAAAATCAAATAAAAAATTAATTTAAAAATAAATTTCAAAAGCAGATACTTAAATTTGTGAGTGATTCTAGTGAGCAGAATAACATAACGTGACCATCCTGGGTATAGCCCTTTTCAATGGCAGTGAAGAGTCTCACGTCAGATTTCTATGATTACACCATACCCCTTGAGCCAGCGCTCACATAAGGTTGTTGCTGAGTACACACCTTTGCCCAAGGAGGCACAAACCTCTAATAATTCTCTCAGCCCCAGGGTTGCAGAAAGATCTCAAGACCTTCCAAAATAAGAAGGTTTTATCTTTGGAGAAGTGGGTCTGAAACAGCACATCTGAGAATGCAAATCTGAGATAACAGAAGGTGATCGTAGGTTCATGCCTGTGTTGTGAAGAGGGGATCTCCATCACTTCTTTTTGCCACAGAAATCTCTGCTCATTTCTGTGTGCTGGCCCTGGGAGGAGGCAGGATCCCAGCATGGGGCAGGAATCTGGTGTAGGGGACACCTGCCCTGTTTGTCTCACCTGTTTGCAGCTCTGAGAATGCAACTGTAATTGGGAGGATATGTATTGAATTGTGTTTCTGTGAAGCCCTTTGATATCAACAAATTAACTTTGATCTTCAGCTGCTAAATGAAAGGCTTTTCCCAGGATCAGGTGGAAAAAGTGCCCTTGAATAACTAAGGGTGATGAGGGCTAGTAATGCTTCCAACATCAAACAGGCAGAAACACAGTCATTCCTCAACACAATCTTAGGGGAAGGAGAGTGTTCTGAAGATGGGGGGGGGGGGCACACACTGTGCCAGACCAAACCTCAGTGCAAAAGCTGAAATGATAGTTACAAAAACAATTGAGAATTGCTTGAGTATAAACTGTATTTCTGCTTTCATTATGAGACAATGCAAAATAGTGTCAGAATGAGACAGGTGCATTGTCTTACCTGGCCTGACTGTACGGTGGTTAATGGTTGTACCTCAGCTACCTGGCCTGACTGTCTTGTGCCATCTGCTTCTCCTCAGTTGCTGTTCTTTTTCCTCTCTCTTTTTTTTTTAATCAGTGCCCCATAAATCTATCCAGCAAAGTGCATGTGTTCATGTCACTGGTGTGTCTTTCTCCTGGTTGCCAGAAGGTATGTGGAACTGAGGCAAATGTGTTAGGTCAGGCCAAACATGCAGCTGGGTTTAAGGAGTACTTAGAGGATGGTTGTGTGTTTATATATGAAACATCTAAATGGATGGATGGTATAGATCAAGACATGAAATAACATAGGGGAAAAGCAAGTTCATTTTCTAAGCTACTTGAGATGGTACAGTTTGGATGGGCAATCTTGCAAGAGCTGCAGATTTTTAAAGGACTACTAGAGGTATTTGAAGAAGTGGCCCCTGAAGAGCTATTTCATTTTTCAGCATGCCTCGATGTAAGCAAAGCCCTGCTCTCACTAGCATTGTCTTTGCAAGCAGAATTAAGTCAGATGAGGTTCTCATATGAAAATGAAATATGTACAAGGGAAGAGTCATCAGGCAGTGGTCATGGAGGAATTTATAAAGAGATCAGATGAAATTTGGCTTTAATAATGTTTTCTTTAGCCTTGGTTTTACTTGACCAAAAGCAAGAGCTGCTTTCTCCTCACTTTAGCATCAGATAATATTTCTTTTCAGGAAAATGTTTCTAATAGCAAAGAAGGGCGTTTCATGGCAGGAGGTTGTCTAATGAGTAGACTGTATATCAGCTACACAGATAAAAATATTTTAAGGGCAAAAATGTTTTGTTGTAGTTGAGAAATGCCTACTTAGTGATTTCACTTAGTATAATACTAAATAGCAATTTCTGTGAAATAGCAGTAAGGGCATGTTTGTGAAAGACTTGGCTTCTATTCAGATCTGCAAATGAGCATGAGATCAGTGGAGCAGAAGATGTTATTTCTCCCAGCTTGGTCTGCTCACCCCTGCTAGCAGGTATGTTGTTCAGTTCACACCCCTTTGATTAAGATACTGTCCTGGTTTCAGCTAGGATAGAGTTAACTTTCTTTCTGGCAGATGATGTGGTCCCTGTTTGGGAGTTGGGATGATAACACAGTGCTGATCACACACTGATGGTTTAGTTGTTGCCAAGCAGTCAAGGGCTTTTCAGTTGTTCATGCTGCCCTGCTAAGGAGAAGCTGGGGAGACACCCAGGGAGCTGGGAGGGGACACAGCCAGGACAGGTGACCCTAACTGGCCAAAGAGGGTATTCCATGCCAATTACATCATGCTCAGCATAAAGGGGGCTGGTGCAGGGAGGAGAGCACAGCTCCAGGATGCGCAGTTTTGGGGGAGGGGCTGGTTTGGGGACAGCTCTGAGCTGTACAGCCTGAGCTGTGTGGTTTGGTGAGAAACTGCATCGTGTATCACCAGTTTCATATATTTTGCTATAAAAGTCCTATTATTTTTGTTACCTCTCTGCTGTCCCAGTGAACTATCCTTATCCCAGCCCATGAGGTTTGTCTTTGATTTTTCTCTTTCCCCACTCTGTCCCTGTGCCCCCCCAAGAGAGCAGCTTTGTGGCTCTCAGCTGGGGGCAAAACCACAGCAGGATTTTATGTTGTACTAAGGGAAGGGGAAGTTGTTTGCAGGACAGAAAGAACTGGAAAGAATTGATTAAGAACAAGAAAATCAAGTTACCAAGTCAGACAGGCTAATCAAAAGCTTTTATAGAACCCTCTGTACATTGGGATCGGGGATATAAATTAATCCAGATCTTAACCTTCTCCTGGCTTTGTATTTCAAAAGCTAATGAGGTTTTAATACAAGAGCTAGAAAGGGCAGGCACTTGGGGTGACGTTAGAGGTGAACTGATTCCAAATGGGGAACACAAGTCTTATTTGAAAACCTTCAATTCAGTGTTACCCCGATCACCCACGGAGGAGTCCTCAGTTATCATGTCTTGTCTAGCTTGATTGCTGGAGTGATCTGCTTGGCAGGACAAAGGACATCAGGACTGACATGTGCCTTTGAAACACAGGACAAATAACCCTGCATGCCATTCTTCTAGAGAAGCATTGCAACATTTAAGCTTTGCTTGTAGTAAGCCCCGAACCAATTGAGCTAACATCAGGTTTTTAATTGCCTTGGTTAAGCTGGTGCAGACCTCAGTGTGCACACTCATCAATCAATTTAATGCAATTTAAATGTATCACCTTAGTGAAATTTGCATTAAAGCAGCACAATTCTTGCTGCTTCCTCCCCCTAAAACTGGCCCGTTCGTATTGCTGGAGCTGCTGATGCAGTTATGGAGTGTGAGCTGGGGGGTGGGATGTGCCTTGGGAAGGGGAGTTGTGCAGCACTGGGGTGTCCAGGCTTTGGCTAGCATGCAGTTAACGCTCCTTCTAGTAGCCAGTGTAGTGCTGTGTTTGGGTAACTGCTCAGCAGTGAGGAATCCTAGTGTCTTACAGCACTGCAGGTTAATATTATTTGCTGTCTCTCTGTTGATCCTAGTTACATAAATAATCACTGAGGAAAAGGGCATGAGTACATGGCAGTCTTGTGTTCTCTGAGATCTCTAGGGCTGGAATTCCTACAGCTGTGAGGCAGCTGCAACATCTCCTTAGTTCCTGTGATGCTCAGCTGTGGGGTTGGATTATGATCACTTAGGAATGCACATATGCCCCTCATACGTGGCTGTGATAGTAGAAGTTGTATCCCTGCATGCTAGAGAGGACATCCTGGGTTTGTGCAGTTAACATGAAGCACAAGTAAGTTACCATGAATGAAACAAGGCGTTGTAAGAGTCTGTGTAAGCTATAAGTACATGTGAACTGATTGTAGGTAGCACTGGTTGTGCACCATAACTTGTAACTTGCTTGAGTAAGCAATCCTGGAGCAAGTTTCCTTGCAACACCCATGTGAGAGAGGACAGCCAGTATAACCCCTGTGAATGTGGTTCTCCATGTCAGATCTGTGATGAAGAGGCACTGCCTTGAGCACTGTTTTGTGTTTCGGAACATACTGAGTATCCCAGAGGTCCTAGATGATATCTTACAGGATTTGCTGGATTTCTTAGTTTGGGTTTTTGGGTGGTAGCTGATGAGTAAGGATTCACTAGAGGAGGGTGCCAGTCTCATCAGCTGTGTAACCACAGAAACAGAAATGGGTAGATACAAACCCCAGATAGAAAATGAAGAGGATTAATCATTAATTACTGGCCCCTGACTGAGGTTTAAGCTTCTGTGAGACATCAGTTCATCCTCCACCCATCCCTTCCTTTCTGAATCTTCTGCCAGCTGCTTTCACAGACAGCAGGTATTTGAAGGTGGCAGCTGGAGGTTTACCTGCATTTGGTGAAGGAGGAAAAACTCTGTTCATGTCAGGACAGCAAAGGTTTGCCAGAGCTTGGTTGGAGCATGATGTGTACTGGTCCTGAAGGAAAGGAAGAAGAGGTGTCTTAAGGAAAACCAAATCTTTGAGATCCTTCTTGTACACACAAAACCTGTGTGAGAAGCCTGCAGATGAAAGTGGACAATATTGTGCAGAGTTGTAGCTTAGGGACTTTATCACAAAGCCACCATGCAAGTGTCTTTTATATTGATATCATATTTGTGTATTTCTTGTTCCTTCTCCTCCCTTTTTCTTAATTGGATGTCAGCCACATGGCAAGGTTATTCTGTTAGACAAGCTGGGAAATGACAATGACGATTATAATTAAGTGCCAGGACATGCAGCCAACACAATTACCATGCTGTTATTACACTGGATGATGTGCTAAAGAAGCTCATAAAAATGCTGTAAAGAATATAAATCATGAAACATGTATACAGTTGGGGAAGAAAATGTTTCCCCGTTTGCTAACACCTAACCAGTGCTGGGTAACTCCAGTGAGAGAGATGAGTTTTTGCACTGACAGCTTCCAAATGACTCTAGCAGCAACCAGTCCTTTTTGGCTTTTTGCTCCTCTCCTCTCCTCCTCCCCCTCCCCCCAGTTTTATGCAGGGTGCTCCAAATCTGAGTAATTTTTCAGCTGGTGTTTCCCCTCTGTTCCCAGCCACTGCTTTTCCTTTGTACCTGCACCCCTGTCATGTCTGACCAAATCTTACCAGTCGCCAGGCTTCTCTTGGCTTTGTGCAGGCATCCCTCACTGATGGCAAAGATGTTACTCTGTTCTGCTGATTTTCTTGGTTGTTGTCTTGATAAAATAGTTGAACCAAAGCGAGTCTGAATCTTATCACAGAAGGCAGAAGAGCCAGGGAACTTCTATGAATAATGCCTATTACCCAGAGCACCGATTAATACCATCTACTTCCAAGCCCTATTTTTACATCTTACTTTTTCAGATGAATGGTGAATTTGAGGTTCCTGCTTGTCAAAATCTACTTTGAGTCCAAAAATGTCGACATTCAGTTAAAACAGAGAAGGGGGATCTGTTAGACAGTTCCTTGCCCTCACAGAATTGGGGCTGGAGTCGAACACCTCTAAAAAAGCAAGCTCCCCAAAGCAGGGCTGGTCAGAAGGATCTCTGATGCTTTCTGTAGCCAAAGGCAGCTCTGCTGAAATTGTAATGCTTCACCACATTGCTGTTTTGATAATATTTTTGTTTCGGATCATCTTCTCCTCAGAAAGCCACCGTTCTCATATCTTCAGAAAAACGACAAAACCCTTTTTCATCTTTTAATTGGCATGGCTTTCTGCACAAAGCTGACGTTTCAAATGGTCAAATTTTATCAGTTTGGAAAAACCCAGCACTTTGAAATGAAGTGTAAAAGGAGTTAAGCGTTTTCCACTATCTGTTTTGATTTTTGATCTAAATGTTCTGGTAATTTGAATGATTTGAGGATATTTAAGACTTTGAATGCTAGAGTAATGTGCCCTTGAAGTGCTCATGGAATCTCAGATCTGATCCCAGCACCTCAAATATCTTAATTCCTCTTTCAAGGTGTCGTGGTTTCACCCCGGCTGTGGGCTGAGATCCACGCAGTTGCCTGCTCCTTAAAGTAAAAGAGCAGGGGAAAAGGGAAAAAGGGAAAGGGAAACAAGGGAAGGGAAAAGGAAGGGGCAAATAACTCCAAAACCAAGAAACTAGGAGGCCCGTGGGTTGGGATAAGGATAGTTTACTAAGATAACAGAAAGATAAAATATAACAATGCTAACAGGACTATAGAGCAAAAGAATATGAAACTATTGATACACAATGCAGTTTCTCACCGAACCACACAACTCAGGCCGTACCACCCAGAGCTGTCCCGGAACCCGACTGTCCCCCCAAGAAGCACGCGTCCCGAGAGGAAGCACGCGTCCCGAAACCGCCCCTCTTCTTCTTCCCAACAGTCCCCCCGTTTTCCTAGGCAGGACGTAATTGGCATGGAATACTCTCTTTGGCCCATCTGGGTCACCTGTCCTGGCTTTGCCCCTCCTTTCTCAAGAATAGAGAAATAGAAGAAGCTAAGAAAGTCCTTGACTGTCTGACTGCAACTAAGAACATCAGGGTGTTATCAGCACTGCTCTCATTTTAACTCCCAAACACAGCGCTCCATCAGCTGCTACAAATGAAGTTAACTCTATCCTGACTGAAACCAGGACATTCCACCCCTTATTCCATACCATTTACGTCATGACCAGGTCCAACCAATGTTTCAGACACACATATATGTATTATTCCCTTAGTCTATAGACCATTCATCTGAGTTTTGTTGAGTAAATGATCTAGTCCATGATTTTCAGGCTTCATTCATTGTAACAGTCTCTCATGGTGTCACCATTGGATCGTTGCATGCTGCATCTCGGGCGCTCGACCGATGCATCTGACATGGTCCATGGTCATAGTCTGTGAATCAAAAGTGTTCATTTTCAAAGGGGAAGAGGAAAAAGTTCTTGTGATGGCAGGTCTTGGTCCCATCATCGTGGCAGTCTTCCTTCATTGTTGTGTATGATTCCAGCTGTAACTCCATTGGTACAACAAACAACAACATACAGCAATTATAGTAATAATGAATATACAGTAATGGGTTATTTAGCACTTATTATAATACAATTTCTACTTTACTAATTACATTGGCTATTTTCACCTAATATCAAATCCCTTTGAGGTACACATCGAACTTCTCCATCCTTCTGCATTACCCACCAAGTACAACCAGGTCCTTGAGCAAAAACAATTCCCGACATAGGTTTACCTTTACCTGAAGCAGGGATGACCCAAACTGTCTTCCCTAATATACTCTTCATATGCACCACTGGGACTCTGTCTCCTTCTACAGTACGTGGAAATTTTGACTGGGCAGGGCCAGCCTGATTGGTAGAACCCCTAGAGTTAACTAACCACGTGGCTTTGGCCAAATGTGTATCCCAGTGTTTGAATGTTCCACCACCCATTGCTTTTAGGATAGTCTTTAAGAGTCCATTATATCGTTCAATTTTCCCAGAGGCTGGTGCATGATAAGGAATGTGGTACACCCATTCAATGCCATGCTCTTTGGCCCAGTTGTCTATGAGAGCATTTCGGAAATGAGTCCCGTTGTCTGACTTGATTCTTTCTGGGGTACCGTGTCGCCACAGGACTTGCGTTTCAAGGCCCAGGATTGTATTCCGGGCAGTAGCATGGGATACAGGATATGTTTCTAGCCAGCCGGTGGTTGCCTCCACCATGGTAAGCACGTAGCGTTTGCCATGGCGGGTTTGTGGGAGAGTGATGTAATCGATCTGCCAGGCCTCCCCATATTTATATTTCATCCACCGTCCTCCATACCAAAGCGGCTTCAACCGCTTCGCTTGCTTAATTGCGGCACACGTCTCACATTCATGGATAACTTGTGCAATAGCATCCATGGTTAAGTCCACCCCTCGATCTCGAGCCCATCTATATGTTGCATCTCTCCCTTGATGACCTGAGGAATCATGAGCCCATCGAGCTAGGAATAATTCACCTTTATGTTGCCAGTCTAGATCTACCTGAGCCACTTCAATCCTAGCAGCCTTATCTACCTGATGGTTGTTTTGATGTTCCTCCATGGCTCGACTCTTAGGTACATGGGCATCAACATGACGTACCTTTACAACAAGCTTCTCTAATCGGGCAGCAATGTCTTGCCATAAGTCAGCAGCCCATATGGGTTTGCCTCTACGCTGCCAGTTGTTCTTTTTCCACTGTTGCAACCAACCCCACAGGGCATTAGCTACCATCCATGAATCAGTATAAAGGTAGAGCATTGGCCACTTTTCTCTCTCAGCAATGTCCAAGGCTAACTGGATGGCCTTCACCTCAGCAAATTGGCTTGATTCACCTTTTCCTTCAGTGGCTTCTGCTACTTGTCTTGTAGGACTCCATACAGCAGCTTTCCATCTTCGGTGCCTTCCCACAATGCGACAGGAGCCATCGGTGAACAGGGCATATCGCTTCTCATTCTCTGGTAGTTTGTTGTAAGGTGGGGCTTCTTCAGCGCGTGTCACCTCCTCATCCTCTGGTGACATCCCAAAATCTTTGCCTTCTGGCCAGTCTGTGATCACTTCCACGATTCCTGGGCGATTAGGGTTTCCTATTCGAGCCCGCTGAGTAATTAGTGCAACCCACTTGCTCCATGTAGCATCAGTGGCATGATGTGTAGAAGGGACCTTCCCTTTGAACATCCAGCCCAGCACCGGCAGTCGGGGTGCCAGGAGGAGCTGAGCTTCAGTTCCAATCACTTCTGAAGCGGCTCGAACCCCTTCATAGGCGGCCAGTATTTCCTTTTCTGTTGGAGTATAATTGGCCTCAGATCCTTTGTAGGCCCGACTCCAAAACCCCAGCGGTCGACCTCTAGTCTCCCCTTGTGCTTTCTGCCAGAGACTCCAGGTAGGGCCATTTTCCCCAGCTGCAGTGTAAAGCACATTTTTAACATCTGTCCCTGTCCGGACAGGCCCAAGGGCCACTGCATGGACTATCTCACGCTTGATCTGCTCAAAGGCTTGCTGCTGCTCAGGGCCCCATTGGAAATCATTCTTCTTCCGAGTTACATGATAGAGTGGGCTCACAATGAGACTGTAGTTTGGGATATGCATTCGCCAAAAACCTATGGCACCTAAGAAAGCTTGTGTTTCCTTTTTGTTGCTTGGTGGAGACATAGCTGCTATTTTATTGATAATGTCCATTGGGATCTGACGACGCCCATCCTGCCATTTTATTCCTAAAAACTGGATTTCTCGTGTAGGCCCCTTGACTTTACTTTGCTTTATAGCAAAACCAGCTTCCAAAAGGATTTGAATTATCCTTTTTCCTTTCTCAAATACTTCCTCTGCTGTATTGCCCCATACAATGATGTCATCAATGTACTGCAGGTGCTCTGGGGCTCCACCCTTTTCCAGTGTGGTCTGGATTAGTCCATGACAAATGGTGGGGCTGTGTTTCCACCCCTGGGGCAGACGATTCCACGTGTATTGGATGCCCCTCCAAGTGAAAGCAAACTGTGGCCTACACTCTGGCGCCAGTGGTATCGAAAAGAAAGCATTTGCAATGTCAATTGTAGCATACCACCTGGCTGCCTTTGACTCCAATTCATATTGCAGTTCCAGCATGTCTGGTACAGCAGCACTCATACCTGGAGTGACTTCGTTTAGGCCACGATAATCCACTGTCAGCCTCCACTCTCCATCGGACTTCCGCACTGGCCATATGGGACTGTTAAAGGGTGAGCGGGTTCGGCTGATCACCCCTTGACTCTCCAATTGACGAATCAGCTTATGGATGGGGATCAGGGAATCCCGGTTAGTGCGGTACTGTTTTCTGTGCACCGTCGTTGTAGCAATTGGCACTTGCTGTTCCTCAACCTTCAACAACCCCACAACAGAAGGATCATCTGAGAGTCCAGGCAAAGCACGTAATTGCTCAATGCCTTCTGTCTCCAAAGCAGCTATTCCAAAAGCCCACCGGTACCCTTTCGGGTCTTTAAAATAACCTCTACGGAGGTAATCTATACCTAGAATGCATGGAGCTTCTGGGCCAGTCACAATTGGGTGTTTCTCCCAGTCCTTCCCAGTTAAGCTCACTTCAGCCTCTAACACAGTCAATTGTTGTGACCCCCCTGTCACTCCAGAAATGCTGACAGGTTCTGTCCCTACATGATTCGATGGCATTAGAGTACACTGGGCACCAGTATCCACCAGAGCCTTGTACTCCTGTGGGTCTGACGTACCAGGCCATCGGATCCACACAGTCCAATAAGCACGGTTATCCCTCTCCTCCACCTGGCTGGAGGCAGGGCTCCTCTATTGTTGCTGATCATATTGGCTGCTCACTGGTGCAGCCTTCTTCCTAGCAAAATCGCGTTGTCTTTTACCTCGCAGCTCATTTACTCGTGCCTGGAGGGCTGAGGTGGGCTGCCTATGCCACTTCCTCATGTCCTCACCATGATCACACAGTTCAAACCACAGCTGCTGTCGCAGCGTGTCTCGTGGTGTGCACCGTCTGCATCCTCCCTTCTGGGACGATGGACGCTTTCTCCCAGTAGCTGCAACATTGCCCCATACGGGTTGGGAGTTGCACAAATTTTTGTCAAGTCGTTCGACCAGTTTCTCTACCGCTGCGATCACAGATTGGGAAACATTGTCCTGATATTTCCGGAGTCGGCAGGACACTTCACTTACAGTTGGTGGATACATATTATCCCAGTCTATTGATGCTAATGAATTGGTGTGCCCTGCTGGTGCACTTCGTACAACCTTACGCCACATATCTGCGGTGCATACAACTTCATCAGGGTCAGACTGCCATTTGCCCAGATCATAATAAATGATCTCCCGTACAGCTAATTCTCTCAGGTACTGGATAACTGCCTCTATGTTGTTACACTTGGGTGACTGACATGTAATATAGTCCTTTATGGGATACCTTTCCTCCACACTTGACAGTAGTCGCCTCCAGAGGCTGAGGGTTTCTGGCTTTTTCCCAATTTCCTTGTCAATGCCTCCTTCTCTAGCTAGGGATCCCAACTGCTTGGCCTCCCTGCCATCTAATTCCAGACTATCGGCCCCTTGATCCCAGCATCGGAGCAACCAAGTGATGATGTGCTCACCTGGGCGGCGGCTGAAATCTTTTCGAACCTCACGCAGCTCACTCAGGGTCAGGGATCGTGTGACAACCTCTGATTCTGCCTCATCCTGAAATGCCTGAGATGGCCTTGCTCTATCCTGAGGGGCTTGAGATGGCCCTGCTTTATCCTGAGGTGCTTGAGATGGCCCTGCTCCATCCTGAGATGCTTGAGATGACCCTGCGTCATCCTGACATGCTCCAGATGGCCCTGATTCATCCTCATCCTTCACTACACGAACTGATTTCCTTTGTTTCCTCTTTTGTACAGGAGCAACAGACACTGGCGGGGGTTGGTTTTTTGTTTTATCAGCAGTGTCTGCTGTAGGGGTTGCAGTAGCTGCAGCATCGGTTGGACAAGTTGCAGTAGCCACAGTGCTAGTCATAGTGGCCTTAGTGCTAGTCACAGTGGTTACAGTAGCTGCAGTGCCAGTCATTGGGGTTGCAGCAGCTGCAGTCTTTGCTGGTCTGTTTTCATTCTTTTCCTTCTGACAGTGCTGACAGTACTGACAGTGCTGCCTGTTATCAAGCAATGTTTTGTAAATAGTGGCCAGGGCCCAGCACAGTGCAGTAAGGTGTGTATCTCTGGCAAACTTAGAGCAATTTCTTTTCAGATATGCAGTCACTTTTTCAGGGTCTTGTAACTGCTCAGGAGTGAAACTCCAAACCACCGGAGTTAAGAAAGTGCCTAGGTACTTGCCCATGCTCTGCCACTTGCCCTGCCACTCACGATTATCTGGCCTCACAGAAAAATCTTGAGTGGTATTCATAAACCTCTGCTTAATATTTGACAACAACTGAACCGTCTGCACCAAACTGAGAAACAGCAAAATGCTAGTTGGAATATCCCAGGGATATTGAAAGTTTTTAAAGACTGCTAGCAGAGCTGTTGTATTTAGCCCAAAGGAAAAGAAAGCAGAACTCCCACCATGCCAGCTGCCGTTACTAAACCCTCCCTGTCCAAGGAATGGACAGGGCAGCAAGCTCTCATACAAATACCAGCACAAGTTCACGATCCTCAATATTACTGTATCATAGATTGTCATCACAGAAGACAAGAACCAGATCAGGAAACGCAGCCTCGACATGGTAAAAAATCCTGCCAGGATTGCACACAGCGTACGGTACTTTCGCGGCCACAGCTGTGACCACAGCCATGTGAATAAATACCACAGCATCGTGATCGGAGACTGCTTAAACAACAATACTTATCACAACTTTGTCTTAATTACAATAGGGTCAGAGCTACCGTTATCCCAACCTTTCGGGCCCCACGTTGGGCGCCAAAAAAGACTGTCGTGGTTTCACCCCGGCTGTGGGCCGAGATCCACGCAGCTGCCTGCTCCTTAAAGTAAAAGAGCAGGGGAAAAGGGAAAAAGGGAAAGGGAAACAAGGGAAGGGAAAAGGAAGGGGCAAATAACTC
This sequence comes from Hypotaenidia okinawae, assembly GCA_027925045.1. Taxonomy (NCBI): domain Eukaryota; kingdom Metazoa; phylum Chordata; class Aves; order Gruiformes; family Rallidae; genus Hypotaenidia; species Hypotaenidia okinawae. Next base: position 14,767,686 of record BSDF01000016.1, read on the forward strand.
CAAAACCAAGAAACTAGGAGGCCCGTGGGTTGGGATAAGGATAGTTTACTAAGATAACAGAAAGATAAAATATAACAATGCTAACAGGACTATAGAGCAAAAGAATATGAAACTATTGATACACAATGCAGTTTCTCACCGAACCACACAACTCAGGCCGTACCACCCAGAGCTGTCCCGGAACCCGACTGTCCCCCCAAGAAGCACGCGTCCCGAGAGGAAGCACGCGTCCCGAAACCGCCCCTCTTCTTCTTCCCAACAGTCCCCCCGTTTTCCTAGGCAGGACGTAATTGGCATGGAATACTCTCTTTGGCCCATCTGGGTCACCTGTCCTGGCTTTGCCCCTCCTTTCTCAAGAATAGAGAAATAGAAGAAGCTAAGAAAGTCCTTGACTGTCTGACTGCAACTAAGAACATCAGGGTGTTATCAGCACTGCTCTCATTTTAACTCCCAAACACAGCGCTCCATCAGCTGCTACAAATGAAGTTAACTCTATCCTGACTGAAACCAGGACACAAGGCCATTCAAGGGCAACTTCAGCCTGACTAAATTGATGTCCAAGCCCTAGACTGGAAAATACCCCTTGCTCCTCTGGAGCAGCACCCCAGGATCAGGCCCTCAGGCCTTCTGGCTGGGCTATTCATCTCATTAAATGGAAATGAAAACAAAGAAAAGAGGTGTCTGCCAAGTCTATATTGGTACAAATTTTGAAATATGGAGCTGGTGAACTTGATTTACTGTCCCAGTAGTTGGTAATTAGCATGGCTATTTGTAAATGTTGTGCTGCCTAATCTCCACTCCTGGGAGTTTCATCATTTAATCTCGGCCTAGACATTAGCAGTTCCTCTTGCTCTGAAGTTACCCAACACGGGTGTCAGGAGCACAGCCTGAGCTGGCTCACGCAGGCACAGCAGCTTACAGGACTCCAGCAAAATCTCCAAGCCCCCACCTGTGCTGGCCCCAGGGGTGCAGCAGTGCTTCTCTGCCAGCTGCCCTGGGATAAGGGGCTGCCGAAGGGGTTTGGCAGGTCCCTCTGTGATAAAGGGTTTGCCAAAGGCCGTTGGTGAGGCCGTGTCATCTCCTGCTGGATTTTTCTTTCTGTAAATTCCTATCACATTCAGTCGTACATAATGGAGAGAACTGCAGAGATGACAGGGCTTTATTATTACTTATTATTATTTTAAACTTACTCTTTTATAAAAGGCAGGACAAGAGGCTGCTGCCTGACATTTCAGTCAATTCCTTTATTTCATATTTTAAAACATAATGAGGAGCCTGATGTACGGACTGGCAGCTGCGGGCGAGCATCTTACTCATCAAAAGATTTAAACGTAAGGGGAGTTGCTCATTCAGCACCGATCTCCTGCTGGGATACAGAAGTCTGGAAGGAATAAAATACATCCATACGTGCTGGGAAGGATTTGCAGATCTCTTCCATAGGTGCCTGAAGGGAGAGCACAGGGGTCGGTCACATAAAAGCAGCTTCATCTGTGCCACGGCTGGCTGATGTGTGCAAGCACCTGCGTGGGCAGTCCCTGCGTACAGCAGCGCTCCTATGGCCTGTAAGGGCTGTGGAACAAGCGTGGGTCTGGAGCAGCTGGTGACCATACTGCTGCCCAATTGACACACCCAGATGCTCGTGCCTCAGTGAAAGCCAGAATTGGCAAAGACGGCCCTCACGCAGTGGTCACGGATGCCTTCCCGACCTGGAGGAGTTTGCATTTGCCTCCACCGCTGCTGTGCCCCAAGTGCCTGCAGCAGCCGCCATAAAGCCGTGGGCAGCTTTCTTATCTTTCCATACTGCCCTCCGTACGTGGGAGGCAACAGGCGGCACCAAGAAGCCTGGGATTTTGTGAGCCCAGCACTGCCCGGGTGCAGCTGGAGATGCAGCAAGCAGGCAAGTGCTGCCTGCAGAGTCCTCTGCCCGCACGCAGCCGCCGCAGTGAGCCCTCGGCATTCCTGGCTCATCAGCTGCTCTCTTTGGATCTCGGTAGCTTGGGTACCCCACGGCAGCCTCCTGCTCCCATTCCCAGTGCTGCTCCTCTCGCAGGGGCCTGTTCCTGCTGATCCTGGTCTTTCTGTTCCCAGTGTATCATTGCACTGACCAGAAGACCTGGCTGTTCCGCTGCTTGTGGCATTGGCACTACCTCTAAGGTGCTTGTGCAGGAGGGGCGCAGGATGCTCTGGGGCTGAGCTCTTTGCCTGTGGGGGACTCCTATGGATTTGCCCTGAACAGCACTCGCTCCCTGTTGCTTTCTCAGCTTCTGAAGCAAACAGATTAGCATCTGTTCTTCCTCTGTGCTGAAGCAAGAATAGTCAAGTTACATTTCTGGAGTGACTTAGTGAAAGGAAAAGCTATGAACTGATGCTAGGCCAGCAAACATTGCCCCTTAATGCAGCTTAGTGTAGCCATGCTGTAGAAGTACTGGGCACCAAAATATACCTGGGTCTATATGACATTTTCCAAAGAATATATGTGAACTATAACCTTTGCAGGAGTGTCATTGTCTCTGTTCATCTTGCTCTTGCAGAACTTGCTTTGCTTTTTTTATTTAAAGCCCCAGCATTTGGAAATGAGATTCAATATTAATTCCAGCCTTTCCTCTTCATTTCCAAGTGAAGCTATTCTGTTATTTGGGTTCTTGTTTTGCTATTTTCTTTTCCTTCACTTATGATTTCTGGTCACTGAGGGTAGGCAGGTGCTATATAGGATCTCTTCCTTTGGGTGGGCGCTCATATATATCCTCAATTAGCCCATGTGGCAACTGAGACTGGTGTGCTGGGCTCAGATGATGCCCTTTGGTTTGTGAGCATCAAGGGGCTCAGCTCGCCCTTCTGCCTGCTGTCTGTGCTACATGGCTAGGAACGAAGTGAGCAGTAATGAAAGCAGGAAAGATCAGAGTTTTATTCAAACAGGCTATATGAAAGCTTGCCTTAAATATTTTCTGCTGGGATAAGGGTGGGAAATGCTTTGAGTTGAGTAGCAGGGATTTGGCACACATGGCAGCTGACCTTATTTTCAACATGCCACTGATCCTAGAATCTTTAAGCATGAAAGACAAGGGATCTGGTAAAGATTTGTGGTGTCTGAGGAGCAGACTCTGCCCTGGGAAGGTTCAGGAAGGTTTGCTCCCTTCACGTCTCCTGCCATCCACTGAGTCCAAAAATGTTTGTGTTCCTCTAATTGTCATGTCAACTAATATAGAAATAATAGACAGGAGACATCTTTGGGATTCAGTGCTTGTGTTTGCCAAGCAAAAGGAACTCAGGGTGTCAAACCTCAGAGCTGAGCCTTTCTAGAGAGGAGGAAATAGCAGAGTAAGATGAAGACCTGATCCTCAGCATGTCTTGAGGTTTACATCCGGGCCTCTGCTCTGGTTTCAGTGTTGAATCAACCTCAAGAAGTTGAGACATCTCAACCTTCTCTTTTCTCCCCTCATGAACGTTCAGAAAGACCGTACCAAATGTACCTCACTAACTACACTAATAAACTGCAAAACTGAATTCAGTGATGTGAAAGATCAGCGGAAGCAACTGCCTTGGAACACGGGGGACCACCCCTGTATGCCCCCTGGTATTCCTGCTGCTGCTTGAGGGCAGCAGGGCGGGGGGAAAGGCAACTCTGAATTCTGGCCCTGACACAGCCACAGAGGAGTCAGGAGGCTCAGGGTAGCTTGCTTAGATGAGGATAGCTCTTTGACTGTCCCTTGGGAGAAAAAAGGGGTTGGGAAGGTCTTGGAGAAGAAGAGATGATGTGTTGGAGAGAGGAGATAGTAAGGGATGGATGGAAAGATTGTGTGAACATAAAGGGGTGGACGGTGGTATAAGAGAGACCACTGAAGTGCCATCCTCAGGGCAGCACACAGTTGGAAGTGTAAATTAAATAAGTAATTATTTGTGGTATTTAAATGGGAAACTGAGGCCAATCTGCTATGTATCATCAAAGAGTGATGATGATCTACTTTGCAGTTGCTCCAGTAGTACAAGTAACTGACCAGTGTGTGATGGTGCTTGAGCTGCGTCCAGCTCAACCCCTCAGAGCTAGCTGTGGTGCAGCTGTGGCACAGGGCAGCTGTCTCTGCTGTTCCCTGAAAGCATTGGAAGGGTCCTGTGGGTGGTCTCCTCCACAGAGCAGCACAGCAGATGCTGAGGCTTGGACTTGCTCAAGGAAGAAGCAGTTCTGAGCAGCTGGTGTGACCTGCAGTATGTGCAAGCTGCAGATGCTGCACGTCATACTCAGCAACAGAGCTCTGGACAGCGGGCCTGGCCCTTCGTGCTCCTGGTTATGTTGGGTACAAAAAAACATCAGTCAAAACAGGAATGATTCATGTATGGAGCCAGATGGGATCCTCCTCCAGGATCCAGTGCAGAGTATTTACAAGTCTGCTGTTTTCCTCTTGTGGGAGAGTTGTAGAGGGAAACAAACCTGAGCTAAATCAGCAGCGGATGTGGGGCCAGAGGCTGGAACCGATGCACTGTCGTTCTGCTAATGTGCAGATGGTCCCTGTTGCTTTCCTAATCGCTCCTCAACAGGCACAACACCAATGTAGATACAACATGTTGCCAGTGGCCGTGCAAAACTTGCGCTAATGTGGCTGGAGGTCAACACGGCACGGCCAGAGTGAGCTGGGTGGTACGGGCGAGGCCTGCAGGGCCGACTCGTGCTGCCTCATCCCCGTCTCTCCACTCCTCTAAGAGCTTTTTTTAGAAATCCAGCTAGCAGCGAACACAGCCCAATTTGCCCAGTTGACTAGGAAACGGATATTCCCAGAGCCTGCTCTCAAATAAATGACCTACTAAAAATAGCTATGGTTAAGAGCAGGTGAACAATACTGTTGCAAAACCTGTCTGGCTGTTTTAATAACTGTGGGGTGCTGATCTTGCTGTCCGAAGCACTTGGGTGAGTTGTCTCTGCTGCAGAGCAAAGAGAAGCAAGTACTGAGTTGGCTTCCAAATTTAGGGCCTGCTACTCTTTAGCTTTTACTTGAATGTATGGTCTGTTCAACTGTGTTGCCCTCTCTCACTACTCAGCAGGCCAGGTTTGGGAGGTCAGTAATCAGATGCGAGCTTTTGAAGGAGCTCTGAATCATGCGTGATGCATCCAGCAACACAGGAGTTGTGTCAGTCAACCATGGGCAGCTTTTTGAGATGTTCCTGGAGCTTTGGTTTCATAATTCTGGGATTTATTTGCAACCAACAGGATAAAGCTGGGGTTTGGTAGAAAACAGGGAACCCTGACTTGAAAACTTGGGCATTTGTTTGGCTGTGTCCTATCAGGTTTTGCAGCTGACGTGGCTTCTGTTGTGTCTGAACCAGAAAAAACTGTTTCTCTAGACAGCAGGTTTTGTGCTTTTGGGGCTGTTTCTGGCTGTTCAAAAGAGGAAAACCCACAGACAGGTCTGTTTTGATTCTTTTTCCATGGATCTGCTTGGCACGTTCTCCTTCACCTCTTTATAGTAGATGTTCAGAGGAAAGGTCAGGAAATCCTGAGTTGAATCCTTCCCCAGCTGCCATCCCTGTCTTGCCCTCCCTGGATGATGTGCTCACATGTGCGATGGGGCAGATGTCATCTCACAACTAGCCTTTGCACTGGTCTCCTCTGGAGAAGCTAGGCCTGATCTGAGTGTGGTGTGTGCAACAGAAGAGTAACACTGTGATTACTCTGCATTTTATAGATGTTGTGGCATGTCCAAGACTTTTCTTCTTTCAGGAGTTGTGTTTGAGGCCTGCTGTAGGTGCTGAGATAATTCTGACTACCCACTTGCCTGCATTCCCACTTTACATTGGCTCCTTCGTGTACCATCCCCTACTCAGGATGTCTCCTGGCGTCTCTGTTCCCCTCATTTGCAGTCATAGGAAGATGCTATGAGGGTGTCTGCAAAGATGCCTGGATGTCAATAAGCTGCCATGGTGATGGAGTACAGAACAAGCCAGGGTGTGCGCAGCAAATAAACAGTGCTTGTGGAGGCTCTGCAGAGCAGATCAGTCACCTCTCTGCTCTGCCGTGCCTGACATCTGTCCTGGGTTTTCAAGCCAACCCTCCTGTAAATGACTTGCAGGCCACCACAGAATGATAACTGGTTAAAAAAGAAAAGAAAAACAAGAGGCAGAGCAGAAAGCTCTCTGTACATCCCAGTTTAGACTTTTCTTGAAAGCAAACTAGATGGCAATTCTGAAATCAACTGGTTGTTCATGGAAGTGACAGTACAACGTGACTGTGCAGATCTTCTTACAGAGGGCTGGTCATGAATAATTTGCTTAATGGTGATATCTAAATGATATGTCCTGGGATAAGGAAGCAACTTTAAAAGGTGACTCACAAATTAATATAACAGGTGAAGGAACATAAGAATTTCCAGGCTGGATAAGACCCTTCTTGCTTAGGTTTATATTGCCATTTAAAAGGGAAGGTACCTGCTTCAGAGTGAACTATGAGAATTTAATGGGAGCAGTTATAGAAGAACTCACCCACACATTACATCTTCCCTATCTTCAATGATTAACAACTAGTTTCAGACCTGATGAGCAAAGTCAAATACCTCTTCCACGATACTGCTGTTGCAGTTGATACCTCCGAGTATTCTCTGTTAATGTAAATGTCAAGACTGCTTTCAAATCATAAGGTTTCTCCCATCTTGGTGAGTGTTGATTATGCTCCAACTCACTTGGGACAAGACACAGAGACAGAGCCTTTATTCTACATCTGAAAAGTCTCTGGCTTCCCCTATTTCAGAAGCTGAATTAGAGGATCTGCAGCACTGTTCTCTCCTGGTAAAGCTGGGCTGCATGGGAGCACTCAAAGAGAGGACAAGCCAAAAAGCACTGTCGATTGAAGAGCTCCAGAGCTCTAACCCCTCCATGCAGGGCTGCCAGGTGTATCTGCACAAGAGGAAATTCATTTGCTCAGCCTGGAACAACCTCAGCAGAAGGATGAGAGGGACAAAAGACAAGAGAAAAGGCTTTCTCCTGAAAAAGCCTGCAGAAAATCTGCAGCAAAGTCCTGCATGGGTGGGAGAAGCGCTTGTTTAATTCTGTGTTCCACACTCAAACCCATCCCAGCGTGTAAGTAGCCACGCTGGAGAGCCTGGCCTCTTGGGCTGTGCTCACCACGTGGAAGCTGGAGGCTGACAGAGCACAGCATGAGTGCCATGGGGCTTGCAGAGTGTGCTGGTGCCTGATGCTGCTCTCCTGCTCCAGAAGTGAAGATGGCTCAGAGCCCCAAGGGGCCTTTGCTATGCCTTTTGCTGTTGGGTTCTGCTCTGGCTCCTCACTGCTGTACTTCTGATTTATGCACCTTATTATATCAGTCCCTGTTTTCTCTTTTCCCTGAGAAGGCTCCTTGTTCTCATCTCTGGGAATACACTTGCCTTCATGGATTTCACATAGATTGATTTCTTTCACCATCGTGATCCCATTTCTGCATTGAGCTCTGGTTTCTGGTGATTACCCAGCTGTGAAATAGCAGGAGAGGAGTGGAAGAGGACCAGCAGCAGGTTCATTTTGAAGCCCCAACCCAACCTGCAGAACTGGAAGATATGAATTATTTAAGTTGTGCTTCATCAGCTTTTTTTTATATATATAAAGTTTGCTGCTTTGAAAGTAGCCTGGCTGCTTTTGCAGAAGGAGCTGCTGAGTCATGATGTTTCCTGTCAATCTCTGTGCTTGGGAAAGTATCAGGACTTCACTGCAAAGGTGGGTTTCAGAGGGCACAGAGATGGCTGTGCTTGGAAGGGATGTATCCTACCCTCCCAAGGACCAAGCTCTCAGACCTCTTCATACACACTGATTGTCCAGAACTTTTGTCTCTGCCTTCTAATGTACCTTTCACCTACAGCAAGACCCGCACTCGCAGTGGTTTGGCTTTCCTCTGCTGCAGTAAAACACACACAGTTCTGATGCTGTGTGCAGGGAGAATGGGAGAGCCAGAGAGGTTTAAGTACCACAGTTTTGCCATGCTCAGCCAGTGTTGGGTGGTGTTGAGTGGGTGTGGAAAATGGCTGGGGATGCTTATGGAGGAACATAGAAGTTCCTGTTTGAGACGTAAGTGAGGCCATAGAGAAAGGTGAAGTAGACTTAGGAATTGTGCTTTTTGGACAGTGCTTCTGTGGCTCAGGTTTGGAATAAAACCTACCCAGCATTATGAAAGGGACAGTCTGTTTCTGAAGGTCTTAGAGGGTCAGGACAACCAAGGCACATTAATGTCACGGAATAAACACGTGTGTGTGTGGAGGCTGGTTTTGACAGATGGCTTTTTAGACAGTCTGGGTGGCTAGAAACACTGCTGCTTTGTCCAGCTGGGCCCTCGGTGATGCACATGGTTAATTTTCCAAGGGAGTATTAGGAAAGTGTAAGGCAAGTGCTAAGCTCTTCTGGAAATCCTCCCTGACCACTCTTCTAACTGTAGTTCTGTGGAGATGTTGGCATTTTTAGCTTCACAGCCCAAAACCAGTCTTCAGCTGGAGACAAACAGCATCTATTCTTTGCTTCCCTTACTGACAGCATACATTTCAAATCAGAGCAGAGACAGTGCCTTTTTTCAGACACTGTCTGTCAAATCTAAGAACATTGTTTGAACCACTTTAGAAAAATCAAAATGTTTAATCTGGAAAAACCTGAAACATAACATCAACCCAACCACCCCCTTTCCTTTTTCTTACAGGACTAGCTGCTGATGCAGTGCAAGTCCATGTAGGTTAGATTATTCTAAAACAGCATATTTGGTGAGAAAATTATTTCTTCCCAAATATTAACCTTTCATTCTTTGCTTACATGTATTGGTGACAAGCTCACACTGACTCATCCATTACTGGCTATCCCATTTTCTTCATTGAGATACTTTATTACACCAATTTACTCCTCATGAAAGAAATCTAATAATTCTTTTTAAAGGTCATATGCTGGTGTATGTGCTGACACCAAACAGCAGCATAATTGTGGTGCTGCACCCTGGTTCAATCTTGACTCTGCTTAGCAATTTCACCTCTTCTCACCTCATCTAGCTCTTGCCTGGTTTTGCCAGAAATGGCTTTGACCCAATCTGGTCACTCCTGAGGCTTCTTCAGTTTCATCCCCTTTGTCTGTCACAGAAGAGGAAAGTCTAAGGCTCCCTCGCTGTATGTGTGAGAGTCGAAAGCAACTGCAAGAAGTTCTAAACCCTCCATCTTAATAGTTGAGATCTGTTTACATCTTGTAAACAAGATTTAATATCCTTTTATAAAAAGATCTCTTTAATGCTTAATATTCAAACCGAGCCTCTTGTTCAAAATCTTGGATGTCCAGAGTTTGAGACTCCTGCAGAGCTGCCACCATGTGAGAAAGGGCAGTGTCCTCCTCTGTTCAACACTTTGTGTTGCACTGATTTTTAACCTGTTCCTATGTTGGGAAACAGCAAACACAGAGATCTTCTCTCCATTTTAGCACAGGGAGTTCTGCACCAACATGTGGAAGAACTTCTTCCCAGTGAGGGTGAGGGAGCCCTGGGACAGGCTGCCCAGGAGGGTGTGGAGTCTCTGTCTCCTCCGGAGAGATTCCAGCCCTGTCTGGACACCGACCTGTGTGACCTGTCCTAGGGACCCTGCTTTGGCAGGGGGTTGGACCCGATGAGCTCTGGAGGTCCCTTCCAACCCCAATGATTCTGTTGATTTCCTCACTCTGTCAGGACTCTGATTAACCTGCAGCTCATTCCCTTTCTCAGGTAAACTTAGACTTTTTGTTCTGGCTCTGTAGGAGTAGAAAAACCCTGTTCCCACAGCTGCTCTGTGAATCTCCGCCCAGCCTCTGCTAGCTGTTCTCAGGGCTTGGTGGACAGCAGGCATGTCCTGATGAGGTCAACACACTGTTTTCCATAGGAGCATTGTACTGCTTAGTAACATTTGCCCTTCATTACATACACCAAGTTCCTGTTGCCCACAGAGCCAAAAATATGAAGCATTAAAATAAAATCTGTAATACAGCATTGGACCCTGTGGAAATTAATACATATACACTATGTACCATACCAATGACTCATTTTAATGCTGTGTCTTAAATATGACTCTGCTGGGCAGCCACATCCAAATTAAAACTTTAACGTGGCTGGAGCGTGGTACAGAGGGGCTCTGAGCAGTGGTTGAAGCTTACGGTGTGGCCCAGATCTGTGTAAAATCAGGATTAAAGACCTGTAACGATGAAGCAGGGCTGGGGTGCTGCAGCATTTCCTTGTTTCAAATCTCAACATCCTCTCCACAGTTACATGCCCTTTCTCAAGTGCTCCTGTTGATCTCTTGCATACTCCACACAAGGCAAAGTGGTGTGTGGGAGATACCACCACATTCAGCAGATGCTTTCTGCTTTGTTAAAATCTGTTAAATATACACCCATTATTATAACATGCAAATTCCTTGGCTGTGAAGAGAAGGAAATGCACTTTTCTTTTCTTTTTCATAACCATCTTTGCTAGTCATAGGGCAGTTGGAATAATGTGTTCTCTTTCAAATGAAAACAAAGGCATAAAAATAGATCTTCAGAGCTTAGAACAGTGGCAAGAAGATCTTTAAATAAAATCACTCAGAATACTCTATTTTCAAATTTGCTGCTTCAAATAGATCCTCTGCCTTGCCTTCTTTCCAGAAGATGCTTTTATCAGATCCAAAACTGAAGGATGTTTAGTTGGAAAACCTGTAGTGGTGCTTTTCTAACAGCTGCCTGTAGTACCTCAGCAAAAACCAAAGGTCTCTATGTGCATATGTATATAGTCCCCTTTGCAGCTTTCACTGAGTGCAGTTGTCTTCATTCTTGACTGCTGCTGTTCAATTGCTGCTGTGTTTCTCTGCAGAGAAGGAAGGCTGCATTTTCTTGGTACATGAAGTGATTCCAAATAATCCACTGTCCATGGCAGAAACTATTTTTCTTTAGGGAAAGCTTCTTAAATTAACAGGCAAACAGCACGGTGCCAAACTCACTTGTGGGTGCGATAGGAGGAAAATCTCAGGACATAATTGGTGTGATGAAATTAATATATTTTCTGGGCAATGTCCATCATCTTATTCTGGATGTGGGTCCTCGGAGCAGGCAGAGCAGCTGCTGACCACTTAGGACTAGGTATCCTCATGGTTGTCAGATGGAGGAGGAAACATCCTTGGGCTGCAGCATCATAGGGTTCAGGGCCCAGAGCGCTGGGTGCCTGAGCTGTATAAAGCTGTATCCTTGGTTCACCTTAAGCGCTCTGGTGCCTTGGGTATGTAGCCTGATTCCTGAAAATGAGTTTCTTTACCTCTTCCCTGTGGTGAGTGATTTACCATGGACACGTTAATGCCTGTCTAGTGACTATCCCAAATTTTCTCTGTCAGTCTTTTACTACTCAGGAAAAATCCTGGATCTGAGCAGTGGAATAGGTCAGAGAAATAAAAGCACTGCCAGGTTGGCAGCTAGAAGTTCACACTCGAGCAGATTGTTGTTGCCATTCCAGCACCTCCAGCAGTGTGCTGGATGAGTGCAAACACAGGGGCTCGGCTTTTGGTTTCTGGCTTTTCCACAAACTCCCTGTGTGAATTTTGGCAACTCGCTTAATTTCCTTGAGCACGATCCAAAACCTGGGGAAGTCAAGGAGAGTCTTTCCTGGAACTTAAATGTGCTTTAAATTGGCTCTTTAGGTCTGTGTTCCCAGTCTATAAAACAATAAATGCACTGTGTCTCGTACAGTGGTTGTAAGCGCCACATGACAGAGTTTGTGTCTTATCATTAGCACAACAGAGCCCTGATGGTGGTTGACGTTCTGTAATTTGGGGGGTGAACATAACTGGCAACCCTCCCCCCAAGATGACTCAGCTGGTAGCGGGTGTCATGCTTCCAAATGTTATGGGAGAAGTAAAGTCATTCCCACTGCCTGGAAAAACAGCTCAGACAAAATTAAACACAACAGGAGAAAAGGGTCAGGCAGGTCTGTTCTTCATGGCTACGGTTTGGCTTCTGCCTGCAGATGCTACCGACCTACAGAAATGACCATGTTCACCCAAACATTTCCCTTTACCTGTGTTATATAAGGTTTGTGGAAATAGAAGTGCTAACAGGGCCCTCTTTTTGTTCTCCAGGCCTTCACCTGCGCTGGTTGTGGGGAGCGCTCTGTTCCGGTTGATTTCAAAGGCACGGCGTGCGGCCTGTGTTCTCACCGGGGAGTGCAGCCTGGCCTGTGGAGTTGCTGCGTGCCAGGAGGCCAGGTGGCTATGACAGCCTGGTGCTCTGCCCTGCCAAGCAGTGTTTGCTAATCACCGAGCAGAGCGTCAGCCCTGGATAGAAGCGCTTGGATGGCTCATATTTACCGGCTCCAAAAAACCCAAAAAAACCTACAAACAAAAAATGAACACCCAAAGAGGGTCACAGTTAGTGTGGCTGTAGGGGAATAACAGAGATCAGTACGACATAAATGGAGAGAAGGATTCCTGATGGCATCCCCTGGTCTGTAAAGAGCTTTTGCTTATATAAATATCATGACAGAGCTTAGCACAGCCCCCAACATAAGGAGGACATGGAGCTGTTGGAGCAAGTCCAGAGGAGACCTGAAAGATCAACTGAGTGCTGTAGCACCTCGGCTATGAAGCCAGGTTGGGAGAGCTGGGCTGGTTCACCCTGGAGAAGAGTAGACTACGGGGAGAGCTCCAAGCCTTTTCCAGTCCCTCAAGGGGCTCCAGGAGAGCTGGAGAGGGGCTGGTGCCAAGGGCAGGGAGAGCCAGGCCCAGGAAAATGGCTGGAGGAGGGCAGCTGGAGAGGAGCTGGGAGGCAGAAATCCTTCCTGGGGAGGGAGGAGGCCCTGGCCCAGGATGCCTGGAGAAGCTGGGGCTGCCCCTGGATAACTGGCAGGGTTCAAGGCCAGGCTGTATGGGGCTTAGGGCACCCTGGGCTAGTGGGGGATGTCCCTGCCCATGGCAGGGGGGTCATCACTGGAGGGGGCACTCTGTGGGCCCTCCCAACCGAAATCATCCTGTGATTCTACATGTCAGACCTGGATTCCTTTTCTGCTCCGTGGTACTCATCATCAGGTAAAAACAAAGCTGGGTCTGCATTTGCACCACTGCTAGGAACACTGGGCAGAAACTCCTGTCCCTTGCTGCTTTCCTCCCTTCCTTTCCCTCTTAGGCAGGAACCCACAATCAAAAACATCTTCTCACACCTCCTGCACAGCCTGATGAGTGTAGCTAACCTAGAGGTCGGCCATACATTCCTGCGGTGCTCGTTAAATGGCACGGGAGGGGAGAGCCAAGTGGTACTCAGTCCCAGCAAGCCACAGGGCTGTGGGCATCAGGGGCAAGCCAAGTACATTAGAATTTAAGTCCTCTTGTACAAACTGTCCTTATGGCCTAACATAAAGAAGACCATGACCATTCTGACTCTAAGAGATGGATGCAGCTGTGAAGCTGAGCTGATGCTAGTATCTCGAGCTGGTTGGCTGGAATGTCACTTGTCTGATCATATACGGATTTGAGCCCAGCTGCTGGAAACACAGGTGTCATCTGAGATAGACTGGGGGACAGGGATAGCTCTGGCATGGATCTGAGGTGGTTTGGATGGTCCGTATCATACATTTTGGGTTATTTAGTGGCCAAGGAAAAAATTATGTGGGACTGGCTGAGGGCTCTGGAGACCTGAATCTCTGAGGTGGAGGAGCTGGGCTGGAGAGGCATGGGGATTTGAAGGTTGTGGGCGCAGGAATGGATAGGAAGGACATTGTGGGGACACTTCTGTGTCTCAGTATTGAAACAGGACTCAGCATGAAGGTCAGGAGTTCTTTCCCTGTGCTCTGTGCCTCTTGTTTTTCTTCTGGAAATTCAGTAGTTCTGGGCATTCTGACTCAGGGCTCCAGATGTTGTATCTGAGTATGTGCATGCTTTGCCATGGTGTGAGAGACACAGAAAGGACATGAAGCCATGTGGTTTTATGCCTTTATCTACAAAAGTCTTCAGGTCACCGTGCCTAGCCAAGAACAAGCAGGTTTCTCCAAACTCTTAGCTGCAGCCATTTATGGCCCCCATGAACTTTGCTCAGTTTAAAAGCGTCCATGAAAGCATTTCTTAAGAAAAGTCTTTCTCATGTGTTTTCACAGGGGAGGAGGGAATGTATTTATTTTATTTAAGCTGTGCACTAGAAATCTGCTCCATGCTTGGTGGGGAGCAGATGCCCACCACTGTGCTGTAAAAGCAAGGAAATGCACTTTTCATTGTGAACTCCTTATTACAGAGCAAAAGACAAGTCTGTGCTCAAGAACACCCTCTGAACTCAGTATAATTTTTGGCTCTCCAGACAAACTTATACTTCAGTCAGATGGCTTTTGCTTTTGCAAAGGTCCTGAGGTCAAGTCCAAGGTTGTACAACTTTCACCAGCTTCTGAAAACTGAAGATTTAGGATTTTTTTTGTTCATTGGCAATTTTTATTCTTTCCGTGCTCCCATAAGTTCTGTTAACCTGGAGTTAATCTTAGCTTATGCTGTTGGATGAGCATAATAAAACGCACTACCTTGACTACAGAAATGATTTCTTTCATGCTGCTTTAAGAGACCTATAAAGCTGTGATTAAACAATGTCTAAGTTTAGCTCTTCTGCAGTGTTTTGCTGAGAGAAGGATCAAGCCCTTTGTTGGGACCTTTTCTTTAATACACCACTGTCACAGCAAGCTGCAGAGCCATCTGACTTAGCAGCCCTGCTTATTTTAAGCCAGCAACAGCTGAGGTGCCAGTAGTCCCACTGCAAATGCTTGTAAGGGGATGCTCACGTCGGTAGCGGCCCAGTTCATTCTGTGGTGCTGGGAAACGTGCGGGTCTGTGTACAGAGAGCAGCTGCTGGTGGAGGGAGGGAGGAGAAATGCAAGCAAGTGAGCTGGGCTGAGCTGGGTGCTTTGAAAGGCACAAGCTGTGCTGAGTTTGTTAAGTGACACAGCTGCATGCAAGAAGGTAAAAAGAAAGACAAAAAGAAAGCAAGGGTATCTTTTGTCCAACAGACTGGAGACTCATGGCTGTTTTGTGCAGAGGCTGTATGGTTATTGTGGAACAGCAGCAAGATAAATCTTGCTCCTTTTTATTCTAGTGTGTTGTGTTGTTACCGAAGTGTTTTCAGGTTCCTTGTGGTTTACTGGGTGGGAAGCATTTCCCCTCAGACCCAGGCTGTCCCTGATGCTGTGCTGCTGTCGTGGTTTCACCCCGGCTGTGGGCCGAGATCCACGCAGCTGCCTGCTCCTTAAAGTAAAAGAGCAGGGGAAGAGGGAAAAAGGGGGGAACAAGGGAAGGGAAAAGGAAGGGGCAAATAACTCCAAACCCAAGAAACTAAGAGGCCCGTGGGTTGGGATAAGGAGAGTTTACTGAGAGAACAGAAAGATCAAATATCCCAATGCTAACAGGACTTTAGAGCAAAAGAAGATGAAACTCTTGATCCCCAATGCAGTTTCTCCCCGACCCACACAACTCAGGCCGGACCACCCAGAGCTGTCCCGGAACCCGACCGTCCCCCCAAGCAGCACGCGTCCCGCCGCCGCCCCTCTTCTTCCTCCCCTCAGCCCCCCGTTCTCCTGGGCAGGACGTCATTGGCATGGAATACTCTCTTTGGCCCATCTGGGTCACCTGTCCTGGCTTCGCCCCTCCTTTCTCCTGAATAGAGAAATAGGAAGAAGCTGAGAAAGTCCTTGACTGTCTGACTGCAACTAAGAACATCAGGGTGTTCTCAGCACTGCTTTCATTGTAAGTCCCAAACACAGCATCCCATCAGCTGCTACAAATGAAGTTAACTCTATCCTGACTGAAACCAGGACATGCACAGTGCAATGGCTCAGCTCTGCGTGCCGTTCGTGGCCACTACACCGCAGATGACTTCTGAGGTGACACGTTTAGGTAAGGATGCAGGCTCATGTCGCAGTCAGTGCGTCGTGCCTTTTCAAGGAGCTTGAGCACAGCAGTTGTGTGAAAAAATCGCTGCTGGGTGAATGGCCAGACAGAGCCAGGAGATGAAATCCATGGTTGGAGAGGGCTGGAGAATAACACCAGGGACTCAGGCTCATGCTGCCAGAAAAGTTAATCAAGGCTTTCTGCTGGAAGTACTCAGAGTGGTTGTCTGAGACTGAAGAAGCAGACCTTGTTGCCGTGGTGTTATTTTAATACAGGTTGTGTAATTTCACTTTGCTCTGAACTCTAAAATCAGGAATGCTGCCATAGCATGAGCCAAGAAGCAAGAAGGATTGGGAACTCACTGGGAAGGCTGGTGAATCAAAGATGTGCAGCCTAGTATAGAGACAAAGAAGCATCGAGGTCTGAGATGCAGAGTCCATATGAATTCACAGTGTTGCTCACTTGCCTGGCTTCCTCTCCCTCCAAAGAGGCAGCTGTGTAAGAATCTCTTAGTCTGGCTAGGAGAGGGGCCATCAAGTGATTCCTGTAGGATTGATTTGCCCACGTGCAGCCAAGGGATATATCCCATAAGACTAAGTCCCTGTGGTGGTGTATACTTGAGACAGTCCTTGTTTGGCAAGTGAATAGCCTATATTCCATGTGTGATGGGAAAAGGAGATCTGGCAGTACAAGAAAGGACAGGGACTTCTGCACAGTCACAGAGGAGTGGCAGAACAAGGCAGTAAACTAGAGGGGACTTCACATCATGGGTCTGTCCCAATGGCAAAGAGCCAGCAATCTGCTTCCACTTCTGATTGCAAGGATTGGGAGGAGATTCCCCCTCCTCTGCCTGACCCGTATTTGGGCAAACAGTTCTGTCCACCTGTTTCCTAGCCCTGACACTCTATCACTGCAATGGAGGCATTTCCAGAGGAGACCTGCTCCACAGAACATGTCCAGCCATGCACTCTCAATCTTTCTCCTTTCAGCAGAGCCAATAAATCATTTGCAAGTTGCTTCCAGTCCCAGAAGTGATTCCCTCTAGTCCCTGTGATAGCTCTAAGCATTTTAAACTCCCTAACAGGGGTTGTCCACACAAGAACCTTGAAATCACTGTTATTGTCCAGGATGTGAGAGACCTGCCAGCCACAGGTCGTGGTTGTGCCCTGCCAGAACTGTGTGAACTCAGGACCTTGTTACCAAACACACAACTGCAGGGGCAGGTCACTCTTTCCACTACATTTGCTGCTTTCATATGGCTTAAGATGGGAGGCTTGAAAGAAACATCCTTTCTTTCAAGTGAGCCTCCTCCTGGAATACTTGGCTTGGCTGCTAAATAGACAGAAGGCTCACTCAATTGAAAAGGGCTTTGTGTTGCCCCTGTGAAGCTTTCATCTAATGCCCTCCAAGTACACCAGAAGAAATATCAAGGCAAAGTCTTTTATGAGAGCGTCACAGAGATTAAGAGGGGTAAATGTCAGCCCATGCACAACTCCCTGTCACTTAGCTGAGCTGCTGGTCTGGCAGGCAGGGAAGGATGGAGATTTTCTTGTCCTCCATGAGGACCTGTGCTATGGAAAGCAAAGTGCTCTGCCATGGGAAGACTAGCAAGATGTAAGGACAACAAGATGAGCTTGCTGCTCTCTTGAATGGGGCAGGAACAGCCCCAAGAGCTAGCTGCTTTGATGTGTCCATGTCTAGGCAAGCCTGGGTGGAAGGGAGCTCTGCTTGCAATTTGGTCTTCGCCATAGGAAAACAAAATGAAATAGCAAGCTCTGTCCTTGCCAAAAGGTATGGGGTAAGTCCTTGTGTACGTGTTCTCTCAGCCTGCCCTGAGCTGTTCTTGCAGGATGCTGTGGTTTTCCCTGTGGTTCCTCCAGCAGTCATGAATCCTTGCCGTGCATACTAAAACGTTGTGTGCCCAGGGAATGCAGCACTGTGTGGTGGGACCTGTCTGTGCTCCCTGCTGAAACTTCTGCAGGGTAGGATCTTCTCACAAGGCACACTCTGATGCAAAGCAGGAACCAGCCCCAGGCCAGAGCAGTTTCAAGATCTTGGAGAGCAGCTACTAGTATGATAACTCCTCTCTCTGGTACACATTGTGCAGCTTCTGCCTTTGGCAAGCCAGTCTGAGCTGTCCACTCTCAAGCAAGTGAACAGAGGCTGAATGTTGCTTAGAGCAATGATGCTGGTTGTTGTGAGTACTCGTGGTGAGGAGAGATGGAGCTGACATCTTGTGGCTGGATGCTCTGAGCTTTGTAAGCACCTGCTTCCAGGTGCAGATAAGTAAGATCCCGAAGTGTATTTCCTAATTTTCATCTTTTAATTAGGTTAAACTGGGGCTCAGTGGATCATATTTTGATCCTAGCATTAATGGCCTTCAGAAGAGCCAGTTCCTACTCAATATGAGTGAATTATCCTTTTGCCCCAACGTTGTATCTTGAGGATTATCCCTACGTCCAGCACATTTCTCTCCAGTAATGCCACTTTGGGGCCAGAAAGTCTCAGCTGCAAGTTACATGTGTGAACATTTGACTAGCCATTTATCTAGCTTACAATTTGTAAAGATGACATGCAATTTAAATAGTGTACGTAACGTAAAAATCCTACTACTGATTTAGTAGCCTTATTATTACCCTGTCAGCAAAATAAATGTTCTATTTGCAGAAAGCATAAGTTCAGTCTTCCTATCAGCAGGAACAGAGAGGTTGGGATACGGGCTGGAGGTGTCTTGACAACTGAGAAGTATGTTGTATGCCAGTACCTGTCGCTGCTGCAAGCAGAGCTGGCGTTTCCCAAGATTGCCTCGCATAAGAAATAGCACATCCCAATTACCGAGTTAGAAGGACAACAGCAGAGTGACAGACAGACTTGAGTGTGAATCCACAGGCACGATTCACCCAGCAATTGGCTCCTTTCCAGTAAAATGGTTAAATTTTTTTATTTAAGTAGAGGAGCCTCGGGGAAAAGCATGGGAAGTGAAATATGAGCAACAAGCTCTGCAAAACCAGAAACATCTCTCCTCTTTCATAATGGGAGGAAGGGAGGTCCTCCCCCACGTTTCCCCCTTATCTGAACTGCATTTTTCAAGAAATATAGTCAGCTATATATTGCCAGGGAGCAGTGGGATGGGGGGAGAGGGGGAAGTTCTCCCCGGGTATAACAAGCCAGGAGAGGAGTGGGGTGCGACAGGAAGGTAGGCAAGGGACAAAGTCCTGCAGTCCCTGCAGACCTGACCTAGCAGAGTGGGTCCTGTGGCAGTCACCACAGTCAGACCGTTGTTTCCAGATATTTCATAGTGACAGATCCTCAGTCCAGCCAGGAAACCATGTCAGGATCAGGAAGAAACGAGGCAAAGCGCAGGTTAGCCTGGGCAGGGACCAAGGGCAAGGGCTTAGGCAAAGAGGGTGGCTGCAACAAGGGCCCTCACAGCTCTGCCCCAGCACCCTCACTCCTGATTACAGCTGCACTGTATCCAAGCTGGCTGGTGTGTACAAGCTTACACACACCTTGCAGGGTGCTGCTTTAGATACGGTTTCTGGACTGGTGTCTTTTAAATGCACCATGGAGGTTAGGAGAAAATTAAGGGAACCACAAGGTGCACCCTGCTAGCTGCATCCTCAATGCAAATTACATTTCTCTACCTCTCCCTTACAGTGAGAGTGCATATTCCAGAAGCAGTTGTCTGGAAGAATGCATGGGCACAGGGTATAGACAGCGGTAAATATTCTCTTGTGTGATGGCAGGAACCTGTAGGAGGGAAAATGAACTGTCAGCTTGAGAAGTGCAAGAACTAAGCCATTAATAAGAGCATCAAAATAGACTGTGGTGCGTGGCACTGCAGCATGGAATGGCTGCCAGCAAGATGATATCTCCTGCAGCTTTCCCAGAGATCTCTCAGGCCAGTAGAGCCTCTCAGCAGACACCCTTGGTCTTTGGATTGGACCCCCTGCACAAGCCCTCTGATGATGAGTAGATGGGTAAGGACCTGTCCAAATAAAGCTGGACCCTCGTAACATTCTCTGTGCTTCCTCAAAAGTGGGGAAACTTTTGAGAGTATCCAAAAGGCATTCATGGCAAGGTGTCTAGTTAAACCTGCAATGATCAGATCGTTAAAGCACATTAATTGGTGAAGTAACCAGATATTTACCTTTTTGAAGCTATTTGTGGCAGACCATAAATAGAGGAAAACTGAACCAGCTTTAACTGGTTTGCCATCTCTCTTTACACCCAAATTTTGTTGAAGGCCGCCCTTAATTTTGAGGGGTTTTGTAAAGCAATTTATTCTGCAATTTCTGTTTAGTTACCTGCTGGTTTCTGAACCTTTTATATAGTCTTGGGTGAAGCTGTTCAGCCCCTGGAGTTCTGAAGCACCAGAATAGGTTGACTGTGGGGGTTTGGGATATACTTTCTTGGAGGTTTTCAAAACACAATTGAACAAGGGATGGAATAACCTTATTTAACCTTGAAGTTAACTGGTTTGAATTTTTCTATGATTCCAAGTTCTCTGTGCTACCATAAGACTAGAAAAGAGATGTTTTATTAAAAGCTGAGATGTTTATTCAGTCTCTTAAATCTGCACACTCAAGAAAGGAGAAATGATTTCTTTTTATTTATAATACAATTCTGACATTTCAGGACTGCTCTGATAAGGACTTTGATGTCTTCTCTGCCTTCCATTTTTTCAGTCCCCAAATGCTATGAGAAGGGCTTTGCAAACTAGAAAGCCAGAAATTATTTGTGGTAAAAAAAAAAACAAGCAAGGAAAGTCTGCTCCTGGTGACCTTTCCTTTTGGTCCTCAGAGGTATATGTTGAAATTTCAAGCTGCCTTGGAAGCTGACTAGAAGAAGAGACTCCAGGAGCTCAGCTCTCCTGGAAAAGCTCTGCGTGTGGGAGGGGAGAGGGGAAAGCATTTAAGGATAAGAAAAGTGAGTTAGGGAAGAACAAACTTAATCATCAGTCAAATCGTGTTTAGGGCTTGGTTCATTTCTGTCAGCAATGCATCTACCACTGGGGTTTACCTGCACTAGCTACAGCAAAGGCTTGTCTGCACTGACTCACTAGCACTGGCAACAGCTCCCCTTTCTCAAGGGTTACAAGATGTAGGCCATAAAGTGCTTTTAGGCAAGGCTGAGACCTTCTAAAGTGATCAAGTGCTGCATCTCTGGAGGTCATGGTGTCTATTTAGATCTCCCAGACCTGATGGTAGATCCATCTCCTTGGGAGGTGAGAAGTGCTGTGTTCTCTGGAAAAGGGGCTGAGATGTATAAATAACTGCCAGAGGCTGAGGGGTGTTGGGTGGGGGAGAAAGGCACATGCAGTGTCAGCTATTGGGAAGAGTAGGTTTATGGTCTGGTGCAGCAGGTAGGGCTGATTGTGTGGTGAAGTGGGCCAGGAAATGTCCAAGTATGGTATTTGGAATGATAGAGTTAGGGTGTGATGGAGTAATTAATCAATTAAAAGAGACAAATGTGATAAAAAAAAAAACCCAAACAAACTGGAGAATCAATATTTCAACTCAACTGATATACTGAAGTGCTGCACAGGGGAAGAGAGGGGTGCAGTTTCTGGGGTCCCAGATAGTCTAACCTCTCAACATGAAGAGCTCTTTTCAGCTGCACTTGTTGCCTTTGCTGCCTGAATGAAGTAACATGACAGAGGAAGTCCAGTTTTCTACCACCTCTGTGATATGGGTGGGACTGAGGAAAGATGGCAGTGGGAAGAGGATGTGCTGGAACACATTGTTAATTCTGGTTAATGACCAAAAGCAGAGCATGGAAGAGCTGACATGACCAAGTTCCTTGATTGTGAACCAAATGACAATGGAAGGAATATAGAAAAAAATTATAAGAAGAGCCTGGATGATCTTTTAAAGAAAGATTCAAAGCAAAGCCTGCCATCCAGAAATAAAATTACAAGGTCAGTCTTTCACCTCTCTTTCCAAAAATGCAGGGTTCTTAATTTTTATTTTCTTTATTTTATATAATTTATTTTATTTTAAGGGTTTAAGCTTCTGCTGCTAATCCTTTGATTCATCCCAAAGGTGTGTGAAACCTAACGTCCATGTGGGTGCTTTCCATAAGAACTCCCATTGATACTGATGGACCTACACCAGCACAAGCTCCTGCCAGGGTAGGACCATTTATCGTTCTTCTGTGCAATACCTGCCCTGTGGAAGAAGATTCAATACAGCAAACCAAGAAGGTACCAGTAAACCCAGTACTCTGGGTCCCTGAAGGACAGGGGCATGTTTATAAATTATCCTTATTAAACATAGCAGTCATATGGGGTGAAATGGGCAGAGAGTATCTAACCCTATATGAAACTCCACACAAAGCATCTTGGCTTGCTGAACACCATAACTCACTCACTGTGCTGTTTGGTTACTGTGCTGCACAGCAAAGACTCCTTGAAATGCATGGCAACACAGAAGAGAATATTTTTAAAGCTTTTTACTCTGCACAACTCTTCTCTCCATTCCTCTTAGGCCAGCAAAGCCAATAATAGTAGTAAATATACCTTTTTTCATACTCCATCTTGTTAAACTCATGTTTATCTCTGGTGCTGCATATAGGAGATGTTAACTCAGCACTGAAGTTCCTAGTAAATCAAGGGGGCTGGTCACAGAGGAAAGCAAAGAAGAGGTTGGTGTGGAGGCATCCAGCAGCTGAAGCAGAAAAAAATGTGACTTAATAAATCCTTCATCCCCTACATCTTCCAAGAAACATTTCTCAGCAACTTCCTTATGGAAAATTAAACTCTCCTCCGGCAAGAAAAAAGCTCATGTAACTTTTGTGCTTCAAGACTGTAATTTATTGGGAACAGGAGAGCTTGCCTTGACTTCTTTTCTTGGTTTGCCTTGTCTCAGAGCAAAATTAAACTAAGTAAAGCATCTTTTATCCTATCTGAAGATGTAGCCTGCAGGGTACAAGAGTGGAGAAACATCAGAAAATTAGTTAGGAGCTTCTGGGACCATCATCTCACATTAGGAAGAGTGCTGCTGAGTGCTAATCTGCAATGTGAGGCTTAGATAAGATCACCATTCATGGGCTATCTTTTGCATTTTTGCCAAGTTCCCTGCACCCACCATCCTTGTCTGTGTGTTTCCTGGTGAGGAGCTGACCATCCTCACGTTTGAAATACTCAGAGGGGACTGGAGATGGGTTCTCCTGATGTATCACCCAGCTGAAGCCCTTCTGGAGTTTCTTCCAGCATCAACAGTTCATGTTTGTCTGTCTGAGAGTGCTAGCTACCCTGCCCTTCCTCCCTCTGCCTTTCCTCCAGGTCATTGGGGCCATCAGCCATCAGTGATGCTTTAAGCATTCAGCTAGAAAGGCCAGAACTGGTGTAAGCAGCAGGTATCAAAACCTCTCATGAGATTTATGAGGTATACCAAATCCTCTGGGCAGGGAGCCTTGAGCTGAAAGGTTTGAACGTGGGTCACTGGTGCATTGGTATAAAACTTGTGCAGGTGGACATCAGACTTGGAGTCTTTCCTCCAGTGGTTCTGGAGAGCCGCTTTGTGGCCATATAGGTCAGCAGCCTTGTCCTGGATAGCTACCTGAGAGCATCGCTGATGGCATGCACAAACCCAGTACATGAGCATTGCTGCAAGCAAAATGATGCATAAAGAAAAATGAGGTGAGAGCCATTTGTTTCAGGGCAGTTGCATGAGAATGTTACTGAATAGGTCTCTCTCCTGTTCAAAGAAAGGGCTGTTAGGACCCAAGCAGTCACAGAAAGAAGATACTAAGTGGATAAGACACAAAGAGAACACAAATGCAAGGTGTGGGTGGACTTTGACAGAGCCTGGGGGTAAGCAGAACTGTGCTGTGCAGCTGTGGAGAAAGGCCTTCATGGAGAGAATCACAATCTCAACTCAGCAATTAGCAAACGTTGTGAGCTTCCTGCTTGGTTTTAATTACAAGAGCTCAGTTTTAAAAGAAACAATCATCCTTGCTATCCTTCAGGATCATTTTATTGCCCACAGAATAGGCTGTAAAGTGGATCCTTACTGGAGTGATTTCATCCTAACAAATGCTGTTGACTCTTACCTTTCTGGGCTTGAGATGAACAATGACTTGGTGTAGAGCTGGAGTGCAACATTTGGAAAGCCAGTATGGCTGTACAACCACTCTCATCCTTGATGGACTGATCATCTTGATTTGCTGTGACTTGCCACTGACTCATCATATATTTTGGAGAAAAGTGTGTGACATAGGATGTGGAAGACCATCTTCTTGCTTTACAGAACATAGTTTATTCTTCCAGACAGCTTCCTTGAAGGAGCTGAAGGTGAAGGAAAAGCTCTTTCCATAGGACTAGGATGCACTGCATTTGATTTTCAAATTGTGTTGTTGATGGCCAGCAGCTCTAATGAGGTGGAGCTGCCAAGGCTGGCATCAAAAACAACATATTTGAGAGAAACAGAAGAAATGCAGGTTTTGCCTGAAGCATTCAATACCCCTTGTTTCCAAGTGACAGCGCCCTCAGCTGATTTCATGCCATTGGATGGTGGATGGAGATTTAGAGGATATCTGCCCTTATTCCCACTTATGGGAACTTTGCTCAGGCACTGAACTGCAGACACAGAGGTGAGAGTGGGATTCCCTCTGGTCCTACTGTGTTGTGCTCAACACATTTCAGGAAGTAGAGCAGGAGCAAACTTCAAATTAAACGTTCTTAGTTACTCTTACCAAGTGCTAAACTTTGGAGAGCAGGTCTTTAACTGCTGGAGTGTGTCCTCCTTCCCTCGGCTTAGGTGAAGCCATGACAGTTTACAGGAGTGTGTGGTCCCCTTCCAGGATCCTGAAAGCCTAGGCAGGAAGGAGATCTAGGTCCCTTCTGTCTTATGCAGTGACATTGTCACAATATTTATCTGTTACTGAGGTTGTTTTGCTGATGACATTACTACTGAAGAGTGCTCATGTCACTCTGGAAAAATTTGCAGTGTGTTTGCAGTGACTAGAGGAATAAGCTTCCCTGATACTCAGGGGAACTGACTGAAGTCTCCCCGAGCTGATAAAATACAACCCATGCTTGGCCAGGCACCCACAAATTCTACATTTGTTGACTGTGAAAAAGAATTGATGAGCGCAGCTGCTTCACCAGCTTCCCTAAACAGGAAGGTAAATTGCAGTGGTATTATTTGTGTAATTGACTTCTTACATTGTCCTATCCTGCTGCCCCCCTTCCCATCACTGCTCCTGCTGAGCCTCATTCCTCACAGGACTAAGTGGCTACACAGAAAAATCAGGCGTTGTCAGCTTCAGCCCTCACTTTTTTATATTGTACCTTCTCTGAAATAACATAACATAATTACCCCCTCCGCCTCCAATTTCATCAGCCTTTCAATCACCACAGTGCAGGGTGGTTGCCTTTCATTTATTTATCTAACAATTAAAATGTGCACCTACCTCTGAAAGCTCCCTAATTACAATACCAGAAATGTCTTTAGAAAAAAAAAGAAAATAATGGGTCTTCTACTGAGCAGATGCACTGCTTGATCAATGAATTCTGCAACAAGCCATATCTTCCTTGTTCTTATTTTTAAATGAAAATTCTGCAGTTTTCTTCATGCAAGGGAGTTTGTGTTCTGCAAGTTTGTATTCTTCTAAACACTCCTTTTGTTTATTTCATTTTTTCCTCCAGAAAAAAAAGGATGAGAGGACATTTACAATCCTGTACAAACTAACTCAAAGGATAACAGGAGTATGTTCATCAGATGCAATTTGTTTAGCACTGTACATGTACAGTGAACAGGAAAGGGAAGCAGTTTAGTACACAGGATTTTGCTCAGTAAGGTATCTTTAGGTTTGGGTGATTATTTTAGAGAAAAGAATTTTTTTAAAGAAAGAAAAGAATTTAAAAGAAAAAAGAAAAGATGTGTTTCTCAGTTTTGTAATTCAGAAGCTGGAAGAAGCAGCCATGATCCTCCACTTGCTCCTGCCTGAACCTCTCCTGCTCCCGCATCCCCGCTGTGCTCTGCCCTGTCCCTGTGTGGGAAGGGGAGCGTGGCTGCAATCTGTGGCGTGTCTTCACTCCTTTCACAGATTGTCATTCCCCCTTCACCAAACTTTACACTTAACTCAGGCACCCAGATCCCCTGGGGCTGCTAGAGCACACCATACCTCTCCAAAGCCATTTCTGTGACCTCCCTGTGTACTGGGACTCAGTCTGCAAGAACACTTGGACAAGGGTAGATGAGGTACTTAGGGATATGGTTTAGCTTAGGACAGGATGATCTTGAAGGTCTTTTCCAACCTTGTGATTCTGTGAAGTCCAGCCTCTGGCCAGTGGTTAGGTCAGAGTGGGCAGAGCAGGAGTTGCTGTCTTTTCTGTTTCCTTTTCCTTGTTCTAGTCACTTGGTTTTCTTTTTTTTTTTTTTCCCTTCAGTGGATAATGGGGAAAGAAAATGTTTTTTTTTTCTTTAAAGATTTATTTCAGTGGTAAGTCATTTAACATGACCAAGAAAATGGCTCTGCGACCCAGAATGTTATCTTGAGATGGAGAGATACATATTTCCCACAAGAATATTTTTCCCATATATCCCTACACAGAAAATGTATTTGTATGGAGAATATGCATTGCAGAGCATCTACTTATGCATCAGTGTGACTGTTATTATCACTGAAGGAGAAATTCAAGGATCCTGTACAGTCTGAAATGTCCTGACTCTGAGTGCAGCAGGGAGCTGAGCGCACTTTCTGTGCTTCTATTCTCTGGTGTCTCCAGCATGGCCTTGCCTTTCAGATATTAATAGTAAAACATGTTCTGCCGTGGAAAAAACCGTGTTGTTCCTCAAATGACCCTGTGAAGGAGCTGGTAAAGTACCAATGCCTGCTTAATTTTGTCCTGTACCTGTTGAGATATTGATGGGTGTCCTGGTTCTGGCCAGGCCAGAATCAACCTCCCCAAGCAGCCAGCCCAGGTGAGCTGAGTTAGCCTGGGCTGTTTCCACACCACCTGACACCCCTTCCCCATAAAAGGGGCTGGCTGGGGAGTGGCAAGGCCTTGGTGTCTTCAGGGCAGTGTGAGCCTGGCTGGGGCAGCGGGCAGCACTCTGTAATCCTGGGGTCGGTAAGGTGCTCTGCTTTATCACTGGCTGTGAGTGGTAATTGGATGTTATTGTTCTACATTCACTGTGATTTTTGTCAGTAAATTGTCCTTATCCTGACCTGGAGGCTCTATCTCCTCTGAAAGTGAGCGAGGGGTGTGTGGTGCTCAGCCACTGGTCGGGGCTGACCCACCACAATAGGAAAGGAGGGGGAATAGAGCAGCAGAGGCCCATTGGTTTGGGGGATGAAGACAACTGAAGGATCTGCACAAGCTGTGATGCCTGCAGTGGTGTTGTGCCAGCATGACCGGCTGAGTCAGCCTCCCGGCGTGTCTCTCCTCCACTCCTGCAAAGCCTGGTTGTGTATTCCCGTGTCTGCTCCCAGTGCATTTCCAGAGAGGCCACAGCTTTGCCAGCGTGCTCACCTGGGCTTAGGAACCTGGGAAATGACTGATGAGTCTTCACAGAAACAGATCTTCATGG
Source organism: Hypotaenidia okinawae (assembly GCA_027925045.1). Classification (NCBI taxonomy): domain Eukaryota; kingdom Metazoa; phylum Chordata; class Aves; order Gruiformes; family Rallidae; genus Hypotaenidia; species Hypotaenidia okinawae. Next base: position 14,795,068 of record BSDF01000016.1, read on the forward strand.
TGAGTCACAAATCGCTCCTCTTCATCTGTCCATACCAGCCACTTGAGTTCTTTAAAAACCAGCACACATTGAGCAATAATGGTTAATAAAACATGGTTAATAAAAACATGAATTCCTTAAGAAAAAAGTTTCTACAAATGTATTCAAAGGGCACCTTTATTGAATCTAAATGAGAGGTAAATATGAAACCTGCTGTCTGCATTCTGTCCTCAGCTAGAATGAAGCAAAAGGAGTTTTCTTTCTTCACCATTCTTTGCAGTTTTATTCTAAAATACAAGCAAATAATCATGCCAAATTGTGCTCCTGTTCCTTTCATTCTTGTGCACTTCAAGGAAGAGCTCTTCAGCATTTTCATTTCAGCAGATCAAATAGCAGAGATTTCCCCTTTATCTTTTGCCTTCCTCCTTCCTTCTCCTGTTCTGCTATTACAAACCTGATCCATCCCTTTTCACCTGCAGCACAGGCAAGTTAAAAGCGGTTTGGCTGCATGGAGCCTTGGCAGTGATGGAGGATCAGTCAGCGTGAGCATGGCTGGATGGCAGAGGCTGTACACGTGGAGAGCCTGGGTCTGAATGTCTTCATGGCCATCGTACAAGGTACTGTAAGAACATTTGCCTGCAACACAGACTGTTAGGGAAATCAGATGTCCTGGAAGTAGAGGTTTGCTGATCTGGGATTCACCTTGTGTCTCAGACAACATTGCCCTTGGAAGGAGTCCTGGGGCAGGGTAAAGTAGCCAGGTTTTAGAGTGAATTTGCTCAGGATCTCTAAAAACAATGCACTGCCTTACAAAGACCTTGATTGTCAGTTCTGTGGTGGCTTGGCAATATCAGTGAATCAGTGAGTTCTGGCTGTGATCTGAAGTGGAACCCACAGGAAATGTTTTTTTCAGTCATTGAGAACTACAAAAATGAGAAATGCTGAATGGTTATCAGTCTAACACACAGGAAAACATGGGTTAAGGTCACAACCTTTACCATAAGTCCTCTTTCTTCTGAAACATGCTTTCAGTTTCTCTTACAACCAGCATATACTTTAGATATTCTTGTAGGATGTTCAGAGAAGTACGGCAGCTTTAACCCAGTGTTTTGTAGCAGTAACCCATGTGGCACTGGAAGAAAGAAAGAAACCTCAGTTGGATTAAGGAGGAATAATTTTGGTTAGAATATGAAATTATTCTGTCTTTTGGGAGTAGCTAGTGTCAGTCTTGTTCTAGTTTTGCTGAGAAAATTCATCCTGGATATTGGAAACTGTTCACCATGGACATTCTGCAGAAGCCAACCTATTCTGTGCAAAGTCTGGCTGATGAGACCATGTCTGCTGTAGAATTATGAGTCAGATATACACAAAGTTCTGTTCTGTGTGTATTAACAGTGTAGATATACACAGTTATATTAACTGGCTGTGTATTGGGTAATGTTCTCTGATGGATCTGCCCTCAGAAGATAGGAATACTAGTTTGCAACTGCCAGGGGTTTTCAGCTGACAGAGCATCGTGTTTGGGGAACTGCCAAATGTGAGGTCTTGCCCATGCCCTTTGCATGTGATCAGTGTTACAGAGTTATTTGGTTGCTCAGTGCAGCACTGAATTTCTCTCCAGGAGCAGTTTACTCTCAAGCTATAGCCCTTCCTCTCCCCAAGATGTGGGAGACAGCCCAAGATTCTGCAGATATCAGGTGGAGGAACAGTGTACCTGCAATAGCACCCAGCAGGGACAAGTGAAAGCCCTGCTGTGGGGCTGCCAGGAGCTCAAGGCTCTTTTCAGCCTTGCTGGGTTCTATTTGCAGGTCTGTGCTGTTGTCACTTGATGAGGTCAGTTCAATATGTTAGAAATGCAAAAGGGTCCTAAAAAAAAAAAGGACTCGAGGTAGACACATTAGTGAAGCAGTAATTTACTATACGTTCTTGCAAGAGCGGGTGACCTAACAAAGTAGGCACACTTTTGGTCCGAGTTTGTGGCACTTTTATACAATATTCTGTCCAAAATCATTAGGTTATCTCCTGTACCTATACATATTCATGACCTGTCCCGCTTCGTATTCAAATGAGTCCCAAGAAGTTGTTTCCATAAACTCCTCCCAGTTGCGCCTGCGCACTGTCTTGTGGTGGTGGTCGTCAGGGGGTCTCAGTGATGAAGGCTCGAAGTCTTCCTCAGGTTGAACTTTTCACCTCCTTTCCCTGGCACATGCGTAGTTGTGATCTTTTCCAGGTGGCACAATTGTAATTGGGATGCTTATTTCTTATCTATCACAGGTCCACTCTAAATTGGCCCAAATACATTAAATCACTCAAAACTAACTAGGAGCTGTTCGAGTGAGACAGATTTATGATAGGTCATCTCCTGACATAACCACTATGGCATTTCAAACCATCCTGTTAGTAAGCCCCCCTTTAACAGGCATCTTGTTATCAAGTACCCTTTAACCCTTCTCTATAAGTTAGTAAATTCTCTTAATCCTACAACGATTCTTTGTCTAACTTTCAAAATACCTGCAAATTTCATCTGTATCTGTTAACAGAACTGTGTACTCTAATTGAGAGATAGATTTTGCCATAACACAAGTAACACCAAAACTTTATTAACAGTATCCCATCTTAGTTGATGTACTATCCTAAATTCCCTACAAAGTATTTCTGATGAGGCAGCCCTAATTCACAAATCAGTAAAAGAATATACAATACAAAACTTCAGCCTGCAAAAGCAACAATTCAGCATTTTCCACAAATATTCTTTTATTTGGGAATTTCCCCATCTCTTCTATTAAACTGCCTTAACTGCAGACCATGATGGGCTCTGTCTCTCTCCCACTTCTCTTGGTGCTTAGGATCACAGGAGACTTGCTGGCCAGGTTCAGGGAAATGGTAGACAAGATGCAGTCCTGCCCAACATTACCAAGAGTTGCAGAGTCACAGCATCAAGAGTCCAAGAGACATGCGCAGTCACCTTAAAAGCAGGATTGGTCTCACCAAGCTTTAATCTCCTACACATCTAAATAAGACCACTCAGCTCCTTTTAACAAGTAATTCATCTGACCTGAGGCACCTGTGTAGCTATCTTCAGCATCTGCTATATTCACTGGACAGGAAAGCTTCTCCAGCAGGTCACAGAGAGTCCACTCAAAATCTGCACTGCCTCCTGAAGGCAATTCTTTCTCCTTGTGGATCAAGACAAAACCCTGATACCCACCTTTGACAAACCCAACACACCTGGTGTGAGAGCAGGATGTGCCTCCTGGGCAGTGAACCTTGTGGTTTTCAACATCAGAGGCAATTCTCATTATGTATCTACTGCAAAGAAATTGCTTGCAGAGAACAATAATCTTTAAGAAGGTTTGAATGCAATCTCAGCCTTTCGGATGTTTGAAGATTGATGTTGTCTTCACAAACACAGCTTTCCTGCTGTCTCATTTCAAAATTCTAGCATTTGTCAAGCCTTGCTGAAGTACTCATTCTAGATTGCATCCCAACCCCAAATGTAGCCAAAGTCAAGCTTAGGGATAGACTGAATTGTTGGAAGCTTTTATAGAAGAATTTATACATAAAGTACAGTCACAATGAAAGAACATTTTAACTATGTATTAAGCAGAGTGTCAAACAGCCATGTGACTAGGTGCTGTTTCAAAATCCAGACAAAGAGGTGGCAGCTTATATAGCTCCCTGCTGAAACTCCTGTGGCTTTGTGCTCTGTGGATGTTTCTCCTATTACCTTAATTATTGTACGCAGTGACAGGCTCTGCAGGACTTTTTGGCTCACTGTTGTACTCGCTTTGCTAAATCTCGCAGCCAAACTCTTTGATTCTCTGTATCCCACACAGAGGCCACCACCAGATGGGTAATCTGGGGTTTGATGGTGTCTGAGATCAAAACGAGCCTGGAGTATTTATGTCTGATGGGAAACCCCACCCTGTCTTGGGGGGAGCTGGCCTTGATGAACTCTGGTGGCTTTTCTGTCTACATCTGTGTTTCAGCTGGGTAGGAGTCCTTTTTAAAGGTGTGAATCATTGTTGCTATCTTCTCAGGAGGCTATTGAATGTTTAGAAAGCTATTCGTGAAGTTCATGGGGACTTTCTCTCTGGGAATATAACCACTTCTCTACAGTAAAGCTGAAGTGCTATAAAGCAGAGAGCTCCAGATAAGGAAATATGACTGTCCTTTCTTATCTCCACTTGTCCTAACAGGTGTCCTTGGGGTTGTAAATTTATGTGAGAGTAAGGTAAGAACAGTCTGAGGTATCTTTAAACTTATCACAAATCTTTCCCAGGGCGAAAAGACTGACGTTACCATCAATAAAGGCTGAATTGTGGCCTGGGTGCCTTTCCCATCCAGTCAATTGCTCTGGGAAATGTGGTTGCTCTCACAGCTTTGTGTGTGCTGCCTGGCAGTCTGCTGGGCACCCCGTGCTGCATGTGGTGCCCCAAAATAAACCTCAAGCAGATCCATGCACTGCAGTGCCTAATTCCTCAGAAGCTCTTCATTCCTCAGGAGATAATTTGTGTGCCCCTGCTATTAAAATAGTTACAGTTTTATTGCAGCCAGGCCAGAAAGTCATCTCAGAAATGAGGTGGAATTATCCTGATTTGTCACTTTTGGGGGAGGAATGAATCGTTCTGTGCCCTTGCCACGGGAGCCTCATTCATTCGGGTGCTTTACGCCTGTGGATAGATGGGGTAATCGGGCTGGGGCAAAGGAGGAGCTGGGGCTGTGATGTGAATGACTGAATGGCTGTGCCCTGGTGGACAAGAAGCAATTGCTGAGTTTGCCACTCTCTGAAAGAGATATTTGTGTTTGAATAGGGGCTATCTTATCATACTATCCTGATGGGTTTTTTGCACCATTCTCCATGAAAATGAGGATTTCCTTTCTCATCCCATCATGTTGTCATGGAAATAGCGCTTTTTTTTTTTTTGGAGTAATTCGGTGGCAAAAAGTGCTCTGCCTTGCTTGCAGCTTATGGCCAGAACAGTTCTGTGGAGTTGGTGAAAGCTGGGACACATCCCACCCCTGCATCTTCAGCTTCCTTTGGAATAGGGACCTCTGCGTGGTGTTTCCGCTTGCCATCTTCCTGGGGGGAAACCCCAAATCTTTTCCTCACATGGGAGAGCCCTTGGTCCAGTTGGTTACTGCTCTGCATTCCCAGCCACACTCCAGAACTGCCTTTCATTCAGAGGAACATTGCCATTTTCTTGGTCTGGGGTTTGCCCTTGCCCTGTGTAGCACACCTTGACCCAGGAGAGATGCCAGACATGGGCTGGGTGGACTTCACCTATGGAGCAAGGACTACAGGGAGCCCTGTTGGGATCATCAACCCGTGAGATGGAAGAATGCTGCTGCCAAAGAGGAGAGGCAATGAAAGCATTTATTTATGCTATGCCTAGTCCCTGGAGCTACTTTTCACAGCCCTTGTGCAGCACGATTCAGGTGCTTCTTCTCAAAGAGGAACTAATAAAAATGCCAGTGGTTTTTTTCGAGGTAGCCCATGACACCTTCTGATTCCTATGGACATTGGTCTTCCTCCTCAGGCAGTGAAGGCATTGAAGAACTTGACCTTGGGGGTGTGAACCCCTGTTCAGGAAGGCTTGGTGCCCTCCATGGGCTGTAGTATGACAGCAGTGACAGACCCCAGGAAGCCAGTCTGGCAGAAGTGATAGGCTCATACTCAGCTTTAGCTTGCAGTGGTCCTTAAGGCTGCACTATAGTAGAAGGGAAGAGGTCTTGTGCCATACATTGCTATGGGGTGCTGTATCCTGCCATCTGAGATGGCTGCTCCCAGCTTTTTGGTTTGGGGTTTTTTTGTTTGTTTGGTTTGGTGGTGGTTTTTTGGCTGGTGGTGGTTGGTTTGGTTTTGGTTTTGTGTTTTGTTGGATTTTTTTTTTCTCCAGGGGCTATTGTCTCCCTGCAAGCAGTAGCTGCAATAAGAGCAATAGGAGGTCAGGCTCTGCCTTCTGTTATCACAGGTCTTTCAGGATGACCAGCTAGACTTGTCTGGAATTACACTACCATCTGGGTACCAAAATTCCTGTGTGAGAGTAAAGGATTATCCAAAGCTTTGATTACTTGGTATGTGCAAGGAGATAGGGGTATCTTTCAGACTGGTGCAAACAGCTTCTCAGGTGCCAGGTGTCAGCAACCATGCAATACTTAAGCAAGGATGAAATTCTGTCATCCACTTTGGACTGTATCTGTGGAGCATGCTTTTGGCCACAGGAGTCCATGAACATCCAATGGTGACATCTCTGAAAACACCAAGTAAGTTCCCATTGCACCATCTTGGACAGTGTTTCCATTTGCAGGTGAATGGGAAAAAAATACAGTTCCAAACTCTCTCTGTCCTTACCATTGGATGTAGTGAGTACTCTGTGAGCTGCATTTTCAGGGCTGTGGGAGCAATTCTTCTGACTCTAGGGAAGAAATAAATTTATGTATTTCTTCTTGTGCAGTATTTCAGATGGGGAAAACAACAAGGTGAAGCACAGACTGATGGGGGTAGGGAGGTCAATGGCAAAATCTGAGCTGTGAATGATCCTTGTGAAATTTTCCTTTAGGACATGATCACTGTTAATGAGAACCAAGTTCCTATGCACCCACCCCAAAACTTGTACCTAATTTTTCTGTGCTGACTGAATGTGTTTTCCCCTTTTACCTAAAATGAACCACAGCTTCCTATAAAGGGAGAAAAGGCCAGCTGGCAGAGAAAAAGGGTAACAATCTCCAACGCCTACATGTGAACAAACCAGTCTGTAGTGTCCTCTCCCAGAGGGCTGGTTACTCAGCCAGACCTTGCTTCTGCCCTCCTGCACTGACCTTCTCTTCCAGTGTAAGAGAGCAAAGTCCCTCAGGACAGTGAGGTCCCGTTGGGCTGAACTCAGTGATGTGTTTCTTATCTGCTCCTCTCTCAGGAGCTGTGTTTCCACCTACGAGCAGCTCCTGCAAGCTGTCCCTCACTCCCTGCTTCGCTCCCTTCTCCAATCCTGGCAGCCTTACTAATAGCTTCTTATTTTAGCTGTTGGAAGAACATGTGTGACACTGAGAATTAAACAGACTCTCAGCTCACACAGTACTTGTTTTAAGCATTTTTTTCCTGCATGTACCAGACTTTTGTCTTCCCCCTGCTTTTTAGGCTCTGGCCTTCACATGCTAATATTGGAATCTGCTGCGCTCATGTCCTCATCTGGACCCTCTGCAACCCCAGAAACTACTGCTGGGGTGATGGGGAGGTGTGGGGTTGGAATTAACTTGGATGCTGTCTCTTTCCTCATTTATGTTTCTGGACTCTCCTTAGACTGAGTCACTAAATGTTGATTAGAAAACACTGTGTGTGGCTGGCAGAAAGTTTCCTGTTGTCAGCAATAACCACCTGAACAGGACAAGTTCTTGTGTTTTTCTGTGAAATCCTTCTGGCTCGATGGCTCAGTGTGATGAAGCGGGACACATGGTTAATATTAGTTAGCCAGCAACGACCTCTGTAAAGGGGGTGCACAGTTCTCCCTAAGGGACTACAATGCTTGCAGTGTATTGTGATACCTCAGGAGAAGCAACCTATCTCTGAGAAGGGAGTGATAAAGAGGAAGGAGAACAGGAGGCGCCTCGAGGCTGCAGACCCAGCTCGGTGGCTTTCTTAGGGAGACAAAAGCTGAAGCTCATCAAAAGGACCTGGGATGAAGAGGGGTAAATGGAGTTAAATGACCATCCAATGTCTTTGAAGCCCCCCAAGCGATTATCGGGGTGGGGTAGGTGATAATAAGCTCTCATAATGGAAAACTAACCATTTCTTAGAAACTCCATGAGTAGGCATCTATCCTGAATATGCACATATGTCCTGTGTAAAAGCTTGCCACTGACCCTTTACAGTGCCCACGTTTGGAGGAGTGATCCCAGCACTGCAATAATCCCAGCACCTGCTTCATAGGCACCAAGGCTAAGGAGTTTTGATTTCGGCTTGTCACAGCATCAGTGAGACCAGGTATTCTCACTTCTGTGGATCCAAAAGCCGTGACACTGAGAAGGACCATAACGGTGCAAGACTTTCTCATCATTTTGACAGAATTTGGTTGCTCTCCCCCAGCTCACCAGCCACAAACCCTGCAAGAAGCACTTCTAGAGGAAAAGGAAATTTCAGACAAGAGATCCATTTTTCTTAATTGAATGTTGTAACTTCACTGCAGGAAGATTTACTTCTTCCCAAAACACAAAAAACTCATCAAGGTTTTTCTATAGGTAGAAACCGAAGGATGTAGGCAGAGGGGCTCCACCCCAAGATTGTTATACACGTAGATGCACCTTAATTCAGTGCATATAATTACTATACTTAAGCGGGAAAGTGCCCTCACTGCTCTACATAAACCCTCACTTGGGCTTGTAACTTGTTATTTGGCTCTGCAGTTATGAGGTGAGTTTACACAACTTCCTCCTTCGCTTCACCAGGCAAGAGAGACCCTGATGATCACAGAGAGAGGCGTAGGGACAATCAAGGAAAATCAGAGTTACAGATAAAGGATAAAAGTCTAGGAATCGCTTTTCTGCATCTTTCCTGGTGGATAAACTGATATAAAGTAATTAAATCAAAGGGACTGGAAATAAGCAACGAAAATCCTGAAGCTTGAACTTGTGTAATGAATGCTTGCCTCCTTGGATCCGCCTTTTGTTTGCAGCAGTCAGATCTGCACGGTGTATTAGCAAATGAGTGCATGAAAATTTGTATTTCCAAGCATTTTATTTCTCTTGTAGTCATTTAAATAATGGCAAATTGAGCATGAAGCTGACTGCATGCAATTGCTGTCATCAGAAAATAGGAGTGAGTGGGCTGGGGAAGGCTATCCTCCCTCCCAGCAGTTGCCCAGCCAGGAAAACTGCTCAAAGGCAGAGTGAGGACATGAAGCTGCTGTTACTTGTGTGCTACAAACATTCTCCTTCAGTCAATACCCATCAATGTCTGATTGCACGCTGCTTAACTTCTGTAAGTTAAGCGGAATGTGTTAGCTAGAAAACAGAGCTCCGCTTGCAAATGGCTTTAAGGGGCTCCTCATGCTTCCTTCATACCCATTCCTTATCTCCTAACACCACTGATGGTCCTGTGCCTAATAAATAGCAAAGTGAATCAGGATTGAGCCAGTGTTTTGCAGGAGAGGCAATCACATGGAGCAGAGAGAGAAAGAGGATGTTCGGGGTTGGTTTTTTTTCCCTTCTGGAGCATCAGCTCAACTGGTGTGGAGCACCATTGAGCACCAACAGCATCTGTGCTCCCGTTGGGCTCCACCAGCAGAGAAGCCTGACTGAGTTGTCATCGGTGAAAGGAGTTCTACCAAGAGTAAGGAAAACCAGTCAGGAAGATGTTAAGGGAACTCCATGCTGATCAATATTTCTCATTTATCACCACATAAATAGTCCTGTTGAGCTGGCTAATTCCTGTTCCACCTGCCACAAAATCTCTTGCAGTAAATTAAATCTGTGCGTTAATAGTGTACGCTGGTGGCTGACAGAGCAGCTAAATCTGTCTGTGAAAAGAGGATGTTTCCATCTACTCCTGGCTCTTGTCAAGTGAGGTCGCCTTTGTTACCAGGTAAGAATAAGAGGCAGGTTAAATGCCAAGGTGTTGTTTCCACTTGGGGTGGAAGAATTCCCTGGGAAGAGTGCTGGGGCAGTGCTTAGTCTGGGTTAGTTATTATTTAAACGTATAAATGAAATTCAAGTGGCTGGTTGGGGTGAACCTCAGCCTTTGTGAATGATCTCGTCGTAGCATAGGATTTCTTGTAAGAATAATTTTGAAAAAAATCAATTTTTTAAAAAATTATGTGGTAGTAAATAGCTGGATTCTGAACAAATAAAATTGTTTTCTTGACAGTTTCGAGGTATGGAACTGGGCATTATAGTTTTTATCATGTTCCTTGCTGTTTTCTGGGGTCAGGTTAAGGTTACCTAGAAGCCTAGGATCCTGAATATTACTTTACGTTTTAAAATCAGAATTTTATATTGGATTTTTTATTATTTTGTTTGATTTTCTGTCCTTAAAAAGTAATGGCCTCTTGATCTTAACGCGTGGTTACCAGTATATTTTTCATCAGCAATGTATTAACTGAAGGAATAGAGAGAGCCAGCCAGCACCAGGAATTGGAAAAGATCCTGGTCTGAGTGAGCCTCACTCTTTAATATTAAGTGTGAAATAATGGTGGGGTCAATAGCTTGTTGCATTTTAAAAAAAATCGGGAAAAACGTCTTTTCAATCTTGAAGATACACAAGTTGTTTGAAGTCTGTGTGCTGCTCATACCAATGAAAGATGCTGTTTGGCTTTGCCTTGTTCCTGCTGCCTGGATACTCCAGCAGCATTAGAAATGCAGGGTGGAACCCCAGCACTGGTGCAACAAACAAAACAGCTTCCTGCTGCTTAGGGCTGGGGTTTAATACTTCTAAAGGGACTCCTCCCTGCCCTGACTCATAGAGGGGGTGAGTGCATGTACAGGGGGACTTTTGTTTCCCACCCCCTACGAGCATCCCCAGGACAGGATGGGATGGAGGGTTATGGATTTGTGGAACCTGTTGTCACTGCCCTCTGCTACTTCTTGCTGGGAAGAAGTTTATCTGTACAGTAGGCATTGATTTCACTGTACGGAGTTGTCTGAAGGTTTAATTGATGTGATGATCAATCTATTTACTCTTGTCACTGGCTTTAAATTGTTTGTTCTCTCAGCTCCCCGTGGTTGTGTTTGGGAGAGATCAGTGTAGGAATGTTGTGTCTGCATGGTGTGTCGACCAGCAGGTCTTCTGTAAAGCTAAGTTTGGAAGTAAATACTGAGTTTAGTACACAGTTGGTTTCTGAAACTCCATTTTCAAGTCTCCCTCTATGTATTGTGTGTACTTATGTAGGAAGAATATAGATATTTCTCTACAAACTTTCTACATGGACATATGTTGCTTTGTGTATTTATCATGCCTTATTAATTGCTTTTTTCTATTCCATTTTGCCCATATATTTTGGGTCTGAATCCTTCAATGCCACAAAGAAGTTTTGTGGTGAATTGGATATGTTGTGATACTTCTCCATGTTTCCCACTGGATCTTGGGGGGGCGCAGCACACACAGAATTCAAGGTAGATTACAATTTGGGGGGTAAACCTTTCCTCATAAAAAGAAGCAACTTCCATTACTTAAGATGTCTTGCAAATTTGAACCTAGTGAAAGGCAAAATGGGAAAATAAAAAACCCTAAACAAAACGGATTTGACTTGACATTTCAAAATAAGATGCCAATGATTTCAAGTTTGACGTATTTCTTTCTAGAGAGGTCCTTCAGTTTCCTTTTAGAAATATCTTTAAAAGCCATCCTGAAAATATCTTGTGGGTCTAAAAGGAGGTTTGCACCTCCCTAAACACTGGCCTGCCCCAAGCACAGATTTGCCATGTCTGTTCACATCCCCTGATCCCACATGTTTCTTACTGAGTGTTGCCTTTAGGAGGAGGATGTTAGTACCTTTATTTGGTGTAAAACAGCCCTATAGGGAGAGCATGAAGATCTCTGTATTTATTCTGCAGGCTGACCTCGTGAAATGATGTGGTTTCATGAGAGAAAGAACAGCTGAGCACTGAGCTGCTCAGCCCTTGCTTCTGAGCATTGAAACTATTGAAAGATTTTTGGAATAGGAAGGGGGTCAGGGAGAACCCAGGAATGAAACCTCATGGAACACCCCCAGCCTGGAAATGCTATTCCAAAAATAACTGGTTGTGCAGTGCCCCAGCTTAGGCTCAGCTCACAAAAGCCTGGTCCCAAAATGCTTTATGTAAAGTGCCAGTCCCCATGTGGCATTGTTAGTGGATGGTCTCATCCTCAACATGTTTCCAAATGGCTGGTACATAATTAATTTGGGCTTTTACCTGTCCCCAAACCTTGTGTTTTGTACCTGTAAAAAAACAAATCTAAGTGGGAATTGAAGCGATGGGTTCTGTGGGGACAAGCTGGCTGCCTGTGCTGCAGGGACTGTGCCCCCAGCCAGCCTCCCCGCTGGTGTGGCAGGTAGGAGAGGAAATAAATGAGGCTGCTTCTCTGTCAGTTTAGGCAGCTGGGGAAGGTGTTTGTGCACTGGGGCTCTTGGCTGGGGCAGGAGTGTCTCCTGCAGTGCTCGCTCTGGAAGGCCCTCTGTGAGGGAGGTACTCAAAACCCTGCTGTGGTGAGCATCCTCCAATGCATGGAGAAGGCTGATGGTAAATCAGAGCAGAGGAAACTGCTTGTAAGAGTTTACGGGGCGGGGTGGGGGGAGGGGGAAGTGAGAATAATCTTAAAACCAGCACGGTGCTTCACTGGAAACAGGATGGGACTGTCCACCTTGGTACACACTGGAGCCAGTCTGGGTCCCACGGGCACCACTGGCGTGTGGGTGTGAGTGCCCACACTGAAACGCAATGATACAAGCAGCCACGGACACAGGGCACTAAATTCTTTCCCTTGACCCCATCAGTTTTACTATCCCCTCCTGGCTGCTTTTCTACTGTCTCAAAGTTTGATATGCTGCCAGCTACCTAAATATAATGAATGTGTTTGCAGGGGATGGGGAGGGTAGTGCAGCCTCCTAGGACCCGGGGTTTTATCGCACATCTGTCAGCGTGGAGAGGGAACGTTCAGCACTGAAATCTCCATGCCTTTTTTTTTATTCCTTTTTCCCCTTCAGCAGTTAGATCCTATAAGCAAATGATATTTCCACGAGGCTTATTGAGGGGAAATATTAAATGCCTTGAAACAGGTTTTAGGTTAGTATCAAGGGAGCACTGTAACTGGCTGTCTAGTAGAGGTGACTCTGTACCTAAGTCTTCCACAACTCTAAGAGCAACCTTCTCTGCCCAATTCTCAAGGGTGGGACTATATTGCCTCTGTCCCAAGGACACTCCTGTGGCTGTCCTCCCCCCACAGAGATCTGCTCAGCTCCCCATATCAACCTGTAACAGCATCCCACAGGAAAAAAAATAATATTAAAAACAACCCACAGAGCCAAGCGGCTTCATGGAAGGATGGAACTTATGCAAACAGAGATCCACAGAAAAACAGAATTAATAAAATATATCCTGCCCATGCATTATGAAACACATCTGCCTGCAGAGTGAAATGCCAACTTTAATTTTTACTTTGGCTTGGGGGAACTGGTCGGGATGAAAATGACTGCATGCTTTGGTGAGCAGCCACCTGCAAATGTTTGCAAATACCTTCTTCTTCCCCTGTTTCTCTTTATCAGGTGTCTGGCTCCAGCAGAGGGTTTGTGGAGGGGGCTGAGTGCAGAGAGTGTTGGCCCATCAAGTCTTGGCGGATTGGTTGGGTAGGGCTGTAGGAGCGATGTCCTTCTCTCTCTCCTTCCCCTTAACAGTGCAGTAGGTCTTGCTAATGCTGTGTGTTTGAAAAGCAGTTGGGAGGCTTCGCAGCTCCCTCTGTAACTAAAGCAGCTGTTCACCTGCCAGTGCTTTGTGTCTCAAGTGTTTCTGGATGAAAAGTGTTATGGCAAACTGCTGGTGGGTCAGAGACAGAGTAACTGCTCCATGCAGGAAGGTTTGTCTTGGTCCCTGCCTTGTAGACAGACACAGGATCCTTTCCAGCCCTTGCAGTTCATGGTCATCTTAATATACTTACACATCTTCAGTATCTCTGTTACTGATGCCTCTCTCTTGACACGATGTGACTCTGGGTACCATGGGTCAGCTTGCTGCTGCATGGAAAGGTATATCTTTCCCTCAGTTTGCATTTGCTGGCTTTTCTGTCCACTGGGTCTGCAAAATTCAAGAGAGAAAAGTCTATCACCAGGGTTGGAAAGCCACTCTGGATATGCTGCATAGCAAGTTTTTAAATCAGACCAGGCAAGTGCAGTGAAGTGTATGTGGTACCCACCAACTGCTGAGCTGCAGCTCTTCAGTGAATCATTTCCCTGCCCCTCCTGCCCCAGATCCCCATCTATAATAGAGAAAGGGTTAAATATTCAGGACAGTCAACAGCAGGAGGAAAACTGGGGGGACAAGAAATGAATGGTCCCACAGTGCCCCTGGAAGCGGAGTGTTGCTGTCGCTGGGATTTTCTGTTGCAGCAAATGCTGAGCAGCATCCTGCAGGAAAAGCTTCAACCTGACATAAAGCCAGGTTTTGTACTTCCCAAGCCAGTCTTCAAAACTGCATCAATGACAAGTAACAGAGTTTTACTGCTATAAATATTTGAACAGCAGTTTGTTAATTTTTGTTACTCTCAGTGTAGATTAATTGCTATTTTATTATCAACTTCAGCCTCTATTAGTTTAGGATTTACATCTTAAACGATAATATCAGACTCTGAATAAAACATTTTGTAGCCTATACAAGTTCATTGAATTCTTGAAGGTGAACTGACAGATTAAAGGCAGCACAGAGATCCTGACGAGCTTTACAATAGCAAGAGCGCTCATTTGGAGTTTTCTAAAGCATCATTGCACAGTTCAGCTTCAAACAGATTGCGATAAATACCGCTGCCTTCTGAAATGCTGCTGCTCCTTGTAGTCTCCCATTAATACTTGGATTTCTGCACCTATCCTGTCCCTCCTTAAGAGGTAATAAGGTGTTATTTTACATTATTAATCACACAAACAGCTTGGGATGTAATGATCTCTCCTACGAAGAGGGGCTGAAGGTGCTGGGCTTGTTCAGCCTGGAGAAGAGAAGGCTGTGGGGGGACCTCATTGCAGCCTTCCAGTCCCTGAAGGGAGCAGAGAAACAGGAGGGGAATCAGCTTGTGAAAGGGTAGATAATGGCAGGACAAGGGGGATGGAGTGAAGCTAAAGGAGGGAAGGTTTAGATGAGATATTAGGGGGAAGCTCTTTCCAGAGAGAGTGGTGAGGGGCTGGAACAGGCTGCCCAGAGAGGGGGTGGGTGCCCCATCCCTGGGGGTGTCCAAGGCCAGATTGGATGGGGCCCTGGGCAACCTTGTGTAGCTCCAGGCCTGGAGGCTGGTGTCCCTGCCTGTGGCAGGGGTTTGGAGCTCTGTGATCCTTGGGGTCCCTTCCAACCCAGACCAGTCTATGATGTAACCCTCTGCACGCTGCTCTTTCACCCAATTACCCCTGGTTGGTATGGGATCATCACCGCGGCCCCAGCACGTGTGCTTGCAGTGGTGATGCCAGCCCTGACTATCCAGGACCCTGAGCTGCAGAAACTGGGGTAAGGCATGCTTGTGTGGCTAACTCGATCCCAGTAAGAGATGTGGGAGACTTACCCAAAGGTGGGTGGAAACCTGCTTGTCTGTTGTGTTGGGAAGACTCAGATCGTGCCTGGAGTTTCAGCATTAATGGCAGCATACGTATTGTAGTATCAGGGAGGTGTAATCAGAGCCAGAAGTATGTGTACTTATCTGCCAGGAGATGTGTGATTAGTTATTCTTAATTATTCACACTTGGTATGATTAATGGCCATGTACACACAGGATAAAGAGAGTGCAGCTGAGCATCTGGTCTGGCTCAGGTCTGGAGCATCAGTCCCCTCTGTGCAGGCTCTGATGCCACCCAGCCAAACTGGGTGACCTGCTCTAGCAGAAGGCACTGGAGAGGTGGAGTGAGAAGTGCAGGTTTCAGGGTTACCACCCGAAAAACCACAAGAAACTCTGGCCTTGGAGCAGACCACACAGAGCCATTTCTTGGCTGTATTGGGAAATCAGGCTCCCTGGGTGCAGGAGCTGATCTGTGGGGCTTTATTAGATGCTTGCTTTTACCATAACAGTCTGTCATTGGTGGAGGATGGAGGTCCAGGAGAGCTGCTGGCTACAGGACACTGTCATCGTGGCCAAGTCCCAGGGAAGGGAACAGGGAGGGTGGGCCAAGGCAGAAGATTGTGTTCTGAATTTAGAGGACTAAACAAATAAACACATGTGTGAGAAAATAGCACGGGGCTTAATACAGAGACAGGGCTCTTGGAATTATTATTGGAGAGGTTCATTTAATCCCGGAGAGATTCAAAGGGATAACAGCACAGAGCAGCTCTCCAGACCTCCCTACCCTTGCCTGCTGGAGGTTATGTGGGCTTTGGGGTGATTGATTCATCTGCAGAATTGGATGATCCAGATGACTAACAATGAGATTTAGGGTTGAATTTATTTCACTTGAGGTAGTTAAACCTGATGCTTTTGTCCCCTGGGTCTTCTGTCTGAACTTAATCCAAGTCAGTGGTCAGCACAAGTTTTTTTCCTGTTAGGGGATGTTTAGCGACCTTCCATTAAGTGATCTTGGCAAGTTGGATGGAAAGAAAAGGTGAGGTGGTTGGAAATAAAAAGAAGGGTGATGGGACGGGGAGCGATGGGGTCAGCTGTTCCTGCACAGGGGATGTGCTGCTAGAGAAGCGCTTAGTGGTACCCAGGCTCAGTGGTTGGGCAGGAAAATGTCTCTTGAGGGCATCATCAAACAGCACTTCTTTACATTTGGTTGCACTCCTTAATTTTTGCCTTCAAAAAGGAGGGGCTGAGTAAGACCAACTATTTTGAGGTTAAACATGAGGAATCCCTTATGAATAGACTATCAAACTCCAGGTTTTCCCGCACTGCACAGGGCTGGGTGTGCTTCTCCAGTCCCAGCTCTGCATTTCTCTGACTTGGAAAATCTCTGACATTTTTTTGTAGAAATGCCCAATTTATGATTTTTCCCAAGGTTTCTTGGACAAAAATCTCAAGTCTTCCCCTTCATACCCTGCAGATGCAGAAATCCAAGGCATCTATAAGCCATCCTCACTTAGAAAGAGGTCACTTGAGCTTTAAACCAGCCTGGTGATTTTCCCAGGATAAGGTGGTTTTGAAGCTCTGGGGAGCAGCCCTGAAACCTTACCAAGGAGAAGAGGAGCAAGCAGCCACAACTCCCGATTAAGGAGGAGGCAGCATAGGGGCAAAGAGTGGGAAACTGGGAGGGTGGCAGCCAGTGGGAGTGGGAGAAGGAGCCACATCCCTGACTTTGAGCCATGCCCGCTTGTTCGCTATGGGCACGAAGATGATGAAGGGCCTGGAACATCTCCCCTATGAGGAAAGGCTGAATAAGCTGGGACTGTTCAGTCTTGAGAAGAGAAGACTAAGGGGGGACCTAATTAATGTTTATAATTATATTAATGTTTATAATTACCTTAAGCATGGAATGCAGGGGGAATTAGCCAGCCCCTTTTCAGTGTCTGTGGGGACAGGACAAGGGGCAATGGCTGCAAGTTGGAGCACAGGGAGTTCCACACCAACATGGGGAAGAACTTTTCCCCAGTGAGGGTGAGGGAGCCCTCGGACAGGCTGCCCAGGGGGTGTGGAGTCTCCTTCTCTGGAGAGATTCCAGCCCCGTCTGGACACCGCCTTGTGCAATATGAGCTGGGGAGCTGCTTTGGCAGGGGGTTGGACCCCATGAGCTCTCGAGGTCCCTTCCAACCCCTGTGATTCTATGATTCTCCAGCCACTGCTCTGGTGATCCCCCAGCCAGGAGTTTGGGTGGCTCCACTGCTGACATCCCTCAAAAGCTGTGGTGGAAGGATTGCTGCTGCTAAGGTGGGCATATCTGGGGCGTGTGTGTGTGTGGGCCCAGGGGGAGCTGCCTCTGTAGGCTCTGAGATTGATACTTTAATTACGTTAATTAGGTGGGCACGCTTCCGCTTGCAATTGTGTTTTCATGGCTCTTTAAAGTCTGTTTAAATGTTTGCAGAGCTTCCATGGCTGTTAATTAACCACTGGATGCAAATATGCGAAAGGCAAGAGCACCCGTGTTTTGGGTGCATGTTTCTCCCCCCACACTGCTGTGCCATCCCACAGGACCCAACAATGTCATAGAATCATAGAATGGCATGGGTTGGAAGGGACCCCAAAGATCACAGAGCTCCAACCCCCTGCCACAGGCAGGGACACCAACCTCCAGGCCTGGAGCTACACAAGGTAGCCCAGGGCCCCATCCAACCTGGCCTTGAACACCCCCAGGGATGGGGCACCCACCCCCTCTCTGGGCAGCCTGTTCCACCCCTCACCACTCTCTCTGTAAAGAACTTCCCCCTAATATCTCATCTAAACCTTCCCTCCTTTAGCTTCACTCCATCCCCCTTCTCCTGCTGCCAATGTCCCTGCTGCCAAAGTCATCCTGGGCCTGCTCAGAGGGGATTACTCCTGACAATGAGGGGGTCTTGCGTGGGGGGGATACAGTGCTGTAGCCCACTGAGATACCAAGTGAAATCTGAATGTAAGCACACTTCTACTCAAGACTCCTAAAACGTGCTGGGAAGGGAGGTAGAGTTGGGCAAAGCTGGAGAGGGGTTCATGGTTGATTAAGCAGGGGGAGGAGTTTTACCCCAAAAAAGCAAGTGCTGGCAGCTATTTCTGGCATAGGAGCCACATTAATCCAAAGTGAGAGCAGTTTCCTCTGAGATCTGGTCCCAGTTCAGAACTAGTTTTAGCTGCCCTTTACAGTGGGAGGATAAAATCAGCATTGCCTTGACTGACACCATTTGTGTCTCCCTGGCATGGCTGGGTATCTCGCAGTGCATCGCTCTGATGCATTCTTTGCAGGCAGAAACCCAGAGAGCTGTGGAAATAAAATGTCTGTGATACCTCAGGGTGTTTCATGGAAAGTGCTGCTGGACTTGCAGAGGGAGCAGTGGATGCTCTCCAAGTCAGGTGAACCCCCTCCCTCCTAGAAGGGGTGCGTCCCAGGCTTTCCCACACTGCTTGGTGCTCGTTTCACTTTGAAAGTTAACTTTTATGGGAAAAACTAACAAAAAACCAATTTGTGACTATAGTAATTAATTTTAGGGCTTACCAGCTAATTAGATCAATGACCAAGGTAGCCGCCCACTTATTTCAGCTGGACCCAGCAGAATCAAATAATGTGTTTTCATATATTTAGCAATTTTTCTGCTTCCTTTGATCACTTCTGGCTGCTTTGGCCTCAGATTTGGATTTCTGTCCTGTGGCTACAGAGAGTTGCAGGGGTTTTTAAATAATATACCAGGATAGTGCAGTAGGCAGTGGTAGATGTAGCACTCCCATCCATGCCATGAGGTTACAAACAGGACAGGGAAATCAATGCAGAGGTTTTTCATGTCTGAAGATCTCCAGGTTGTTGTTAACTTGTAGCCTGTCGGTGCAGAGCGTGCTGCGTGGGCAGGGAAGAGGCATATGGGGGGCACGTTATGTGCTCGTTGCTCCCAAAGAATATGATTCTGTAAGCATCTGTGGGCAAAGGGCACCTTGCAGTTGGCTGTGAATTCCCAGATGTGCCTAAAGCTAGACAAATATTGCAGTGGTTTCTTTTCCTCCTTCCAAACTGAAACATTAGAGAGGGAAAAAGATTCAGGTCAAAGAAAAACAGAAAATTATCTTTTCTTTTTTTCTTTTAAAGTGATTACAGACTCACAGAATCAGAGGGGTTGGAAGGGACCTCCAGAGCTCATGGGGTCCAACCCCCTGCCAAAGCAGGGTCCCTAGGACAGGTCACACAGGTCGGCGTCCAGACGGGGCTGGAATCTCTCCAGAGAAGGAGACTCCACACCCCCTGGGCAGCCTGTCCCAGGGCTTGGTCACCCTCACTGGGAAGAAGTTCTTCCCCATGTTGGTGTGGAACTCCCTGTGCTCCAACTTGCAGCCATTGCCCCTTGTCCTGTCCCCACAGACACTGAAAAGGGGCTGGCCATTTCCCCGTGTCTCAACACTTCAGATATTGATAACCATTGATCAGGTCCCCTCTCAGGCTTCTTTTCTCAAGGCTGCACACTCCTAGTTCACTCAGCCTTTCCTCATAGGGGAGATAAAATCTCTTCTCTCTTGTACTACTGAGCCAAATTTGGAAGATACCTGAATTTTTCTAATGCAGAGCCTTTTAGTCTCTGTTAAAATGTTCTTAAACCTGTGATGGAAGGGCATTTCTGTCCATCTGATTCCTACAGCCAGAAGCAGGAAAGGACATACAAAAGGATGTGTGTTGGTGACATGTTCTTCTTTCCATGAGCTCGACCTTTGCTCCTTCCTTGACAGGTTTGGTCAGATGTTTTGGTCTCAGGTACTTGTGGCAGCAGGTGGTAAGCGAGCCTGCCTGAATCAGAGAGCCAGCTCTTCCTGTGGGCTTGTAATGCCCCATTGCTGTGTCTGTCATCTGAGCTGGCTCCTGCTACCCTTGAGCACTGACAGACTCGGTGCCCCTGCTCTGGTAAAGGGCTGAAGAGAAGGTAGAGCCAAGGGGGCTCATTGTCCCCCCAGGCAGTGTGGCAGCTCCCCTCTGTCCCTGCTGGATAGGCCATGGGGACACCAATGCTCTCCTGATAAAATAACAAAGTTTAATCTTCCCTTTTTCATCTTCTTTTGACTTTCAGTATAAATTACCTCATCTGAGGTGTCACTAGAAATTGATTTGTTATGCTAAATACTTGCCAAATAAATAATGAGCTCCAAAATTAGTCTATATGCAACAAGACAAGGAGTGAATTATTTCTAGCAATTCCTTTATCATGCACAGATTAAATTATTTCAGTGCTCTGATACCCAGGGTTGGGCTGCCTCCGAAAAATGTGCTGGTGACACTTAAAAACACCAAGCTCCCCTCCCCATGCTCTTTTATGATATTAAATGTCACCACTTCCCTCATTTTATCACATTATTACAGCCTTTTCTTGCCTGGAAGGAATCAAATTAATGAAAACTGAAAGAATCCAAGGTGTCTGCCTGTACATCTCTCATAAAATAATCCTCCACATTACAGAACAAGTTCTGAGGTGACGCCACAAGCCAAAAGACCAAACCAATTTAAATAAGGCTGATTACAGCCTGTAAAAAAAAAAAAAACAACCAACCCAAACCTGAACAACATCAATGCTTGTTTTAAGGTGCTGATAAAGAGACCAGGAATTTTATTTAGCTGAAACACTTTATTTTTTTTTTGTTTTGCTTAAGGTAGAGCAAACCAGTAGCTGAGGTATCTCCTCGTGGGTTATAAAGCCCCATGTTTCCTCATCTTATTTCATGGACACCTTCCAGAGGGTGGGTTTGG
The DNA here is from genome assembly GCA_027925045.1 of Hypotaenidia okinawae. Classification (NCBI taxonomy): domain Eukaryota; kingdom Metazoa; phylum Chordata; class Aves; order Gruiformes; family Rallidae; genus Hypotaenidia; species Hypotaenidia okinawae. The sequence goes on from BSDF01000016.1 coordinate 14,816,034, forward strand.
GTAGCTGTGCTTACATTGGTAATGTGTTCCTACTGTGGCACTTGGAAGCATGGAGCAGGGGATGTTTCTAATGGAATGGGAAAGGCGGCTCCTGGGCTGCCCATGTCCTGTTCCCCTCTGTCCTGTTCCCTGGTTGTGCAGGGGGAAACAACCTGGGGGCATCAAAAGCAGCGTCACACCTGGCACTGTTGGCAGGATTGCTGAGTGAATGAGCTGAGGAGACTGGGCAGCTCTGAGGACTTTAAATACCATGAGTGAAGTTTAGCTGCCTTACAGGCAGCGCTTCACCTTCTCACTCTTGTACCCAACAGACTTGGACATGTTTGGCCTTGATGACTACAGAAGGAGCTATGGCTCCTGCTCTTATACTCATCTTCTGACAGGGGTGAGAAGGGAACAGGTTGCCAGCAGTCGGTGACATTCAGTACAACGCCTTTGGGGAGATGAGGTCAGGTCTTCAGAGCTTCCTCCTGGTGTCCCTCACTGCTGGACCAAAGCTCCTGTCTCTGTGCCACCACCCCAGCTGTCACTCTGCTGCAAGTGGAGTGGATTTCTCCACAGCCACCGCTTTGTTCTTCAGACCAACACCTGGGAGATGCAGTCCCAGCAGATAACGCTCACCTTGGGGCTGGAGAGGTGCAAGCTGCTTTGGAGGGTGGGTCAGAGGACCTGGTCACAATTGCTGTGCTAAATTATTACCAGCTTCTCTTAACTGACTGTAAATTAAAGTCCTAGTGGGATTCTTCTTGGGCTGAGGGTAGTTTCTGCAAATGTCCAACAGAGAGACCAAAAAAGGGAAGGTGGAAAACTTGGATGAACCCCTTATAAAACAAGGAGAAAAATCACCCCCACAGGCCAAGTATGACAGGCTGCTTTTGATGCAGATTTTTCTTCTGTAAAATGAGATATTATGAGGATTGCATTAGGCAGCTAAGATCCCTGGTCAATAAAGTGGCACGTGTCCACTAATGCTTGAAGATGCTTATTATTATTTATTGATACATAAAGCTGTTATATGAATTTTATTTAAAGGAATGGCAGGCACCATCACTGCAATTTGCTAAAGTAACAAAAAAGCTTTATATTATACTAATGTCACCTTGCTAAAGCTCTCATGATGTCTTCTCATGTACTGTCTTGCTACGGAGGGTAACTCAGCACAGCTGTCCAGTTCAGTTTTGTCTTGGTGCTGCTCACTGAGATTGACTTGTGGGCAATTTGAACTATGAATTGTAACTCAAGGTGCTTAAAAGAATGTGTTGTTGCACACAGGTTACCTAAACAACTCTCTATGAGGTGTTTGAAGTCTTTGACTGACTCCTGACTCCCAAGTTGAGCCCTCTGTGCTCAGAGCACAGTCAGAGGCTGCTGTGGTGTGTGTCTGCTTCTACAGGGGGTCTTGTCTCTGTGAGCAGCGTTTCCCCCTTGCTCTAAAAACCATAATTCCTAGGAACTCATCACATCTGAGTAATAATAAGCATCTTCTGGAATGCCAGAGCCTTCTTGGGGAATGCTTTGCCAGCTACAGAGCTCTGCGGCTGGGAGTGGCTGAAGCACTGCAAGGAGGTAGCTGCAGCATAACGTTTAAATTTCTCAGCCTGCAGTCCTCATACATAGCCAGAAATACCTTTGATAGAAGATTGGGCAGTAGTTTGGAGGGCAATTTGCTTCCCAGTTAGTTTCTCTTGCTGTAAGCCAACGGTCAGGTGCTTTCCAGCCCTGTATGTAGCATCTCTGTAAAGTAATTGCTGCTTAAATCTTCCTGTGGAATCGACAGTCAAACTGCTGTGGTCACACCCCTTGTATTATGAGATTTCCCCCTTGAAACCAGCTCCACTGCTAACTCTGCAGGGCCATTAGTAAGTGAACTGCAGGGAAACCTTGACACCAGGAGTGCCTGCAGCATGCATCACCTCCACGCGTGATCGCAAGCAGCTGCCACCCCCCTCTGTGCTGCCTGCTGAAGAGCTGGTGCTGAGGGTGGCTTAAGGAGAGAGTGTGACTGTGGGTGCCAGGGCTGTGCTTGCAGCTCCCTTCCCAAACATGTGTGGTGTGAGAACTGGCAGGTGACTCAGAGGTCACCGTGCATCACCCGCTGCGCATGTGGGACAGGGTCTGTGGCACTGCAGAGCTGGAGAACACGTCTGAGGTGTTCAGGACACCAACACAACCTCACAGCATCTTCTATATTCCCCTGGCACATAGGTGTGCATGTGTGGAGCGGTGTGGCTGTGCAGGCTGCTCGCCCAGGCAGGGAAATGGGGTGTTCAGGTTTCACTGCTCACACAGCCCCATCTGCCAGACCCTGGCCAGCCAGCCCATGTGTCCTGAAATGATGAGTCTGAATGTTTAAAAAGCATGGAAATGACCATGGCCACTTGGCAACTTGGTGCCACGGTGCATTTTGCATGTTTTTTATCTGCTTTCCTCCTCTTGATTTTTTTTATAATCACAATTTCTTTTCTTTTTTCCTCTACAACTGGCTGTGCTTGGTTTACACGTTTATTTCTTTCAATTTTTTTTAAAAGAAAAGCTTTCTTAAGGTTCTGTTTGCATATATTGTAGCCCTGGCCAACCTGTTCTTGTAGAGACAAGGTGACTCCAACCATCTCAAACAGCTGAGTCTCTCTGTTTCACTCTGCCTGGGATGTTTTCCCCTGGTAATACCCAGCTCTGGTATTTCACTCTATGGTAGTGTGAAAGTTGCCTGTAACTTGGAGGCTGAGGGTGTCAGCTGCTGCCACACATTACTCAGTTTCCCCTCCCCAAAGGGGTGTTCACTTTAAGGGATAGCTGTGATGGAGGGTAAGGATGAACAGGAGGAGGGATGGAGGCAGGTGACAGGTAGCCTTTGCTGTGCAGCGATGCTCCCAGAGCAGCCCTGGGCTTTGTGTGCTTGCTGGGGCTGCACCAAGGCAGGAGCTTGTCCTGCTTATCACACTGGTGCTGGTTGCCCTTTGTTGGAAGGTCCTGGCACTGCCCTCTCTGTGGTAAGGCTGGTTCTAGTGATGTTGAATTGCTTGGTTACCATGGTGATGAGGGAAAAGTGTTTGTGAGCAAATGCATCTCTCTTTTGCCAGTGGGTTTTTGTGAAAAACCAGTGGCCAGAGCACTGGGATGGGGCTGGACTGCATGTTTGGTAACCTGCTGTGCTGGCCTTCATCAGGCGACGTGCTGACTTGGCTTGGAAAGCTTGAGGCACACGCTGAGGGTCAGAGGTGGAGCAGACAAGGGTGGCAGCTGCCCTGCTGAGACACGAGCTGCAGGGACTGGCTGGGACGCTGAGGTCCTTCTTTGCTTGAGGATCTGACCCTTCAGTGCTGCAGCAGGGACTCCCTCTCTAACACTGTGTGAACATCCCAGCCCGCCCCTGAAGTTCACACCAAGCAGCATGCAGTGTGCTAAGGAATTAATTTCATTCTGCTTCTGCTTTGAGATGAGGCAGGATTGAGACAGAGAAATGGGGGAAAGGAATAACTGCGACAGGGAGGAACACAGGCTTCCCACTGTGTTCAGTCTACATGGGGCCACCTCAGGTATTGAGAGGGATAAGGGGATTTCCCAAACTGGCTGTATCAAATCCCCACCGCCACCTCCAGTCCCAAGGGGCAGGAGGTGGCCTGCCTGATGGGCTTTTGGGAGGGTTTAGGGCTGCTCTCATGGGTGCACACTGCTGGAGAGGGTGCAGAAATGGTGAGTAGGAGTTACACAAAGCCAATTCATCCAAAAATGTGCAGCATCACCTGAAGATGTGACCACGCTCTTCCCTGCTGCAGGGACAGGAAAGTGTGAGGTCAAATCGCTTTCAAACTGGGACCCATCATCTTCTTCCTGTGGCTGGCTGAAGCTGCCAGGAACGGCACAGGCAGAAATAGTTGGCTTTGCTGCTGATAATAAGGGACAGAAGTGTGGAGCAATGTCTCCCTGTGCCCATGGGGATGAGGCAGCAAGTGTTTCTGGTGTGAGCTGCTGCTTCTAACCACGACAGCCTTTCTCCTTAAGCTGCGTGCCAGTGGTAGCTGGAGAAAGGAGAAGTGTTGGAGGGAGTCCCAGCAGAGGAGAGGGCACAGGCACTCATTTCAAGGGGAAGGAAGAGGCCTGTACTCCCTGCCCTGATCTCTGCAGCAGTGCTTGTGCTTTTACTTTCCTATTTTTCAACAAAAGACCCAGCATCCACTGAAAAGGCTCTGAAACAAGCTGATGCCCGCCCTGAACATCAAAATGCATTCAAATTAGTGATGTTACAAAATATTTTCATAAAATAAGGAAAAAACCCCACACTGCCACTAAAGTTCAAACTCTGAACTTTCTCTGTGTTTTGGGGGTGTTTGAGAGTTTTGTTGCTGTTAGTGGTTTTTTTGGTCACTTTTTCCTCCAAAATTATTAATCAGTATTGATCAGTTATTGAGGTTCTGGGCTCAAGCTGGTGTGGTATGTTGAAATAGCCCAAAAAGAAGCAAACAGGGAAGAAAACAAGCAGCACATGTGGAAACAGAGCCAGGCAGGCATATGGAAACAGCAAGTAGGAACGTTTTGAATAACAATGCATCTATATTTTTGTCCCATGCACATTTATATTCTTGCTGAGTTTTTATGAAAATGGTAAGTTTGCTGCAAATTATGGATAATGGTGAAGATGTACCTGCTGTCACAAAGGAAGCTTTCTGCTTGGAAAGGGAACATGTCTCTCCTGTGAGAGTTTTTTTACCAAAGGCTGAAAACGTGTAAGAAAGTTGTAGCCATTTATAATGACCACAGGTACTAGACAAAGGGCAAGGCTTTGGAGTACCACAAAACACTTTTAGTAAGTGTTCAGCCCAGGATGGAAATTTCTACATGTAACCTTATAATCCACCACTTAAACTGGGTTTCTGCCTAATTAGCACTGTCAGAGTGGAGTAATGGGGCTAGAGCGTGGCAGGGAGGTAAGTGTAGGTGTGTTCAGGGTTGTTTCTTTTTTGGTTGCAGAGATTTAAAATATGAAGACCTTGAAGCTAAATTCTAGTGGTCAATATCCACAGCTGAAAGCTGTTTCTTGTGCAGAGCTCTTTGGAGAACTCAGCCCAGAGTCTAATGGCAAATGATCGAGTCCTTTCTAAATGATTAATTGGCTATTAATGTGCAGTCCACAGCACAGCCATCCTCAGAAGGTCTTTGCAAAAGGAAAAAAGACCCATTTCAAATCACCAGACTGCTGCTACATTTTTTTTCTTCAGGCTTCTCAGATATTTCCCAGGTTTCTTGTTCACTCTCCTCATTACTTTGGGACGGGTGGTGGTGGGCTGCTCTAGTTCTCCTGCCAAGAAAGGATGCTGAGATGATCTTGGAAAAATTCCCAAGAGGCCATGGTAAAAAAATACATAGGCTTGGTGTTGGATGACATCATGCTTGTCATGCTGAAAAATATTCCTCTTAGACTGTCATCTGGCCTAGAAACCCATTTTTATGTCAATATATAAATATTTGCTTATAAAAAGGAAAGTCTGTGATCCTTGTGTACCTTTGTGGTGGGAGAAATAGTGAAAGCTGGGTTGAGTTAGCCAGCTTTTCTCTCCCTGGGTGCAGAGAACCAGGTTTTCACCTCAAACATCACCTGCAACAGAGCTGTGGGACTGTCTATGTGACGTGATGACATCTGAGGAGTTTGGGAGGGGGAGTTTCTCAGCGTATGTTTCAATCACTGGTGGCAGGGAAAGTGCATCCAGCAAGGGAGCAAGGGGGCTGTTTTGCTGGGGGCCAGGGTGTGTGTCTCCTGAACAGCCCCTCCTTTGCCATTAGAAATGGTTTCCTGATAAGGAATGCAAATTTGGCAATACTGAAATACACAGCAATTTCATTTCTGGGTTTGTAAGATGTGCATTGCCAGGAGAAAGAAGGTGGGGGGAGAATCTCCTGAGATGAAAATGTCACTCCTGTGCTTTCAAAGATCTGAGATTTTTTCCCTTTGAAAATAGTTTTAATTTCACCAGTTTCTTCCATTTCATCAGCATCAGCACTCCCCATCTTCAAAGATCCAAATGAAGTGTTTCACTCCAGATTAAATGAAACATGCTATTTAAAATAAGGCCGGTTGGCTCATTTAAAAAAAACCCAAACAAACTAATAATCTCCCTAGAGCAGCGTAGATTTTTGGTTCCTCAGACCTGTGGTGTGAAGAGGCAGCTCAAGCAGAGCCCCCTCTGCCTGCACAGGCAGCCTGGCATGTCCTCTGCACAGAGCCCCGACCGCAGTGGGGTGATGAGCTCTGGGCTGCTTCTGACAAAGCTGGTTTTGATGATTCAGGTCATGTAGATTACAGAGTCGAGGGCTGATGCTTGGTGTGCATCCATAAATGGTTACATACGTCCATCCTGTCCTTATGAATAGTTGGCCACAGGCTCCCTCAAAAATCCTGGTGACAGAGAGTAGTTTTTGGGAAGGACCTTTGAAAGCGTTGCCTACTTTTGACTGGCAAGGCAGGATCATCTTGAGAAGATGACCATGGAAGATGTGGTGTATTGAAGCGTGTCCATACTCCATGTGCTCCCTCAAGCACCACTTTTACTCCTGGTTATCTTTCTGGGTGCACTTGATCCAACCTCCAGTGTGCTGATGGGAGCAATCACTAAATAAGGCTTTTTAGACAGCGAGGAGAAAAAACATCCAAAACTGTATTGCTTTTTATTGGGGGAGTGAAAACTTGGTCTCCATCCATTTTTGCTTCACACACCAAGCAAAGCCCTCCTGCCCTCCCTTCTTCCATGTCACTGCCTTTTCTTTCCCTTCCCCAACATTTACCTCTTTCCTTCCATCTTTCAGTAGCAGGGATGCACTGTGAAACATGACTCTGGCTCAGTAGTCTATTGTCAAGCCTGCCTGGTGAAACATATTACAGATAGGAGCGAATAAAGCTAAGAGCAGGACTAAGGTGGATCTGTGTGGATTTATTTCTCTCTTCTGTGTCTTGTTTTCTATTTATTCTGTACCAAAACTGCCCGAATGCAGCCAATTTTTAATGGGCAGACATCAGCGAGCCAGGGTTGCTTCATGAATCAGAGGGAGCTGAAGCTCTGCAGCACTGAAGACCTTTTCAGAAGCAATCTTAGGGACCATTTTTTTTCCTTCTAATTAAAAGTGGTGTCTAGCCACATTTCTGCACGTCGCCCATCCAAGACACATTGCCGAGCCCCAGATGTGAGGCCAGGCCCATGCCACCCGCTGTTCTCAGCTGTGTCCTGCACCCACTGCAAGCTGGAAGAAAATGTAAAGGGAAAATATCACCCTTTGCCTTTCTTCTTCCTTCCCAGGGCAATTCTGCTGTGCCCTGGTATCGAACAGCTCTAAAGAGCCCATGTTCTTAAAAATTACAGCTCTTAACTCTATTTTCTCCTCCCACACAGTGGTTTGGGACAGGAACTACAAACATTTTGTGCTGCTAAAATGAGAGGAAGGATCAGAAGGTTATCAGCTATATTCAGAAACTGCCCAGACTGTTCTTTTATGCCTTAGAGAAGGATACTTGGGGAGCATAATTTTCTAATTTTACATCCCACATGAGGAAGAGCTGACCCTTCTGAAAAGCAATGGGACCTAACGTTTGGAGCATCATTATCTGTGTTTGCATCAGCATCTTTTGTATCTCAACGTTGGCCGACACTGGGGGACATGGGCAGAGGGGAAGTGGAGGTCGGCACCAGAGGAGGGCTCCCTGGCAGGCTCATGAAGTAGCACACACGAATTGCAGTGCTTTGGAAAGAGCAGCAGAACGGGCTGTTAGAGCCGGGGATACGAGGCCGCCGCGTGTGGACAGAAACTCCTGCGTCACCAGTGACTGGGCTTCACTCAGCTCTCCTCTTCAGCACAGATGCAGTGAAAGGTTTGAGCTGTTTCCACGTGGCAGCAAATCGGGGGCATTTGCTGCGGGAACCCCAATAACTGGCTCCCATCACCCAGTTTATGGGGTGAGCTGCTTCTGCACGCTCATTCAAACTCATCTGCTTGGCACATTGGGAGCGCTGGATGGTTCGTGAACCTCCAGATCTGTGAATGCAGCCAGCTGGGGGTGTCTGAGGGCGCAGCTCCTTTTCTGGTTTAGCTGCAGACACCAGTTTAGTAAAGCATGAACAGAGCCACGCTACCAGTCACTAGTGTGGAGTCATAAATTGTTTCTCAGAACGCCTGTGGAAGCAGGGCATGCCAAATTGCTTTACAGCGCGGTTGTGATAACAGCGCTGAAGGAAATGCCATTTAAATACAATTTCCCACTAACGTAGGGAAGGGATAAGGGAAAACATAAACCAAATCATTAACAGCTCCTGCATGCATCTTGTTCTGGGTGTGGAAGGACAACTGGGAAGTAAATAGTGCAATAGAAGGGGCTGGCTTTTCCTAGAGATGGTTAAACTTAATTTCCTCTTTAAGGAAAATGATATTAAACTGAATTCCAATGGATTTCAACAGGCTTTGATTTGATTTCTGGAAACCAGTGCTGATGAAATTTTCCAGAGAAAGTCCATCGAGAGTGATAGCTTTACAGCCACTATGGCTTATTGGAGATGGGAATTACTTTTCTGAAATAAATCAAGAGATACCTACATTACAAAGTCAAAAAAAAAAACCCGTGGTCTTCTAAAGAGGGAGAAACATTTTGTTAGGTGGTTTTACAAATACTGAAACAGATGTTTCATTTTTTTTACTTTTTTAAAGTTTTCCTTGAGGGTCCTCAACTTTCCTGGAGCCCAGGCTCTTGAGAGGGGAGAGGAGGAGAGGAGGTGATTTGTGAAGTGAAGCTGGGGCCTCTAGCATCCTGCTCAGCCTAGAAGCTTTAGTGGATCCAGCTTTCCAGTTTCCTGGAAAGACTATCTAACACTGAACAGACTGGGAGTCCAGACCCAGAAACTGATGTTTGCAGGTCAAACAAAGAGATAGAAACCTGTAAAGCCTGGGAAGTACAGCTCCTGAGCCTGTTTGTTACAGGGGAGCCTGCAGTCCTCCCCAGTGTGTTTCAGTGTTGAAGAACTGACATTTTTCACTGAAGATGTGGGCTGCTGGGACATTTCCAGTGAGCCCCAATGTGTGCAAATTCTGCATGCTATAAGCAGCAGTACTGAACTTCCCCAGTGAAGACCTTCCCTGGCATGGGTCTTCATCACTTCATCATCATTTTTGGACTCGATCTTAAAGGTCTTTTCCAACCTTGTGATTCTGTGATCACAGCTGCTGGAGATGCTGTGGACTGTGCTGCATGGACCCTTCTCAGATAGGTCCTGGATTGACACCTTCTGTCCTGTTGCCTTAGGCCAACAGACATCCAAAAACATGGAAGTTTGAGCCTGTGAATTGAGCACTGGTAGAGTATGCAGTGCTGAGTAAAGACAAGGTGTTTAAGTATCTGCTCCTTAATAAGGTCTGCCCTTGCAAACAGACACAGAATGGTTATTGAGGAAGTATTTTATTCCCTCATCACCAAAAGCAACAAGGCAAATATTTAATACTCTTTCTTATTAATATTACATCTTCTATCAGGCAAATCCTGACAGCTTATTATCAAACTAGCAACCCCTTTGACTTAGTAGAAACAAGATAAGTGAGATCAGAGTTGTCTTCCCAGGAGAACAGCTCACCCTTTAAGAAAACCCTTTTTTAAATTCCTGAAGCATTCACATGACATATGTATTTTTAAATTACTCATTTGGTATGTACCTTATATCATAATTAATAAATGTTCTTCTTTTGGTTAGCATTGTACCCACAGCCCTCACTGTCATGCAGTATCACCAGATACGTGGCATCACGCAGCATTAGCATTGCAAATACCTTGGAAAACCCAGTCTCACTTCACTGGAGCCTTATAAGAAGATTTGCCATACAAATCTGTATTACATTGCACATTCAACATGTTAATACTCTCTTGGGCTAATTATTATTCTTCCTCTATTAGTAGAAACAATATGCCCAGTCTTATGTTAAAGATGAAGCAGAACATCATTACTTAGCTCTTGTGTCTGGAGTCCTTTAATTTTAATTTTATTTTTGATGGAAATGAACAGACATAGAGTCCTTGAGTTAGGTCATGAACCTCTGTGTGAGGTACTACCTATCCTGCTGCAGAGATGTGGCCAGCTGAGCTCTGGTACATGTCCCCAACAGATACAGCCTTCCCCTGGCTGGGTCTGGCTGGAGTTCTGTGGGCATACAGAAACCTGTCCACTTCCCAGGAGGAAAACCTGCACAGCATTGACCCAGCCAAGCAGAGTGTGATCACAGCAGGGATTAAAGTGCCAGCTTCTCTTTTTTCATGGCTCTGGCCTCCCTTTTTACTTCTGTAACAAAGGCTTCTCATTCTGGGCAGGTGGCTTCCTCCTTCTCCTGGGATGCCCTGTATCAAAGACTAGGAGGACTGGTCCTTGGTCATGCATTCTCTGATTGGAACTGACTTTCCAGTTCAGTACTGGGGTAAGAAAGGAATATAAAAGACTTCAAAAATGTGTTCATTGTGGTTTAACACTATCTGGGCTGTGAAGAAGCAGAGTAACTTTGAGTCCATCTACTTACCTGGTCTACCAAGTCAGAACCTTCATGTGACATCTCCTGGTCCTGCTGACAGCTGGCAGCAGGGCAGCACTAGTTAAAACTGGGAGAGCTATCATGTCTGCATGTGCTCAGCAGATATTGCAATGACACAGTTAACAGGGAAAGTGAAGCCAGAAAGAGAGCTCCCTGTGGCCTTTCAAACCCCAGACCTGCTGTACACGTCTGCCCTTTTTCTAAATAAATGCAGTTAATGAGCACACAAGGAATGAGAGTTTCCTGGCATTGGTGGGGGTTTCTGTTTGTGATGCTGCTCTGGGAATTAGTGATGATAGGAAACCTGTCTGCTGCCTTTCTGCTGCTGGGCAGGGGCAGCTGAGGATGTCCCCAGCTTCTAGGTCAACCAAGGAGGAGAAGAAGAGGAAGGGAAAACAAGAAGAGATGGAAAAAAGATCTGTATAACCACTGATATGTCCTGTCCTGGAGCACCCAAGAGTGGTTGCTGAGGAGAAGGTTCACAAAGCCCATTAGCATGAGCACAGTGTCATTTTGACACCCTGGTAGGATGGTACCTCCTGGTACCTGTCCAGAGGCAGCTGCAATGAGCTAGAATCATTTGTTTTGCCTCCATGAATGCTCAAGCAAATCCCACCTTTAAACCAAATGACCTGGAGTAGCTGCCAGAACCCCACTGGTGGCAGCTCCTTCCAGGCATCCTGGCTTGGAGCTGGAGCCCCACCAGCCACCTGGCTGTGCCCCATGCCTGCTGCTGTCCTCCAGCCTGGCAAAGTGGACATCACTGCTGGATTTCTGAGGGGTTTTAGGCTTAGTGTGACAAGGATACAGAGGGAAAAGAGGCTGCTGAGGGAGGAGGTGTTTGTGCAGCCTGTTTAGCCATAAAATGCCTGCAGAGAAGGGGAGGTTGCTGCTCATGGGGGAGATAAAGCCCCGTGGAGGAAAGGTGGTTTAAACTACAGAACAAGAGCAAGCTGGTTAAGTACAAATTTTAGTTACAAATGAGGAGATTCCTTGATATACGATGAGGGAAGCTCTTAACAGCCTCCCCTGGGGAGCAAGGGAAAAAGCCACTGCTTTTTTAATAAGCTGGTGTGATGGCAATCAGAGGGAAGAGGGCTTGGCAACAGAGGAGACTCCTTCTACCTCCCTCTTACTACAATCTTACGTCTGCCCCTTCCCTTGATACTCCAGCGATGGGCTTTCGTCATCTAATTGTCGTGCTAATAATTAGCAGGGTAACAATGAAAGCAGGTGCAGTGCTCTGGCTGTGTCTCTGGCCCCACCACCCCACAGAGGCAATAGGCTTCCACATTTGGAGTGCCTGAACATAATTTCTAGTAAGTAAAGGAAACATAATATTCAAGTTAACCCCAGGATCTTGGATGCTCCTTAGGCTGTGAAGTGGTGGTGCTGTGGGAGAGCGAGTTGGAAGGACTGTGCTCAGGCTGGGAAGATTCAAGGGGAGATGGGGAGATTGATGTAACTGCAGCATGCATCATGTGTCAGGGAAAATGTAGTTCATAAAACTGTCCCTGTTCATGCAGGGTTTCTGAGTGTTCCCAGCTACTGTGGCTGGCACCTTACTGAAGCGGTTGTCAGTACCTTGTACTTCAGAGGCCGATGGGGAGTACTGGTCTGGGAGGGAGCAGTCCCGCTGAGTGGGCAGCTGTGGATGTGGGGAGGCTAGTGTAACGCCCTGTAATACTAAGCTCTCTGTTAGAGGCATCATGAAATCAAACAAACTCCTTCCTCCTGAGCACATTGGGACTGGCAGGAGGTGCAACACTGGCTCCAGTGCACATTGCAGGGATGCCTCAGCTTCCCAGTGAGCAATGCCATCAGTGAGTCAGTGAGAAAAGCCCCGCTCTGCAGAGGCCTCTGATGACCTAGACAAGTTGGATGTACCAGTTGGCATGTCCCAGGCTTGGAGACAACTGTGAACCACAGCAAAAACAACCTGCTGCTTTTATGTTGCTGTATACCAGTTAGGGGCTGAGCACCTGATCCAAGGCCCCTTCCCGTCCTTCTAAATAGAGCCATGCTGGGAAAAGCCTCATGTGGGCTTGTCCTCACCAGCACTTGCCTCTGCTGCTAATTCTCTGGAAGAAATGCTCTCTCCTGCCTCAGCCAGGCTCAGATCCCTGTGCAGAAAAATGGCTTTCTCCTGAGCGTTTGTTATATGCAGCTGTGTGAAACTCTCAGCCTGTTCAATTAAAGAGCCCGTTTTCCCATTAACTGTCTCCTTAGACAAATGTGAAGTGTATTTAATGTTCACTCAGGAGGAAGCCAACATGTTTCTCCTGCTGTTTTACACTTTCTTCTTAGTAGGGATTTGTCGTCTCTGGCTGTTCAAATACCTTGAAGTTCCCCAGCATTTACCATCAGGAAAAGGTAACAAGTGTGGTGACAAAGAGTGAGTGCCAGATGAGCCTGGAAAAATGGATTGCTTTAATAGATGTTACTGAGGCCCCTTTGCACCCTGCCTGACGCTGAGCAACCACCCCATCCATCACACTCACTCTGGCTGAGCAGCAGCACGCTACCCGAGCTCTAACAGAGCGTTTATCCCCTCCTCTGATTAGGCAGAGTGCTGGACTGGATCCCTTGCCTTTCCTGAAGGCCTGAGGAGAGGCAGTTTAGAAAGGGGAAAGGAAGCAACAGATCCTCTTTGTCAGCTCAATGGTTTTATTAGCATGCCCTGAGAATCAGCTTCTTCCTGCCACTGGCAGCTTGCTGCACATCAATACAACAACTGATAAAGTATCCTCTGAGCCTTTATTTTCCTTTTTTCCCCCTTGTTTCTTCAGCACTGTTTTTCTGTGAGTCAAGTGGCTGAGAAAATTGATGTAGATTCTTGCCTGTATGAAAATACTTTGCCTGAACTGTGAGCCTCACATTGGGCTGATGTATTAATCCTTCTCTCCTGGACAGCAATAATCACTCTATGTCGTTTCTCCAGCTGCAATTCAGCACTTCTGCATTTGCCACTTGCTGCTTTTCAGCAAGTTTGGTATCGGTCCCCAAACAGTGCAAGGGAATGGAGGGAGGGAGAAGGATGACAGAGCTCCTCTGGGTTTGATCCTGGTGTTACCTGCATTGTGAAGATGCACATTGTGTAACTCAGCATTGGGAACCCTTGGAACTCTCAAGCAAAACCAGCCTCAGACCCCACAGCAGCTCTGGCCCCTGATTTTTCATCTTGCTGCTAAACTGGCCAGGTCTAAAGAGCAGAGATGATGGGGTGTTTGTGTGGGACCAGATTGCCCCAGTGAGACTGACCAGACTTGATGGGACCAGCCTGGCTCTCCCCTTCCTGAGCCCCAGGTGCCAAGGAGCAGCAGGACAGAGGTTCCTGGATGCTCTGCATTAGTCCTAAGCAAAGAGCAAGTGAAGTGCAAGCAGCTGGTGTGATGTGAACTGAAGTGCTCTGGCCTTTTCCCCATTCTGGCCTGAAGCAGTCCTGCCCCTGGGACCCCCACACTGCGCTGCTGGTTCCTTTGCTGGGGCATGAGGTGGTTTTGAGCTGACTTGAGAGGAACCCTGGGAGCACTCAGTTCCGTTGTGGTCTGAGATCAGGCCCCAGCTCTTCAGTAAAATAAGTCCTGATTTATCCCTGCGGATAAATATCTTCAGCTCAGAAGGACTCCATCACTGTCAAGAGCAAGGCACTTCCCAACAAGTGGCAATAAAAACCTTTATAGCACTTGCTCAGCATGACAAATCCTCTTCATCCTCTTTCAGTGGTGGCTTTATTGCCTCTTCCCCGTGGGGGCTGTACTAGTCAGCCTGATCATACTGTTGGGGTTGTTGTGGATGAAACGTTGACGTCTCTGTCCTGGGCTATGGCCACAAGGCACGTCTCTGGTGTGTTATACAGTTCCATCAGCACTACTCTTTCCCAGTCCCTGTTGGTCCATAGATCCAGATATTGTGAAGATTTGGCTCTGAGCAGTTCTGGTTTGAACTGAAATGGAAATTAATCTGGTAACAATCAAGAGGGTGCCTTAAGGACAGGCCATTTGTTTTCTAGGGTTTCAGCTTGAAATACTAAGTGCTCTGTCCTCTGTGAATGTTACTCACTGGGAAGGGGATTAGAGCTACAGCTCATGCCAAGGTGAAGGGATGTTAACTCTTTTTTGTGCCCCCAGGATGTAAAGCATCTATTAATACCTAGCCTCCCAAGAGGAAATTTCTGGCTGGTGCTACCAGTGTCATCAGCTTGCAGAAACACCAGAAGAGCCCTAGCCATGTCAGCAGCTGAATAGCTCAGTAAGTTACACAGGAGTGCTCCTGCCTGCTATTGTACCCTGAGCCTGAGCAGCTGGTGAGGGGAGGAGGGTGTGAAAGGGTTCTTTAAGACTAGTTGCTAACACCTTGATCTCTCCTCATTTCAGACACAGGGCTGGTGGGGAGAGCATTTGCCCTTGGAGCTGTATTGCAGTGGTTTGGAGTCAATACTGATGGGATGAGTGAGAGGGCAATTAAGCAGAAATATCTGATGCTGAATGGCATCCAGGTGATGAGGTTTTGAATACTGGGGGTTGCTGGTGGGAGCACAAGTGATAAAGGTTATCTAACAGAGGTTCCACAGGAGGGGACAGGGTCTGATAGACCTGGGGGTTAGGCAGTCTAACTTCTTGGTGCAGTCTAATGCTTCCCATGGCACAGGGAGGCTCCTCTGACCCATGTTTGCTGTCCTGGCATCATCACTGTTGAATTCTCTAGGTAAAGTCAAAGTCTTAATGGGGGAGTGGGGGAGAGGTGTTGTTTTGTGGCTTGGTTTTGGTGGGGTTCTTGTTGTTTGTAGAGCTGTCTTCCTCAGACCCCAGGTTAGATCTCTGGGGACAGCAGATTTGCAGAGGCTCTGCTCTTCATCCCAGCAAGGGCTTTGCATTGGAGCTGAGGAGGGGGAGAGCTTTCCCTGAGGGCATGTGGTGGGTGTGCCCGTGCTTTCAGCACAAGGGATCCAGCAGTGAGGCAGTGGGATGGAAGGAAGGATGAGGCAGCCAAGCACCAGCACTGGCTCTTTCATTGCTTCTCCTGTCTTGTGACACCTAAGCAAACTACCATCCTTTCTTTGGTTGGGTTTTTCTCCATCTTTCCTCTGCAGACAATGTGAGATACTGGGATTTCTCTTGCACTGGGGGCTCACTTGGACAGGAAGCCTTCAGCAATAGCAGAGACTCAGTGATTCCCAACCCTCCCACCTGCCTGGGACAGGGCTTCAGCCAGAGGCAGGACTGCAGGGTGGGGTTTATTTCACCTGCTGCAGCCTTGCTGCTCTTTTACAGCAGTCCCAGCTCTCCCTCTCCAGAAACAAGCTCCAGGTCTTCCCTGACCTCACCTCTGTTTTCTACTGGCTTGCTGCCTCTCTCATTCCTTTGCCTGCTGGCTCAGTGTGTGAAGTGGTTGTCTGAGATATCCCAGTACTCAAACTTTACTAAGACTTGGAGCATTTCTTGAGGTTTTGAAAAGCTGCTTCATTGTAAATAAATGAAATCCTTCTACCTGCAATGACCTATTTGGATTATGAAATAATCCACTGTGGTCAGGTACTACATTATCCTAGCAACTATAGGCCAGTCAGCCTCACCTCTGTCCCTGGAAAGGTAATGGAACAGCTTGTTCTGGATGCCATCTCCAAGCAATTGGAAGAGAAGAAGGTCGTGAGGAGTAGTCAGCATGGATTCACCAAGGGGAAATCGTGCTCGACCAATCTCATAGCCTTCTATGATCTCATCACCGGCTGGGTAGATGGAGGGAGAGCAGTAGATGTCATCTACCTTGACTTCAGTAAGGCCTTTGATACTGTCTCCCATGACATCCTGATAGCAAAGCTGAGAAAGCATGGGATTGATGAGTGGACAGTGAGGTGGGTTGAGAATTGGCTGTCGGACCGAGCCCAGAGGGTCGTGATTCGTGGAGTGGAATCTGACTGGAGGCCTGTGACTAGTGGTGTTCCCCAGGGCTCGGTGTTGGGTCCAGTCCTGTTTAATATCTTCATTGATGACCTTGATGAGGGAACAGCATCCACCCTCAGCAAGTGCCCAATGATCCAAAGCTGGGAGGAGTGGCTGACACACAGAACACTGCGCTGCCATCCAGAGAGACCTGGACAGGCTGGAGAGCTGGGCAGGGAGAAACCAGATGAGGTTCAACAAAAGCAAGTGGAGAGTCTGGCACCTGGGAAGGAACAACCGTTCGTATCAGTACAGGCTGGGGGGTGACCTGCTGGAGAGGAGCTCTGTGGAGAAGGACCTGGGGGTCCTGGTGGGTGACAGGGTGGCCTAAAGCCAGCAGTGTGCCCTGGGGCTGAGAGAGACGATGGGATCCTGGGGGCATCAGGAGGAGTGTGGGCAGCAGGTCACAGGAGGGGATCCTCCCCCTCTGCTCTGCCCTGGTCAGGCCCCACCTGGAGTGTTGTGTCCAGTGCTGGGCTCCCTGGGATAAAAAGGACAGGGATCTCCTGGAGAGAGTCCAGAGGAGGCTATGGAGATGATGAAGGGCCTGGAGCATCTCCCCTATGAGGAAAGGCTGAATAAGCTGGGACTGTTCAGTCTTGAGAAGACTAAGGGGGGACCTAATTAATGTTTATAATTATCTTAAGCAGGGGATGCAGGGGGAAATGGCCAGCCCCTTTTCAGTGTCTGTGGGGACAGGACAAGGGGCAATGGCTGCAAGTTGGAGCACAGGGAGTTCCACACCAACATGGGGAAGAACTTTTCCCCAGTGAGGGTGAGGGAGCCCTGGGACAGGCTGCCCAGGGGGTGTGGAGTCTCCTTCTCTGGAGAGATTCCAGCCCTGTCTGGACACTGACCTGTGTGACCTGTCCTAGGGACCCTGCTTTGGCAGGGGGTTGGACCCGATGAGCTCTGGAGGTCCCTTCCAACCCCTGTGATTCGATGATTAGACTGCACAAACCTGCAGCATCTTGATGACCTTGATGCTTTTTTAACTTCAAGCCACAGGGTTTTCCTGACCAGCTTTCCCAGTGCTTTAAAAGACAGCTGGGAACCTCAGGGTGAAATCACTGGCTGATGTGGGATCCTATAGCTTCAGGGCCTGAGGTATTCCCACTTGAACCAACGTTTATTAGCATGACTGAGCTTATCAGCAGTGTCCTGCAAAATTCAAAATGCAGTGGTAGTAGACAGACAACCACCAACATCAGGTTAGTCCAGCAGTAGAGAAGACCTAATTAACATCACTTTTGCTTAGTCTTCCATCTTAGAAATTAGTATGGAACATTGCAGATGTTCCTGAGAGGAGGAGCCAAGAGGCAGAGCTAACAATGTTTATTACTGGCCCCAACACAGCCTTTTCCATCAAAGCAACAGCCTGTTCCTTGTTTGTTTGCTTTTAATGTGGTCTGGAGTCACAGAGCAACCAGAGAAACCTTTGAGTCCCGCCTCTCACTGAGCTTTTATGTTCACCTACTGAAAGTATTCATTTCAAATCTTGTTCCCATGCTGTGCAGGCCAGGCAGCTCTTTCTCCTTGTTACAACACACCTTCTGGGTCTGTTACCAAGATATGCTTTCCTGAAGCACACACCAATACCCTGCTGCTGCTCTGCATCCTGCCAAGGAAACTGCAGCTCAGGCATCAAGAAACCACTGTCAGATGTCTGTTGCTCCACAATTATTTGCTGCAAGGCAGACTAACTAGTCACTGTCAAGGAAGACGTTCCTTGAAGGCTTGATTTAATAGAAACACAATCTGTCTCATGGGTCAGCAAGATACGTTGAGGATGACCTACAACTTTGTGTCCAGAGGGAGCTTTGGAACTTGTCCAGGATGCCCAGTTTCACATGTAATGCAGGGTGTAAAGATGTGGCAGGTGCCACCAGCCACATGCACTGCTCATCCTTTAAGGTAAGGGGTGTGACAAAGACAGGGTCCAGGTCACTGCTGAGCAGGGTTGTTCGCACTGGTGCAAGCTGGATGTGCACAAACACTGGTGCCCACACACCAGCACTTCTGTTCACAACAGCAGTTGGCATCCAAAGACAGTTTTGGGGGCAGTATTTGGCCAAGGAACAATGTGCATCAGAGCAGTTTTACACTATCTCAGGTAATTTGAACTACCTAAGAGAAAACAGCTACTAGCCCCATCCTTACAGTCACAGATTTTACTTGTTGGAGTGAAGGAACATGAAATCTCTAACAATTTGTGCAAGATTAGAAGTTCCTTGCTGGTAACAGCTGGAACTGTCTGGGACATATTATCCCATGGGACTTTCTGCAGTCTCTAACCCACTAAATTTCCTCTGAGTGATGAACAACACCCAAAATCATAAGCTTTCCTGCAGGTTGAAGCTTGAGAAAGAGCTCTTCACTCAGGTCTGTTGGAATGCTTTAAAATAGTTGATTAAATAGTTACATAAATGATTAATGGGTAATAAATAATTAAACATCTGGCTTTAAATAGTTCCTTCCAGCCTTTTCAAATTCATCCTTTTCAAAAAGTAAAAGCAGACATTCTGCTTAGAAAATATTGAAGTACAATATTTTGATAATTCCACATTATATTGTGGTAAATGTGACTGAAAAAGCTGATTGAAATTGTCCCTCTCCCCTGAATGGTTTTGGTTTCAGGTATTTACTCACTGGAAAAGTTTTAATGGAAAACCCTCAGATGGATTCAGCCAGAGCTTTATTAGAAAGTGGCAAAAAACTCTTTATTTCCTTTTTTTACCATAAATTCTCTGTGATTTGAGTTTGGAATATAGCTGTCGTGGTTTCCCCCCGGCTGTGGGCTGAGATCCACGCAGCTGCCTGCTCCTTAAAGTAAAAGAGCAGGGGAAGAGGGAAAAAGGGGGAAACAAGGGAAGGGAAAAGGAAGGGGCAAATAACTCCAAACCCAAGAAACTAAGAGGCCCGTGGGTTGGGATAAGGAGAGTTTACTAAGAGAACAGACAGATAAAATATCCCAATGCTAACAGGACTTTAGAGCAAAAGAAGATGAAACTCTTGATCCCCAATGCAGTTTCTCCCCGACCCACACAACTCAGGCCGGACCACCCAGAGCTGTCCCGGAACCCGACCGTCCCCCCAAGCAGCACGCGTCCCGCCACTGCCCCTCTTCTTCCTCCCCTCAGCCCCCCCGTTATCCTGGGCAGGACGTCACTGGCATGGAATACTCTCTTTGGCCCATCTGGGGCACCTGTCCTGGCTTCGCCCCTCCTTTCTCCTGAATAGAGAAATAGGAAGAAGCTGAGAAAGTCCTTGACTGTCTGACTGCAACTAAGAACATCAGGGTGTTCTCAGCACTGCTTTCATTGTAACTCCCAAACACAGCATCCCATCAGCTGCTGCAAAGGAAGTTAACTCTATCCTGACTGAAACCAGGACAATAGCCCATAGAAGTGTGCGTGTACGTGCAGATCTCAGGTAACAGCATGTTCTATCAGAAAGGCTGCTCAGCTGCTCAGGAAAATTTCACCCTCAAAATCAAACAGCAAAAAGAAATGTTGTGCTGACAGAGTCCCCTGTCAGACATGAACTTGCAGGGAAGAGTAGCCTGAAATTGCCAAGTACTTTGTCTTAAGAGCTTTAATGTGGGATTTAGGAAACTGTTATTCAGGTTTCTGGGCTGAATTGAGCAAAACAGTTTAGATCTTTCAAGTTTTGGGTGTTTAAAAATGTTTGGTCTCCAGATGAACACCGGTTAGTGAAGGATGACACTTTGTTTTGATTTTTGGCCAGGCTTAAAAGGACCTGGATATACCCAGAAAGCTTCTTTTTGGCAAACAGAAACTTTACCTTTCAGAAAAGCTAGAAATAGAAAGTTTTGAGGGTTTTGTAGCAAACTTGTTTGCTGTCAGCAGCAGCTGAGCATGGCTATTATTAGTAACTATTTTTCTTTTTTTTTTCCAATTCATTTCTTTGCAAACCCCCTCCACGTTTTCAGAGAGCTCAAATATAAGGATTAGGTTTTTATTCTGAAATTAAAAACCCCAGAACAGTCCAAAGGACTTTGTTTCATAGTTTGGATTTTCTGAACTGCAAATCAGTTATTCCCACTCCTTCAGCCCTTGTGATGTCTAATAAGCACTGGAAGAAGCAGCAAAACAAAATAAAAAATAAAAATCCCATGAAGCGAAATCCAAGGAGGGAGAACAAAATAAATCTCAAAATTATGTTCCTTTTCCCTTTTCAATTCATTCAGTCACCTGAGAGCAACAGATCACCCTTCAGGGAAGAGAAAATGCACTTGTCGCTCTGCCTGTAGCACAGCAAAGGCTAAAATAATGGGCTCAACATAGAAACCAGAATAATTTGCAGAATATGTGAGCAGGGTTGTAAGTACATCCAGCATGTGCAGCAGCAGAAGTAAAGTTAAGGGAAAAAAAAAAGACTTCCCTTTGAAACTTTATAGGCCTTATTGTAAACAGCCAGTGACAAATTTATTTTAAAAATTATTTTAAAAAAGTCCTGTCAGGAAACTCTTAAGTCAGCTGGAATATTTCCCCCCAGATAGCACAGAGTTATCCATTTTGCTGTGCTTCTGCCTAACTGTGATCTTGTAAGAAATAGCCCTGGTTGTTCAATAAATAATAATGTTACAGAATTTAAGATAAGAAACTAGATTATTAAAGTTACAAATCTTTGTGGTCTTTATATCTTTAATAAAACATTTATCTATTAATAATGGATACTGTTTCTACCCAACCCCTGCTCTGAATGAAAAAAAATTAAAAAAAAATAAAATAAATGACCATTGGAAAGTTGCCAATCTTTCTTTATCCTCCCCAGCCAAGGCTGACAAAAATGCAGTTCCATTGATAAACTGTTCATCATTTACAAAGGTTTAAAAATTTTAACAGCTCTCCATAAATTGAGGACTAGATGTTTAGCCTTGGAGGCATGCAACAGGAAAAAGTAATCTGGAGCGTCTGCAGAGATAAATGTTAGAACTCCAGAGCCCTTTGCACATAGTTAATGGAATGGGCTTGGCTCACATGGAACACAATGCACACATCAATATAGCATTAAACTTTAATGTACATCATACCAGGAGACCTCAGAGCAGTTGTACCTTGAATGTTTGCTGGCTGAAGTGATCCTAGTGGAGTAAGAGTGAATTATGGAGAGGTTGATGACAATTTCTAAATGGCAGGATAAATTAAAAAAAACACAAATAAATATATATATATATGTATATATATATATGCACATGCATATGTGTGTAGGTGTGTGTAAGTGTGGAGAAGGACCTGGGGGTCCTGGTGGGTGACAGGGTGGCCATGAGCCAGCAGTGTGCCCTGGGGGCTGAGAGAGACAATGGGATCCTGGGGGCATCAGGAGGAGTGTGGCCAGCAGGTCACAGGAGGGGATCCTCCCCCTCTGCTCTGCCCTGGTCAGGCCCCACCTGGAGTGTTGTGTCCAGTGCTGGGCTCCCTGGGATCAAACAGACAGGGATCTCCTGGAGAGAGTCCAGAGGAGGCTATGGAGATGATGAAGGGCCTGGAGCATCTCCCCTGTGAGGAAAGGCTGAGTGAGCTGGGACTGTTCAGTCTTGAGAAAAGAAGCCCGAGAGGGGATCTGATCAATGGGTATCAATATCTGAAGCATGGGATGCAGGGGGAATTGGCCAGCCCCTTTTCAGTGTTTGTGGGGACAGGACAAGGGGCAATGGGCTCAAGTTGGAGCACAGGGAGTTCCACACCAACATGGGGAAGAACTTTTCCCCAGTGAGGGTGAGGGAGCCCTGGGACAGGCTGCCCAGGGGGTGTGGAGTCTCCTTCTCTGGAGAGATTCCAGCCCCGTCTGGACACCGACCTGTGTGCCCTGTCCTAGGGACCCTGCTTTGGCAGGGGGTTGGGCTCAATGAGCACTGGAGGTCCCTTCCAACCCCTATGATTCTATGATTCATGTATTTGTATATGTGTCCATGTGGGTGCATAAAGCTATGGACCTCAGGGAAGTTAATGGAATGGCACATCTGGAGAAGTTCGCATCAGGGACACTCTGAGATGCAAAGGAGACAGAAATTTCCACTTCTGAGTTTCTCCACCTGGGACACATTTTCAAGGGGCCTCTCTTAAGACACTTGCAGACTTTGCAAGATACAGTCAGAGCTCCATCAATTCTCTATTTATGAGCACAAAGGCACTTCTCTCTGCTCCCAAGGCACACATCCTGGTCGGTCCTTTCACGGTGTTGCCCATCTGTCACTTTGGCAGGGTCCCTTTGCCTGCAGTGGGCATTGGCCCAAGGAGATGCACATGGCTGTGTAATGACACAGGAACGGGGCAGTTTGGGGAAAATGCCATCCTTCTGTGCCTCATGTGTGGGTGACTGCAACTGGTGAAAAATCCCAGTCTATTGAACAGGCAGGTAAATTCAAGAAAAGCAAATCATAGAATGGTGGGGGTTGTCAGGGCCCTCTGGAGATCATCCAGTCCCACCCCTGCCAGAGCAGGGTCCCCCCAAGCAGGCTGCACAGGGCAGTGCCCAGGATCACGGGGTTTGAATGTCTCCAGAGATGGAGACTGCCCAACCTGTCTGTGCAGCCTGGCCCAGGGCTCTGCCACCCTCCAAGGAAAGAGGTTCCTCCTCAGAGTTAGGTGGAACCTCCTCTGCTCCAGTCTGTGCCCATGGCCTCTTGTCCTGTCCCCGGGCACCACTGAACACAGACTGACCCCTTGCTCCTGACCCACCCCCCAAGGATTTATCAGCATTGATAAGATCCCCCTCAGTCTTCTCTGGGCTAAAATGTCCCAAGTCCCTCAGCCTCTCTTCACCAGAGAGATGATCTGGTCCCCTCAGCATCTTTGCAGCCTTTTGTTGTACCCTCCAGTAGTTCCCTGTCCTTGAACTGGGGAGCCCAGCACCACGCACAATATTCCAGATGTCTTCATTGAGGCAGTAAGAGAGCTGGGAGCTGCTGCGAGGTGTTCTCCCACCCACCTCCTCCACCAGACCTCTGAGGTGGGCACGGCTTTCCAAGCAGATCCATGCCTACATAAATCTCCAGAAACGTGGGGCTGAATTCAGCCAGCTCACCAGCTCTAACGAAGTCAGCAAGGAGGAGCAGAGATCAAGCACTCTTAACGCTTAACGTGAAGATGCATTGCAGCTTCAGGTTCTTCATCCATCATCCCAGAAGCCCATTATTTATGGGATGAAGATATGATTGTTAATTATACCTCCTCTAGGGCTCCTCTTTGACAGAAGTCACCACCTACACAGCCCCGGCGCGGGAGGAGGGCTCGGCATGCCAATCCAGCAGAAGGTAGTGGTGACATATCCCCGTGTTACTCTGTACTTTTAATGAGTGGGATAGGCTGTGAGTGACCTGCCCTTTCAGGCTGCAGGGAAAGACTCAGCCCAATTGTCTGCAGATGATAATTGCAGATGGTTATCAGTTCTGTACTCAAAATAGCTGTCTGGCCCAAATGAGAACATTTTCCATGTGTCTGAAAGTGTCTTGTTTCCTCCTTCAGAAAAATATTTAATAGAGAAAAAAATTGTACTTTGAAATATTTCTCTATTTTTAGCAAAATGTTCCTGTGTTGGTTTGAAATCCTATAAATATTTACAGTGAGATGGAACTCCTTTTCTTTACCCACAGAATAAAACCTGTGAGTGAAAGGAGAAGATGGGGTTTCCATTTTTCAGGTTGGGGGATGTGTGGGGTGGAGAGTATCAGAAGAAGTTTGATTTTTTAAAAGAAAATTTAAAAAATTCACAGAATCACAGAATGGCATGGGTTGGAAGGGACCCCAAGGATCACATTGCTCCAACCCCCTGCCACAGACAGGGACACCAACCTCCAGGCCTGGAGCTACACAAGGTTGCCCAGGGCCCCAGCCAACCCGGCCTTCAACACCCCCAGGGATGGGGCACCCATCCCCTCTCTGGGCAGCCTGTTCCAGCCCCTCACCACTCTCTCTGTGAAAAACTTCCCCCTAATATCTCATCTAAACCTTTCCTCCTTTAGCTTTAGTCCATCCCCCTTGTCCTGCCATTATCTACCCTTTCACAAGCTGATTCCCCTCCTGTTCCTCTGCTCCCTTCAGAGACTGGAAGGCTGCAATGAGATCCCCCCACAGCCTTCTCTTGTCCAGGCTGAACCAGCCCAGCTCCCTCAGCCTCTCTCCATAGGGGAGCTGCTCCAGCCCTCTGATCATCTCCATGGCTCCTCTGAACCCTCTCCAACAGTTCCACATCTTTCTTGTATTGGGGCCCCAGCTCTGGACACAGGACTCCAGCTGGGGCCTCAGGAGGACAGAGCAGAGAGGGACAATCCCCTCCCTGTCCCTGCTGCCACCCCTCTGCTGATGGAGCCCAGGATCCCATCGCCCTTCCCAGCTGCCAGAGCCACTGCTGGCTCAGGGGAAGTTTCTTGTCTACCAGAATGCCCAAGTCCTTCTCAGCAGGGCTGCTCTCCAGGAGCTCTTCTCCCAGTCTGTATCTATGGCTGGGATTCCTCCAGCCCAAGTGCAACACCTGACACTTGGCAGTGTTGAACCTCATTAGGTTCACCTGGTGCCACCTTTCCAGCCTGTCAAGATCCCTCTGGATGGCTCCTTTCCTTCTGTGGTGTCAGCCACACCACTCAGCTATCCCATCATCCATGTCACTGATCAAGATGTTAAAGAGCCCCGGTCCCAAGACAGACCCCTGGGGGACCCCGCTTGTCACCGGCCTCCACCTGGACACAGAGCCATTGACCACCACCCTTTGTCTATGTTCTGTCAACCAGTTTCTTATCCACTGGATGGTCCACCCATCAAATCCACATGTCTCCAATTTAGAGATAAGGATGTGGTGGGGGACTGTGTCAAAAGCCTTGCACAAGTCCAGGTAGATGACATCGGTCGCCTTCCCTTTGTCTACCGATGCCATCACTCCATGAAAATCAATTCCTTGAAAATCACACAGAATCAGAGAGTCACATTTGACATAACATGACATAACGTGGCATAACACGAGCCTGGCCTTTAACAAGCATGCCCAGAGGAAAGGCAAGTGAACACAAGGAGTGCTCCAAGCAAACACAGTTTGCTTTGGCTGCTATGAGAAGCTTGTGCCCTCGCTGAAGCTGCAGCATGCCAGCAGCTGTGCATCACTCAGGGTGATGGTTTGCCAGGGTCACACCGTGCTGTGCAGCTTTGCAGCCCGTAGCATTTACCCTGTGGTGGGTTTTATCTGCTGCTCCTGAAGTTCCTGCCTGTCCTGATGCCTCCCAGATGCTCACACCTGCCTTTTCGTGCCTATTCCCCCACGCTGACACCCTTGGCTGTGTTTTTGGCTGTGATGCCCATCCAAGCCTTGCTCTTGCAATGGCTGAGCTCTCCACCTGCACTCGTCCCATACACAGCAGGACATGCCCCCTCTTTGCAGCCCAAAAATAGGTCTGTTGCAGGTGTGCAGTGTGTACGGTGCCAAGTGTCATTTGGGAAGCTGTGTGTCACCTCACACAGAGCAAATGAGCGGTTAAGTGGAGATACTGAAGGTTAAATGCTGGGCTAATCAGGATCTGCCTAGGGATTGACAGGAGCGCCTCTGTGTGAAGGGAGAATGAGAGGGAGATGAACAACCAGAGACACTTATTAGTTACTGGGTTTTATTCCTTGAAGGGTGCTTAAATGCTCAGCCAGCTTTTGCTGATGCTGCTTGTTGAAGGCAAACACCCAGGAGCTGAGGGTTCAAGCTTGAAAGAAGAGACCTATTTCCACCTGCTCCTGCGAGGTGTCCACATACCACCAGGTGTTCAGCGCTTTCCTCTGCATATCCCAAATCTGAAGCTTTCAAAGGCTGGAGTGGCTTTGTGAGCACCTGGATGCAGGTGCATCCAGCAGTGCAGTGCCACAGAGCACAGCCTGCCTGACAAGGGCAACCGGGAGCCCAGCAGGGATGGAGGACAGTGAGACCCTCCTGTGATGTACTTCAACCCCTTCTGCCTCTTTCCACTGACACCATATTATTTCTAGGGGCCACGTCACACTATCACAGGATCACAGAATCACCAGCTTGGAAAAGACCTTTGAGATCATCAAGTCTAACCATTCCCATCCTATGCTAAACCATATCCCTGAGTACCTCATCTACCTTTTTTTAAACACACCCAGGGTCGGTGACTCAACCCCCTCCCATCATTGTATCTGTGTTTGTTTTCACTGGAGGAAACTCATCAGTTACTGATTAACTAAAAATAATAGCAAATGGAAATGCCCTGAGGAGCATATCTGGAGGAAAACCAACTCAGAGGTAACTTCTTGTTCACACCCAACTAGTCAGCTGGCAGCTCTGCACTGCTCCCTTTATGGACTTGAACCTTCTTCATAGTACTTTTACCCAGGGCAGCACAGATTTCAGACCCGTCTCTCCGATGGTAAATGCTGCTTTGCAGTTGTAGCTAGTGCAGGATGATTGTGAAGGGTGATGACCTGCAAGCTCTGGAGGTGGATGTGATGGGAAGATTCGGTTTTGTAACATAGCAGAGGAATTCTGAGGGCATCTAATGCGTGCTAGGCCTGGCAGCTGTTGGCTGTTCCTTCCACGGCATTTGCCTGCACAGCAGACATGGCAATCTGCTGTGGCTCTGTGCCTGGCATGTCCAGACACAGCAAGGCTGAGGTCACTAAGGAATAAAGATAATATAGTATTAGTATCAAACCTGCTGTTTAATGCTGTTGCAGGTGTGTCTGAGGACACTGCAGATGATGGGCGATCACATCAGGAATGCAGCCCGTGAAATGGGACCGAAATAAGGGGCCTGTATGGGGATAGCAGTGTTTTACAGATAGGAAGCTGACACAGCTCTGTGTTCAGGGCAACTCTACATGAGCTTTAAATGTCTTCATCCAGATGTTCCACATGTTAAACCAAAGCTGCTGAAACTGTGCCGGAGTCATATTCAATCCCAGCTGAGGGATCATTAAGCTGCTGGGCCTCCCCTGTGACAGCATCATAGTGACAGCTGGGACATGGTTAAGGACAAATTGTTATTTTAAACACACTGAGGCTTATTTCTGCACAAACCCCCCTGGAAAAGGTAAGGATGGCAGCGTGTGTCTGTAGCCACAGTTAGGGCACCTCACGCAGTGCTGCTGTTATTGCACAAACAAGCACTAGAAACTCAGGAGTTTAGTTTAAATGTAAGGGACATAAAGAAATAAACACTCACATCCAGATCATTAAGGACAGCAGTCCTTATTGAGTTTCCCTGTAGTGGGCCACACTCTTTTTATTAGGTCATGGTGGTGTTTATTCCTGCAGTCTGAACCAAGAGAGTTTTAAAGAAGCAATAGTTGGGTTTGTTTCTGTTTTCACATTTAACTCATTTTCTCTCTGCTGGTAGGTGGACAGGGATATGGCTATGGTGAACACTGTGAAGAAGAAACCCAAAGGTTCAGGTTTTTATTCCTGGCCATGTGTTTCTTGTTTTCCATGACTAGCCTGGGGGATGCTTACAACAGCTCAGAAATCATTTCTGTCTTGAAATGACTCAGTTCAAGATTAACACAGTTGTAACCAACTTTGAAAGGATTAAAACATATAAGTACTGTGCAAGAAATGTAAAGCCCATGCATGCTTACAATAATATGATGGCATATCTTGTGTTCTTAAATTGACTTCTTTTTTTAATTAAATGTGCTTTTTTGTTTGGTTTGGTTTGGGGTTTTTTTTTAGCTTCTAGAGTATTCTCTAACTGTTTTACTCTGCCATGGAGGAATAAAATGCAGCTAGGGCAAACAAACCAGCCATTGGATGTAAGCACATAAGCATACATTTCCCCATTGAGTTTCTCCTGTTGAGGAGTGGATATTGGTCCACTGGATAGTTTTTTGAAATGTGGTGAAAGTTCCCCTTTACAGAAAAAATAATGACATCAAATGTCCCCTTTAGAAATGGTTGGCACTGTTCCAGGGCCTGGGTCAGCCCTTGATAAGAGTGGTTCATCCTCCTCCCCAGCTCAGCTGCTTCCTGTGAGCATGATTGTTCCTGTGGGTTCCTGACACAGTTCAGTATTTACCAGCTTCTACCATGTGCAGATTGCTCTGGGAGTGCTGTTTCCAGGAGTGCTGTGAGTATTGCTAATGCTAAATACAAAGAGAAAAATCCAACTGTTTGTGTACTGGGGCACCTGCAACCCTCTTCTGTCAGAAGGTGGAAGCTGCAGGATAGGGAAAAAACAGCCTTAAAGCACACTGTGTGTGTGGGGGGGTGTCATTTCTATGTATGCAGATGGGGTTTGCCTGGCTTGTTTCTGTAGGGTAGTGATGTGTTGGGCTGCTTGGATGAGTAGGGCAGCAGGTCTAGAACAGACACTCCTGTGCAGGAGTGTCTGCAAACTGCAGGTTGCCAATGGTTTGTGAGGTTAGTCTGCAGGATGAGAAAACACTGGAATTTGGGTGGGTGAGGATGAAGCAATGTGTGGTTTCTGTGAATAACTTTGGGGGGAGCTGACATTGGTTTTAATTCTCCACGTCTCTCCAGTACTTGCTGTTGCCCTGTTCCAAGAGTCTTCTGGGTTCTTCTCTCTATTTACACACACCATTGCAGCCTCCAGGTTTGTTTTCAGGCTTGGGGACCTCTGAGCAGGCTGTGTGCTGCTCTGTTGTGTGGTAGGAGAAGGTAAATTGCCCCTCCAAGCGGCAACGTGTATGTGCTGGAGCACCAGTGTAGCTGGTGTACTACTTCATACTTGGTGAGCTAGAAGGCAGACCTCAAGGATGTCCCATCTGATCTAAGATTATAAGTAGGATTTAGAGTGGAAGAGGGGTGGGTATTTGCTTGGTGAACACTCCCTCACCCCCTAATAATTTCATGCTGTGGCCCTGCTTGCTTTGGCTACCCTACATCTCCATGAACCACTGCAGGTCCATCAGTGAGACACATCAAACCGTGGCAGTTTTCCCAGGGTTAGTGGGCAGGGTGGGTCTTTCTCCATACAGACAATGCCACAGGCACCTTCCCTCTTCTCTTGCTTTCATTTTGTTTTCTCTTCCTCTCCTGACTTTCCCTTGCGTGGGTCAGAGCCTGTTGTGCTGAAGCAGCTCTCCTGGGTCAGCTGTACCATCCGGATGGCTCCTCCATGCAGGCAGCTCGCAGTGATTTGGTATTGCAGTCGCAACCCGCCTCCAACTCTGAATTCTAGGAAGCCAGTTTTGCCCAATAAAGGGAATCAATAAGCTTCCCTGTGCATGTTCTCAGTGCTGTTAACAAAACCATCACATAAGCAGTTCTTCAAATCTCTTCTCAGATATTGCTGCTAAAATATCAGCTGCACAGCGCTCGATGAAATCAGCACAAAGAGGCCTTTGGTGGGGTAACTAGCTGGCCCCTTTCACCTCTTCAGGTTGGCTGGAAATCCTGTGAGGAACTTTGCTTTGCCCAAAGCTCTGGGGGAGATTTGGGGCAGGGGGAGCAATTGGAGAGCAGCGTGTGTGACTTGGAAACTTGTGAGAGAGGAGGCTGCTGCTTCTGCTGCACCGGCTGCATTAGAAATTCCTAAGCAGAGACAGAACAAGGAATTTGGCTGGAGAAATTAGAGGATCAATTTGCAATGGGGCAACTTGGCACCCGGTAGCAGGAAAATAAAAGGGCTGTGCAGAGCTTGGATGGGGCAGTCTAGGAGTGGTCTGTCTTGCAGCTCTGCTGCATACTGAAATGAGCAGGACTGGGTGGCTGTGCTCAGTGTGTCTGCCCCCAGAAAGCACAAACTTCAGCTTCCCAAAACCAGATTCTCTGTAGATGAGCTATTTTGATAGGTTTTTTGATTGAAAATGTATCTTAACGTAAGAATGATTCCAGGAGAGAAACCAAAGGCTGGTTTACATTGCATCTGCAGTAAAAAAGACCGATAGAGGATGTCACCAAAAAAAAAAATCGAAAAAGGGGAAACACTTCTAAAAAGCCAATAGTTTTTCATAAAATCTTTCATGTTCTACTAAAGGCCATTTCTCAACCAAACGATCCTTTGCCTTGTCTGAGGCTTGAAAAATGTTAAGCAGCATCTCCCAAGGCCATGCTAGAGAAGCTGGGAGGGAAGGGGAGTGATTGTATTTTGTGGAAGGGGTTCTCAGCCACAGCAGCTGTGCCTGGGATGACTTTCTGAATATTTCACACTCTTGGTTCTTGTCTTTCACCTTGTTTTTGTATTGGAATTTCTTGGTGTTACTCCTACTTTTATGTCTGTAGTGTTCTTATGGGACAGTTATGTTGGAAGGATCCTAGACTTGGTGGTGCCAGGGTGTCTTGAGGTAGGCATCTCCTATTGGGTTCACTGACAGTGGGTTATGCCAGGGTGCTTGTGAGCCAGAGGGGAGGCTGCAGCCCCGACAAAAGTGGGTGTCATACAGCTTGAGGTCTGTGTTTGGCCCATAGAGCTGTGAAGAGGACAACCTTTGTAGATGCTGTGACTGGAGAGAAGCGAGGGTGGGCACTGCTTGTCTGTGACTGTTGCAGCAGGCCTGCTTCTAGAGGGGTGTTAGTCTGTGGGTGTGACCCCAGGGCAGGATGCATCCATACTACCACGGAGCACAAGTTGAGTGCTGTCTTATTAGCAGAGCTGTGCCTGTGATAGGGTGCTGTAACATGCTAAATGCAGTTGGCAAGCCCTTCCACTGCTTCTGGGATGCCATCTTAGTGAGCGCTGAGGCTGGGGGCCTGGCTGGGATTTAGGAGCAGAGCAAGTGACTTGGAGCCAAGTATGCACTGGCTGTAGCCATGCTTGTGTGTGGGTGCACTCTGCACTGCATCCCACTGTGCCCATCCCTGAGTGCTTGGCCTGGCTGTTTTCTCAGAAACCTGGCTCCATGCTGCAGTAGGTCAGGCCCTGATGCTGCTGCAGCATTTGGTGTCTCCGCCTTACTGGCCTCTGTAACTGCTGCTGCCCTTTGGAGGAGGCTGAACTGTCTTGACAGGCCTCTGAGAAAAGGACTTTTATGCAATGCCAGTTTGTTTACACCTCTAACCCGAGCCACCCATCGTGTGCTTTTTAGTCTGGCTATCTAGAGACATCTGCAGTGAAGTAGGGAATTGTTCCATTGCAGCAATGGTGGTTGAAAATTAAGCTATTTCTCTAATGGGCCAAATACATCAAAATATTACAGAAAAGACCCAGTAACTACAGTTTAAAATTACTTGGCTGGATCCATTGACACATTTGCTTGCCATCTGATTGATTGTCAGTGTGGGCTTCACTCCTAGAGCCTAAGTCCTGTAGCCAAAGGCCTGCTGTTTATCCCTGCAGGTTCCTGGCCTGCCTGCTGCCGTACACCCCAGATGGACCCAGGGGTGGGAGAAGGGAGGGAGCAGCCTTCAGGGAAGTATTGGGTTTGCAACCTCCATGCTCATTTAATCTTAGCCTTTTTGAGATGCTTGTTGGATAGGGTGATTGCAAATTGCTTGTGGTGGTGCTTCTTGTATGGTAGGCAGTGGACCCTGTGTGAAGGAAGGATGATGTGACCAATAGACTTTTCACATTCACACATGAGCATGCACTCAGGATTTATATATATATTTTTGTTGTTGTTGAGGATTTTGTTCACAAACTGCATGTTTGTATACCTGTGAATTTCAATGTGATTGCAGGGATTTCTCTTGTCTTCCTCTATTGACTTGGGCTTGGAGATCAGGCCGTCCCTTTGCCAGCAGCAGCCCATCCCAGGGTGCTGCTTATACTTTCTCTTGCTCCCCTTGTCTTCCCAGCCTGTCCCTAAGAGCCTGTGTCCAGCCATGGCAGCACTTCAGTGGTGTGAGCTGTCCCACTGCATCTCTCTGATACCAGGGAGATCACAGGTCTGTGGCTGCACGCAGACCTCAAATTCCTCCTGACTGGATTAGACCAGGAAGGAAGAAACAAGGTTCCTTTTGCAAAATATGAGGTCTAATAACCATACTATCTAACTGTAACTTAGCTCAGATGTCAGCTGTCACTCGGCATGTCCATTCAGGATGTTTCACTGTTGGTGTTCCTGGGAGAAGAGCCCTTCTCTGCCACAGAACTACCTCTTCCTCTTGGTTCTTCCTTGTCACTGGTGGCTCCTGACCTGCAGTGGGCCTTTATTCCCCTGCTGTGCTCAATGACTTTTCCATACACCAATTTGCACTAGCAAAAATGAAGTCAGGATGCTTTTTCAGGCCTCTCAAGCAGGAACTACTAACTGTTGAAATCTATCACTCATAACTGCTTTTCCCTCTGGACAGCCGTGTTTCTCCCATCACATGTGCTTTCATGCAAATACAGTCCAAGAAAACCCAGTTCAGTGTTCCTTACTCCTATATAAGGGACTCAGCAGTCCCTTTCTCACTGGCATAGGCTTCTTCCTTTCAGCTAATGTCTCATATGCCATCAGAAAAAATTATTAGATGTATTCATCCCAGGCACTATAGTTACCTACTTATTCCTGGCACTTTGCAATGACTGTGTGACATGTTGATACAAGAAGCAGAGAAGCTCTCCCTGCATCTTTCAGGCAGGGTAAGACATACTCTGCATGCTTTGTTTCAAGGATGTCTAAAACTCATCTTTTAAATAGGACTCTTGAGTTTCCTGGAAGATTTTATAGAGTAATGGGAATATATAGAGGGTAAGACCTCTGGAGCTGGCAGGAGTAGTGGTCAATGCTGTGGTTGCTTGGATGACTGGTGGCTCCATCCAAACCTGTCAATCTCTGTACCCATTGGCTTAGTTTGTGTCTCACCACTTTATTTACATTATTTGGAATGCAACATGGTAATGAGCAGGGTCTTGTCATGGAACTGCTTAAGTCATTTTAACTATGATTGGCAGTGATCATCATCAAAGAAACATGAAGGTTAGAGAGCATTGTCTTCTAAACATTACCAACTTGGACTAAGACAAAGATATCTGTGAACCATCTACGTGTTTCAAACAAGTGCTTCCTTTATATTCATCAATCAATTAGCTTTATAAATTGCTGTGATGATGCTGATGTGTTTGATGGGGTGGGCAAGATGAGATGATTTGAGGTGTCATTTTATCAAAGATGAACATGTGGAAAATAGAGAAATGTCCTTTCCCTGCAGTCACCCCCAAAGCTGTTCAAGCTGGGCTTTGCATAAAGACTCAATCTTGAGCATGGGGTGATGGCTTCAACTGTCATCAGGTCCTGTCTGCCAGTCTGTTTTCTCACCAAGTAAATCTGAGGAACTTTCTAGAGAATAAAGGATAAGAGCAAGTCTGAATTAAGGGCACGAGTACTCAGGCACTACTTTAGAAAGGCAAGGCTGGAAAATTAGATCAGTCCCCAAGTAGGTTCAACCTCAGGTTTGAACCTCCAGGAGAAACAGCAGGATACATATGAAATAGCAGGTCTGGTGACTGTGCTGCAGTGGTGGCACTGCTTGATTCCATTTTAATAGAGCTGAACAAAATGGGAAGTGCTTCTCTTAAGAAAGTCTTGATAGCTATATTTTGGGGACACTGGGAGATTCAAATCCAATTTGTTTTATCAGAGCTTCCTCTTGACACTTCCCTTCTCTAACGCACTTAGAATCAATTTCTCACTGAGTAAAGAGTATGTAGATACAGAAGTCAGGCCAAATGTTGTCTACAGTGTCTGACCTAGATTTTTCAAGGGACTTGGCTCTATGCAGGCATGTACAAAATCTGAATCCAGCCAAGTGTCTCCCTTGCCTGAATGGTTGTGCTGGTAAATCAAAAAACCACACTAATGCAAATGGACAAAGACCTTTTTCACCCAATTCCTGATCAGTACATGGCAGTGCAGAGAGTAGGCTTGCAAACAGAACATACAGTTAAGCATGTGTTTTTCACAACTAAACTCCCTTGGAAAAACTTTAGTCTTGCACACAAGATCACAGCATGGTTGGGGTTGGAAGGGACCTCTGGAGATCATCTAGTCCAAAGCCTGCTAAAGCAGGTTACCCTAGAGCAGGCAATTAGAGATCAGAATCTAACTTGATCCCAGAAAATAAGCTCACTAACCCAGAAATAGAAAAAGGGTCCTAGATACACATATGTATGTATTTCCCTTTTGCATGTACAGCTAACTCTAAACACACATAGTTCAAAACAGCATCTAGATCCTAGCCTTTAATTAGGCTGGTGGCCTTAGGGATCACTTCCTGCTGTGCTGAAGTGTTAAATAAAAGAAAAGAAAGAAATCATATCTGGAGAAAATAATGCACCTTTGGGGGGGGTTGCATTTTGTTTTGAGTTTGGGGTGGATTGGGTTTTTTGGCTTGGCAGGAGTCTGCAGGCAATGTCTGTGTGCCCATAGGAATCATCTGAGAAAGATCCCCAGTGCATAAACTTTACAAGAGCTGACATGAATGTGTATCTGAGTTAGAGAGATGTCAGTCTGGCTTTCAAGCGCTGTCACAGCTGCTAAGTTATGGGCTGGACAGACTGTGGCTTTGTTCCAGATGAATGAACTGGATTGCAGATCCTGGCGTGTTAACCATTAGGGGCTCTGCCTGCAGAGCCCAAAGATGGCAGCAAGAAGGGGGAGGTGAGCTATGTAATCTGACAAAGAACAAGGACCACACCTTCATGGTAGGCACTTATTCATTTGGCTCCAATTCAAAATATTGAGAAGCTTTTGTTGGCAAAAGCTCTGTCACAGCTGCCATGTTAGCCCTGACTTGTGACCAAAGGGAAAGCTCTGTGGGTATGAACATTGCATCCCACACTGTTGTCAACCTACATTGTTGGCTCTACCATACTTTGGGCCTTTCCAAAGCTTTGGAGGGCTGTTATCTTACTGTCAGAGGAGTTCTGCCTCTGATGATTGAGGCAGCCTCTATTCCTTTAGAATAATTAGAATAGTGAAATTCTGTGTGTGGTGGGAGCTTTCCGAGGCAGTGTTCTGCTCAAGCTCTGCTTGCTGAGACCTTTTGAGCTCCTCCGCTGCTTGAGGCACTTACCAGCCCTAGTGCATCCTGCTTCTTAACATCCCCGCTGACTCCTAGCCATCATGGACAAAGGTACATATGGGCTCTTGGAAAATACATGCTACTTGGCTGGTTTCTAAGAAGGGGAACTGGGAATAATAGGCTACTCTTGGCATCTCCCCTTTCCTTAGTAACTAGGAGGCAAATGTTTATGACTGCTTTTGAGAGTGTGATACTTAGAGGACCCATTTCACCTGGCTTCCTGCTGCCTTCCACAACTGGCTTCTGTCACAGGCACCTGCACTCTCTGCTCAGACCCAAAACATTCATTAGGGGCATAATGAACATTCCTGTAGTTCTAAAACGGGAGGAATAGGGAAAATTAAATCCATTAGAAAAATAAATTGGGGCTGTTGGCACTTCTCTTGACCTGAGGGACCATAGACATGGGTCTGCTGTTCTTATTTTGTCATACCTTATAAGGGTTAAAATAGCAGGTCACGTCCCAGTGAGCAAGAAGATGTTAGAGAGCTAGATGAGGAGAAACATGAGTTAGAACTTCTGACAGCACAGTGGTGCAGTAGAAGGTTATTTTAGAACTTGCTGCCTCAAGGGACTTTGGACTTCCTTGCCTTGTAGTCAGCTAAAGATGTTGATGCCAATTTAGTAAGAATTAAATGTATTCTCTCAACTTCAGGCATTTCTCTTAAGTTGCCGTAAGTAAGATCTATTTCTTTCTTCCTTCAACTTTTTCTGGATGCATGGCTTTTGATACAGCATAAAAAGCAGAAGGTTCAAATCAGAGTTCCAAACATAGCTGTCATTCAGCTCCCTCCTTGGCAAAAGCTTTATTAATATATACTGAAGTGTCTCAGCTAGTGATCAAAATTTCCCTTGGATTGCCATGGCAATGTAAAGGAAACTGAATTCCCATATAACAAAATACCTCATCTCTTCACCCAGTCATTACCACTGACATTGTGCAAACAGGTAACTCTGAAAACAATTAGGTGTCAAACAACATGGAGTGCATCAGGTCAGGGCACCTGGCTCTTCTGAAGAGTGATGGAGAGTATTCCCCTCCCACATCCTATGGTGGCTTTGGGTATTTTTGTTGTTTGTTGGTAACTTTAAGAATCCTCAGCCCTTGGGCTTGTGTATTTTGGTTGGGGTTTTGTGTTATTGGGATTTCCCCCCCCCTCCCCTTTACATCTTAGATTTTACTTAGCAGTAATCTGCTTGTGGAGAAAATGCTGCAAGGATATGTGCTGAAAGAGTATCCATCTCTCATTTCATATGTTCCCTCTGCTCCCATTTAGCAATGTGTGCCATATTTCTTTTACATTATCCCAAGGAACTCTTCCCCATCTCATCTCTTGGCCCAGTCTTGGCTTTTCCAAACTCACCTAATTCCCACTGGGCTCCTTGCTTACCCTATGGGTTGACTGGGAGGCGGTATGTGCTGCTTGGTGGCCAAACATGTTTTGCCTGGCTGACTTGAAGGCTTGCAAACAGTTTTCCAGTCTGTGCTCTTTGCAGGTCTAATTTTAAAATCCATCATAAAAAAGATTCAAATAGAAACACATTTTAAGAGTAACATGAATATCATGGGTTTCAGCAGCCCTAAAAAGTTTGGAGCTAGTTGTTTCAGTGCTTGTTTTTGGTAAGTCTGCGACTTCCAAGTTCTAATGCTTTTGCAGGCACTCATAATGACTTCCAAAGCTTGAACCCAGCATTTATATGGACCCTTGCAGAGGTGTGTGGCCCCAAAATACGTGCACTGTCAAATCCTTTACCCCTTCAAAACAGAGGCCAAGATGCTGGGACCAAAACAAAGAAACAAGTAGTCTTGTGCTGTCTTAGGGGTGAACACCAGCCAAAGCAAGCATGTTCTCAGTTTCACTGGACTCAATGACCTGCTATTTTTCACTGATGCTTAAGTTGCAATTTTTCCTCCTTTGTGCCTTAAATCTCTTGTTAAAACAAATTCTGATGCCCATGCTTGTTCCCAAACCCAAGGCAATGTCCTAAGCCAGGACAGGCTTGTAGGGGAGAATTGACCAGAAATGCACAAAATGATATTTTTTCCATCACAGGCTTCTCTTTCATCTTGCTATTTCTAAGTACAGCAAGGAGTTTGTATCAGCCTTCAGAGTTTGCATGTGCATGACTTTTCTATGATGCTCTCAAAGTTAAAAATGACATTTACAAACAGGTCCTGTCCAATTCTACCTTGTAACCAAACGTGTTTCTAGAGTAAATCACAGCAATGTGAAAAAAAAATAGCATGTAAAAAAAGAAAGTGCCCATAATATGGCTGAATTCTAGGGCTATATTTTCCAGCAAGGGAGACTTGTGAGGCTTTCAACCCCTGTCTCTGCTGAAATCCATTAAGACTACTGTATAACCTCTCGTTCCCCTTTATAACTTGCATGTTGTCACTGCTTTTCAAACCCATCACTCCTAAGAATGTCTCCCTGGGAAGGGCACACAGCACTAATAGAACAGGAGCTGCACGTGAAGGAAATCCATTGTCAGGGAGATGCTCTGGAATATGCTACAGAGGATAGTATTGCAAAAATGTCACAATATATCCTCCTGATAATACATTCCCTGTGAGCTATACAAAGACAGAGCAAAGAAAGAGAGGCATTTGTATGGCAGCAGACACCCCAGAGCCATGACATGAATTGGCGAGTAGCTTTGTATGTCAGTGTGAAAAAGCTGCTTTCCCTGATGCTTTTTCCTCTCCCAGCCCCTGTTCATGCACAGAATGGAGACCCAACCAAGCACAGGAGACACTACCCACCCTTGAATTGCAAACTGTAATTGTGCCAAACCTTCCCTGTGCCTTGGGGCCTCGCCACAGATCTCCACATCGATGCCTTGGACATCTGTCCCCTAAAACAGGACACAAGCAACTTATTCCAGGTCTTCTGTTGCTCCAAAGTGGATTATCACTCTTGTGCACAGCTGACCATGGAGTTTTCCCATCTTAGGGAGATCCTGAAATGAATCTAGTGGGGAGCACAGTGTGTGTCACCCTTGTTAGCATGTCTTTCCTGTGGTCATGCACACAGTTGAAGCGAGGATACCAGATGGACCTTTGGCCATTCTCACCTACTTGCAAAGCCTACCCAGTGCTTGGCTCTTGCTGCCTTCCAAAATGGGCTGATTTGGATTCCTGAGGCAAAGTGTCACTCCAACTCACCCTGCCACGAACCTGGATTAGCTGCCAGCACTATTGTCACTTGGTGAAAGTTGATCCTCCATCAGCTTGGTGTCATGCTATACCACTAGCTAATTGCTTACTAGGGCTCCTACCCTACTCCTGGCTGTTTTTATCTTCTCATAACATGCTGAGAAAACAGGATGAGAAGAGTTAAGTGAATTATCTGAGGCCCCACAGCAAGTTGAATCTATGGATACCTGCCTCCAATTGTCTGACCTCCAGCTGCATCTCCCCCATTTCTTTCTTTGTAGATCTGTCTTACAAGTACCATTAAACACCACTTTCAAATAAGTGCATTCAGATAAAAGGGTAAAAAAATTACGGTGCTTATTATAGAATGCTAACACTGATCTATAGTGGAATAAGGTGAGGCTTCTCTGAGGGGACTGAAAAATAACTGAGGAGTCCTTGTCCATAAGCCTTATTTGTGACAGCAGATCCTACTTACAGCATTGAGGAATACTGATATACATGAGGACTGGCAGCCCTGGAGGTGATACCTATAAATTAATCTCCAGTACAGATATCTTGAGGCTAAAAGCTTTCTTCAGAGTTCTTGCAAGAATATTGGATGTCTCATTGCAGAAGAGGTGGAGCTGAAGTCTGATATCATAGCATGTCTTCCCTCTGCAACTAAAACCACAAGTAGGCAGATGAACAAGGATGTATTTTCTTGGAAAAACAAAAATATCAGAATTATTGGCTAAATATTTACTTGCCTTAAGCTCCAAGCAGCTTGTGCCAATGCAAGCCATGATGTCTTGTTATTTTACATGCAGCAAAAACACATGAAAGCTATTAATTGATTAGCCTTCCAGTGTGAGCTCCTTTCAGCCCTTTAGTGTTCCTGCAGCCTATCCATCTAGGCAGTGAAAGGACAGCTTATCCGAGCTATGTGAAGGTGCACCACATCATCCCCTGATCTGGTTTCTCAGTCTCTCCCCAAATCATGGAAGATGATAACCTCTACCTGCTCCATCTCAGCAGGCTGAGAGCCACCCCTTGCAAAGCAGCAGCCTTGGCTCATCTCTGGCCATCTCCAACACCTCTGCTCTAGGAAACACCTGAAGCTCCACTGGCCTTTTCTCATCCCATGGTAGGTCTCAAAGCACTCCTTTCTTCCCTGTAGCCAATGTTGTGACACCTAGGCTGGCAATGCTGTGAGTTGAGCATCTACTTCAGTGAGCAGTTGTGGTTTTTAAATGGAAATGTTCTATAGTGTGGAATTCCCAAGGCTCCTCTGACCAAAGGAAACAATATGAATACAACCTCATTAAAGACTAATGCATGTTTCCAGGCATCGACAAACATCCAGGCAGCTCTGAGTGGGCCCCAGGGGAGAAGTGTATGGAGCACTATAAAAGCTTTATGAATGACAAACTTGCCAAATTGCTGTTTAAACAAGGAAGCAAATGGGAAGACCATCTGCATCAGATTGAAACGGCTCATAATCCTGTCACTTGTGCCAGTGTGGTGTGTTTAAGCTCTCATGTTGGCACATGCCCAAGAGATACAAAAATTTGTAGCTTTTACAGCAACGTGTCCCCCCTCATCCCAGTCAAAGGAGCAGAGGGCCCTTTTGCTGTTTCTCTTGGGTTTCTGATGGAGCAAGTACCTTTCTCCTCCATTCTTGTAGCCAGAGTGACACCTCATCCCCTGTGCCCCAGCCTCTGCATGCTGGGGACCCACACTGGAAACCCTCAGACTCTCCATCACCCCATTCTCTCTCTCTCATGGTCCATCTCTGCCTCATCCTGCTGGAGAAGAGCTCAGTGGAGAAGGACCTGGGGGTCCTGGTGGATGACAGGTTGGCCATGAGCCAGCAGTGTGCCTCGGTGGCTAAGAGAGCCAATGGGATCCTGGGGTGCATCAGGAGGAGTGTGGGCAGCAGGTCACAGGAGGGGATCCTCCCCCTCTGCTCTGCCCTGGTCAGGCCCCACCCGGAGTGTTGTGTCCAGTGCTGGGCTCCCTGGGATAAAAAGGACAGGGATCTCCTGGAGAGAGTCCAGAGAAGGGCTACGAAGATGATGAAGGGCCTGGAGCATCTCCCCTATGAGGAAAGGCTGAGAAAATTGGGACTGTTCAGCCTTGAGAAGAGAAGACTAAGGGGGACCTAATTAATGTTTATAATTATCTTAAGCAGGGGATGCAGGGGGAATCAGCCAGCCCCTTTTCAGTGTCTGTGGGGACAGGACAAGGGGCAATGGCTGCAAGTTGGAGCACAGGGAGTTCCACACCAACCTGGGGAAGAACTTTTCCCCAGTGAGGGTGAGGGAGCCCTGGGACAGGCTGCCCAGGGGGTGTGGAGTCTCCTTCTCTGGAGAGATTCAAGACCTGTCTGGACGCCCATCTGAGTGAAATGTCCTAGGGAGCTGCTTTGGCAGGGGGTTGGACCCGATGATCTCTTGAGGTCCCTTCCAACCCCTACAATTCTGTGATTCTATGATCCCAGCATCAAACATCTTACAACCTCACACGTTCACCCTCAGCAAACTTCACCCAGGCCAGCAGTGCTGTTGTCCATGTTTTACGGATGAGAAAGACATCAAAATTACATGTGTCAAGTTAGAGGATGAGCCTGTATCAGCAAAGGGACTAGAGGGACCCCCTGTCCCTTATCCCTCAGTCCTGGGACTGCACACCAGCCATCAGCTCCTTTCAAGTTCGTGCTAATTGCCACAAGCAGAAAGAGATTCTAGGGAAAGCCAAACTACCAGCCCACCACTCCTCCTGTAGAATCGTTATCTTGTCTCTATACAAGGAGCTTTGAAATAAAAATAAAACAAGTTACTGATAATTAGCTCTAAAGACACACAAGCAATTGTGCTTTATCATGTGCGAGCTCTTTGATAATAGGCCAGGCCTTGTGCCATGAATTGCTAATTAATTCTTTCTTAGCAAAATGTTTTGCTTAATTAAAGGGTGTACTGATTTATAAACACATCCCTAAATATTACTCACTTTGTATCTGGTGAAAAGAACACAGCCTGTTCCTGCACTTTAGCATTTCTTTTCAGATTATTCCATTATACCCAGCTAGGCTCTTTTCAGCGCTGATTGTGACAGATTCAGGAATTATTAAATCACAAATACAAAGGGGAAAAGCTAGTGATACACACATAATGGTGAATGTTCTCACAGCCCCCAAAATATTTCAAATCATGACAAAACCAAAAAGAGACAGGGATGCAGGAATTAAGCTCCTGGCTCAGCTCTGTTCCTACACGTGCTGGAGTTAAATTGTGACCCAGTCCCCAGAGCTCATGCTGATGTAAAAGCAGAGGAAGGATCCATCTCACTGTTCCTGCAAGACCACTGCTACTTACATCGGTTCTTATCTGATTGTCTGCTGCTTCCATGGGGTAGGCTCATCAACAGGTGCCATCACTGGCCTGTTCGTAGCCCAAGACCTGCTTTTCAATCAGTTTCTCCTCAGTAGTTGCTGTTAAGGGTTTTTCTCTTGCAGTTGCACCCTCCAAGGAGGTTTTGCCTCTGCCCTGCTGCAGAGGAATGACAAAGCAGGGAGGACACAAGCTTGATGGACTGTGGGAGTCAGCACAGTCCTGTCCCCAGAGGCCCTGGGGCTGATGACAGTAAGAGATGGGTCAAGAGGTTGTAGCCCAACTTAGTGTTTGAGGTGCCTGAGAGACCACACTTAAAGGAGGGACAATAAATATATGGGAACCTGTAAGGGATCCCAAGCCAGGCAGTTGGCTCAGAAGACATCTGGGGGCTTCAGTGCTTCAGGGGCTGCTCAGATGAACACATGGGTGACATAAGCAGTTTGCTTTTCCTGAAGCACATGTATAAGTGTCCCAGGAGGACTTCGTCATGCTATGATGCACTGCAGCACTGCCACATGTTATGGCATAGCATAGGATTGCTGTATGCTTTCCCTGTTCCAGGGGGCTTCCCTGAGCAGAAGCCTCCAGCAGAGAGAGGACAGGAAGCTCAGTACATCTCCAGGGTGACCCAGCCCTGCTTCTCCCACAGAGGACACCATCTTTCACCCTTAGCACTCTCCCACATCCTTAAGAGGGGCTGAACCCCTCAGGGAACCTTTGAGATGTGTAGCAATGCCAGCAGGGAGGGAGTTCTGCTTCAGATACAGCCCTCCAGCTCCAGGTGAGCCACCACCATGTACACCTCTGTCCTCTCCATTTGCATGTGCCAGCCTGACATGAAGAGTTTCTATTTACACAGGGGAAGTTGGTCAGTTGTTTTCTACCCTATTCAGCTGTCACAGCTTAACCCCAGCTGGCACCTCAGCCTCACATAGATGGTCACTCACTCCCTGCAGTGGGATGGGGAAGAGAATTAGAAGGTAAAAGTGAGAAAACCCATGGGTTGAGAATAGGTAAAGCAAACCCAGGAATTCCTTCCCCACTTCCCTGGCAGGCAGGGGCTGAGCCACCCACAGAACAGCAGGGTTCCATCACACATAATGGTGACTTGGGAAGACAAACACCATCACTCCAAATTACCCTCTCCTTCCCCCACTTCCCCCCCATTCCTTCTCCTTCCTCCAAATTTATATACTGAGGATGACATCATACAGTATGGAATATCCCTTTGGTCAGTTGGGGTCAGGTGTCCCCCCCAACTCCTGTGCACCCCCAGCCATCCCACTGACAGGTTGAGGAGCAGAAAAGGCCTTGGCTCTGTGTAAGCACTGCTCATAATCCTGTCACTTGGATCATCATCTTTATATTTGAGATCCAAAGCACAGCCCCATGCTAGCTACTATGAAGAAAATTTGCTCTATTCCAACCAACACCAGCCCCTTACATTTTGTGCTGTATCACTGGTCGCTGCATAAACCTACTCCAGAGCACCTAAGGAGCATTTGTGGAACCAACACCCTCTGAGATGCATGGGTTATAGCTGTCAGCAGCTGCTAGTCTGTCAGCATCCAAGTGTAAATTCATTTTCACCTAGCATTCATTTATCAGCCCAAATACTTCCTTCTTTGCCTCTTCCTTCCTTCTCATTGTTGGTGTATCATGTGGCAAGTTGCTTGTTACAAGTCTTCACTGTCAGAGCAGTTTGAAAGTCAAAAACCACACATATGTTTATGGGAAAGTCACTGGGGCTGAGGTTTTGTGGCAACATGGGGCCTCTGATGAAGTGGCTGGGGAGAGTCTGTTGTGAACACTCCCAAGCCATTTGATGGGCTTAAACAGAAAGCAGATGAAACCAGTTGGTTGTAATAGTTCTGGTATGAGACCAGGTGATAGGCAGCTTTTCTTCGTGAGGCTTCCTCTTGAGACTTCAAGTTCCATCAGGCATGAGATGTATGTGATGGGTGACCACAACTGACTGTGGAGGGAAGGAGAAGTTCACTTGCCTGTTAGAAGCTGGGCTGCCTGTAGCAGCCAGGCAGCATGTATACCCAGCACAGGGGCCAGCACGCTATGATAACCAAGTCTAAGCCCTTCTTTTACTCAGAACTGGATTTCCCCTTGTGATCACTGCACTTAGCCCCCTGTTTGCTTCCTCCATAGCATCTCTTGTTAATGTCTTTCCAGCCCTGGCTGGGAATTTCTTACCAAGGAGAATCTCTTGCCTTCTCAGGTTAAGTTGCTCCAACAGTTAATTACCCTTGCTGTTAGAAATGTGTGACCTATTTCTAGTTTGGATGTTGGTTGCCTACAGAGACATTATGTATGCTGAGCACTGGGTAATACATGCTTCTCTGAATATATTTGCAACTTGATAATATTGCTCTGGTTACTTCTCATACTCAGCCTCTGATCCCTGGCTGGGGCAGATCAGAATTGTTCTGCTCATGTCTGGGCTGCTGTGCCCAGTGACATGTCTCCCTTTGTCCCCTTATTAGCTGCAAGATACAGTTGGTTGTGACTAAAATACCCAGTGGCTTTTTAAATAAGGAAATAAAGGGTTAAGCTGCTGCAGATATTCATATTTAATATGTTCCAATTACAATATGCATATCACTTTTCAAAAAGGATTTGAGGCTTCTCCCACACAGACTTAAATGTGTCCACATGAAATATCAATGTTGCAGGCTAGGGTTTTCAGAAAGCACCTTAAGGAAATGAGGCGCCCACTTCTTATTGACTCTCATTGACTTCCCTGATTGCTTTTGAGAAATCCCATCCTTAATCATCGTTATT
The DNA here is from genome assembly GCA_027925045.1 of Hypotaenidia okinawae. NCBI lineage: Eukaryota > Metazoa > Chordata > Aves > Gruiformes > Rallidae > Hypotaenidia > Hypotaenidia okinawae. Next base: position 14,860,769 of record BSDF01000016.1, read on the forward strand.
ATGCCATAAGAAATGGTCTCCCTCATTATCACTGACATATCCTAGATACTGCCAGTACTCACAGCTGCCATGTCTCACCCATAAAATATCATGAAATAAACCAAACCACGGAGGTTACTCAGTAGAGGAGTGCTTGGCATCTTGCTGGTAGGGACAGGCAAGCAGCATTGAAGTCTCTGCAAGGTCTTTATGCTTAAGGCAGTACCTTGAATGCTATGTCTGCAGCCCAGGAGGTCTCAGCTGCCCTGTGTTGGGGCAGTCCCATTTTCTCGAAGGCCTGTGCCCTGCCGGTGGAGAGGGATACCTGTCTGAAGGGTGACTTAGGAGCCAAAACACAGTGAGAGGACTTGTGTGCCATACAGACCAGGAATGGGGCTCTGTCTGATCAAACACCCAAAGCTGTTATTTTCTGATCCCTGGGTAACTCCCTCACTACTTGATTCTTCACCTGTCAGCAGCAAGCCAGAGGGAAGCAACACTCCCAGAACTGCCTGCACCTACAGGCATGGCTTAGCAAGATGCCAATGTGGTCTTCAGTAGTGCTTGAGAGTCAGAAGGTGGCAGGTATAGAGAGATTTTCATGAGGCTGCTTATTGTTGGCATGATAAAAAGTTGCTGTAGTCCCTTTTCCACCATCCAAGGGCTTTCCCTGAAACCTTTCCACCTCCAGCTTGACCCCCTCAGGTGGTCCAGGACAATCCCTTGCCCCGATCTTTTGGACAAGATGCCAGACAGGTCGCTATCTCCAAACACCCCTGAGAGGCTACACAGACACAGCTGTGCTTAGAGTCTTGGGCAATCACTGGGAATTACACTGCCAGCAACATACCCTGGCATAAACTCACCTGAACATCCCCAAAATACAGACCTTTGCCTTTTCCCCCAGCAAAACCATTACAGAACCACCCTTTTCATTCTCACTCCTATAAGCAGAGCATGGTGCTTAAAGCTACAGGCAGAGTAAGCAAATCAGGGCTGATCTTGCAGATTGGTAACTCTTGCTCATGGCTCTGTTTGGGTTCTGTACTACCAATCTGGTGAGGAAAAGCTGCAGAGCCTGTTAGGGCCAGAAAAAGCTTCTCAGTGTCCGTGGTCTTCCACAGCAGGGCTTCAGGGGGCAGCTAGGCTGCAAGTACAAGTTTTCCTTATCATTGCTTTCAAACAGCACCAAACCTTTACATATTGAGTACAAGCTGAGGTTCATTAGGAAGGAAGAAGTGGGTTTAGTGAGAAATGCAGAAATCCAAGATCAACTGCTCTGAGGCCTCTATGGATTAATAGAATTAATTTATCTTGCGGGGCATTAATTGAAGAATGTGCTGAGGTTAAGGACAAGGTCAGCTCTTCACAGTGTAATGTCTCCTACATAATTCACTTACCAAACTATCAAGACAATCTGTGCAGAGCATTAATGAAGGATGGACGTTCTGCTCCCAGGATCTCAGGGAACATAACCTTGTATTACAGATAACTTTAAGTGAAAGTTGTAGGAAGGTACATGGCAGATGTTTTATTAGATGAGACATTTAGTGCTACCTCATGCTTTTTTAAGATCTGCAGTTGCAGATCAGGTCTGGGTAACATACAGAGGGACACTTCAGACCCAGCACAGAGTGTTTGGTTGCTCTGCTACACTGCATAAACAGTACTTAGCCTGAGCTCACAGCCCTCCTGCCAGGGAGCTGGCAATCTCACCTCTCAGCCCTGTGAGGAACCAATCAATAAAAATCAGCTTGGGAATTATTACTGTGCTTTGTTATTCCACTAGACTGAGTCAGAAAGGGTTGCTAGCTGGTGGCAGCAAACACCCTGCAAGCCATGCTGGGAAAGAAGTACTTGTCTAGGGCTTGTTTGCTGGTGAGGGGAGAGCGGAGAGAAAAGGCTGTGATTGCAGGGGCTGTGGCATTGCCAGCTCAACAACAGCCCTTATGGCTCCCCCAAGCAGAGTGGGCAGGGGGAGAAGCACAACCACCCCTCACCATGAGGCATCTACTCACAGCCTCTCCAGCCCAGCTCAGGCTTGCCCTGCCAGGGCCGGGCTGGGGCAGCTGCCTGACCACATCACAGAGACAGCAGCCAGCTCCAGGGGAACGGAAGGGAAAAAGGAACCAGCAGATGAGCCAGGCTGGGTGAGGCTTTTGTCTCTCTCTGCTTGCAACTCCAGCTTTGAGGACTTGGTCTGTTGATGGCTATTTGCTTATCAGGCAGGGAGGAATCTACCTCCCTGCTGCTGCTGGTGGCTCCTTCTGGAGATTGATAGTGACCATTAAAGCTGTACCAGACCAGCACAACACGTCAGGCAGAACCTGTGTCTGATACCATACATCATTTATAACTTAGAATCATAGAATTGTAGGGGTTGGAAGGGACCTCAAGAGATCATCGGGTCCAACCCCCTGCCAAAGCAGGGTCCCTAGGACATTTCACTCAGATAGGCGTCCAGACAGGGCTGGAATCTCTCCAGACAAGGAGACTCCACACCCCCCTGGGCAGCCTGTCCCAGGGCTCCCTCACCCTCACTGGGGAAAAGTTCTTCCCCATGTTGGTGTGGAACTCCCTGTGCTCCAACTTGCAGCCATTGCCCCTTGTCCTGTCCCCACAGACACTGAAAAGGGGCTGACTGATTCCCCCTGCATCCCCTGCTTAAGATAATTATAAACATTAATTAGGTCCCCCCTTAGTCTTCTCAAGGTTGAACAGTCCCAATTTTCTCAGCCTCTCCTCATAGGGGAGATGCTCCAGGCCCTTCATCATCTTCGTAGCCCTAATCTTGCTCTCCAGCAACATCTAAACAACAGGCACTAGTTTTTAAACACCAGAAGTATTCTCCCATGAGATTAAACAAGCATTAGAGTGAGGCCTTAGTACTGAATATCCATCCTTGGAGAGACTTAAAAATAAGACCTGCCAAAAACTGATCTACCTGGTCCCCTTTCAGCTCAGTTTTGGGCTGGAGATCTCCAAAGGTTCATTTTAATCTAAGTTTTTTCTGTAAGCCACAAAAAACAGATCCACAGTATGACTGAGAGGTCTGAACTGTGTGACTGTGCCTTATGACTGGTCCATCTCCAGAGCTGCCCCACAGAGAGGGCTTAAAAACCTGACATTTCTCTTGGTTATGGTCTTCTTCAGAGCTCCCATGGCAGATATCCAGGTAATGAATTCAACCAGCCCTGTTCCATTAATGAGCCCTGAGAAGATCAAAGATGATGGCACAAGATGAAGTGTCTGTTTTACAGTTCTTAAAAGCTTAAGAAAATTGAAAACACATACAAAGAACCTATATGGGGCCAATTTTACTGAAGATGGAAAACCAGACTCAAAGGTGAGATTTTGTGCCAGACTTAAATGCTTCTTTGCGCTCACATTTCATCTTCCTTCTTTAGATGCATTATGATAAAATCTAATTATAGCATTACACAGCTTCTCCCAGACAGTGCTCTTTTGAAGCAGCACAGCTAGTATTTGTTTTAATTCACTTGGTTTCGTTTGATTTTCTTGTTTGTTTGCTATTTCAGGCCTTATTACTTACATGCTATTTAGATTAGTGCTGACCTGTCTCCAAGTTTCTCAAAGTGACATAATTAAGTCTTTGGATTGTCAGCAGATCCATCCCACCTTCCAAACAGGTGCAGGAGATTGTCTGGGAATACTCATAGGTAGGGTAGCCAGAAGTACACCTGCTCTTCTGTGAGGTGGGATGGGTGCACAGCAAGGCTTCAGGACACCCCAGAATCTCAGAGCCGCTTTTACTGTAGTAGGCATTGATGTTACACTTGGGTTAGCATAGCCTGGCTGCTGGACACACCAAGGGAAGCAAAGAGGTATACCTGACTTACTGGGAGCTGCAGAGTGCTGAGGTGGTGCCTTTCTTTCCTACTTGTTCCAGAAAAACCTTAAAAAACAGTCTTCAGGTGCTCTGTTCAGCCAGATTTGATTGAGCTTGAAAAGCTATTGTAGCAAGTCTGCCAGTCTGATGTGTTCCTTCAACTTGACAGATGCTTGAGATCTCTTAGAGAGCTTGTGTCTGCACTGGCCTCAGTGCACTCACAGATGATAAAGCAGCACTGCTGGAATTCACCTGTGACCTCTGTATTTAACGTCTTGCCCCTGAGGGCATCAAAGATTTGTTCTGAGCTATTACTTTAGATCTTGCAGCACAGAGGATATTTGTGGACAATTTGTGCAACATTCTTTTTCTGGGATAAAACTCTATGAGCTTGGTAAAGTGTATCCACTGCAGTGGCAAGAATAACTTAAGGCATTTCCCCTAGCTCTGTCATGAGCTTATGAAGCACCTGGTTCATGTGAAATAGTAAGTGTAGCATGGTTTATTTGTTTATTTTTCATTTTTTAATAATATGGAGTGTTTCTTATCTTGACACCAGGTTCTTTAGCATAGCCCAGGATCAGCTTCTGCCCTTCACAGGTTATCTTCTGAACTGAGGGTCCTTGTGGCTCAGCTCATCTCCTCCACCCTGGGGTGGTTCCATCGCTGAAAGGTTATCCCTGCTCTAAAATTGCCCATGCATTCTGGTAGGAGTTGGGTCTTGGGCAGCCAGGACTGAACTGCATGATAACCAGATGCTTGGAAGCTGCTCAGCCTTGGGCCTGGAAGAGCATCCTTCTCTCCTGCCCACAAGGAGAGGACAGGCCCCAGAAGACCCCTCCAGTAGTTTTAAGATTCTTTTCTTTCCCATAGAAACTACAATTCCTCCTCTATTTTCTTCCTCTCCCAGACTATTTTTTCAAGTGATTTCTGTTTTCAGTTGTTGAAAGCAAAGTTCCCTTTCAAAGGATTTTCTGCTTCCAGTGGTGGAAAGTAAAAACTCTGTGCAAAAAGGAAAAAAAAATCCTCTCTGATCCACACTGAAGGCCAGTATTGTTCCTGTCCTTTGCTGCTTTTCCATCCTTGCTGCATTGCTTGTCTGTTGTTCTGCTTTCTCTCTGCCAACTGACATCTTTCCCTGAAGCAACATGCCTCATGCCCTTTCCAAAGGCTTCACTGCAGCCCTTTCCTCATTCTGAGCGGTTCAAAGGATCAGCAAGTGAATAGTTAATGCTGTTGACATTGGTGGTGGTGCCTCAGATGAAGGGGAGGAAGCCTTGGAGCTGAGTCTGGTTTTCTGCACATTCAAGCCATTGGCATGGCATTTCTCTGTTCCTGTTTGACAGACTGTCACTGGTGCCATGAGATTTCCCAGTCACACACTGAGCTTGTACTTAGGTAGACATGGGTTTGAAACACAGGCTAGATAGACCGGCTGGTACCCTGCTGCCCGGTTCATGTACTTTATTGCCCTGGAACTGTGGAAATCAAGGATGTGGCAGCAGCTCTCCTGCCATTCTGTCAGTCTAGGGAGACTGAATGGATTCCTGTGACCTGCTGCCCTTCTGGACAGACACAGGAATCCCCAGCTGCATACAAACTGGTATCCTTATTGGGTTTGCATGGCCAGGCAAGATCACTTCAATAAAATTTGGCACTATGATGCAGATGGGATTTTCTTAAGAAGACTGGCAAAGCAGGGCTGGAGACTGTCAGATGTTACACCCATTTACAAGAAGGGTTGGAGGGAGGATCCAGGGAACTACAGGCCTGTTAGTCTGACCTCAGTCCCAGGGAAGATCATGGAGAGGGTCATCTTGGGAGCTATCATGCAGCACATGTGTGATGTCCAGGGGATCAGGCCTAGTCAACATGGGTTTACAAAAGGTAGATCCTGTCAAACTAACCTGATTGCCTTCTATGACAAGGTGACCCACTTAATGGATGAGGGGAAGGCTGTGGATGTGGTCTACTTGGACTTTAGTAAAGCCTTTGACACCATTTCTCACAACATTCTGACTGAGAAACTGGCTGCCACTGGCCTTGACAGGTGGACCCTCAGCTGGGTTAAAAACTGGCTGGATGGCCGGGCCCAAAGGGTGAATGGAGCCAAATCCAGGTGGAGGCCGGTCATGAGTGGCATCCCCCAGGGCTCAGTCCTGGGGCCAGTTCTGTTCAATATCTTTATCAATGACCTTGATGAAGGGATTGAATGTTCCCTCAGTGAGTTTGCAGATGACACTGAGCTGGGAGGACGTGTTCATCTGCTGGAGGGTAAGGAGGCTCTTCAGAAGGATCTGACCAGACTGGACCAATGGGCTGAGACCAATGGGATGAGGTTCAACAAGGCCAAGTGCAGAGTCCTGCACATGGGACAGAACAACCCCATGCAGCACTACAGGCTGGGGGGTGACTGGCTGGAGAGATGTCAGGCAGAGAAGGACCTGGGGGTGTTGGGTGACTGCAGGCTGTGTGGCCAGATGGCCAGGAAGGCCAATGGCATTCTGGCTTGTATCAGACACAGCATGGCCAGCAGGTCCAGGGAAGGGATTGTGCCCCTGTACTTGGCATTGGTGAGGCCTCACCTCAAGTGCTGTGTCCAGTTTTGGGCCCCTCACTATAAGAAGGACATTGAGGTCCTGGAGTGTTTCCAGAGAAGGACAGCAAGGCTGAGGAAGGGGCTGGAGAGCAAACCTTATGAGGAGTGGCTGAGGGTGTTTAGTTTGGAGAAGAGGAGGCTGAGGGGAGACCTTATTGCTGCCTATAATTATCTGAAAGGAGGTTGTAGAGGGGTGGGTGATGGTCTCTTCAGCCAGGTGACAGGAGATGGGACAAGGGGCAATGGGCTCAAGCTGTGCCGGGTCAGGGTCAGGTCAGATGTGAGAGAAAAGTTCTTCCCTGAAAGAGTTGTCAGGGCCTGGCACAGGCTGCCCAGGGAGGGGGCTGAGTCACCATCCCTGGACATGTTTACAGGTTGGGTAGATGAGGTACTTGAATATATGGTTTAGTAGAGAACAGGTATGGTTGGACTCAATGATCTTAAAGGTCTTTTCCAAGCCAGTCATTCTGTCATCAGGCAACAATACAGAAGTAGACCCTACCCTGCTCATATGTAAGAGAGAAGCTGGGCCATGTCTTACAGTAGTGCTAATTCTGTGATCAGAAGTTTTATAGTCTTGCACAACTGACAGAATGCATGAATTCCTCAGAAAAGCAACCTGGTAGCCAACAAGGTTATAGTGATTAAAAAAAGAGGTCTGTGCCTCTTAATGCAAATAAGTGCACATTAGTCACCTTACTCCTGCTGGGGCTCAGACAGCCAATTCAAAAATTTGTACTATTTTTAGAAGTACCATGATTTTCAAACCACTCTCCACATGCTTTTTAAACCTGAACCATGATTTCCAAGTGCTCCTTGGTGCTGCTATTAGCCAGGCAAGAGAGGGGTGCATGGGAGAGAGGAGATGAGAAAGGAGCAAAATTCATCATGGGCATTTCTGATGCAAATGCCCACCTGCAAATAGATCAAAGTTTCAGCACGTCTCATGAAACTAGAGAATGTGTTTCATAATGTGTCAGGAACATTTCAGGCAGGCTTTTGCCAATGGCAGGTCTTATAATTAGGGGTTAGCAAGTGTCTGTGCTCTGTTCTGGCTGGCATCACGCCCACAGGCAGCTCTATCAACACTTCCCTTCAAAGGTACAAGACTTACCTGTTATTTCAATATCAATGAGACATTAACTGATGTCACTGAAAGGTCAGTTCCAGTTTGCAAGTAAAACCCTGTTATTAATGTTTTGATTACGTTTAGTTGTTTTAATTTTTTGACTAAAGTTGTTTAGAAGATAATTAAGTCCCATCGGTGCCTGGAGAGCTTAGATTGAGGGGACAATTCAAATGCTAGCAAATCTACCTTCCTCTCTGCCTCAAATCCAGAGACAGAATTGCAATGAAAACTTGTCAGCCAGTATTCTCAGTGCTGTGCAGTAGAATAGCCTCCTTACACCCCTCCCAGCAAAACAAGAGTCTGGGGTTTGTTTTTTTTTTCCTCTCTTCCAGAAATCCTCGTACCTGTTTCACAACTGGGCACTGAACTCTCAGTTGCAGATGGCAGGATGGATCCCCATGTGCTGAGCACCACATTGTTGCCCCTAAGAGGTCACTAAGGTCTTCCAGAAACCCAGCTTGCACTTTGGGTTGGTGACACTTCAAAGCCCTACCCTTTAAGAGAAGGAACAAGTACCAGAGGGTCAATGAACGGACCCCAGGTCCTAGTAGTGACTGAGACAACACCAGAGTACCACTGACCATGAATTCCACGGGGCACTTTTCAGCTTTAACAAATATATGCAATGCATATAAGATGTTTAATCTCAGCAGTGTGATGGCTATTACCACATTCTGCTTTGTCTCTTACTCACTTGTTACCCTGAATTTGTAATAAATAGAAAATTGTTCAGTTCAATATCCACCTTTCCCAATATCACTCTCTCTTTCCTCCCAGACTGTTAGATCTGATAATTCATCTGATAAAATACTGTCTGTTTCATTAATCCAGCAGACACAGGAAAATGAAGTTGCAAATTCAAAAAAGGGATGAAAAGTTTCACTAGTCCAGCAGGTGTGTGATAACAACTTCATGAAACCGATCACAAATTTAGGTGGTATCATAAAGCAGGTGCTACTTTGGTAGTTTCAAACTGATGGTTTGAGATTATGAACTCTTAACTCCCTGAGGATGCTTTTGCAACCTCTTTATAGCCTAGAAAATGCTGGGGAGTGCAGAACTGGGAGCAGAGAGACGAAGGGAGTGTAAGCAGTGGCTTGCTTTAAATAAAAACAAAACCAAACCAAAATGAAATAAAGCACCCTCCAGTCTTAAAATCACTGCACAGGGGTTCACTCTGACAACCTGTGAGATCCACATGATGTAGAATAGCATTGATAGATAGACACATGCTTTAAAAAACACTAAAGTTTAGCTATTTACATGATAAAATCAATTTTAATCCAAGTTGTGTACACTGTCACTGACAAGACAGGAACAAAGGATGAGTCCCAGAAAAACATTGGGGTTTTTTTTGCAGTAGGGTGCCATAACTGGAATTTTTTGCTTTGTTAGGATGTGATCTGAGATCTTTCACAGAAGGTAACATGGTGATCTAGGCAGGAGCAGGATGGATGAGAGCATTCTGGTAGTCTAGGAGCTCTGCTGAAGTGCTCACAGGGTAACCAGATAAAGAAGTGCTCTATAGCTGTGGGCTTTATCTGATTGCATAGAATCAGATAGGTGTGATGGTTGTCACACGATGAGGAAGAAAAAAGACCTTGGCTAGTGAGTCATGTTCCCTCTTCTGACAGAGACAAAACAAGTAAGACCTTCTGAGGAAGCTGCTGGGGCTGGAGAAGTTTCCACTTGGAGACAAGCATTTGAAAACAGGCTGTTTTCCTAAGGACCATCATTAACAGACAAATGAGTTCAAAAGCCACTGGAAGGGACAGGAATTGAGAGCCAGACACACAGTGTAACCCCATGTGGTGCCTCCCCGTCCTTTAATGACATGCTTGTAACCTGGCCCACCAGCACAGGGAAAGTGGAATAGCATGTTTGAGTGGTGGACTTGACAGAGAAAATACATGGCATTTTTCTTTATTATCATAAAAGTAGAAAATATAACCCATTGTGCACTTTAATAGCACTATTAAACCAACAAGGCTGAATGTTTGCAGGGAATCTGAATATGCTGCACAATGACCAAAGACAAAGCTGGAGTGACTGCAGAGCTTCTGATTAATCAACAGCACAAAGAAAGAAGGAAAACTGTTTCCCTGTATGTGGCTGAATTAGAGGAGCATTGCCAATTCAAAGAGGAATTAGAGGCATGAGGGGGTTGTGCTCTGTAGGTATGTACTTTGCAAGATGAAGCAATCTAAAAATAGATATTTACAGAGGCTGACTTGACCCTAAAACATGCACTAGAAATTGCCACATCAATGAAGATGCCTACTAAACACACCAGGATGGTGCAGCATTGGAAGATTGGTACAACAAATAAACTAAGGGTCAGGCATAAATACAGCTCAGGCAGCACCCACTGTGTACTTTTGCTGTGAGAAAGGGTTTCTCAATGCAAATTGTTATTGATTTTCTGACTATCTTGTAGAAACTGCAATGAATTAGGGCACATGCCGTAAATGTGGAGGTCAGTGCATAATCACAGCTTTCAAAAGACACTTCCCAAGGATCTCAGAGCCCTTGTTTGCTGATGATAGGCTAAAGATCCCTGATAATGTTGTACAGTTCCCAGCTCTCAAGTTTAAAGAACAAAAGTGACATGTGGCTGACAAATGGGAAGAAGCTCGAGTGCATCTTGTCCAGCGCCTGGTCTCTGGGTAACATCTCAACAGCATAACCCAGCCACCTGACAGGCACACAGCAAACCTCTGTCCTTCTAAAAACATAGAAAAGAAAATGTTCCTGCCAGGTTTTAAGCATGAGATCTCACAACATGCCCTGAGAAGAGCTGCCCAACGCTAGGTCATTTATAACTATATTTAGAGAAATCTTGCAGCCCTCCAAGGATGGAGATTTCTTCTTTGCTGGCCTGATGTGAAACCACACCACCCCCTGGTCTTTTCCATAATGTCAGTTCTGTGCCTCCCAAGCTGAAATTTGGCATTGTTCTAATAATCAGTGTATATAACAAGTCATAATGTTTAATTGGGGTATTACTTTATGGTCTTTAATAAACCCCTTGGTTTCCTTGCTTACATCCTTGGCCAGTGTAACCTGCTTAGGCTCTTCTTTCTCTTGGTGTCAGAGAGTCATGGTGAATGCACAAGAGCAAAGCTTCAGAGGACTAAAGGCTCCACCAAGCATGTGGGAGCTGATAATTCTCACAGGCTTGCAAAATGTCACCACTGTATTTCTTTCCCAATGCTCATGTTTTGTCAAAGTTGTTCTTAAAAGCAGCCTTCTCAAACTGGATGCCTGTGGCCAAACCTGCCAGCCCAGATCAAGGTTGTCAGCTAGTCATAAAGAGATCACACAGAACGTGGGGAATCAGGCTGTTTAGAAAATAAATCCTGCTTTTGCATGCCTGGTCCTTCTCAGATGTGATAGTGAGCACTTGGTTCAAAGGCAGGCAGCTGGGGTATGGGAGAAATACCTGGGATAGCCAGAAATGCTGTTAGTTAAAGGGTGAGAGGTATCTACTCTGGATGGGTCATCAAACAAACATCGTGGTTGCTTTGTTTTGTCTAAAGAGAAATTCCTGGTTTGAAATGTCACAAGGTGGGAGGTGACTTTAACCACCCAGCTCCCATCAAAGTCAGTGTGTGTCTGGCTGGCGTCCCCCTGCCATCACTTAAGAAGCTGAAGCATTCTCACAGCATGTTTCCTCCCGTGGGAAAGGGGGCTAAGCAAGCTGAAACTAAAAAAAAAATAAAAATATCCAACCAAAAATGCCCCAAATGTGTGTAAACCTTAGGTGAGCAAGGCCAGTATTTCCTGAAGGTTGGCTGTTCCATGGTCTGGTGCACTGGTGGATGTCACAGGCTCAGGGGTCTCCTGAAGCACTTCTCTGCAAATCTGAGTCTTGGGACTTGTGGTGCATTGGCAAGCTAAGGTTGAACAAGACATAGAAGACAGTTTGGATGTCAGGAGCCTCCTAGAAGAGAAAATCATGATGCATTGACATAGTCTGCTAGGCACATCAGCAGGAGAACAAGCAGGAAGAGGAAACACTTATTTTTATATTTTATTTAGATCTATCAATACAATCTGTGTGGAAAACCCCTAAACTTGAGGTTCCCTAAAAGCTTGATTTTGAATCATTTTCCCTTTTTAGCTGTTTGATAGATATCCCTATTTACTGGTTTCCACAGTCCATAACAGAAACAGGGAACTACTGAAATGCCAGCTATTTGCACAACATGCTGAATGCAGGAAATAACCAATTAAAATGAACTCCTATTTCAGGAGCTGTCCAAAGGCTTACTTTATGAGGATTTTTGAAGATGGACAAAGGCCCAGAAGTTATTTTAGCCCCTTCCTGTTCTCATGAGCATGCAAATCCATCCCATGATTGTTAAATGCATTTGAAGGATGCTTTTCTGCGCCCTCTCTGCTGGTCTCAGGGCAGCCTGTGCTCTGGTAATAAACAACAGCTCCCCACGTTTCCAAACACACAGGTTCATGAAGTTGCAGGGAAAGCTCTGTATAGCTGTAGTCTTGTCCATGACCAACAGGACCACAGCATGGTGCTGAGTGCTGGTGCTGCTGCAGAGCTTGTGATGGCAGCAGAAAATGGCTTGGGACTTGAGAGAGTGCTGCTTTTGTCCCTCACACTCAGAAGAGGCAGGTGTCCTCACCACATAAGTGTTGGTCACAATACAGGACAGAGCAGATGTGTCTGAATCAACTAGAGAAGCTGCTGGAAGCAGCTCTACCCTCACCAGCAGGTCCCAGTTGCCACAGATGGACTGTTCTGGGGGCTGAGCTGAGCTGCCCTGGCTCTGCCTGGCATCGCATTTTGCTGGGAGCATGCATCCAGAGTGGCCTGTGGAAACTGCTGAACAAAGCTCTTCTGTGCTCTTCATTGCCAAGACAGGCTCAGCTGCAGGGCTGGGGTTGCGCCAGTACAGCCACCAGTGCATACCAGTACCCACCTCCCATTTGGGAGCTGGCAAGGACAAGTGCTGCTGCCAAAATCCTCTTGTCTCCATGCATGGGAGAGGTAGGGCCAGCTCTCCAGGAGAGAGGGATCTAACCCATAGCTTGGGACAATGGGGACAGACCTTTCATTGCACATGGCACCAGAAGACATTAGCATCACTCACCAGGAAGGGCATGATGCCCTCTGACATGGTATCTCTGAAAAATCACTGTGTATCCAGAGGCTTACATAATGCTTATTGGTGTCTCTCATGACCCTGCTCAGTGAGGGGACACCAGCATGCTCTTGCCTTCCCAGCACCAGCTGTAATTGCTGGGTCTCTCCCTGCCCTCTGTTTGCAGATGGCGTTTCTCACCCTCTGCTAACCCCTTTACCGTGCAATCTTCTCATTTCAGAGCAGATAAAAATACCAGTTAACATCAAGCATTTGTGGTGGTTGCTTTATACTTATTAAAAAGCACTTTATTATGGTGTTAACCTTCAGACCCTTGGAGCTGCCTGACACCAGCTGTCTCGGGAAGCAAAGGCCCCACGTACACAACAGAAGTCACCCCTCAGAGCCAGAGCGATGCTGTGCTTTAGTCACAAAAGCTGGAAGTGTGGCATAATTCTCCCACCCTGCCAGAAATATAACACCACAACACTTCAGTCAGCACAAAAGACAGACAGGGTGTTTTCTAATTGACAGAGTATCTATTGAAAACCTATTTAGACACTTTAATGGGATAACAGGAACACCGTGCCAATCTGTGGAGGTGGAGAGCTCATCAGAAACTCTAATACTTTCCATATGCACAAGAAAATACCATTTTGCAGAGATTTCTTCCTAGTTTCATCCATCTGCCTTGCCGAGCTACTCCTTTTTGTTTCTTATTTATGGCTGTAATTTTGATGCCACAGTTACTGTACACAATCTGCTGTGTATTTCTCTTATTTGCTTTGAAATTGCTCTTTTCAGCTCATATCTGAAGTCATTTTATTTGCCCACAGAATAACCAGGCCCTGAACTATTTCCTGGCAACCAGTCTTGCAGTGCCTAAGATTTTTTGTCTGTAATGGTGTATATACATCCTTTATTATTGCACTTAAATGCTTATTAACAATTCATGGAATCTTAAATGGCTGAAAAAACAGATTCTTGAGCTAAATATTTCTAGAGAGTCTCTTAGCCCAGAGCCCTTCTCTGCAAGTGTAGGCTTCACAGCGGAGGAGAGCATGGCTCCAAGTTGGTATTTCCAGGGTAATTGCATTTTTAATTAACAGTATATTTAATCCATGTACTAGAGAAGTGACATAGCTGCTTGGGGCTTGCTGTAACAGGCTAAAAAATAATTTTGCACAGTGTATACTTTGATTTTACCAGCCTTTGTATTATGGCCACTGGAGGCTTTGGTGATGAGCATCCCAATCTGAAAACATGAGGCTCCTGTGCTTATCATCTTCATCACATATATGGACCTCGCTCAGCAAATTAGTCATATCCAGGCTGTGTTTAGACTTAATGGCACATGAGCACCCTCAGGATATGCATTATCCCTTGTGCAACCATCTCCGTGCCACAGACAAGGATGGCTGGGGCAGGAAAGACAGCGACAACCTCCACAACCCCTGCTTGGGGTGCTGACACCCTAGGGAGCCCCGTTAGCAGAGGGTGCCTGGAGCAGAGGGTTTGGGATGACCTCCCCATTGCAGGGCACTGAGAAATGTTCCTTTACTCCTCAGTTTCCCGGAGCTCAAGTATCTAAGTATATAGTGGAAGGGCACCTGTTTACAGGTTAAAACGTTCCTCTTCTGTGGAGGACTCAGAAAGTCCCCAGCACATGTTTGTGCTCTGGTTATGTTAACCAGTGTTTAGAAATTTCTAAATACTTAGAACTTGGGATGTATCCAAACTTATGAAGCCATCTGCAGTGGCCTCTCTCAGCCTGCCCTATGGCTGCCAGACTGAGCAGCGTGCTGCCATCTCACCTCTGGACAATCCCTCAGGCCGTGGTGATGCAGAGCAGGAGAGGGGCTCTGCTTCTCACTTATTTTTTACTCCAGCTGATTTGGCTGTCAGAAGTAAAAAGAGGAATTTGAAGTTGTCTGTATGCTCGTTGACCTTTAAGTGTGCAGCCCTTACATTTTAAGTACTTTCCAAGCAACAGCTGAACCTTCCAAAGCAATAGGAGCCTCACTACAAGCTTCTTTCTCCCACGAACTGCAGGAGCGCAGTGATGCAATACAGAGGCCTCTGGGGCCCTGACACTTAATTGTTCTCCTGTTGAAAAGCCGATCAATTTGGAGACTCTCCCTGGGGGTCCTCTCTTCATCTTGATCTCTTATTTCTTTCCTTGTAGCACACGATTTCACGCACTTCCCTCCCAGCACAGTAAGTTCAGGAATACATTTGTCTCCAGCTCGGTCAGACCCTTTTGTACTGCTGATGTGTGAGCAGCAGCACTGCCAGTTCCAGAACCAAGGATGAGTCCACAAGAAGGGGAAATCCATGTTTACTTCCACTGTCTGTCATGCAATGCAAACTGCTTTGCATCCTCACTGCATCCATAATACCCGCTGTTCAGGCAAGCTCTACAGAGATGCAGGTCAGAGGAAAGAAGGTTTCCAGTGTCATTCTCCCAGGGAGGAGGGCTGGTTCTAGCCAGAAAGGATGGTTTATCATCATCTGGTGTCAGTTCCTGTGATGACAGAAAATAGCATAAGGAGAAACAGTATTTTTGCAGTGCTGGGAGCAATGGGACTCCCTGGGAGGAAGCACAGTAGGGAGCAGGAGCAGGATGGGTGAAAGTGTGGTAGCTGCAGGAAGGGTGCTACACTCCATGCATGGTGCTCTTAGGGGCCCATCCCGAGGGCTGGAAGCAAAAGTGGAGTGGAAAAGATGTCACTGGAGGTCTTTGGTGTGGATAGACCCAACCTGTGAAACCTGGCAAGAGTGACAAGCTGTCTGCTCAAGGGCCCGGTCGCTGGTGACAGCCTGATGGGTTTCCACATCAGTCAGTGCTTTCCATGATCCCGATGGTATGAGGCAAACAGCTGTCCTGTGCTTTTATATTCCATCTACTGAAAGAGAAGGGTTGAGTAACACCTGGTCATGGGCTCTTGACACCTCTCTCTGTCTCTTATGGGCAGGTGTGGTTGAGAATCTGTCTCAAAGTGCCGAAGTACACACCAAGGTTAGGACACTCTGGATACATTTGCTGAAGCCTTAGGCCAGAAGCTGTGAACTTCTACCTAGCTATGTTGAACTTTTGTGTAGTTAAGAAGGCCTCAGAGTTCGTTCAAGCTAGAAGGTAAGGAGGCTGCAAGCATCAGTGGAGGGAGCAACCTTAAATGCGAGAAGAGAAATGGCCCACCCAGAGACTAAGCACCCAGTGAAGGACATGAAGACCCCCAGACCCTAATATTACTGTTAGTCTGAACCACAGTGTGAGGAGAGGGGACCTTAGGTTCTATGGGTATAATTGCCCAGGGATCTCTTTATTCAGGGTCCCTCTGCAGAGGCTCAAGCTGTTACATCTGCTCTGCCACTTAAATAAATTATCTCATGGGACTTACAGCCTGACAGTCTGCTGTGGGAAACCTAGGGTGAAGAAACTTCCTTAGAAGTTGATTGCACAGCAGCCAGCTCAGAGAAGTCCTGAGCTACGGTGAGGACTTGTCAGGTTAGGAACCAGAATAATAAACAATAAGAAAGACTGGTGTTTTGAAGTCAGTGCAAACTCTCTCTTTGGACTGTTAGCAAGAACCCCCAAAACCTCACTTCTTGATTTTGGCTTCTGTAGATACCACTTGTCATGTAATGGGTCTTTCATCTCAATAGGACTTTTATCTTCAAACATCTCAGATCTTTAAAGAACTGGAAAACATTAACAGGCAGTGAGAAACTTTATTCTAATTTGCTAGATGTAAAGAAAAGGATGGATGCAGCCAGTTTAATGAGTAGAGACTGCCTTTGGATGTGGGCTCCTGCTCCTAAAGGCTCGCTGGGTTCTTCTCAGTGCCATGGTCCACTCTTAAATCAAGACTTGTCATAGTAATTCACACTAGGAAGGAGTGTCCAGGCTGTGCTCTGTTAATATCATTGAGTTTGTTGGCAGCTTGGATGGTTCTGATGTTGATATTCTGCACTAAACTCTAATCAGGAAGCCTGTAATGGACAGAGGCTGAGTAACTGTGAACTCCCAATGGGCAGAGCTGCTGTTCCACACTAATGAGCTCCAGCAAAATGGATCATTCAGTATCCTTAGGGCGATGGGGAGGCAGTTGTCATGCTGCAAAGGAAGCTGTGTAAGGTTTGGGGTTTTTTGTGCCTGCTCCAAAGACCACCTTCTAGAAATGACTTGACTGCTGTTTGTTTACCCAAGAAGTGGCACAAGAGCTTCTTTGATGTCACCATATTCCATGTGGCATTAAAGATCCTTAATCTAAAACAGAAGGACATTATAATTTCCTACTTTGTTCTGAAGAGATGTCTCAGCCACCAATGCTGAAGGGCTGAACTTGAACTGTCACGTTCCTTCAGCTTCACCAACACCCGCCCAGCGCGGTGCCTGGCTGCTCACAGCAGGCAGTCACAAACAGTGTCAGCTTGTTTATCTGAGGAGCAGTCTCCTTTTGGAGACACGAAGTCAGCTCTGAATGCCAGGAGAGGTTCTGCTTCCTCGTGTTGGATGCTGATCGTGTGAGTTATAGCTACGCTTAAGCCAGGGGATAAAAAGAATTGAGGGAGGAGGGGAGGAGGACTTCTTCTGAATTTCCTTCACTATGAAAGATTTGGGCACTGAATAAGGAGACACTGCACTAGCATCATAACTGGAGGTATCAGTTTATCTCCCAGCTCTTCTCATAATCACAGCCAAGTTATTTATTACGCTGCTGGGTCCTTTCATATTTATTGCTCTGCTTGAAGTCCCATCGTCTGGAGTCAAGTGAATGTCCTGGCTTTCATTTTTGTAATATTTTAGTCTCTGTTATTGCACAAAATGGTTGAAATGTGACTGTGAATGAAGGTTAGGAGGATAGTAGGCAAATAAAAAAAAATATATCTGCAAATGCATTCTAAGAAAAACCAAAAGCATATTGTAATTTTTAAATCACTCATAATTTGAAAGGCAGAATGGACCAATTCATGATTTTAGGCTGCTTGGGACTGGCAATAGCATAATTAATCTCTTGTCTCCTATTATGCTTCTGCAAAATGGTATTAATAAGGCAACATTTATCCATTGTAGCTTGTAAGTGCTTCAGGGCACTGCCTAGCTCTCAACAGGCCATCATGTAGTGCCTAATGGAGAAGGGTCCTCACAGTCTTCAATTAGGCCTTAATACAGCATAAATGACAAGCCCCATTTTTATTGCTACTTTCAGTCTGTTCTTCACTTGTGGTTTAAGCGATGGAACCATGAGGGAACATCTATTCTAAGGCAACAAGCAACCAAATTTTAAATACTACGAGGTAGTAATTTTAGGAAGTCAAGTTTCTCAAAGCAAAATTATCATAGTAAGTGAGGAACAAGGTAAGTGTAATTGGATTGATGTGAAATGCAGGAAATGAATTAATTTTCATCTGCAAGGTCTGGGAAAGGTCACAGAGAGGCAACACAGATTGTCGTAGAGGATGCTAAGCGCTGTAAATATTTAAATGGCTCCCAGAAACCACCAATTTATTCCAGAACATGAAAGTATTTTGGCTCTGAAGAGACAGCAACATGTCTCATCAGTCCCTGCAGTTTGAACAGAAAGTGCATGCCAGGTTTCAGAGTTGTGGATGGGAGCTATTTGGGACTTTATGGTGAGCAGCATGCAATAAAGAGAGGGGAAGGGAAAGAGGATTGGCCATGGGCTATGGAGCATTTCATTGCCAGGCTCCAATCTTGTCCAGGTCAGTAGAGATGGGAAGTCATTACCGGTTGATGGCTGTTCAATGGCCTGTGTGAAATGAGGAAGTAGTTTCAGTCCAGCTCCCTTGAGACCAAGTGTCCTTAACATCAAAACTACCTCCTGCACTGGCAGTGCCCTGCTCATCAGCCCACAGCCTGTGAACAAGAGATGGGGCATCAACTGTGCCATGGCTGCAGTGGAGCCTCCCTGCAGCACGGGGAGCTGAGAGCCTTGAGAGGTTTTGCTGTCAACAGCTCCATTTGTTCACGCAGACATGGCTGGTGCTGCAGCTGAGTTGCTTCAGGGACTCATTGAAATTTAGCACAGGTTTCTCAGCACTGGGGTGAACACAGCACTCTCACTGCTTTCCCAGGAGCCACACTTCCAGATCAGCCCAAATTTCATCTGTAGCATATGGGTGCCCTGCTCCTGCCAGGGTGCTGAGCAGTGGCATCCTGTGACACCTGACAGAGCCATCTGGAGAGCTGGATATAGACCAGTGATGGTACCAGCATCACTGGGGCTCAAGAAGCCCTTGCTCCTAACACAGTCTTTCAGATGCTTTTGTTGCTCTCCAAGATGGGATGGTGCCTTTCCTGGAGAAGTCTGGCTTTCTTATAACTGGCTGTACCTCACTGAGTAGTAGTTACACGATACCCACAGATGTCTGATGGCTTGTGTTGACACACAGTCTGCAAGCTATATTGAACACAAGCAGGACCATGAGGGAGCATGGCCATGAGGGAGCATGGTGACTGTGTTTGGGGCTTGTCAATAAGGGTGGTGGGCAGAAGATGCTTATCGTGGTTTTTTCAGTCAGGAACAGAAGCTGAGAGTCAAAATTTCTCTCTTCTGCCCTGGACTGTCTCCATTAACTGTTCATGTGGTGTGTCCATGGACTGCCTGGGACCAGAAGCAGCATGGTGTACCCAGCACATGGGCTAAGCAGGCTGCCAAAATGGTTAGGTATTTGATCACTCATCCTCCCAACGCCAAAATCCCCATGTGAATGCAGCCCTCAGGACCTACTTGCACGCTGCTGTTGACCTTCCAAAGTGGAAGCTGGCTTTGGTGCTTGAGGCACAGAGAGGTCAACCAAAAAACAGTCTTTGGACTTCTCTACACACACTGAAATTTGCTCTGTAGGAGATTTTGGAGAGCCCTAACCTGTCAGGTTGAGAGAAACACTATACAAGTATTTTGTCTCCAGTCAAGAGTAATTCTGGAGACATACTGACAACCAGAGCTCCTGTCCTCTGTGTCACATATGTGTCATCTTGGTCCCGTGACTTGGATAAATATATGTTGGTGTTTGGGAGTATGTGAGTGTGCAGAAAACCAGCTTGCTGAGAGATTTGGTAACCAAGTATTTCCATCAGATCACATGGTGATTTTATTACACTGAATCTCTGTAGAAGAGAAGGACACTCACCACTAGGAAAGATTTCTTGTTCGTGATGTTAAATTCATGTGGCTTCAGTGAGAGAATAACAAGGTGCTTGACACCTTCCAGTTTCAGAATAACTTTGGAGCATCTGGTTTTTTCTGTGTCCCAAAAGGGATTCAGCAAAATGGGCAGCTTACATGCAGTCAGAGCCGACCTGAACTAATCTGAAGAGGAGTTGAGTTTGAGTGTTGGATTCATCAGCCAGTTTCCCCCAAGATTTTTCAGAAAGTCTCTGCTATGTTTGAAAGATAGTTACCATCCCTCAGTCTCAGGAAAGGAAGAAACAAAGGACTGTATGTTTCCCTTTTGATTCAAACTCAAAGAGTGACAGAGGCATGAAAAAAAGAGTAGGTCCAGGCAATCCTTCTGTAGCGTGTTAATAGCTCTGCATCAAAAATAATGGGCAGGGTACCACAGGGAGCCTGTCTGGGGAGGAAGAGAAGAGCTAGGACTGCCAGATCCTCCCCCACCTACTAAATGTCCTGCAGAGGGTAGTGCCCATTTTAATTTCATAGTATCCTCAGTCTGCAGGCCAGTGTCTTCATTTCACTGCTCAGGTGACTGCTGCAGCATCTTGGTCCAGCAGTGCATCCCGTTCCAGCTGCAAACCCAGAGGAGCAGTGTATCCTTCCTGCAGTGCAAGTTAGCCAGAGCTGGGGTTCCCTTTGCCCCAAAACCCCTTGTTCTTCCCATCTCATGTTTCCTCTTCCATGGCTTGTGCAGGGGATTATCTGATCGTGGGTTATCTGCTGATATCTCAAGTGTGATTTCTTCTGCAAAGGTGGAGGTTATCTGAGGTGCTGGGTATACATATGACAACTCAAATCCTCGTTCTGTATCATAAAGCTCTTCTAACTCTCAAACTAAGCTAGCCTGAAACTCTTTTCTCAGTACCTTGGTCCCTCCAGAAAGAAATGTTCACAGGTAGGTTCCCAAATGCATGCAGTGAGTAATTGAATGTATTTTCAGTTCTGGATCATGGCAAATCCAAAATGAAAAGAATGAAAGAATCTTACATGCTCCAGTAATTAAAAAGATGAGTAAAAGTCCCAGGAGAAGGATGATTTAGGTGCCTAAAGAGTTAATTTTCTTACCATTACATAAATATTTTCTATTTCATTACAGTTGAAATTTTCATGATGTTTATTTAATGATGATACTCTAATAAGATTCAATAACCAGTGTTTCCAAAAAAAGCCCAAAACTAGCTATGAATTTTGCCAAAACCTTTCCCTGATTAGCACAGAAAAGGTCTCCAGTACATCACCTATGTCAACAAAGACCTGTTTTAGTCCTATATTGTATCTTGCATAATAGATCTCTTAAGCAATGCAAGTGACATTATATCATGTAAGAATATCTTTAATGGTGAAATTTCTTTATTTTTATAAAATATTTAAAGGCATTAAAAATGTTGTCATTTAAATCCTGGATCCAGGAGGATGCTGTCCTGAATTAAACACCAAAAGTTGCTTTTGGTGCATCCCTTGGGCTTGTTCAGTGACTACTTAGCATCCACGTCAACATTAGACTCATTGGCATGCTAGTGTGTGTATCCAGAGCTTCCCACCTTCCCTTGCTCTGCAGAGCTTCTACCTGCCTGCTTTGTATCCTCCAAGAGATCTTCTTATTGAGTGGGTAAAGGCGACTCCAAGAGAGGAGGTAATGCATTCCTAGAAAATTAAACAACACGCTAGATCTCGACCAGCCTGGGGAGCAGGAGGAGGTTAATGGGTAATCCATCATGTCTCAGTTTCTCACTTGAGAAATGAAGCTTTTTACCACATAAGATTCATAAAATCACAGATTGCATTAGGTTGGGAGGGACCTTTAAAGGCCACGTAGTCCAACCCCCCTGCAGTGAGCAGGGACATCTTTACTAGATCAGGTTGCTCAGAGCTTCATCCAGCCTGACCTTGAATGTTTCCAGGGATAGGGCCTCCACCACCTCTCTGGGCAACCTGTGCCAGTGTCTCACCATCCTCAGAGTGAAGAAATTCTTCCTAATGTCTCATCTAAACCTGCCCTGCTCTGGTTTAAACCATGGCCCCTCATCCTGTCACTACATGCCCTTGCAAACAGAAGATGTAGATGGTCAGTGCGATTTCTGATGCTGTGGTGATAGGTGTAGGTGATGAAAACTTGCAATTAAACACAGGGAACTTCACCATTTGGGGTTTCTTCTTGAATCTGAAAAGCATTAAAAACAAACTTTCTACCTAAAAGGCTGTCTTGACACTTGAATCTTTTCCTTTGGTTCCCTTGGTCCCTTGAAGGGGCTTGTGTGAGAAGCTGCTTTCCTCCCTAGCTGAGCAGCCACATCTTTTGTCTATCCAAACAAGAACATCTAAAAATCTCTGGGCTGGATGAAGTTGTTCAAATTTCCATTATAGAGACTAATGTGCATCCTCCTGAACCTCCCAAAGCCCTCAGGGGAATGGCAGGATCTGGGTGAAAAGAAAGTTTAGAGTCTTCAGCCCTCTATTGCCATCCTTCAAAGGACTGCTTGTGCTGTTACCAGCCTGAATAATGAAGCCCTTCACTGAAGTCCTGCAGAAGAACTTGCTTGTGAGCAGTGAGGAGTGTCCTCCTATTGCAGGGCAATACAAACAAAACGGGTGAGAGCACTGGGGGACCCTGTTGTATTTGGGAGCTAAACTCCTATCTGAGCCCATGTAAAAACAAAAATTGTCAGTCCTTTCTAAATCCCAGGACACGACACAGCCCTGGGACTGCAGGACCCAGTATAAGGACCTGGCAGAGCCACCTTTGCAGGCACTGCACAGCTATGCAGGCCCCGTGCTGCTTCGTGCTTGGCTTAATTCAGGGGAACATCTTCCAGCTGCAGCAGGGTCAGAATGTCTCATTTAACCATGATGTGCATGCGTGTTGCAACTTAAAATAGATATTCCAGGAAGGCACTATTCAGATTTTGAAAGCCAACAGCTTCCCCTTCCTGAGGCACTGTGTCCTTCAGGTGAAGGTTTCACCTGTAGCAGCAGCTTTTGGTGACTCGATCGCTTTCAGTGATCCTATAGGAACGTCACACCTGGGACACACATCTGCTTCCTGGTCTGAGCACCCATCCTTGCAAGAGTTCTCAGTGCTGCACCCTCCAAACTCCCCCCATCTCTTTCTCTTCCTGCCTCTCCAGCCCCAGCACTCTTGTCCCTGCAAGGTGCCCCTAGCACAACATTTAGCAGCCAGGACAAAGCACACAGGGCAATCCTGCTCTCTTTCTAGTGTAAGGGCACAGCACCCACAGAGCAAAACGTGAACAAACAAGGATGTGCCCTTGTCACAGCAGGTAATTTCAAAAACTTCTTGTGCAGCTCTGATTCAGAACGAAGCCAAGTTTGAGGATGTTGAAATCCCATGTGAATTTCGTCTCCCATCCTCAGCACAGCCCTGAGGCTGGCACAACATGCAAACAAAGCAAAGACATTTTAAAATGCACTCACTCATCCCTGGCGTTAAGCTGTGTTTGCTTCCTGCTTCTTGCCCTTGCATCTGCAAGGGTTTCCCTCAGGTTTCATAAGATAAATGAGAAATTCACTTCTGACAGGTAAAACCTATCAGAACTTGCTTTCCCTACTTTTCAGACCCATATGAACCCTCTTTTTTTCTACAGCTCTTGCCCTTTCTCTGGCCTTTCTACTGACATTACCCAGGCAAGCTGGATGCATGGAGCCAGATGAACCAAAGGAGAAAACACCCTCATCTTCTTCAGCTTTGTAACAGCTGTGAATTTGGCTGCCTCTGCTACTGCAGCCAGGGCCTTGACTTTTGCAGAAACATGGCCATCTCTCTACTTGGTACTAGAATGTATAATTATAATGATTATGCATTTCAGTTAATGATGTTCGTTTTATGAACCTTGATTTGTATCAGACTCTAAGGTGCTTGTACCTGCAAGTGCCCACAGCAAGGAACAGTCAGGGTCACACTGTCAGTGGAAGGGGATAGTGTGAAAAACAGATGGGAAAACAAAGGGAAGAGCAGAAGTTGGGCAGGACAAGTGGAAGCTGCAGGAGGGTTGCTCCTCCAACAGTTGGTAGCAAAGGCTTAGGAGAAGGCTTCAGCATCCCGAGGTGTTGGGTGTTTCTGTTCTGTGCCATTAAGTATCTCTCTTGAAAAGTTCACCTGCCCACTGAGAAAGCCTTGAAGATGTGACTCTACTTGTGTGAGCAAGGAACAAAGATAGTAGAACCAGCCTGAGCCCAGGTGGCTGGGAGTACAGCTTTAGCAGAGGTTTTTTTGCAAATCTGCCGTGTAAGGGGCTAAAACAAAGGAGGGGATGAGCATTCAAGCAGCTGAGTGGGTGCTACTACCTGGTGGATTGTGCAGCGGCTCCTGGCAGAGGGGTGGGAGCCCTACCTGATACAGAGACAGGTCTCTTGCAGCAGGTTCCTGCTGACCGGAGCCCCTTCTCCTTCCCTGCACCTCAGCCAGGCCACCTATTTCCATTAAATACAGGAGAAACGAAGGGAACTCAATCAGAAGGAAAATGAGAGGGGAGAGAATATTAAGGGAGGAAAGACAGCTGCTGGACAAAGGTCTGGGGCAGGGATCCAGCATAATCCACCACAGAGGGGGCAAGGAAGACCAGTGTGTATACATGATGTGGATAGAGAGTAAACTTCAACCAGCTTAACTGGCCAAAGCACAAAGACATTAGTAAATTTAAACAACAACAGCAGCAAAATCCTTGTCATTCAGGTTGCTGCCAGCAGCAGCCTTTGTGGAATCTGTCTGACATTACTTTACATTTATGAATCAAAGTAATGAAAGTAACAACTCTTTGGGTGCTAACAAACCACGGAGAGGAGCACACACAGAACCTAAATTAAAGGCAATGCATCCTTGGAGGCTCGTGAGGCTCCAGCTGATCGCACAGGCTGGCAATGCATTTCCAGGAACAGGAGCTGCTGTTTGCTCTTGGACAAGGCAGAGCAGAAAACACAGAATGCTGGTGAGGTCCTGCTGTCACACCTCTGCTTGGGCTGATCCAGAGCCCAACGGGAATGTCCCCTGTGCACATGGTGGGACACCTTAACCTTGCCCCAGGGGGGCAAATGAGTTAGTGCTGACAGCTTGTTCATCATTGAGCATGTTGATGGAAAAGCCCTAAAAGGTGAAAAATCTTTATTTTGCTATATATCTGTCAATTCTGAAACCACACACTCTGAAGTTACCGAGCTGTTCTCAGCCCATCTTTCTGGAAGATATCAAAAATTAAAATTCAGGGTTGAGGGTCATATTCACTGTAATGTGTATATAAGAAATCTGAGCTTTAATATGTTCCAGGGCTGCTCACCACCTATGGTAAAGACAGAAATGATACCAAGAGAGAGTTTATTCAAGGGTACTTATCTTGCTTTCTCAGTGTTACATGCTGAAATCTTTTGAAGTGTCTGAATTTTCTCTTGTAATTTTTTGGCTCATAAAATTGGGTTAAATTCTTCCTTTACTGCATAAAAAAATCTGTCCACCTACTGCTCAACAAAGCAAGCTGAGCTGACTTTGCAGCTGCAAGTATGTGTACGTTGTGTCTCGCATACTGTTTCTCACACACACACATGGTATCTTTAAAAACAGTGTAATGGAGTATTCCATCTGATAAATGTGCCCATGCTCTCTTTACACCCCCCAGCTCCAGCACTGACACTTGGATGAGGAGCCCAGGAGTCTGCAGATGGTACCTCCAGAGCCCCCAGAGCCCCCAGGCTGATGCAGCAACATGACCGCTGGCATCTTCCTCTCCAACTCTTGGATGGCTGAACGAGCTGCAGCCAGTTCTCTGGGTGACTCTGTAGGCCTATGCTGTACCATGATGCATGCATACAGGGGGGTGAATTGAGGTTGCAGAGCGTGTGTCGGTGCCTACGCAGCCATGTGTGGGCAGCAGTGCAATCTAAAGCCTACGCAGGCATGAGATGGGAGAGCTGAACTTTTAGAGCAGCAGAGTCGTGAAGGGTTTTGGGTGTTGGAACAAGTTGCTGGGAGGTGGATTAGGAAGGATGGAAAAGGTGATCAAACCTGCATCATATGTTTTAGGTTTGTTTTGTGGGTTTTTTTAAGTCATATACTAGGAATTTAATCTTGTTTCTCTTGCTACTGAAAAGTGGACACTGTGGTAGACTATTGTCATCATTTGCAAAAGCGGTGTAGTTCATATAACAGGATTTTGATGTGACTTAATAAGCTAAAGAATGTTTCTTTATTTAGGAATTACTTTGGTTTGGTAATCAGTGGGCTGAGTTTCTTGTCAGGTTGCTGTTGGTGGTAAAGATCATCCTGGCACTGCTTGTTGAGAAGGTAGATTGCCCAGAGAGGTGGTGGAGGCCCCATCCCTGGAGACATTCAAGGTCAGGCTTGATGGGGCTCTGAGCAACCTGATCTGGTTAAAGGTGTCCCTGCTCACTGCAGGGAGGTTGGTCTATATGGCTTTACACATCCCTTCCAACCTAACACATTCTATGAGTCTGTGAGTAACCACCATATGTAAATTGCAGCAGCATGTGCTTTGCTTATTAATGTATTTCTTCTGATTGCACTAAGCAGGCAGGGAAAAAGGTGTCACCACCACACTTAATCAGTGCAGTCACACTGAGCCAATGTCAGCAGCAAGAAATCACTGGCTTCTGCCCACACCCAGCACAGCTGATGCACACAGCTCAG
This sequence comes from Hypotaenidia okinawae, assembly GCA_027925045.1. Lineage (NCBI taxonomy): Eukaryota > Metazoa > Chordata > Aves > Gruiformes > Rallidae > Hypotaenidia > Hypotaenidia okinawae. The sequence goes on from BSDF01000016.1 coordinate 14,887,285, forward strand.
CCCAGCGCTGTGCCCTCCTGCTCCCACCAGTCCTGCTGCAGACCCCGCTCTGCATCACGCTGTCTCCCAGGCTGCCCAGGTTTCACTGCAGGGCTGTACAACTCCACTGGAAACTTTTCTCATGAGATCACCTTTATGTGGGTGTATTTGTGATCATCCTAACTCATAACAGAAACTGATGAGCATTGTGAAGTTGAGTGTGGTGGGTGCCTCACAGCTGTTTTATTGGTATGCTGGCAATGCATCACCCCTGTTTTTCCTATTTATAATTTAACCAATGCCAAAGGGTTATTTTCATCAAATGTAAAAAATGGACACTTATAAAAATGCATAGGTTTTAAATTGCTTAGCAGTTGAAGTAGTTATAAGAACTAGCCCAGGGAATAAATGGCTGCTTCTCACATTAAGCACGTAGCCCATTTCCATACGGGCTGAAAACCGAATGGGATTCATTTCTGTTCCCACCACACACAACTGTTTCTCTGCTGTTACTTCAAGCTTCAATGTCTCTCTTAATGCTTTATTATCACTGTTAAAACTCCATAGTTTAGAATGTGCTCAGAGTAAATCTGTCATGTTACATTTAAGCACCAATTGGTTATGTTTTAATGGCATTAATCTTCTCCTTCTTGCTATGTCTAAACTGGGATAATGAAAGGAGATAATTCCCTTCTTTCTCAGCCAGTGAATCCTGGAAATGAAAACACGACTCCAGTGCTGCAGGTACAACTGGCTTGCCCCTTTTCCCACCCTCCCAGGGCCATGACAAACACAAGGGGACACATACCCTTGTAGCTGACAACCCCAGAAGCTCTGCCTGGATCTGTCACAGTCTCGCTGAGACCTCCCTCTGTCACAGGGCTCAGCGTTAAACCCATGCTCTCCCATCTGCACGCCTGACCCGACGCAGGGTGCTTGCAGCACGACAGGACACCACAGCTCTGATGAAGGTGTTGGGAATACAGAGGGCTGACTCTGCTGGGATTGCTGCTGGTGGAGGAGACTGGGTCTTGGACCAGAACACCACAGTGCTGGTATTGCACTAGCATGGGGAAGAAACAGGGCTCTCATCACCTTCCATCTCATCTGCAGAGCAACGAGCAGGGCTGAGCCTGACTGCAGCTCATCAGTGTGCCTTCAGTGTCCATCACTCATAACAACTGTGCCTCAGTTTTTCTTGGGAACTTTACTTTGGAAATCACCCCACAGTCCACGTGCTCTCAAGACAGAACCTCTTAAAATATGGTCCGAGGCAGCTCACATAATAGAAAGGGTGATATAACGCTGCAACAGAAAATGCTAACAAGCTACAAATTGTGTCAGGAAAATCAATGCTCATCCTCTAGACAGTACTGGTTTTATTGGATAACTTTCTTCTTGGCTTAGCTATTGTTCAGAGTCCTACAAAAGGAAAGAGAAAGAGAACAAAAATGAGTCAGGAAGTGCAGTGCATGATAAACATGCTGATTCTTAAGTCCAACATAAAACTTACGGCTTGAGAACAGACATTAAATATAGCAGATTATAAAATGGGAAGATGAAGTCTAGACACAGTAAAATAAGGCAGAGAACACAGAAAATATCTGCTCTTAAAACATTTTGTTGCACAAATATGTTTTGTTCAACGAAAGCCAATCCTTCATCCTTTCAGGCTTCTGGTGTAGAAAGCCAGTTTCCAAAAACCTCTTGCTGATGCATAGGTCATCAGGAATCTGAACCCGCCAGCCTGTCCAGCATTAGCTTGGTGGGCACTGCACTGTGAGGCTTCCCCTTCTGCATGCATGTGTGGGACTTGCACTGCAATGCTCCTCAGTTTGGAGACTCTGCCATGGCCCTTGTCTCTCAGGGACTACTCTGGTTGCGCAGTAGAATTAATTCTTCAGGACCTTACATCGTGTCTGCTCTTCCACATCTGTGGTTGGCAGGACCAACGAGCAGGGGTTTCTTCCACTCTTTGTCCATCTTTGCAGAATACTAGCCTGGGATATCCTCAGGAGAATCTCTTCCAGTCAATATAGGAAGACTTGTATGTTGCTTTGTTGTCACTGCTGGGGATTTCTCTCTCCCTGATCCTACAATGTCCCACAGCTGCTCAAAGTGTACTTATACCACAAGCAGGGTCCACACCTCAGCCTTTTCCAGACTACTCACCCAACCCTACACCACAATATTACACATCAATGTAGTCCATGATGGAAGGAAAGCTTCCACCTTCATGCCATCCACCGCCCCACAGAGAGGAGTAAGTCTGTCATCTAGTGTTTCTTTGAAATGTTGTATTTCACAACCTCTCATCCAGCAGGAATTCCAGAATTTGAAATGCTTTAAACATTAGTTTATTTCAAAGAATACTTTTTTTTTCTGAGGTTTTTTGCTTGGTTTCTTCTTGAGCAGGTGGCAGACACATAGTAGATGGCAGGTATCCCCAGTCATCCCCATGACAAAACAGCCATGTCTCCTCCTTCCAAGTGTCACAAGCAGTGAGCAACCTTCTTAATTAGCAGCTCCAACAGCATCTGAATTAATTACTACAAAGCACATAAGATCTGTTCACAGTGTTATCAATATTTACCACAACTGAGGATTGCACAGAAAGGAAAAAGGAAGAAAGCCCAGCACGGAGTATCTGATGGCTGCCACATTCTGCTCACTCAGTGTTCTTCCTCAGTAAATCCTTCAGATCTCATCTCACAGGATGCCTTTACATTGACAAGTTTAACACAGGAAGGAACAACCAATCCAACAATTCTTTTTTCAGCTGCTTCTTAAAACTTAAGCTTAAATTAATAAGGCATGATGAATAATAGGAGCTGTGTAAAAATGTGTAGTGTAAATGTAAAAACCTGATGAATCATAATAAATATCACAAGCCTTTATTCTGTGGCCAGATCTAAAACCTTCAAATCAAACTTCATCCACAAATTTGGAGGCTGATGAAGCTTGGATGTTCCTTAGCATTTAAACTCACTTTGCCTTGACTAACACCACTATTTTTAATGCTGGGATTAGGAGAGAGTCAAATCCAAATGGTATGCAAACCAGTTGTTTCCAGTAAAGCAGCTATGGTTTTCTGGGACTCATGATTGATTTTCCTAGGAATGGACAAAATTCCTTGGAAATGGGGGCTTTGATTAATACCAATCTCAAGATCAATGTGGAATAACCAGTTGTTCAGCATTTAAGTGTTTGTTTATGGGATGAAGTTCAACGTGGTGGAATGCCAGGTCCTCCACTTTGGTCATAACAGCCCCAGGCAACGCTGCAGGCTTGGGACAGGGTGGCTGAAAGCTGCACACAGGAAAAGGAGCTGGAGGTGTTGGTTGACACTCACCTGAACATGAGCCAGCAGTGTGCCTGGAGGGGGCCAAGAAGGCCAATGGCATCCTGGCTTGCAGCAGGAATAGTGTAGTCAGCAGGACCAGGGAGGTGATCATCCTCCTGTACTCAGCTCTGGTGAGGCCACACCTTAAGGGCTAGGTTCAGGTTTGGGCCCCTCACTCCAAGAAAGACATTGAGGCCTGGAGGGCAACAAAGCTGGTCTGGAACACAACTCTGATGGGCAGTGGCTGAGGGAACTGGGACTGTTTAGTCTGGAGAAGAGGAGGCTCAGGGGAGACCTTATTGCTCACTCCAGCTACCTGAGAGGAGGTTGTGGTGAGCTGGGGTCAGCCTCTTCTCACACATAACTAGTGATAGGACAGGAGGGAATGGCTGCAAGATGCACCAGGGGAGGTTTGGGTTAGAAATTAGGAGAAATTTCTTCTCAGGAGTGGTTGGGCATTGGAACAGGCTGCCCAGGGAGGTGGTGGAGTCACCGTCCTTGGGGTGTTCAAGGAAAGGCTGGATGAGGCACTGAGGGACACAGGATAGTGAGTATTATAGGTGAAGGGGGGACAGTTGGACTAGGTGATCTTGGAGGTCTTTTCCAGCCTTAATGATTCTATTATTTTCTGCAGATTCACTGATAAAGACATGAAGGACCTCAATTTTCAGTGTCTGTGGGGACAGAACAAGGGGCGATGGCCTCAAGTTGGAGCACAGGGAGTTCCACACCAATCTGGGGAAGAACTTCTTCCCAGTGAGGGTGAGGGAGCCCTGGGACAGGGATGTCTTCCCAGCAGCTTGGGTGACAGGGTAGACACTGTGAGATTTCTAATGAAAACTTTCTCTTTTATTTTGGGTTCTCTTAATTCACTTTTTAACAGTGGAAAAAATAAACCCACCCCTCTGAAATGCACTTTTTCTATGAACAGAAAATTCAATAAAGAAATTGTATGGAAATTCATGAAAATTAGAGTAAGGACAGATTTAGCACTATGGCATTACTGAGGTTGCAACACTTCTGTGTGAGCATGTGGAAATGATGCAGGAGGACAGTTAATAGGACTACTCTTATATCAACTGGGCTGCCACCTGACTTTAGGAGGAGGATGAAGTTGATTCTGGTTTGACGCAGGCATCATGCATAATTCCACAGCTGAACTTTGCAGAGAGACATAATTCTAAACCTGTATGTGGACTGAATATTGGAAAAGCAGCTTTGTCAATAAGCTGACTCAAATTCCCATCTCTAAACATGTGGAGATCTTGAAATACTGCACTGCATGTAGATGTGTCTAAGCTTTTAAGTGCATTGGTTTATTTAACTCATTTCTGGAAGGAGGGCAAAATGTTGCTTGGCTTTACCCCTCCAAAGTTATAGTTTGGGTCTCCATCAGTCATCTCATTTCTCCCTAGAGAGATTGGCTGCCACCTCCCATGTGCAACCCATGGGATCCTACGCGTAAGAGATGAGCTGCCTTCCAAAGGTGCACAGTTTTCCTCTCTCATTCTCACTCAACAGGCTGATTAAAACAGCCATGCAGGGTCTGAACTTGCCCTGGCAGCATTTAGGGGTCTGCAGATGAGAAGGGACTGAAAGCCACAGCTCCAAGCAGCTGACATTCTGGAGAAGGAGGCCAAAGTAGACCAGAGTTAGTTCCCCTGGGTCTGCAGTCATTCAGCCCTTCTTGTTTTGCAACTGGCATACTAACAGTTTCTTCCTATAATTTACCCATGTGTCCTTTTTTTTCTCACAAAGAGAATTAAAAAATGGTAAAATAACTTTGAAAGTCAGGTTATTCCTGTGCTTTAACACCTTCCAACAGATGTTGTTCTTACCCAAAGCGGAGTTCCTTGAATTATTAATGGTTTCCAACAGCTCAGCTTGAAATAATTTAGCATTTGAAAGAGAAAAGTCACTCTCATTATTCCAAGTGCAGAAACATTTTGGTTATTATAAGTATTCTCCTTAAAAAAAAAAAAAAAGCTGTACAATTTGTATCTTTTTCTCCAGATACCAGCAGGAGCACCAGATCTGGGGAAACCTCTGTGCCTGTTGAAGGTTAATTGATAAAATGTAATGGAAGAGAGAAGACTACATATTCTGTTTAAAATTGAGAAGCTCTTATCTGATCTTAGGGTAGCTTTAACTTTCCCAGGTTTACAGTGTTTGCAGCTGGAGACGTTATGTTAATTCTGAGGCTTAAAGTGGCCAAATTATTAATTGCAATCAAACTTCACAAGGGATATTGAATAGCCTGTCTGGCATTATCCCGTGGACAGCCACAGATGGGAGCCTGCTGCCAACCCCAGGGACAGCCACTGCTCTTCTGGCTCTTACAAGCCAGGTCTCTGGGCTGGTGTTGAAGCTGCTGTGTTCAAGTCTGATGGTGAGTCTGTGTGAGGACTGGAATATGTTGTTAGGGATGTTGTACTCTCAAAACCAACAGTGATTTCTGGAAAATTTCTGGATGGGCCAAGCTGCAGCATGTTTGCAGCTCATCCTAATGGAGAGCATCTCAGCTGGTCAGACAGCCAGAGTCACAAAGATGAGCCCAGGGCTGGCTAGGACCAGAGTCTTGAAAAGCACAGCCAGTTTTTCACAAGAGCACCTGTGCCAAACTAGCACCGTTTAGGAGATGGTTTGGTGTGTGCTGAGCACTGAAGAAGACCTGGCCAAAATGCTATCTACGGGGCTGCTCCTCAGAGTGAGAGAGTTGTATCTGCTCAGCTTTGATCATATTGGGATGGGTTTCCTTTCCAGCACGGATCTCCTGTGGGGGATCCAGGGGACTCCAGGGCCACATGCCCAGGAGTTACTTCTGGTCACAGCTGCTGGTGTGTAGGAGACAAGGTATAAGGTGGTAGTGATTGACCTGCGTCAGTCTTGTGTCTGCCAGAGTCTCTTTAGCTCACGAGTCACAATTTATAAATTTCTGTGATATTACAGCAAAAGTGAGAGGAATAAGACTTATTATTGTGATTACCCACCACTGTAACAGCATCGTGCTCCTGCCCTTGGGTTGCTTATCAACGTTCCTCTGTCAAGAGCAGCCTCAGTGGGTGGGCGCAGCGCGCTCACCTTGCACACGCACAGGGACAGGGAGGGAGGGGGCAGCAAGGGGCAGAAAGAAACAAATAATGAATCTGTAGAGCTTTTCTTGCACCATCTGCCTGGATAAAGAGCCACTCCTGGGAACAGGGAAGGTGGGAGGCATGACTTGGCCTTCAGTCCGTGTGGGACGTGACTGTACAGGCGTGCACAGGAGACAACCTGAGTGAGTGTGTGTGTGTGTGTGTGTGTGAGAGAGAGAGCTCTCCACAGGCATCAATACACACATCCTCATATATCGATCTTCTCCTGAAGATCTCATAAGCACTATTTCAAATGAATAACTTTGAGTTGCACATGGTTTTCTGATGACGCTTCAGAATTATGACCCAATTTATGCTTTCTGTACTGATCAGCACAATAAGGCAGTAAAGCTGTCGTTGCTGAGTATACCGAATTTATATTTTGTCACTGCAATATAATCAATACAATAAGAAACCAATACCTGCACATAGGCATTGAGTAAGTTGAAGAACTTTATGAGTTAGTATTGTCTTCTCACAGTCCTTGCAGGAACACAGAGTCCCCATTTTTTTCAAGTTTACTTTTGGGTCTAAAGGAGGTTTATGTACGTATTAGTTATTCCTGTTGCTGTAACATGATAAATATACCTTCAGCTGCTGCTGAGATCTCAGCCAACATGCTCTACAGTAATAAGAAAACATTTTCTTTACTAGTCTTTTTTTATATTCAAAGAAAACCATCAAGTGCATAAAGTTTTCTCGCTCCCAAAGAAATGTAAAATACAATGTGTTACTGTATTTCACCCAGTTTATTTAACAGTTCCTTGCATGCTCTGCAAAAGAAGCTCTGATATGGCTAATAATGCTTTGGATTGCTTCAGCTGCTGTCAACAAAAGATCTGAAAACACTTTAAGGTAACTCACTATTTGATTCACAACACTCTCTAAAATAAGCTTATAAATGTGATATACATACAGATACACACACACACACACACACACTTTTGTGTGTATATACACATGCACATGTATTTCTTTTTCCAGATAAGAAAGAAAATTCCTTTAGATGGTTAAATGCCATTTCCCAGTGCAAAAGAATGAGCTAAGGGGAAAGCCAGACCACGACTTCTGGTTCATATTTGCTTTGCTTTGATCACAGGAAAAAATCTCCCCTGCTGAATAAGCAACCATGGGAATCATTAACTCTTTGCAGATAAACATTTGTAATATAATTTCTGTCCCCTGTCCAAGGAGGTTTGTGTGAGGCTTCTCTCACATTAGCACCGCTGGCAGCAGAGCCGTGTTGGCAGCTTTGATCTCTGCTGAAGAGCAGCATTAGGGGGTAACAGTGTACTCAGGTTAAAATAATTAATTGTGCTGGCCTGGTGTAGATGGGGGAAGAGAAGTCTCTGGTCCTGGAGATTCATCACCCTTTGGTAGGGATGCCTTTTCCCCAGGCGGGGTGGAGCCGCTCATCACTTCGGTGGTGTATGGTGAAGCTCTGAGGTCTGCAAAAACCTCCCTTCATCAGTGCCAGCTTTACTGACTGCTCTGGTATCTGGGCACCTGCCAACACGTTTGTCCCTAGCAGATCCCTCTATCACCTTCTGTAATGTGCACCCTGAAAAGAAAAGGCTTTTAAATTCCCACAATAAAAGGTTCTTTAATTCCAGCAATGCTCCCATAGTCACCAGATTCCTGGCTTTCTTCTCTCTGCAAAATACCAATTTTTCTTCTTAGATTTGTTGCTCTTTCTCCCCTGTTAAATTGTGTGTGCTCCCCCTTTCCAGTTAATGTAATAATTTAGATGAGCAGTGGTTAGCATAATTCCAGACACTGAAATACGTGCTGCTTAAAGCTGTGTTTTAGGAGAATCCTATTTCAGAGAGCAATGTAGCGTGTAAAGCTCTCCAACTATCTGAAATTGCATAAAGCGAGACCCAGATAGTAGTCTAGAGGGATACTTCTTTGGAAGAGGCTATTTTATGGGCTATTTGAGAGTCCACATATGAGTATTGCCAGGGCTTCACAGAAGCTGGGCAAAGCAAACCAAGCCTCAGAATAAGCAGCGACAGGATTTACTGGGCAGTCAGAAATTCTGCATTGGGACCTGTGCAGGTCTGTGGGTTTCAGCAGAGTTATCCCAGTGCAACCTTGGAGTGATGCAGTGATGGGCTGGACCACTAGTCCTTTGTGTACCCAGGCATCGTGGAGGTGGCTTTAAAAAATCATGAGGTTTAACATAAGAATAATCTATTTATTTGCCTCCAGGTTTCTGGGCCTTTTCAATACAACTTGCATTTTTTCAACTTATTTCTGCAATAAGAAGGCCAACTAGTTAGTCTTCATTAAATATTTAGGCTAGTATAATTGGCTAATCCCAGGAATCCCTTGTCTGGGGCTCTACACTAACTTCTCATATGGAAGCAGAGCTGTGCTCTTACAGTGCTTTTCACAGCAGGGCTGGAAAGTATGATTCAGGGATGGACCAGCACTGTTCCTCTGCTGATGCTAACAGCCACAGTGTTTGAGGGATGAAAGGAAGAGTCCACGATGGAAGTGTTTTGGAGACAAGGGTGCTCCGTGATGGTGGAAGACACCCATACCCTCACCAGAGGGAGACCTTTCTATCAATAATATATGTATATATTATTTGTGTTAATTTTGGAGATAGGCATTGTAGTACAAAGGGTGCCTCACATATCACCAGCAGACTACAGCAGGCTCCAAATAGCAGGGAGATGTCTCCAGGTTAAACAGTCTACAGGCACGTGTCTCAGCAAAACAGAGCAGCATCTGGCATTCTTGTGCTTCCCTCAGACATCAAATGTCTCCATGTACTTGCATAACCATGCAGTGCAGCCCTCCTGGTGCTGTGGAAAGGTGCTTTGGAGGGTGCTGGGCATGGGGAGACGGCAGTTTGAGACCACCTGAGGGAACTTCCAGCCCTCCTCTCTGAACATAAGCAGAGTTTTCTTTGCACTCCTGTGACAGTCTCAGCCCTTCCTTATGCAAATACCTGTGTGGTGCTTGTGCAAAGCTGCATGTGGGGCCAGGCACAAACATGCCTCAGCTGCACCCAGGCAAAGGGAGCAGGGCAGCAGGCTCAACTAGTGTTCAAAAAACTGCCTATAACACTTGGGTTTGCCAGAGCCCTCTCATGTGTGAGAAACTCTTTCTAGGTCTTAGTTCCCCAGCTGCAAAGGGGAAATAAGAAAGTATAGGCAGTCTCTCCATCTGAGCAGCATTAATTGATGAAAGCATCACTCTAACACCACTGAGCTTCTTGGGTGTTATTCAGATGAAATATCTGCACATATAATAAAAGGCACACAGGGTGTGCATCACTAGCTGTAGACAGGTCTAAATGATCTAGACAGATGCACTAATTTTATCTGTACTTGTTTTTCTCCTCTTTAAAACACCCCAGTCATTAGGGCAAGGAACAAGGCAGTGGTACCCTGCAACCCAAGTGGTCAGCCTGCCATTATAAAAAAAGAGCAGTGAATCAGCAGTACAGAGGAGAAGAAGTGATCATTCCATCTGTTCATTTAATAGCTAGGAGTGAGGGATGAAATTTCAGAAATCAGGAATGATTCACAAACAGAGTAAAGAATTAAGTTTGCTGAACTGATGGAAGAAGGGAGGAAGCTAGTGATTTAAGTCACCAAACATGACTCACTGGGTAATATAATTTCATTCTTCTATAACAGTGAAGAAAACATCTACAAATTGGTGGAATCTTTCATTGAAAACAATTTATCATACGATTTTTTTGGAAACCTCTTTCCCTCTCTCTAGTCCTCAAGAGGTCAGACAGGATCCTGAACCTGAAGGTAATAATTAGCTAATTCTGTTTGCCATTCTTCATTCACTGCCATTTTTTGTAGACCAACATTTTAATTGTCTCAGTAGTTCTAGCAAGCAGTCACAGGTACAAGCATGTTGACCCTTCCCACTCTCCAGTACCATCATGGGATGGTAGCATTGCCCACCATTCCATGGGCAACCATGGAATAACCAAAGCACACTGCAAATTTAGGGGATGATCTTCCTGTGTAGGCAATCAAGATGTCCAACCACAGTTCCTGTAGCTCTGTATCACCTGGCTTTCACCAATCCTCCCCAAAACAGTGATAGCAGTTAAGTTGTGACCATGCACATTTCCATGCAGGCTCAGTAAATCATCCTGAGAGCTGATAGTTGGTGGCTGAAGTCAGTGGTACAGAGTGGCTCTCCTACCTGGGCTCAAATTAGTTAAATGAAACCCAGCCCAGGAGAACATGCTTGAATGTGGTGATGTCTCTGTGGGGCACGATGTAGACTTGTCTTTGGTTTCCATTTCCAAGTCTCAACATCATTTTGGCCATAAGGATGTGAAAGGAAGGCTTGCAGGGAGAGACAGTGTTTTTCATTACACCAACAGATACTGTTGCTTAAAAGGACATACTTCCTGACACACATGCCTTTTTTTTAAGGTCAGAAGCTGCAAGTTTTAAGTTAAATCTAACTGTCCCTGAATATGGAAAATTTATAACTCAGTTATTCTTCCATCCTGTACCTTTCTATATCCTTTTAAAAACTGCTCCAAACTTGTTCATTTCCTGATGTCTGATGTATGTGCCTTCTGCAGATGAATTATGAGCCCCAGAAAAATGTACAAGCAACACAAAATTCCCCTTTCTTCTACTGCATATCCTTCACTCTCACACTGCTAAGGAAGACTTAAGAGTGGGTCATGGTCTTCCTAGCCTAAACCTTAACAGTGCTTGGCTTATGTGGTACAGCTGTCACCAGTCCTTCAGTCCTTCTTTAACGGGCATCTCTCAGTGCACCAGCTTACAGTCATAGCTGGGATGTCTTTGGTTATGAGAATAGATTGATCATTCTGCAATCAACCAGTAAGTACAGTGGTGCCTGGATAGGAGATGGCAAGGGGAACATCTGGCAGAACATGACCATGCTGGGGAGCCGCTTGCTGATGCTGACTTCAACAAACCCTTCCTCAAACCCAGCATTTGAAAGGGAAAGGCTGTTTCTTTTCCTCTAAAAGACCCCAAAACTTAAGGCAGTGATTTTTCTACTGTTAATCTTACACCCAGTCTTTTTTTTTCTCCCTGCTAACAGATTGACCTGAAAGAGTGGGATCCTAATTGCTCAGAGATAAAGTAATTGAGTGGTCTCTTGGGCTCTATTCAGTACAGCAAACTTCGATAGAGTTGACAAATGTCGATCCATAACACAGGATTAATAGGGCTGTGCTTGGCTTCCCTTTCAGTTTTCCATTTGCTCCTTCGGTCTAACTAACATCCTGATTGCTTTGGGAAAACTGACAAATCTTTGCAGTTAATGAGGCCCTCTAGTAATTTATCAAGCAGGGTTTCTAAAATAAAAAGGGCACAAAGAACAAAACGTTGTTTCTGTGCCGAGGAGAGGAGAAATCCTTCTCTCCAGATCCTGGAGAGCCTGGAAGACTTTGATCCCCTACACTGAGAGCAGGAGTAATATTTGCAGTTTTTTTTTTCCAGAAGACTATTTTCTGTGGATGTCAGGAGCGCTCTTCCATCCATGAGATGGGTGGTAGGTCTCATGGTTGAGTACTCAACGATTGCGTGCACGAAAGTTTGGGAGTTTGCTTTTAGACACCTGGCTTTTAATCTGTATGATGAACAGATTTGGGGGATGGGCCTTTTGTAGGGGGTGGGGAGGATGTGTGCTGCAGCTGCCTCAACGTAAGCACCAGTGCTTGGTCCCAAAAGTGCCCTGCTTGGCTCAGCCACAGAGCTTCACCACGTGCTGCTAGTGAGAGTCAGCCAGGTGGTCTCCCTGGAGTATCCCTGGGAAGTTCTGAGGAGCAGATGCTATTAGCATGCAAAACAAAGCATGAGAAATGCTTGATTTTATAATCAAGTGGTTAATCTGATCCTGGACTCCATGGCAGCCAAATCTGAACTTCTGGTTGCTAGGAACTGGACTTCTCAGCTTGGTTCAGAAATCCCCACTGTACTGTGACCATCAGCACAGCGAAACATAACTCTGAACTGCCTGCTTTCAAAATGCTTTATTTCCTGGCAAATGTCAACACTTCTGCAGACATTCCAATTTTTTTTACTCAGTTTGAGTTAAAATAAAGTTCCTGAATGGGAACATGGAGGAGCCATACTGCCATTGCCAGTAATAGCTCTGTTAGAGTGACACGGAGGGGCTGCAACTCATCGGTGGGTTTCTGTTTTGGTTGTGACAGTCATGTATCTGTCTGTCAGCTGCTTTATTTTTAGTACAGCTCTTGGTTTCTTTCTTAACACAGCAGCTTTCACCTTAATGCAGAACAAGATCAATTTTGCCTATAGTCTTGATAGGAAACAACTGTCATTAAGCCACAGAAAAAGGTAATCGTTACATCTGAGCTACAACTCAAGCACATTGCCCAATCTTTGAGCCTGGATCTTAATGCAAGCTGGGGGAGGCCTGGCAGGAAAAATCTGGTGCATCTGGCAGGCATTTCTTCTCAAAGGCCATGTGGGCTATATGGGGTGGCAGAATATCCAGAAGATGTTTGAGAACCTCCCCAGAGCTGTTGTCTATGGGCCGGTCTGTGCTGCTGCCCCAAGCACTGGTGGAAGAGGAGCAAGTGGGGCTGGTGTCTGCTGGAAACTTGGTTTTGTTCCTCACAGCCCATTTTTTACCACAGCTTTATACTTCCTAGGAATGATTACCAGTAAATATCATCATGGTTGATGCTTCTCAGTGCTGGGCAGCCTCATGGGAAGCTCCATGTAGCCTCCAAGGTGAGCATGAGCTCACCAAGCTGGAAGAGCACTTGCTGCCAGTGACCTCACTGACTTGGTTGCTCTCCTCCCTCTGAATGTCACTGTGACTCCAGGGCTGATGCTTTCTCCTGTGTTCAGGTGATCCTGAGGATTCATCGCCCATTCAGAAGCAGGTACCACATCAGCTCTCCAGTTGCCTGGGCCTCAGTTACTGCAATGCCTCTTTGCAAACCAGCCTTCCATGGAGCCATTCCACTTCCCCAGGTTTGGAGAGCAGTTTTCTCCACGTCTAGCAGCCAGCTGATGCAGGTCCAGTCCCTCTGAGCTGAGACCCAGCAATGTGAATTTATTCCTGCAGCAGTTTGGGTGTGCAGGGCTGCCTGGGGTCCCTGCTCCCAGATACACAGGGGCTGGGGCTGGTCCTGGCTCCCATCCCAGGTGCCCAAACCCTTCTCACACAGCTGGAAAATAGGTAGATCCACATCTAAATGGAAACATGCCCTTCTTTAAGATTTTATGAGGGCTGAAGTGAAACAGTGCACTGGATGCCTTGCTGCCACACTGAGCTGAGTGGATGGAGCGTGGTAGAAATTCCCAATTTTAATGTATTTAGCCTTTCACAGATTTATTTTGTTCTCCCCTGGGGACTTTCCCCCCTCTTTATGCTTCCTTCATGGTGTGTATGCCTTTCTTTCTCACATATCTGTTTCCCCAGTGCCAACCTCAGATCTACTTTTTCCCTTCCCCACAACACCCCACCTTCCAGCCTGCAGATCCCTGAAGCAACATTTACACCCAGATGCTGGTACACCTCATCTCTTACTCTCAACTGTGTGAAAACATAAAACATTCATTCTTTGGAGAAGTGACCCACTGTAAATAGTGTTTGACCTGCTGGGAACCAGCGTGTTAATGCGATTGCTTTGCAAAGCTGCAAATTAACCACTCAGCAGAGCTGGCTCCCTCCCAGCACAGAGCCAAACTTGGGGACTGGAGGGGCCAGGTAAGGCTGAGCTGGGGTGTCAGTAGCAGGGATGGGGCAGATGCAGCTCTGTAATGAGCAGGCTGAAGATGCAAAGTTGTGGTAGGAGGAAAAAAAGAAAAAATGGGGGAAAAAAGGATTATTTATTCAATCATCCTGTCAGTTGTGGTTAGTATGTGATTTAGATGCAGAAAACCACATTGCTGGAGGTCTTATTCCTCATCTGGCAATCTGACTTGTAAAGGATGCCAGTAAATCTTTACATCAGGATCCGGACTGAGAAGCTGCTTGTTTTAATCATGGGATTTCGCCAGAACATCTGACTCCTTGTAAGTCCAGAAGTGTATTTACATATTTGTCCCCTGAAATGGATTTACAAATCCTATAAAAGAGCAGAAAATCCTGGAACTGATTATACAGACTGAGGAGAACCTGAAACAAAAGGAAACAAAAAAACCCCCAACAAACCCAGACTTGGCATCGCTCCTCGTTTGTCAGGATGCACAGGACTGACTCCAGAGCAGGACAGTGATGATTCCCCTTGAATCATGGAGCAGGCAGGGGATGCTGCTGACTTCAGAGGGTGGGAAAGCAAAGCTGACAAGAAAAGCTGTGTTCAGAGCTAGAGAGGCAAATGGGGGAGCAGAGCAAAGGCAGCTGCAGAGCAACAGGTTCCTCTGGCACTGTTCTGCAGTCTCACATTAAAAACCCATGCAAGCAATTTTAAGATACCTGATGTGGCAGAGGGTACTATGTTCAGATGTTAACTTGAACCTGGTATTGAGAACATTAGCCAGATGATATTAAAGACTTTCAAACAGATACCCCCAAAATTGAGGCTTTTTTTTTCCTTTCTTTGTTACCCTGTAAACATCAACCCCACAGACTGACTAAAATAATCAACATAGACTTGATTGTTAGAACTGAGGAACATATGCATAAAAAAGAGCACTACTCTTTGCCCACCTACCAAATCAAGTATTTAAAACAATCTTTTCTGATACTGCTGCAAGTGCAGCAACATTTACCCTTTTCTTTCCAAAACTGAAGCTCCTTGTGATGATATATAAACTTGAGTTTGCCCGTTGCTGGGAAAAGCTTGGGACAAGCTCATCAAAAGTAGAATTGAGCGTGAAAGAATAAGGTTTTCAATATGTTTTTTGAGCTCATACAAGTTTTTAAGGTTTAATTTCTAAAATCCTGTTTTGGTTTGTTTTGTTTTTAGTTTCCAGCCTTAGTGATGATGTAAATAGATGCTTACACTTCCCGTGGCATATTTCCCAGTTGCAGTGTAGTGGTACCATGCAGAATGGAGCCATGGGACCTT
The DNA here is from genome assembly GCA_027925045.1 of Hypotaenidia okinawae. Classification (NCBI taxonomy): domain Eukaryota; kingdom Metazoa; phylum Chordata; class Aves; order Gruiformes; family Rallidae; genus Hypotaenidia; species Hypotaenidia okinawae. Next base: position 14,902,760 of record BSDF01000016.1, read on the forward strand.
ACTAGGTCTAACATCTTGAGGACAATTTAAAAGCATCATTTGGCTCTTGTGTTCACACAGGAGACAGCATCTGTTGGTTCAGGGTGCCCCAGGAAGGCGGAAGAGAGTCAGTGCTGATGAGATCCCTGGGCTGCCACACCACAGTCCTTTGCCAGGGTTAAAGCTGCTTTCTGCACAATCCTTCCTGTGACCAGAGAAAGACTATTGTCAGTCTTGTACATCATTGTTTCTGTATGCCCATTATCCTAGTAAAGATACTGCAGAGGATGTAGAATTAAAATATACATACATATTCATTTCTTATTAATGATTCCTGGGGCGGTGGTAGAGCCTGTGAGCGTGGCCAGGAGCATGGAGAGGGGTAAATGCATAGTGCAGGCAAAATGCTTGGAGGCATTTGTCAGGGAAACTTTCTGTGGCTCCTAATGCCCCCATGCTTCACTTTTTCCTTTGCTCTTATCATCAAAACACTGCTTTTGGGGCAAAGAATGATGGGGAAGAGTGGATACTCACTCCTCACTAGTGCCTTGTCCCAGCACATGCTCCGTGACCCTGGGCTGTCATGGGCTGCAAGGTCTGTATTTAAAAGAGCAGGGTTTCCCTCAGAGCCATACTCACAAGAGTCAGAAAGCTTTGCTGAAATATTAATTAGTCTCTGAGAACACCCTAAATGCAGCTAACGAGCAAGTGGGTAGCTTCCCTCAATGGGAGATGGAAATGGGACACTCTGGTCCAGCCGCCTCCGTGGCTGGGAAAGGACTATTACTGGGGGAGCCTCTGAGCTCATTTCCATTTTCATTAAGCTGAATAAAATGCAGATAAAAATGCCATTAGAAGAAAATAGAATACAGTGTTTCAAATGTATAAATTGTAGCTCTTTCCCATAATCGTCCTGCACTGTGTGCAGCCTGGAGAGCATGAGGGAAGGAGAATTACATCACTGTTTTGGTAAGAAATGCAGCCCAGAGGACATTCTTGTCCACAATTGCTCCTGGGCAGGAGCTGTCAGGGTAGGGGAACAAGGTGAAAGCTGCAGGTTCATTTCTTCTTCTGAATTTGGTCAGAAATCCTTACCTTTTCCCTCTGACATTGGTCTAAGGATTGGGGCAGAGGTCTTTATTGCTTGGGTCTCTCCAGAGACCTGCTCTGCAAAGCTTTATGGTCTGAGGAGCAGAAGGACTGAATGTATTGCAGGCACCACAGCAGAGATCAGGGCATAAGAAACTTTGAAGAGAGGTGTTCAGATCTTGTCAAGCTAATCAGACAACACACTGTGCAGGACACAAGCTTGCTGCTGGGTTTGGTTAAGCCATGGAAGAATCAGATGGGACTTGCAGAGGATGTGTGAGTCTTCAGAGATGCTAAAACAGAGGTATAGAGACGCGGCTATGAGGGTGGGGAGGATGGCAAGTTCTATTGAGGAGGATGGTTTGTCCTAACATTGTTTTCTTTCTTCAGTTAAGTGGAGGCAAAACTGCAGCTCATCACTGCTGCTCCAGTTGCTCCAAGTTTTGCATTTGATAACACGCTATCACAGCACGCTCTGGTTCTGTGGGCTGTCCTCATCATCAGAGGCAGATACATATCCCTGTATTGACAACAGTGGGGTTTATGCTGCTCTGTGTGTGAGAGGGGGGTTAAATTCTTTTTTTTTCATTAAAGATAAAGCTGCTGAGAAGATAAATGCCAGAATATAGCTCTTGTGAGTGAAAGTAGCTTCAGCCACCACTATCCTTAATAAATATGCATTGCAAAATCATCTCAGCTTCCTCCGATTCACATCAGGGAGCTTAAATTTGCCATTCCTGGGAACCTGGCTTGTCAAAATCCCATCTGTAATTATAAACCTGCATGAGGAGATGGGGAAACGGGGGGAGAAGGAACGAACCCATTAGTATTTGGCTGCAAAATGTGTCCTGTTTCCAGAATCAGTTAAAAGGTCGCAACACATGGTAAGTAGCAGCACAAAGAGTCACTTCAGAGTTGCCCATAAATTCACTTGCCCACCACCCTCCTGAAGCCTGGCTTTGTGCTCTACTCTACTGTAGCCAGGAGCTGCAGCTCCAAAGTAAATATAATTACCTGGGCAGTAGCCATGCACTTTGTCAGGTCTGATTTCTGCCTTTCCCAGACAGACACAGCAAAGCGCTGCGGGAGGAGGATGGGATGGAAGGAGGGGAGGGCGAGGAGCCAGCGCAGTGGGATCCCCACACACTGCAGAGCCAGCGCAGTGGGATACCCCCATGCTGCAGATCCCAGCACTGGTGTGAAGGCACCAAGCTGCTTTTATCTTATTTATTCTATTTCATTTTTAGTCTTCCTGGGAGGAAAGGCTTGATGGAAGACGCTCTGCCACGAGGAGGATTTCCTCCGTGTTCGCATCACACCTGGTAAGATTTCACAGGGAGTCAGACAGGAAGATTAAAACAAGTTCAGCTAAAAGGAGACAGATGGGAAGAAAAGGGAAATCTCAGATACGATGTGTGGGTGCAGCAGTGGGAGAGAGGATGAGCTCAGAAATCCCCTCCCAGGTACACAAGGACATTCTGCTACAGCAGGGTGCACGACAAGCTCACCAAAGGTTTGCAAAGGTGCACATTTTCTCTCTGGCTGCAAGCACTCATCACTGTGTTTAGGCACCTGCAGACACTTCTCCATGCTGTATTAGTTGTGCCTCCCTGAGAGGCTGTGGGAGTTGTTAACTACCTGCCATGGCAGTGTCGAAGGGCAGGACCTCTGCCAGTCAGACTGGAGCTGCACACACTCTCCCCTCTCTGTTTTTTGTCCTCTGAACTACAGTAATGTCTCAGGTATTGAGTTTACTGTAGAAAATCAATAAGGAGCACTATCAGCTCAGTGGAGCAGCAGGAGACAATTGCAGAGCTTGGGACATGGAATGCCCAGATGTGCCTTCTCGCTGCCCAAAATGGCTGTGCCCATAAAACCTCTAATCTGCACCACCTTCCATGTAGTGGTGGTTTTAAGTGCTTGTTTCTAGCTGCCATCACAGCTTCAGAGTTTTCAGAACAGATATGCCCAGCTTAGTTTTATTTTTGCCTTCTTCCAGACAGCGTTAGCCCCAGGGATGCACAGACAGCCAAGGAGCCACCTCCTGTGGGTCCCCAGACCAGCCACTCCACGAGGCTGGGGATGCACTGAAACACCCAGTGCCACCCTCCCTTATCATTTTTCATAGGTTGGATTAATTTAATTTGAAAGAGCAAAAAGCCATGACTTGAAATTGCAGCTGTTCCCCTCTGTTCTCTGCAGCACATGCAGTAATGGGATAATGTGTTTGGGGATCATTTTCTTTTTTTGCAGGAGGAGCCTTTTGAGAGTGCTCCTTGTTAGCAAGTTCACAGCACATCCTCAGCAGGCATCCTCCTGTGCTGTCAAAGCTCCCTGCTGCTGCCCAGGCAGCGAGGAGGAGCGAGAGAAATCTCCTTGCAGCATGGAGACAGGCATCTGCCCAGAGCAGAGTGCAAGCATTGCCAAAGGCTGGGAAAAGAGCAGGAATCGGCGGGGCTTTGGAGGAGCAGGGGGGTTGGGAGGGAGAGTGTGGGGCCTGTAATGGGTCATTCTGGGTTATCTAAGGGACCAGAGAAGTCCCCAGTAACTTCATGTCTCTGCTGCTAAGTCCTTGGCTGTGTCCATCTCACCTCATCTGGCAGTGCCTTCGCTGGGCTCTGGGTGGTGGGAGCACAACTCCCATGTCTCCATTAAAGATATCAAACAGAACTCCTGCCTGCTCAGTGCAGCAGACTTGTTTGAAACAGCCAAGGGATGCACAGTCAAGCCATAACCTCCCTGAGGTGATCCTGGAAGGTGCCCCACATTGTCCCTGTGAAGCCAGTGGGAACCAAGAAGCCTTGCACTGTGCTGGTATCATTCTGCTCCCTGTGGCTAACCCTGACATTAGGCAGCATTGGATTCCCAAAATACCATCACTGACCCAAGCTTGGGCTGGTCCTGTTGGCTCGTGGTCGGGATGCTCACACCCAGAGCACCCAGCACAGAGGGGGTATGACAGCAGCGTCAGCCTTGAGCAGGGACAAGGCTTGACCTCGCGCCTCCATCTGTAGCCAGACCCTGTGATGTCTTTGCCATGGAGCCCTAGGACGCTACAGACTGCCTGGAGACATGCAAGGGGCCAGCTACATGGGCAGAGTGGGCTGACAGGTACAACTCACTTCCCACAGAAGGCCCATGGACATAAAGAGGTTCCCTAGAACATCCCACCTTGTTGGGCATGCCTGTGCATGGAAAACTGCACCAGCCTGAAGCTTCAGCCAGGTTACCTAACGTCCACAGAGGGAGGAGGCTGGGCACGAGACCGGACAGGCAGGTCCTTGCATGTCTGTTGTCAAAGGTCAGTTGGGGATGGCTGGTGGTCATCAGAGGTTCCACCGGATCCAGGTGACAGTGATGGCCAGAAATAGGGCTCCTGTGCTGCCTTCCCCTCACATGGCTGGCTCCCCGCTGGCAAGCAGCCAGGCTGGCGACGCAGCACATCACTGTGTTTATCTGTTTCTGGATGCAGAGTGCATGTCTGCCCTGTGATGAGCCTTCCCACTCCTAGTACCATTAACAGTGAGTAATGAGCAGAAAAGGAAGAGAGCGAAAAGAGACCAACAAGCACATCATTCACCTCAGGTGAGTGGCACAGCTCAGCTTTTGGCTGCCTAAACACTGGGAGATGATGCAGCTGTGGGAGAGAGACCTCAGATCCTTCCTCAAGAGCAGAGGCAAGAGGACAGGGCTCGGTGTTGGGTCCAGTCCTGTTTAACATCTTCATTGACGACCTTGATGAGGGAATAGCCTCGACCCTCAGCAAGTGCGCCAAATGATCACAAAGCTGGGAGGAGTGGCTGACACACAGAACACTGCGCTGCCATCCAGAGAGACCTGGACAGGCTGGAGAGCTGGGCAGTAAGAAACCAGATGAGGTTCAACAAAAGCAAGTGGAGAGTCTTGCACCTGGGAAGGAACAACCGTTTCTATCAGTACAGGCTGGGGGATGACCTGCTGGAGAGGAGCTCAGTGGAGAAGGACCTGGGGGTCCTGGTGGATGACAGGTTGGCCATGAGCCAGCAGTGTGCCTCGGTGGCTAAGAGAGACAATGGGATCCTGGGGTGCATCCGGAGGAGTGTAGCCAGCAGGTCAAGGGAGGTGATCCTCCCGCTCTACTCTGCCCTGGTCAGGCCCCACCTGGAGTATTGTGTCCAGTTCTGGGCTCCCTGGTATAAAAAGGACAGGGATCTCCTGGAGAGAGTCCAGAGAAGGGCTACGAAGATGATAAAGGGCCTGGAGCATCTCCCCTATGAGGAAAGGCTGAGAAGATTGGGACTGTTCAGCCTTGAGAAGAGAAGACTAAGGGGGGACCTAATTAATGTTTACAATTATCTTAAGCAAGGGATGCAGGGGGAATCAGCCAGCCCCTTTTCAGTGTCTGTGGAGACAGGACAAGGGGCGATGGCTGCAAGTTGGAGCACAGGAAGTTCCGCACCAACATGCGGAGAAACTTTTTCACAGTGAGGGTGACAGAGCCCTGGGACAGGCTGCCCAGGGAGGTGGTGGAGTCTCCTTCTCTGGAGATATTCAAGACCCGTCTGGATGCCTATCTCAGTGAAATGTCCTAGGGAGCCTGCTTTGGCAGGGGGTTGGACCTGATGAGCTCTCGAGGTCCCTTCCAACCCCTACAATTCTATGATTCTATGACAAAGGAGGTAAGAACATGCTGCTTCCCCAGAGGGCAGCTGAGGTCACCAGCCCAGTCCATTAAGGACACTGCATTTGCCTCTGCCTGCCCACAGCCAGCTGCACTCTTGCACCCTGGTCACTGCACAAGCAGCTGGGTAGGCACCATGCACAGGTACCAACCCAGGCTGGGCAAACCCCATCTCAGCCCAGCACTGGGTGTGAGTGGGGTGAGTCCCTCCCCTTCAGCGAAATGATGTTTCAGCAGCAGACAGAGCCTCCTTGGCTCCCCTCACTCAGGTGTGATGGATTCCCACCTGCCTCTGAGCAAGTACGGTGCCCAGAAGCATTGCCTGGGGCATTGCTGCAGAGTCACCTGTAAAATCCTAAGGCTCTGGGCAAGTTTTTCCCACAGGGCATTTGGATGAGGGATTCCAGCACTGTCAGAAGGACACTGGTCTGTGTGCCACACAGCAGAAAACCACTGCTGGCTTTTTGATGTACCAGGTCTCCCCAGGGAAGCAGCCTGTGTCCCTAGAAAGTCCAGTGCCCCCAACAATGCAGTGCTGCTGTTCTCTGGGCAGTTTGTAGCCCTTGCCATACAGTTCATTCTCTCTGAACCCATGAACCTTGCTGCCACCTCCATCACTCCATCCTCCTGGGTTCCCATCCTATCCTCTGCCAGATCACGGGTGGGTGGAGAAAACTCTGAGAACTGGACATGAATCCTGTGGCCTGGGACATCTCTCCTGTCACTGGAGGTGTGATGTGGATCTTCCTGGTTCATTCAGCCAGATTCAGGTGCCTCACAAGCAGCCAGCATCCTTGTAGTGTCTGCCCCCTCTGCCTTCATTGAGACTCCCCACACATCTGCTCCAGCACTTCTTCTACCACCCAGTGATGGATATGAAGTCACCCAATGACCTGGGAGTCTCATGTGACCAAGCAGTGACTGGTCCAGGAGCAGTCCCAAGCAAAGACCTTTGTCAAGAAGTCAGGCCATCCTCAGCCTGAAAGGCAGACTGCAGGTCCCTCTGTCTTCTGTGACACAGGACAACCTCCCTCCCAGGTATGATCTGGCTCAGCCAGAGCTGCTTTTCCCATTAGCAGCGTGGCAGTACTGCGAAGGAATTGCAGGGCAATGCACACCTTTGAACAGCTCAGGGATGCTAGATGATAAGAAATGAGTCTTTCTGAGAGTCCTGGCTGAGCTGAGAGGGCAGGACTGAGCCTGATTCCCTTCTTTTCCAATCTGGAAACCCTTAACTTACAGAACTGTCCTCCTTGAAAGTGGCTTCTGCCAGGAGCACTTGGTGATGCTGCTGCAGCTCTCAGACAGGGTATCCCCAGCAGAGGCCAAGTTCCTGCTACAAGATAGAATCACAGAATCGTTTTGGTTGGAAAAGACCTTTAAGATCATCAGGATGTATACTTCAAGTCATGCAAAGGTTTATGAGCACAATGGCATTCACAAACCCCAAATGAAACTCACACTGAGAGACCAGCCCCCAAGGCTGTCAGAAGGCACTGCCCCAGGGAGGGGGTGCAGAGCACTGACCTCGCCGACCACAGATGTGGGAAGAAGGGGGGCTGGCCCCTGGGAGGTTATATTTTTCGGAGTCTGGTATCTCTTGCTTCAATAGCCTTCCCTGAAGTGTAGCCCTCTGCATGCCACTCTGTCTTGCAGGGACAGAAACTTCTCTCCTGGGGATGCTGATGCAGCCAGCGAGGAAGAGATTTCATTGCTGAGATGCATCCATCTCCCTCCAGTCCCTATGCTTTGCAGGCAAGTACAATGTGTGCCCCTCAAACTGAACATTTTTGCAGAAATGTTCTGCCACTTTACCAGTCTTTCAGCCCTATTTATTAAAGAACTTCTCACCATCTCTGCTCAGCCTCTGGGCTTGTCTTTCTGCCCAGGACAGGGCTGGGAGGAAACCAGGACCCAGTCCTCACCCTGCTCTGCAAGACTGGGAAACAAATACCTTGAGGAGACTCCCAGCAGCCTTTTTCCCCTCATCACCCGCCTTCCTTGAGCATGGTGATTTTGTAAGACAGAACTGAATTCTGGCCATGGTCTCCAGGGCTGCCAGTAATGCATAACCACATGCAGGATAACACAGACCTGGTGCTTCCAAAACATTCCCAAGCTGGAAGGCAGCAGCTGAATGCACCAAACTGCACAGATAAATACACTGCCTGTGATGGAACGAGGCATTGCAGGCAACTAGTTGTGGTCTGGGAGGCCTGCAGAGGTGGAAGAAAAAAAGTGTCACCAGGAACATCAAACTTCCCTGCTCGTGTTCTCACACTGGTTTTAGCTGCCTGAGATCTCTCTCTCCCATTCATCTCTGTCCACATTGCATCTCTTTCCCCACGAACCTGAGGGATGCTGCCTGCTCTGTGATAGTGTGGAGAGAGAGAAGAAAGTAAAGGAACTGGGAAAGACACCTGTATCACACCCCATGGCTGCTGAGATGGTGCTGCAGGAGCTGCCAAGGTGCTGCTGGCCATCCTCAGGAACAGGAGCAATGGGATGGGAGGTGACACGGGCAGGAGAGGAAGATGAAGCAGTCGGCTGGTGGGGTCAGGCAAGAGGAGCTGCTTTGGACTTGCTGGGCAGCAAGAAGTCAACACTCACAGGCAGTATGGGCAGCTGGGGGAGAAGTGAAGCAGCAGGAGCTCAGTGGCTTGACCTACGCAGGTCAAAAAGACAGAGCAACTCGGCTACCCCCCATACAGCTGGCTGCTGCTTTAGTATCTCTGCATCCTTATGCTAATTGGTTTGGAGAAATCAGCACTGACTGGCACTTAATGGGACCTGGATGTGTTTTTTCAGACCCTAAAAAGCCATAAAAGAGGAAAATTAAAGCTTATATGAGCCCCAAGGCAGGAAAGTGAGAGACATTAGATGTGAGAGTGCCAGACCAGAGCCACAACGGGTCTCAATGCAGTTAAAGTCATCAATGTCACAGTGCAGGATGAACACTTGTACATGACAGTGCTCTTTTCTGAAACACAGGCTTCCCAGGCTTTTTGGACCACAGCTGCAGATGGAGCACAAGTTGGCAGCAGCGATTAGAAAACTGCCTGGGAGATGAGCAGAGAGCTCATGACACGCGCAGGAGTGCTGAAGAACATCTTCAGATGTTTCAAGTGTGATTCTGGGTCCTGAGGGTTCAGACCATGGGATCACTGTTGGCTCCTTCTTGGGTGGCTCATGGGAGTGGTGAGAACCTGGAGCTGGGACCCGTGTTTGTCTCTGCATCAGGCTCTGTGGGACCCTGCTGCTGTAACATATGAGGGCTGCTTCTTAATATATAATGAGTTACAGAAAGAGCCCAGTAAAGGCACATCAAGTGCTAAACACTTCTAGGTGCTGGGGCTGAGCTCTTACCACTCCAGAAGAGAAATAAACACATGCACAGCACTTTGAATGTCATGCAGACAACACAGATACAGATGAAAAGCAGGTGGAAAGCTGCTAGACCCACGTCCAGAACCTGGGATGAGTGGCACATTGCAGGAAAATGTGAATAGATTTCACTTGTAGTATGTTGAACATTATCTGTGACAATATTGGGTTCAACCCTAGGGATGTATGTGGTTCTTCCCAAAACCCATGTACAGAGCCAATGGCCTCTGTTGCACAGGTTCCCTGCAGCCCAGGCTAGTGAGGGAGAAGTAACAGAAGGTGATAGTTGCATCTATTTCATATTCAGAGAACACATTTACATGATGTTTGTAATGATAAAACACATTAGCTAGCTGAAGAAAGTGACTTTCAGATGTGCTCAGTGTGGCCTATTTTTTCTCTCAGCAAAGTTAATGGCAAGACTCTGGATTGTTAGGTAGGAAGAGACTAGTAGCTCTGTGCAATGCTTTCATCCCACCCTTCTCTTTAAATTGTGTAAAATTCAAAAAAAGGTTACACCTACATACATCCTATGAGACCCACCCCCTAGACAACCTTCCTCCAAGACATTAGGAGAGAAAGTTATCCTGAAAACCATTACTATGGTTTGGATACAACTCTACAGAATAAAATCTCTAACTCATGTTTGATAATCAGGCAGTTTCCTGTCTCTGGAAATCAAACTTCCCCTACAAGCAATTTGAGTTGTGAAGTATCTGAAAACCCAAGTAAAAACCTCAGCACTGTGGAAAATCAAACCCATTAATGCACTTTTCTCCCCCTTCCAAAAATGAAAAAAAAAAAAAAAAAAAAAATGCAGGGGATTTGGAAACAATATCATTCTTCAACACAAACTGTGGATTATGGTTCAGAAAGAAACCAGGAAGGAGGGAAGGAAAATGTTATTTAAATTTGTGTCATGTGTCATTTTTCTCTTGCTATTAAATTCAACAGAAAACAAAGTCCACTGTAATCAGGAGCGATTGTTATGGTAGAAACATTTATGAGGTACAATGAATATAAATGGCCCACTTTTCCTTGAGCAGAGTGGAAGGAAAATGCTGTTAAAAATAGTTTTTTAGAGGCGTTGGCAATAAACCCAGAACTGAGGACCTATTGAACCCAAACAAGCAGAGCTCCTGGTATGCAGGGAAGGGCCACCAATCTTGCAGTTGAGTGCTGGAGAGGATCTTTAGGCAATGTTGGCATTAAAAACCACTTACCAAAGTCCCAAAAGCACTACTGATGCCTTTGGGAGGACCAACAGAGTTGAAGTTAATGGGCTGTCTGTTTTCTGCAGTGGAGTTCAGTCCTTGGTGCTGGTTATTTCACACACAGGAGAGAAGTTTGGGCTGTTCCTTTTTGGCATCTTGGATGTCAGGGCCAGCCTTTTACTCTGGGAAACACACTTAGGGTGATGTGACTCTGGATCAGACTAACATTTGGACTGAATGACCAAACTCTTGTTCAAAGCCCCTTTTCTCCAAGAAGGCAAGCAGGTCCTTCAGACTTCAAACTGAGTGTCTGATGGCAGCACGGGCTGGGGGCACTCAGGCAGGATGGAAGGTCTAGATCAGCCTCCTGACCCAGCTCCTGAAAGCTGAGCACCTCCTGTGCCAATGACAAGTGACCTATCTGGACGAAAGAAACACAGTTCTTCAGTGCTTTGTTGCTCCATGTTACAACCAGACATTGATTTGGGCTGATGACAGTGGGGGGACATAAGCGAACCCAGGGTGCACAGCATCCCTGTGCTCACCAGGGGCTGCAGGTGTCCATCTGTGCTGGGTAGGGCATGCTCTGCCTCGTTCCCCTTGGATCCTGCTGCAGCTATTTCCAGCTCTTTCTGCTCAGAGAAGGGACAGGTTTTGTTCAGAATCTGTAATGAGTTCCTAGGAAGAGCACAGATGCAAACCCTGCTAGCTAAGCCAAAGGAGGCTGAATATCTGACAGTGAGGGCTTGGAAGAGGACCTTGGGGAGACTCCAAAACCAAGGGCCTGAACATCTGTGAAATGGGGGACAGAGAGGTGTGACTCAGGCAGCCTGCTTGTGCCTGTTTCCATGAGTGTCACCAACCATGGTTTGAGCTGGGCTGAGAAAACAAAAGCACATTAACAGAGGACAATCTTCTCTCCATTTCCCAAATCACTGGCTATCACCACGTTGAATTAATTAATTGTTAACATCTATGTAATTAAGCAGTAACATAAATGATTCCCTCTTGGTGTTGATGAAGATAATGAATAACAATCATGTCTGCTTTGTTTCACAGCACTAATCTGTTTTGAAATATACATTGATTTTATTTTGATTAGGACTAAACCTACTTTCCACTCTGCAAATAAACCTCTCTGATTTGAGTAAATTGCTGTTGGCATTTACATTATGATAATCAGTTCAGAATCCATCTGATCAGCTGCTTTCTCAGTGCGTGTCATTTGCTTACTTCTTAGTCCACTGTAATTATGATGTTGTACTTTGGAATATTTAATTATGGCTTCCTTTCCTCTCTGCTCTGTGATTCACAGCTCCCCATCACCATCACTAGCCACAGAGCACTCTGCAAGTCCCACGCTGCCTCACACAGCCTGTTCTCAGGAGCTGGTTTCACACTGGTGCCTCTGATGGTGCTTCCAGTGACCTTCCCTGAGCAAAACTCAGGTTCAAGGCTCTGCCAAGAATGGAAATTCATGAACACTCCAAAGAAAAGCAAAAACCAACTGTTTGTTTTGCACTGAAACCCCCTTTCCTGTTATTTTCCTGATCCCTCTGGAAAATCCCAGGTGCTGGAGCCTAGTGCCAAACAGCCTTAAAAACACCTTCTATTTCTTATTTCACTTGTGCTCCTGTCTCTGTCCCAGCCTCCTGTGCCCAGCCCCAGGCCACAGAGGGGCAGGTCGCTGCCTGGCACGGCAGAGGTTTGGCTGAGGTTTGGATCTCCCCTCCATGCACGCTGTAGGTACAATCACTGTGCTCCAGCATTTCATTAGAAACAGCTAAATGTTTCATGCTGTTTTCAGAGGAAAGTGCATGTCTGGCAACACTGAGGTATCTTTTCCATCTCAGTGTTGAACTCTTAATTTGAATTATTCACCAACACTCAGTTCTGGCATTTTCTGAATGATACTTTTTCCTCTTGGAAATTATTTCCTATTTTTAATTCAATGTTTATTTTCATTTGGTTAAGAGGAGAACCACATCATTTTAACAATTTTGTTTTCATGTTTTCCATTTCTAATGATCACATAAGATAAGTTTTTCTTTGGAGCTGGAAGACACCTTATGTTCATAGCAGCCCAGCAATCAAATAAATATTTGGCTCAGTTAGTTCAACCAGAATTTTTATGATGTTCCTGTGGCAAAATGTTTTAATCATTTTGCCTTTATACTTCTAACATCACCTTAAGCCAAACTATCCAACAAGAAGTTTATTTCTTATGTTTGAAAATATTTTCAGTTCTCCACTATCATAGACTGGGAACACTGCTGGCCCCAGCCTGGGAAGAGGTGCTGGGGAGGGGATGCATTACCAACTGCTGCCTTATTTTGAGAAGTACAGCATCCCCTTAAAACCTTGTTCCTCTCCTTTCCTGACCTCTCACCATTTCCCAGACTCTGCTTCATCCATCCCCATGGTTGTCAGCACTGCAGGGAGGTGGCAGGATTGATAGCCTGGAGAGGTCCTGAGTCTAATACTTGGCTGCCTCATCTTCCCTCATCTGCATTTCATCACAGGCATGTTTCTGGAGAGAGGCACAGGGGCACAACAGGGTGGTCACTGCCAGGATTAAGTGGCTCCACTGACTCTTTTTAAGCCCAGCATCATGGTCTGAGTGCTGACACTGCCTTAGCATGGTGCCAATGTGTCCAGATGCCCTCTGCATGCTGTCATGATACACAGCAGAACAGGGTGAAGAACTCAGTAGCTGTGGAAAATCAGTCTTGAGGTTGTGCATGAAGAGTAGTCCAGCAGAGAGGGTAAGCCCTGAAGAAACACAGACCTCCCCAGGCAGGCAGGTCACAAGAGCCATCATCACCTCACAGCCATCATCCCCTCACAGCCATCATCACCTCACAGGCATCAAAACTACTCTCGCCCGAGAACCTGCCTGCAGGAGAGAGCATCTTCATGGGAAACAAGAGTCTGTCACAGCCTGGGCTGTGGTCTCATATAAGCAGACCAAGTCCACCATCAGTGCTAGGGCAGCCCTTTCCACAGCTGGGAAAATGGGCTAGGAAGTGATGGACATTGTGTTTCACCCCCAAAACCAGGAAACCTAAGAATTATCTTAGAAATTAGTTATAAAAATAATTTCACCATTCAGCTAGTCTATTCTGTGAAGACTCCTTTCTTTCAGAAATGGAAATTTCAGTATCTGAGGATGAAGCATATAGTCTGATCTGCAGATAGATCATGTCAGCTGCTTACTGACATGGAAATGAGGGGTGCTTTTTCTCAGCCATTTCATCATTCTGCAGCCCCACCAGTACATCTGAGAGAGATTACAGACCAAAATGGCACCATAATTCTCATTGTTCAGGTCTGGAAACCAAGACAGAACACAGCACAGCCCCTTCTCCAGCACTGGGACCAACATCCCATTTCTTTTCCAACAGCATGGTGCAGAGAGCAGCAGGTACTCAGAGCGAGAAGGGTTTCCACTCACCTCAACTGTGCTACCATATCACCAGGAAGAGTGGGTGAGACACTGTGATCAAAGTGAGCACCAGAGAGCCGAGATGGCCATCCAAGCAGAAAGCCGAGTTCTATAATTTATGGCCTGGGGCATGCAGAAGGAAGCTTAATGCATAGTGAGGGGCTCACAGAGGAAAAGAGGCTTTGAAAAATGCAAACCCAAACTGCAAACATTCAGGGGAATCTGAACCCTTCACTTCAAAGCATTTAAAGGAGGTGTTAACAGGCTATTTCTAGAAAGGTTTCCATTCTGTCTCCTGTTGTGCTCAATCTTTGTTTAACTCCAATTCCCCCTCAGACACAATTTTTTTATTTCATGCTTGAGCTCTGCTGCTGGTTCTGGGAAAAGACGTGTTGTGTCTGCAAACAGATGATACCACAAGGTACAGCTGGAGTTGTAAGGACACACAAGCCCTGCAACACATCCTGAGGCTGCCGCTCCCTGTACTGGCCTTGTGTCCTTCAAAAAACAACATTACTTTCCCAAGCTGCTGCCAGTTGACTCCAGAGCCTGGTCTAGCTGGAAGCAACAGCAGAGTGGGGAAGAGGTATGAATTTTAGCTTTGGTTTCCCACCTGCACTTTACACCAGCACAGATCTGAGACTGAGAGAAAGACAACAACAACATCAGCCAGGGGCTGGCCAGAGTTTGGTTGGTTAGGCTAAGGCCTGCCTGCATTTATCAGCATAGATGTACAATGAAAGAGGGAGTGGGAAAGAGTGGAAAATAAAGGCAGCTAATATTTCAGAAGCATATTTTTTCTTGTTGTTTTCAGGATGATTTCATACCTTCAACTCTGCTTTAGAGTCTAGTTTGAGAGATCTCAGGGATTCAAAGCAGAGTGGTTTCACTGGCAAACTCAGGAAAGCAACGTTTTATGACTGGTCCCAAGAAAACACGAGCACTGGAAGAGCAGTTGATTCCAGGCTTGGACAAGAGGCATGGAGGGAGATGTTCTGCAGTCAGTCTGGATTGTCTTTAACCTCTAAGGCTGTGGGTCTAGCTTTTATTTCTTATGACCAAACCAAACCTTAAAGTCTGGACCCTCTAATTAAACAGCTCTTCGAAATACAGGCTGGTGCTCTGCTTCTCGTGGCAGGCAGTCTCTGGCTTGTCTATGAACCTTTTAGGTGAAAAAACAGAGGAACCTGAATCATAATCACAGGGGCATTTTTCAAGCCTTTGGTGCATTCTTCATTCGTGTGGGTTTTTACTACTCACTGCAGAGAGGGTGAGCTGGCAGAGCCCCCTGTGCCAGCGCTCCCACGGCAGCCCTCTGCTCTGAGACAAAACCTGCTGTACTGAAATCCCATCCTGGTTTCATCATCAACAGATGGCAATGGCACGAGGTCCCTGCACAGCAGCCAGCCACATTCCCAGCCTGCTGCCTGGCCAAAGAAAGGGATGGCTTTACGTCCTTTGGTTGTCAGTATTAATCAAGCATTAAAGCGAATGACAGGCAGATTTTGCTGATTTAATGGATAATTCCAGCTCGTTTGGTCCATCTAATTCAAGCTATTAGAACTGAATCTGAACTGACTCCTGACTGTCCCTGCTTATCTTTGTCAATAGCTTTAGACAGAGGTCAATGCAGGCAATCAGTTTTCAAGGGGCTCCTGAACACAGCAGGAGTTTCTGTTTGCATGGTCTTTTGTAAATAGTCTCCCTCACTGTTGCTATTAGGTTTGGGGTTTTTACCCTCAAAAATTAAATCTTCCCTTTCTCATTATAGAAATTATTTCTTCCATCTCCTAACTGAACCTCTAATGACACATACAAGAGTTATGCCTTGTTAAGGCACTCCTCTTACTGAAACAGTTTGTAACTGAGGGGAATGGGCTTTTTGAATATTGACTGGGCTTAAGGCAGCCCTATGAGTGATCCTGATGAAAGTGGTTATTGCTTGATTAGGAGAAAATGATGGGCAAAGGACTTAAACAGAATGCAAGGGATACTCTTTGACACCAGAAATGCTCCACACTCCTGTTTTCCTGCACAGGCAAATATGGAAGTGCAAGTGCAAGCTACAGAGAACTTACAGAGACACACCGCTTCGTTTATCAAACAAAAGGTACTTAAACCTCATCAGTCTTCCAGAATGGATCTCAAACTAGCAGTGCAGGCATCGTGGGGAGCAGCTGAAAGTTTGGACTTTATAGTGGGCTCTTTATATGATAAGGTCCATCCATGAAAAAACCCCTGACAGCACCCAGTGGTTCAGCGTGTGGCAGATTTAGGATCACTTGCTCAGAGACACCACAACTTTCACTGAGGTGCCCACCACTTGAGCAGGAAGACAAGTCAAGCAAAGGGTCATCAGCTCTTTTTATCAGTCCTGGGAGATATCATTGCTTATTTTCTTTCCCAGGAACATAGGCCTGTTTGATGGGCAACAGAACATCTTTTGTTCATTCAGGTAGGTCATGAGACAGTGATGTGCAAGGTCTGGACTGAAGACTGACTCTCTTGGGAATGCTTTTAACTTACAAATAAATATTAACTTTTAAAGTACAATGGGTACAGAGGTATAGCTGTTGCAGTAATGAAGGAGTTGGTGCATTTAGGCTGACAAGGTATCAGTTGTGTTGCATATGGTCTTTGGCTTCTCTGAAACTCAGGAGCTACGTTTAACCCAACAGAGGAGCCATATGTGTATTCCATGGATTTGAAATACAGGGATGATGTAGGAGCTCTGTACTTATAAGACATCTTAGCTATGTCACATAGGCTAGTAAGTAAAGACTTGTCTATCCTCATCAGTATGATTGATTTTAAGGTCACCTCAAAGCCCAGGCCTGCGAAATTCCTAAGCTGACTCCAGGCTGCTGCCTCCAGGTGACTGTGGGAGCTGCAGCCTTCCCAGAAATGAGACCAGCTCTTCCCCATTCACATGCTATCTCCACACCATCTCAGCTCCCTGCTCATCCTGGTGCATCCCACCACCTCTCCTTGTGCTGGTGAGCAGATACAAGCCTGTAGCAAAATCATTCCACAGATGGATTCAGAGCAGTGCTTCCCAAAGGGACCTGGTATACATTTTACTGTGCACTTTAGAAATGCAGAGCTCAGTGAGCATCTCTTGTGCAAGGAACTTATCAATACTTATAAATATGTGAGAGGTGGGGTCAGGAGCAAGGGGTCAGTCTGTGTTCAGTGGTGCCTGGGGACAGGACAAGAGGCCATGGGCACAGACTGGAGCTGAGGAGGTTGCCCCTAACCCTGAGGAGGAACCTCTTTCCTGGGAGGGTGGCAGAGCCCTGGGCCAGGCTGCACAGAGAGGTTGGGCAGTCTCCATCTCTGGAGACATTCAAACCCCATGATCCTGGACTCTGTCCTGTGCAGCCTGCTTGGCAGGACCCTGCTCTGACAGAGGAGATTGAACTGGGTGATCTCCAGAGGGCCCTGCCAATCCCTACCCTTCTGTGATTCTGTAATAAATGTAGGTGACATACACAGGACACATGAGAATGACCTCCTCAGATTCAAACTTTATGTATGGTAAAGGAGGATGAAACTTGGATTGGGGTTGCTATGGCTGTAGCTGGGAAACAATAATGTTTAGTGGGTTTGGGTGGATAAAAAGAACCCAGAGTCTTCTATCCTGACTGCACATTGGAGTCCTCACAGTAGTCTGTTTGCTCCTCTAAACGTCAATGCCCAGACAGAAAATACTGAGAGAAACATAGTTCAAGAGGTGCCCAACAAAATGTCAATGTTATTTGGCTGTGTCTTAGTGAACTTCATTGCATGGTATATATGCCACAAGCTGATGAAATATTGGAAGTATTGGCCATTAGTTTTAAAGATTCACTGAGGGTCTGTAAGGTACTGGGAAACTGGAAAGACAGTAGACATCTTTAAATGGCAATCTCAAAACATTAAGTAAGGAGACAGAGAGTTAGGAGCTTCCCTTGCAAACCTATATAACTTCCATTTTCAGAAAACACTGAACTGGATAATCAAATAGACTATCTGCTAGCTCAGAGAGGAGTATGAAGAGATGAGTAACAGTCTGTATGGATTTGTCAAGAACAAATATGTCAAACCAATCCAATTCTCATTTATGACAGTGTAAAAAAGCCTTGTGGACAGAGAAGAAACAGGCAATGTCATAGATCTTAATTTTTAGGAAGGCTTTTGACACTGTTTCCCATGACATTTTCATGAGCTAGAAAACATCACCTAGGTGAATATATTACTGGGTAGTTGCAAAACTAGTTAGTAAATTATAGATGGAGTAATCATTGACAGGTTACTGTCAAAATGGGAAGCTTACTATGTGGATTAAACTTTCAGCACTTTCATTAATGGTCCCAGTGATGGAATAGAGAAAACACTTTTCAAACTGGCTGACACCACCACTGAGAAAGGACTGCCAGTATTTTGGGTGACTAGATTTACAAATGAACTTCATAAATTCATAGCTGAGCTGGAGATGATCTGAAAAAAAAGGAGGTGTGACTTGGTAAGAATAAGTACATCTGCAAAAGTGTAGTCAGCTGTATGCAAGATGGGGAACAGCTGGCCCATGAGTAGGTCTCAATGGAAGTCTCCAAGATTATCACAGATCAGGTGCTCAGCAGATGTCAGCAATAGCACTGTTGGGAGGAGGCAAGCCCCACTCCACACACTTAGGTATGATCTGTGACCCACGTCAAGAAACTCTTTGCGTGCCACATAAGGTTAATGTTCAGCCAGTCATCTTGACTCTGCATAAGACACGGTTCCTTGAAGAGGAATATTTATTATTATACTGTTACCTTCAACTTAACAGTGGCAAATTTAGCTTTGAACTTCTTTGGCTTGGGAAGGCAAGGCAAGGTTGGGCAAGTGTCCTGGTTTCAGTCAGGATAGAGTTAACTTCATTTGTAGCAGCTGATGGGATGCTGTGTTTGGGAGTTACAATGAAAGCAGTGCTGAGAACACCCTGATGTTCTTAGTTGCAGTCAGACAGTCAAGGACTTTCTCAGCTTCTTCCTATTTCTCTATTCAGGAGAAAGGAGGGGCGAAGCCAGGACAGGTGACCCAGATGGGCCAAAGAGAGTATTCCATGGCAATGACGTCCTGCCCAGGATAACGGGGGGCTGAGGGGAGGAAGAAGAGGGGCGGCGGCGGGACGCGTGCTGCTTGGGGGGACGGTCGGGTTCCGGGACAGCTCTGGGTGGTCCGGCCTGAGTTGTGTGGGTCGGGGAGAAACTGCATTGGGGATCAAGAGTTTCATCTTCTTTTGCTCTAAAGTCCTGTTAGCATTGGGATATTTGATCTTTCTGTTCTCTTAGTAAACTCTCCTTATCCCAACCCACGGGCCTCTTAGTTTCTTGGGTTTGGAGTTATTTGCCCCTTCCTTTTCCCTTCCCTTGTTTCCCCCCTTTTTCCCTCTTCCCCTGCTCTTTTACTTTAAGAAGCAGGCAGCTGTGTGGATCTCGGCCCACAGCCGGGGGGAAACCACGACAGCAAGACAGGACAAGGAAAAGCAAGACTGAATTTCTGTTGGGTCAAACTCTCCCGTTAAGTTTTCTTTTGCTATCCACTTGTCTTATGAAGCACAGTGCTCTATGAGTACCATGGTGGAATCAACCTGGGAAGCCAAACAGGCTTAAAAATCTCATCAGCTAAAAACTGGTGATTGTTGCTCACAAAAAAAGAAAGACAAGGTCCACTTTAACAATAGCTTCCTTTTATCTCCACTCATACAGTGAGACAGCATCCCTCAGTGCTTGCCCTGGGCAAGTCCTGCCTTTTCAGAGACTGAGGAAGCCACACAGAGCCTTTCCATGTGAAATGTCCAGGCAAACCCTTTCAGCTCCCCAGCCCTCTCCACCTTAGCACAGAAAGGCCATGGGTGCCAGTGTGCTCAGAGCCCTCCCCACCCCCACCCCCACCCCCATCCCTCTTGCTGACGTTTATTTTGTCGAGAAAATCTGGTCGGAGCTGTGCAGGAGAGCAGCAGATGGCAGCTTTGACGTTAGGTGAAGACGACTTAATCTCCATCTGTGCTGACATTTTCACATGTCTCCCTGCAAACACTGGCACCCTGATAACCACTAATGCAGAGCTGGGGGGTCGAGGGCTGCCCTTTCTGGGGAGGATTCGCTAGGCAGGATGCTAGCCCATCACTCCAGGAGCTGGCAGGAACTGGCAGTGTGCTGTGGCCCTTGCTGAACAAACTGATTATTATCCAGTGTCTTTCTGATTGGCTCATCGACCTAATTAGCACCCTGCACACCTAGGCATTGCTGAGCTGGGGCTTTCAGAAAGCAGCTGCTTCAGCTCTTCTCCACCAGCACTGTGTGCACAGCGCATCACTCTGCAGGGGCAGTTAGGGAAGCTTCAGAGCAATGTGAGGGGAAAACAGAGTCACAAAGGCAGTGCATAGTTTGAAGGCAAACTAGTTCCAAGGGGGCATATTGCAGTGCCTGTAACACCAAACACTGCTGTGAGTGCTTCTCCAAGTCAGAAGCTTCTTGCAATTAAGTCAGCAAAGTTTTAATGGTTAGTACCTGAGTAAATACACCCCATTGTGGTGTTGAAGGCTTGAGTGCATCTGCAAGAGCACATCCATGGTGGGGCTGGCCAGGCAGAAATGCCACCTTTGTCTAGATCAGGCTGAGTGTGGAGGCAGCCTTTGATGGAGCTGCTGGGGAGAAGTCAGGGGGTTGTGGTAGCCTGTTCCCCACTGTAAGCATGTGGCTCATGGGACTGGGAGCTCTATGGAATCACAAGCTGCTTGTTCACCTGCTGGTCTGGAAACTGCTTCTTCTAATCCCCTTCATCACCTCAGACACGCAGACACTGCTAAAATGTAAAGCTCAGTGACAGCTCTGTAAAAATGGCAAACCCTTAAATTCATACAAAGGTATAATACTGCAAAAACAGATGACCGTGCAGAGCACTGGCCAGAGCACTAGGAAATGTCCTTTTGCTGGATTTACATTCCAAAAGCTGAGGCACAGCCTAAAGCTCCTGTGTGCCAGCCTCACGTGGGGTCCACAATAGGTGAGACGGCCAACTGAGGAGGGGGAGCATCTCAAATCAAGGTTTTGTGGGTCTTGTTGGTAGGATGTAAGGAAGACAATAAAAAGGCATAGCAGAAGGGATGAGGATTCAGTCTGGTCCCCCAACATATGCAAGTGGAAAACTCTTCTCATTAAATTTAGCAGCCAACTAACACAAACTACATGGGAAGTGTAGTTTAATTGAAGCAAACTTCTCATATAAAGGAAGGCAGTCAGGATGGTATTTTGTCCCCAGTGCTTTATCACAATGATATATTGCAAAGCATCAAAGATCCCATTAACAGCAACAGCCCAGCTTTTGCAATGAAGAAATTAAAGCATGGGGTGCATGGCACGCTGGAAGGGTCACAGAGAGTGGTCCAGTGGAGAGGTGAGAGCTGATGTGTCAGCATGACCTGGGAAGGCTGTTCTTGATGACTGCTCTCTTAGGATCTATCCCAAGGCTGCAAGATATAAATAGAAGACAGAGCTACAAATTCTTCCTCTAGACCTGAACTGTCTGAGAGTCCCAGGGATTAGAGCCATGGTGTGACCATGATTCTGTGGCTGCCCATTCAGGACAATAAAGGGTCCCAGCAGCAGCAAGGCAGACTCCCATGGGGGCATAGCCAGACACGGCATCAGATCACTCAGCACTGCAGCCACAGCTCTTGGGTTTAACAAGGCTTTGATTCTGAGCAGTACCAAGCCTTCTCAGCTTCTGCTGACTTTGGTAGGGATCCAGCATGCTCAGCATTTTGGCAGAAGGTGCTTTAATACAATGAGGCAATATTTACTGCAGTCCCAGCTTTGTCGTGTCCTCCCCACACCCATCCACCAGCCCACCCCTCCCTGTCCCACCCTGTGGAAATTTTGCAAAGCAATCAGCCAACAGGCACCATCAGGGCAAAATATGGTTCTTGAGATGAGTCTTATGTCCATGTGTTCAGGAGATTCTCTGTTGATCATAACACGTGAGTGCATGTCCCCAAACAACTGCAAAGCAGGCCCAGGTCAGGGAGCTGCTCGTGGCAGCATCTCCTGAGAGCAAATAGCTTATTTGAGGTTTCTGGATGTCCATAAAATAACACAATCTGTACAGACAGGTTTAGGATGCTTCCTATGGCTGACTGACACCCAGATGAGCGATCGCTTGGGGACCTTTCTTGGGCAAGCACCGCGATTTATAGTGCAATTGTGCTGTTTAGTATTCTCCAGTTAGGGGGTTGTGGCTTTAAGGCAGTGCATGAATTACTCGTTTCTCAACTTCACAGAACATCCTTGAAATGCTACTTGTGCCATCTTGTGTTTTTCCTGCTCTAAATCAGTTTAAGTGTTTTGTTCTCTCTGTCACCTATTTTTATATATCATCCACCCTACTTGAACGTACACACAGCCCCCTGTACGCTGCGTTTCTGGGCTGGTGAAACAATCCTTCTGGCTCTAGGAAGGACAACCAACACAGACATTAGGGCTTCTGACCTCTGTGACTTGCTTAAACCAGCCAAGCAAAGATGAAGTTTTGATGACCACATCTCATGTGTTTTGCTAGTTACAATCAGCCCGTGTCAGACAGGCATGAGGTTGTTATGCAGACCTCTCAGCCACAGAGCTGCTGGCCACCCTGAGAAAAGGTACCTTCGCCTGGGAGGTGTGAAGACAGTTGGAAAGTTACAGTGGAGCCCTACCTCTATAAAATGTGAGCATTGCACTCTTCTGCAAGAGGGATGCTGGTAACACTTGACCTCAGTTCTGGGAAAAATTCATTGCTCAGGAAACCTGGGGCTGCTTTCTTTGGTTATAATCCTTATCCAGGGTAAAATCTAAAAATCCAAAGGTTAGAAATAAATTGGCTAGAAATAAAGCAATAATCCATTCATAGCTTTGGTTCAAAGTTTATCCATTTTTTTCTAGCAACTCCTTGTAGATGTAGCCAAGTCGATCACCATATCAGCAAGCAATTCCTGTATTCCTTTAGCCATGGTATTTGTCGTTGTCAAGGAGTCAGGACGATCCATGCCCATCCTACAGGCTGGCAGAGAGCTTCTCATGATACGTCTTTGCTCTTTGGAGCCTGTCTGGTGCTCAGCATCTTGTTGAATTCTCCTGGCTCCCTGGTTCATGAGTGACACTTCATAATCTAGAGAACAATGTGTGGCAGCTAAAAATAGCTGTTCCTGCATGAGTCCTCAGGTGCCAATCCACTTGTGATAAGCATCACAGGAGCTGTGAAAGCTTTGACAGGTAACTGATGGTGGCTGTAATACTTGCAAATAGTGGCTAAGCTGATCAGGAGAAATCAAACCCAGTGCTTTATGTGAGGAGATTCCACAGTGTTGTTCTGCAGTGTTCACTCAGCTTTATCTCTATTTCCATTTATGTCACTAGCAATGAGATGTTTCTACAACCACCTGTGCCCCATCCCTGCCCAATCTGGCCAGCCCTGACAGCAGCACTGTGCCTGTCCAGGGAAGGTGTCAGTCCTGGGACACAGACACTGGAAGAGCTGAGTGCTCCTCACCAGCTTCTGCACAAGGTCTTCATGGGTCACTACAGGCAGTTCTATCAGCGCTGGAGCTACCTGAGCTGGCAGGGCACTGCAGTGATGGAGCAGCACTCTCATTTGCATGGCTGGCTCCACGGCCAGAGTCATAACCCCCAGCAGAACAGCTGGAGCAAACAGCTGATACCAAAGCCTCAAAAAGCCAGAATCAAAGCTACATCTATATCAATCTATCCAGCATTATTACATATCATTGAATCAATACCTCTGCAGGGAGAAAGCTTCTACAAAGTGACTCCCTGTCTTAGAAGCAAAGATGAGCGCCCTGGTCCCAGCCTGCTGGTACTTGTAGTGACATGGAAGAGGTGCAGGAACTGAAAAATCAAACTAAGGAATGGAAGAAAAGGCAATTGCTTTTTATTCAACTGCCATATTGAAGTTCAAGACCCAGAGTTGATTTTTTTCTCCTTGCTAGACACTTTGTCCCTTCCTTGCAGAGAGTCTGATGTGAGCAAAGAAAGGAGGATATATAGGCCATTCTGTAAGAATATTTTTCCCCAAAAAAGTCCCAAACCTCACTCCATGGATGCAAAGCCAGCAAGCAGCCTGGCTCCATGGAATAGACATTGTCTCCCTTTGTACCCAGACAAATATGACTTTACTTTTACTGCTGAAGGCCACGGTCTTCACATTGACCTGGTCCAGAGCTGAGCTTGTCATGCTCTGACCTGATACTGGCTTGTATTAGCTGTGATAGCCAATGTGTAGATAATTCTAAGTGTGCTTTAGGTTTGCTGTAGTTTCTGTTGAGAACAAGTACCCCCTTCATATGGACTCAGCAGTCTATGACTCTAGAATAACATGCAGGTAGCAGGGAGCAGAAGTGGAATGGTAAACACACTCCATGATGCTTGGTCAGCAGTTATGTCAGGAGAGCAACTCTGTATTGTTCAGCTAAAACCAGCTTTAGGAGAAGCAAAATGAACTGAAAAACTGAATAACTGGGAATCAATGGAAAGAGGAAAGTGTACAAAAGATGTCTAGAAAATGCATAAAACCAAATGTAAGCAGGCCAGAACAGAAGTCAATATGAAAGCCACAGTTCTGGCAAAGAGAAGGAAGAAAGCCCATCACAAACACCACACTCCTCCCAGTGAAGGATGGTGAATGCTCTGAGACTTCTGACCCTCAGCCCTGCAGAGCCGGGGAGGATGAGCAAAGCTCCTGAGAAGCTAGGGGAAGAGATGAGCAAATACCAACACTTAACTGAAATTAGTTAATGAAATTTGTTCCCTGTTAAGCAGACAGTCTAGACTGTGAGTCTAGTTAGACTACTAATAATAGCAGTTTGTTGTGTCTTGTTTACACCATTTAACCTGCAAATTGGACCAACAATAAACAAAGGGAGCAGCCCTTTCCTATCACCCTCACAGTTTTCTGGTTTCACAGAGCTGTGACAGCAGTTTGCTCTGAGTACATGCCTTTCTCATTTCAGCATGACACATTCCCTGTTATCTTGCTTGAAATAAATAAGGTAAGATCAAAAAAAGCAAATTAAGATGCAGCAATCAGATAGGGGTGTTTACACCTCAGGCTCAGTGGCCTGAATTTAGCATAGGTTTGTAACAAGTTGTTACTTCCTCACTAGTCCTCTGATTCCTGATTATTTTTTTCTCCATAATACTCTGGTACCCCTAGCTCCCAGGCATCACTTTGAACTCCAGCTACTGCTTTGTAGATGAGACTCCAGACTGGAAAGGAAAGCTTGAAAACAATGACCTGAGGCACCCCGAAGCTTCAGAAAGCAGAAAGCAGGGAGAGGAAACCAAGCACTGAGAAACAGGATTGCTGGAGCTGCTATTTTAACTCTCAACACTCTTCCAACCCATCCCATATTCTGGGGGCACCCAATTCAAAACAACCAAGCACCCAGTCCTGTCTGTGCTGCTGCAGGAGTCACCACCCCACTTGGGGACTGACTCCTGTTTGGATCATGCAGTGGTCTGAATCCCTCTAAAAGTGCTGACAGGGAGGGCTTTGCATCCCACCACCACCCATGTGCTGCCCTGGGAGGCAACCACCTTCTTTTCCCACTTAGAAATCTGCATCAAACCACCCGATGGCAACGTTCACCTCCAAAGAGAAGGGATGGGGGAAGCAGCAAATAGGAAAATACACACAGAAGTATCTGTTTGCAGGCTCTTTGAGAGGCTCTTTGAAGGCAGCATGGAGAAGGTTAATGAGTTTTGGCACATATGCCCCCCTGCTCCCAGGGATCCTGCCTCATGCTGTGATAATGAGGAGTGCCTGGGGTCATCTGGAAAGGCAAACCTGTCCGTGTGATCCTGCACCTGGGTGCCAGTGAGGATTGCTCTGCGGGCAGTGCTGAGCATCATGACAATGGGGAGAAGAGAGGGAGCAGCCTGGGAACACACTGACATATTTCTGATGTCTTAAAAGTTGGGGTTTTTTTTAATTTTTCCCCAATAAATTAGGCTTTCACTGAGGAAATTGAAGTAGATGCTTTAATAATTCTTAAGTCTTTGTCATTCAGAAGTTATTGGCAGAAAAACAACATGCCTTTGAGAGGGGTACACAGTGATGCACATTGGGGCTGGGTGAAGAGACTGCAGCTCAAGCAGGAAACACACACAAGAGGCAACAAATGCACCTGACTGTCACCAAGACCCTGATGGTACCCTGCATGGGGAGGTGCTGGCATCAAGTCCTGGAGCAAAGGGGGAGCCCAGGAGGCCAGGGCAAACTGAGGGATGTGTCACAGCTAGCCATGTGCCCAAGCCCTTCCATAGCTGCTCTGTGATCGGGGGAAGCTGATTCGGGTCTGAAGTGGGGTCCCAGCCAGACCCTCGGTAACGGCCAAGCTGTCACCCCAGGTCTGTGCCCTGGTGAGGAGGGGAATCAGGATGCTGTGGATGATGCTAAGGATGGCTATAGGAATGCAAAGGTATCCCCCATTTTTCTAATCATGTAGCTTCAGTGAATATAATTTATTTCAAATTTACAAAGGAAATACTTGGGGAAGAATTTCAGATGGAAATAGTGCTGATGCTCCCAGAGAACATACAAGGACTGCTTCACAAGGGGGAAGCCATGGAGAGACCCAGCCTAGCCATGAACCTGAAAAACATTGGGTTGATTTCAGTCCACAGCCCAGGACACGCAGCAGAACGAAGTGCTTTCCCACCACAGCCTTGTACTGATGCATGAGGGATGCTCTCATCTGCTGGCACTTCCCAAACACGGATGTGCTGACAGAAAGGCAAGCTGGGCTAGCTCAGGGAGTGCTCTACTCACATCAGCACTTCCCTCATTGCCTGTCAGAAGCTATTTACCTGTGTGGACTGCACAGCCCTGAGTATTTTGGCAGCTGAGACCAGACAAATGCCATGGGCTGGGAGTAGCAGCAGCTACACAGATGACAGTCGTGTCATCTTGCCAAGAGGGGGTGGGACAGCACAAACCCACCTCCCCACCTCAGGGTGTTCATACAGCTGCAGGACTAAAGGTGGGCTGGCTCCTGGCCCTCCCTGCCCTGTGCAGAGCCCATCGCTTCTGCAGACAGAGGGGTTGTCTCCAGTTGTGACCGGTACTGCTCCGTTCAGACCTATCGGGTCCTCTGCGCTGGTGCAGAGACCCAGCTGCTGGGTGTGCACAGTTCTCATGTTTACTCCTCAGAACCTCTGCCCTCAGATCCCTCTGTCTGAGCACAGGAAAAACACAACCCCACTGCTGCTGGGACAGTTCAGGGGTGGTTCCTGGTTAACAGGGCTGTGAGTGTTTGTCTTTGATGGACTAATGGTCCTGCTGGGTGACAGAAATATTTGTTGGCTTTTTTTTCATCCTGAAGCTGATGGACACATTAGTAGGAACATAGAAAATGGGATCCCATGGAGACAAAGGCAGGAGCCTGATGTACATTCAGGGGGATGGAGACTGGGACATTTTAGCCAGGGGCAGACTCAGAACACACTTTGCAAGCTTAAGACAGTGATTAGACTCTTCTTTAGAGCAAGACAGCTCTACTCACTAAGCCCTTGGATTGCATTTCTTCACCACCAGCCACACTCCCTGGGCATGTCACGCATCCCTCTTCATATGAAGACAGTGACACAGGAGAACCTATGGATGGCTGTACAGGACCAGATCAACTCTCCATCTAGCTTGGATGAGGTCTCAGATAGAGGTCAGCGGTGGGTGCTGACTCATAGTACAGGAAAAAGAACACATGTAGTGCAAGATATTCCTCAGTACATCTTCCCCCAGTCTCAAGAGATTTTCACCTCAGGGACCTCCTCAACCATAAGGATGGACTTCTTTTGCATAAACTCATTTTGCAGCTTCTGACAGTGATGCCTTTACACCTCTTTCAAGAGCCCCTGAAATGCATGAAATCCTCATCTCCTCCAACCATGTGGCGAGCCCAGGAGGCTGATCCATCCTCCTGCCTGCCCGCAGGGATATTGCCCAAGAAAGAGGTTTATCCAAGCACAGAATAAATAAAGATTCCTTCTTCATTGTCTTCATTGCAATTAATTTATACTAAAGTTGGGCTGTACAAACCTGTTTTGAACATTGCAAATGAGAGACAAATCTAAGCATTAAGCCTCACCCCTGCAGAGGATAATTGAAATCAATGCAGTTGTTGTCACACTCTGATACAAAGACACTTTGTGTTGGCACAGAAGCACAAAGTGGTGCTGCCGAGTATCCTGCTAGTAAGTCAGAGCACTCTAGCAGAAGGTGTGGATCACAGATATTTTCTGCCCAATGACAAGGCATCAGGATCTGGACCACCAAGAGTAACAGGGCTATAAAGAAAAAAAAAAGCACCCCTGATTTCAATACCTTTGTAACATACTCTTCTGAAATCTGCCCTCTCATTGCAGTCACAAGTGGGTAGATTATCAGCCACCAGCTCCCCCATATCCTTTTTTTAATGTTTTCACTCCTTTTCCTGATTTTCAGATGTTGTCCATCATTTGAGATGCCTCCTTAATATTTCAGCATCTTTACTCTGCTGTCATTCAGACTTTGAATCCAGGGCCTACATCTCCCTAGTTCTGTGCTTCCTCTATGCAGAGAAGGCTGAAAAGTAGCAACCTGTTTTTTAAAGACTGGTGTTCCTTTTGCTGATCCTCTCCCCCTGGAAAAACTGGTCCCTATTCTGAACATTTTGCAGCAGGTATGGACCTTCTAGCTCTCCTAGTGCCTTCCTTTCCCTGCAGAAGGGGTGGCACATGATGTTACTGACTGCAGGCTGCGACAGATCACATGGTCTTGTTTCTCCAGAGGGAGACAGGGAGGGCAGGTTGATCCAGGAAGACATCTGAGAGGAAAATGCTTTCAGGAATTTCTGGGAAGGAAACCAGAAAGAAAGCAGGTAAGAAGGTACAGGCTTGCCAAGGTGGACTTGCCCTCCTGGGTTACTTATATGGTGAAAACCTATTTTATGAGTCTCTAGATATCCAATCAGATGAAACTGCTCCTGCTGGAGTGGAAGGATGCCCTAGTTGACAAGTAGTTTTGGTAGTTGCTGCTTTAAGGGCTTTGAAAAAAATCCTCCAGCTGCATCAGTGCATCTCTACTAATTACAAGGTTAATGCTTTCACTAATTGCATGCATGTGCTTCGCAAAGGGGTTGGGCGTTGTTTGCCTGTCATTATAGGCACCGTGATGACAGGGACATTATGATATCATAAGATTAATTGCAATTAAGGAATTACAGTGTTGTAGGTTCAACATGGCACATCTTAAATAGATGGAGAACTTCCCAGGTGATGAATCCCCACATATCACCTGGGAGCTGTGAGTCCCTGTTGGTGCTCAGGAAGGTGTCCTAATGAGGTAGGACCAGTACATGGGCATTGAGCTGTTAAATATTTGTACTGATGACACAGGAGAAAACACAAACTGGTCACAGATAAAGCTTCAGGTGGCAGAAAGATCCATGGAGATGGTGGAGAGGCTTCTATTGCTATTATCAAGCAGCCTGGCTTACTGGGGAAACTGGCCATAAGCGAACAATAGGCATTGTAATGGGGATGGATGTGAAGTGGTTCCTGCTGGAGTAGGGGCTGGAGCCATAGTGGAGACAGGGCCGTGCTGGGAAGTAAGTGAGACTGGGAAGACATGAGCATACCCAGCACTCACTGTGAAGGGCCACAGCAACAGGCCTGCCAGGAGTGCAGTGTTCAGTATCAGCCACAATTTAAGAAGGATTCTCCTAAATTGGAGGAGACATTTCGAGATGCTCCAGAGGAAAGATTAGATAATGAGATGAAGTTGGGGTGGTGAATAACTCCAGAAGTTCAATCGGTTAAACTTAGCCAGGAGAAGGTTAAGGACGAGTGATCCCAAAGTGACCAAATAAAGTAGAGAAATTTAATACCAGAGGTACAGTAAGATCTAAAACTAAAAGCACAGGATAAATGTATCCAGAATACAAATAAGGTGTATGGAGGGTTTCTTGTGTTGTGTTTTTTTTCTTTAAAGGACAACCTTATTAAAACAATGAGAGAAGGATTCTCCATCACATAAATTGTAAAATAATAACTGGATGGTTTTATTATAGGTACAGCCTGGTTCAGATGGGAACACAGGAAAATCTATGGAATGGAGGTACCCCAATGTCCCTTTGGGACATTCATCTTCATTGGGGAAGGGCACCAAGATTAGACACTGATTTACCTTGTTTATACAGAGGCCAAGCTAGCAGGGACTCAGTTCTCTCCTATTGCTGAGCAGCAGCATTGCCATTGGACATGGATAAAATCACACAGGTTCTGGTAATTTGAAAAAAAGAATTGCTAACTGTGTCTGGACCTTGCAGTGAAGGCAGCTGCTTGTGGAGCCCAGATGTTACATTCCTGCTCAGACAGTCAGAGGCAGCATTTTGTGAAGGTCTGTAGGGGCTGAGTGTGTTGGTGGGGACCACTGGGGGACACAGCAGGAACAAAGAGACATGGCAAAGCCTCCGATGAGAGGAGATGTGCTGATGAGTAGATTGCTCTTAACAGCAAACACAGAGCCAGCTCTGGTTTCTAGGGGCTATTATTAAAGCAGTAGAGAGCCATTTGGATGGGCATTAGGACAAAAGGGTGAAGTCCTGTATTTGGTTCCCACGTGCCTTTCAGGGTCTGTGCCCAGTGCCCCTGGCACCACCAGAACCTGCCTGGCCCCTGCATTAACTGCCTTTCCCCCAGAGGTAAGCAGGTATCCAGATGTTAAAAAACAACCTCATTCCACCTTGTCTCAGAGCCTTTGAGCTCTGCAGTAACAGCCAACCTGCTGAACTGTGGTGTTCAGTATTTCAGCCTGGGGACAGCTGTTAATCAGGAGTGCTGCCTGACTGCTTTAGCTGGCCAATTCCCTTCCTGCCTCTCACCAGGACCTGGCTTTGCTGCTTGCCCTGTCCGTGCTTGCAAACATTTCACTTTTCAAACGCTCAGCCCGATGCTGCTGTCAGTCACAAGGTTTTATGTGCAGTAGAGGTCCAGATCCACATGGCTGTTATTCCAAGTTAGGGAACTAATCTATGCGATATTTAACCCAGTTTGCTCTCAGGATGCACAAGAGGAATTGGGATCACCAACAAAGTAGCCCTGCTCCGCTCTCTTTTAAAAGCCAGTAGCAATGCCTTATGACCTGTGAGTGCCTAATTACATCCTCCCCAGGTTCCTGCAGACACAGATATTTTCTCTTGATGACTCTTATTTATTTCTCATCCTCCTTCACAAACTGTCCTTTAATTTTATGAGTTTCAGAAGTGTTTATACGGCTGAAGTTTGGAGTTTTGTTTACACCCCATGAGATCTCCTCACAAAAGCATCTCACAACAGTCTAAGGTATAAAGTCTAATGCTACAAAAGTCCTTTTTCTTTTCTAATTAAACTCCTCGTTACAGTCATGAATGAGTCCTGGGAGTGATGAGAAGCCACCGGTGCCTATCAGACCAAGCAGTGCAGGCTCAGCCTCCGGCTCTGACAGATTCTGCTTTGCCAACTGCCAAAAGCAAGGCAGAGCTTTGAGGGGAAAGACCACTTTACGCTCCCTTGGTTTCTTTTAGTCTCTCCCAAGCTGTCTACAAGCCACCATTAGGCAGGCACATATGGTCATTCTTATATTGTGGCAGAGTATTACTGACCTACTGTGTCTGCAGTTTACTACTCTGTGTGTAATACCTTAACCAAACATCCTTTGCCCTTTCTAGTGACTGGCACAAAAATAAAGGTTGGTTAAAGTGAAAAAAGAGGTTTCTGAGCCTGTCACCATTACATCACCAGGTCTGCTGAGTAACCTTACAGTTCCTCCCTGTAGCTCACTTGTGGATGGATGGATGGATGAATGGATGAAGATGTACCTAAGCTTTCGAGCAGCTATATTCTGACCTTTCCTTGGAAATAATCTGTAGAGGGCTTGTCCCTGTCTTTGTGACCCCAACAGTGGATACTGTGCTTGCTGTGCTACATGCTGTGTGCTGGGCTGTGCTGCTGAGAATTGCAGCTCATTACACCTGCAACCTGCAGCGATGCCAGATGCCGGCGAGGTCCCGGAAGCACCCCTGCATGCGTTACAAGAGGGCAGCCAAAATGCTTTTGAAACTGAGCTGCTCCCCATGCCTGCACAATATTGATGTGGATGCAGTTAGCAGAGACTCTAAACGTGGGTCCCTCTGTATTTAGGAAAGGTGTGTGCTTCTGTCCAGCAGCCAGGCAGGGACTTAACCTTAGAAACATGATCTGACACCCCTGCCCTCCTGCAGACAGCTGGGGAGAAGTGTTGTCAGGGGACTAAGCTGGCAGCCTTCAATCTTTTCAAGTTCTTTTTGCACTTGGCTCACAGGGATTGCCCTGCTTTTGTCTGCTAGGAATTGAGCACAGTGTTGAAAAAGCCAGAAGCATGGGATGTGCTCTGCCATCAAACACAATGTGGAAAGCGCTTCTTACTCTGCAAGGTGTTCGGGAGGGAAAAGTCCCATGACAGACATGTGGGAATTTCCTCCCTGGGATGTGCTGTTGGGAGGTCTGGGTTTCACAGGGATCTCTATGCTGCCTGAAAAACATATAGGTTTCTAGTCTCTGAGCACTGACACTAGTTATTTCTGCTCAGCCCTGTAGGATTCGACTGTGTTGTGCTGGACGTGGGCTGGGTATAGATTTGCAGGTGCTCCGTGTTCCTACCCTAAGCCAGCTGAAAGCATGTTGCTCTGTTCCTGTTGCAGGGGAGGACATTCTCTGAATAATTTGTGCCCACTGCTGTGGCACTAATTCCATATTTCTCTGCTAATATGCCTACCCATACACATTAGGGACTTTAAGTGTGATATGTGCTATTAGTCCTGGTGTTGAATTATACATTTACTCTGACTGGCTGAAGCACTGGGGTGTCTGCCTCTGCCTGGCCTGTACTCAGAGCTGGTCTGTTGCTCCTGTCCTCTCCTGCAGCCTGGTGTAAGCCTGGGGAAGAGTTTAAAAGAGGGGGCAGCTCTAAGCATTAATTAGGAGTAAAGGACCTCAGAGTTGGAGCACTGACTTTGCTGAAGCACTCAAAACCCCTACCCAAGAAAACTTGTATTGGCTTTTTCTTGAGATACCCTGTGCTTACAGCTCAGGTTGGCTTATAGAGCCCTTTTCCCCATGGAAAGCCTGAATAATGGTGCCTAAAGAAGCAGAAAAGCCACAGTTTTCCCAGATGTTCTGGGTCTCTGCAGTGGTTGATGTTTGCACTGGGTTCTGGGCAAAGATTCATGGAGGTGCTGGTCTGTCTGGGATCAGGTCCCACTATCCCCACTGTATCTTCCACTTTTCATATCACCAGCCCACAGTGGCCATAGGGCTGTGCTGAGGAAGTCAGATGAGATATTACTCCCTTAGTGTCCAGCCCCTGTGGTTTATGTAGCAATGTGCTCTCCAGAAATCAGCATGCCATTTGTCCCCTATTACCAAGGCCCAGGAGGAAGGAGGCCAGTGACAAATCCATTATATAGACCTGTGCGAGCACCATCAGGCTTTTATTATTATCTCCTGGCTAGGTTATTATCCTGCTCCCTTGACAATTTCTTCTATTCCGTTTCTGTCAGCAGCTGTGTTTGTCAGCCTGGTGCATTAATACTTGTGCCTTTGCCTCCTTGCCCCTGATGAGCTACGGGAGTTCAGGAAGAGAAGGTGGGTCTAGCAGCTCCGCGTCACGCTAGAGGCCTGCGGCCTCCCCAGGCCGCAGTGCCCCAGGGAGACAAGGGTCTGCTGGCTGGCCCCAGTGTGGCTGGAAGGGGGAAGGGAACATGCTGAGCTGCTTCTTGACTCTGTACAAACACCATCAGCTGTTTTCTGCCTTGCTGAACATAAAGAAGCAAGAAACAAAAGCAACCTGGGGAGATGAGCTGTGGGGGGCTGCAGGGATCTGCTCAATGGGAAGCACCAGCAAAAAAGCATTTAAAGGGAAGGCTCACACCATCACTAATTAAGGCTCCTGTTAGATGCTCCTCTGTTTTTTTGAGGATCCCAAACTACTTCATTGTTGAGATCTAGGCACTGAATTGATTCACAGTCCTTTTCCTCTGTTATCTGGCTCTGGACAGGGAAATCGAAAACCTCCAGGAAAGTTGATGTGGACACAAATATTCCACAGTCACTTCTCACCGTGCCTCTGCTTCTCTGCTTGGCAGTTGCTAACGATACTCATGGTTTTTCACCCAGTGAGGGTATTGCAGGATGTCCCCAGTGACATCCCTTCTTTGGCAGGTTTGTTTATGTCCTTAGACCAACACGTCTTATATCCTCCAACTGATCAGCATGGCATGGCTACTACTGTGGCATACATGACTTAGGAGCTCTTGGGGAATTCCCTAATTGCTTCCAAACATGATATTGTCAGAAGCTTGCTTCTGCTCTAAACCAAGAGGAGTTGAAACCGTGGGCACCAAGGAAGACAGCCAAAGCCCTGCAGCCTTCCCCCAGCCTTCTCCACATCCCAGTAGCTGCATGCCTGTGTTTTACAGGATCAACCTCTGCATTGTTTCAACACAAGCATTGAAAACCAGAAATAATCCTGAAGTCTTCAGGGATTTGGGAATCTGGCCAATCCTCTTATGCTTCCATCTCCAGCACTGCCTGTGAGGAGGCAGTAGTTAGTATTTGCGGGATGTCAGAATCCCACTGGCCTTCTGCCCATCAGCCGTTTGTACAGCAGAGTCACTTCCCATCCTACCGCCTGATGGACAAGCTCCCTTCCTTCCAGGGGCTGGGCTGTGCCACAGAAATAGAGACATTGGTATTCAAGCCCTGTTTTCACTGTGCAATGTGATGCAGTGACAGCCATAAAGCTCCTAGATAGAGTTGTTACATGATTAATAACAACAGGAGCAGCTTAATAGATAAAGCCATTTCCTTTACCTGGGATCTGTCCTGGGACTTACTGCTGTAGAGCTTGAATGAACCAAACAAGGATGTTATTGCTAATTAGCGTGCATGACCGCAGCCCAATATTGGAGGCTGCTGCTAAATGACCTGTCTCACAGAGAGCCTCTCCCAGCCTCTTGCCAGAGCTTCATCCTCCCTGGGAGCCAGCATTGAGCAGAAGCAGGGCAGTCACCGCCAGGACCAGCTGGGTGAAGGTGGTGTCAATCACAGCAATCATCCTTCCTCGTTGTAAAGGATCCAAGTACTGTGTGAGGTATTCTGGTGTGATTTGCCCTATTGAAAAAGGATAAACTGTTCTTTCACAAGCACGCAAATAACATCTCTCTCTGGAAATATCTGTGAGCCTGTATTTTAATATCTATTTTTACCTCCCTTCAAAGAAGCAACAACAAAGCACATCAATAACAGATCTCCAATAAACCCTGACCTGCTCTTAAGGCGTCCTCAGGTTGGCACATGCTGCTGCTGAACTGATGCAAGTTATTCTGCCTCTAGAAAATCAAAACATCCCAATAAGATCCTGAAGCTCTTCCTGAGAAGACTGCTCAGGGAATAGGGACACGTGACACTTCTCTTATTTTGTGGCTTGTGCCTTGAACCACTTTACAAAGGTGGAAGTCTCACTCAATTCCAACTCGAGACAGGAGAGCAGAGAGCATCAGTGCTGGGAGGTGGTGGGCACCTGCCTGTCTCAAGCAGATGCAGGTCCCAGCATCTATCATGTAGTAAAATCTGTAAGTGCTCATCCGTAACTCAAAACACCACACTTCTGCCAGCTGAAAGACCATGACCTGTGTCTGAAACCTTCTCCCAAGCGCCCAAATTCAAATCAACAGTTCAGTGCTCTACAAAGTAAGCAGAGACTCGCTGCCAGAGGAACACCCAACCCAAACACAGGATGGAACATTTATCTATGTGACTTTTTCTCCTGTTTCATGAAATGCTGTGTGTGTTCCTGGTTCCCCAGCCGCAGTCCACAGGTCACTGGTGGCTCAGGAGGCTCTTCACAGCTGGTGCACAGGCTCATCACACCTACATGGTGCCCTCCATGACAAGCCAGGTGACATGAGGACATTGTGACCCAGGGCAATTCTGGAAGCTGGTAGTACCCTGAGGTGCAAATAATTTGGGGTGTGTGAATTTTGAAGGGTAGGAAGCAGCCTCTGCTGCACAGGATTTGTCATAACCCAATTTGGAACGTGATATCTGTGTTAGGACAAGAGGAACAAACTTGGTTATTTGTCCCAGTCACTACAGACAGCACACAACCACCTGAAATGAAGCTCAACTAGTTCTAGGTTAGAGCATGGAGCTAACAATTGATTCAAGCAAAGGGTTGGCAGAAGATCACAGAATCACCAGGTTGGAAAAGACCTTTAAGATCATCAAGTCCAACTGTTCCTGTCCTGTGCTAAACCATATCCCTGAGCACCTCATCTACCTGTCTTTTAAACACACCCAAGGATGGTGACTCAGCCCCCTCCCTGGGCAGCCTGTGCCACAGCCCCACAACTCTTTCAGGGAAGAACTTTTCCCTCACATCTGCTCTGACCCTGCCCTGGCACAGCTTGAGCCCATTGCCCCTTGTCCCACCTCCTGTCCCCTGGTTGAAGAGACCATCACCCACCTCTCTGCACCCTCCTGTCAGGTCAGTGGAGGTGGGGAGAAGGTCTCCCCTCAGCCTCCTCCAGGCTGAACACCCCCAGCTCCCTTAGGATTTGCCCTCCAGCCCCTTCCCCAGCCTTGTTGCCCTTCTCTGGACACACTCCGCACTCAATGTGCAGCCTCACTGATACCACTACTGCCCCATTCTACAGAGGAATCTGGACTGAGATGTGGGTGCAGAGAGATGGAAGGTCTTGGCCAAGGACATGGGCACCTTTGGCAGACAACCTTCCTTGCCCTGCTGTGTGGGAGGGACAGTTATCCCCCCTGCAGCTCTGCACTGGCGGGCAGCATTTCCTAAGCTCTCCCCTCATTTCCCAGCGATGCTGAGATGCATTAACTTCCTCTCCCCTTCTGCTGCAACCACTTATTTGGCTCTTGTTATTGGATTATTTATAGTAATTCTGCAAAGTGTTTTGGAATCAGTAGAAGGGCACAGTGCTAAATACAATAGCATCACCTCGTGAGATCTGACATTTAAAAACAGGGGATCTAATTACTGAAACCAAGGGAGACAGCAAATGTCAGGAAAAGCCAGTGGCTGTTGGCTTGATACTGTGACTCCTGAACTGCTGCCTGTGGTCTGCAGCGGGCAGAGTCGTTGTCTGCAGCCTGTGGCTCCTCCTGTGGAGCACAAAGCCCAGGAGAGAAACTCTAGCACCTCTTCAGAGGATGGAACACGTGCTGCTTTTTCCAGTGCTGTCTGAAAACAGCAACATGGAGCCGTGCACCTTCCTGACTGATAGCTAAGCCTTCTAGCACCTGCATTCCCACACCCAGACCCTTCTACTCAAGTTAGGGGGAGTCAAAGACATTTCTAGCCGGCGATCCTGGGTCAGGTTGCCAGCCAGACCCAGTCTAAAGCAAAGAGCAGCTTCACAACCTGCTCGCTTCTCACAGAGGAATTCCAGTGCAGAGCATGTCCAAGCTGTCTGAAATAGTGCAGCTGCCTAAAAGCCCAAGTTAATATTCATGCATCGTGTGGAATTTCAAACACATCCACCTCTCATCGGCAGCGTCAAACTGTCTTGACAGTTAATGAGCTAGGCACAGACTCTAAACCAGCAAGTTGTAACTGAGTAAATATGATAAACAACCTGTTTCCAGATGGCTTTTTATGTAAAACTATTTATGCAGTGTTGATAGATGGCAAATTTTATGCCAATAAATCCTCATATTTTAAAACATTTGCCTTCTTAATTGCCCAGTTTACATGTAAAATACATTTATGTGCATTGCTAAGGCAAAAAGTGACATGGGAACTGCTCTGGACTGAGTAAGCACTATTCCTGCAGTGGCCCATCTGTCTGGGCTCCTGAGAAGGACAGTGTCACAGGAATGTCACCGGTGAAACCTTTTGCCTAGCAGGAGTCAGGCTCTGATCAAGGCTGGCATGAGAACACGTGTTGCTGTTAAGGTCCTGTCACTTGCTAGATGGCATTTGAAGGGAAGTTGAAGCCTTGACCCCACAGTCTGGAGAGACCTTAAGCGGTGCCAAGGATAGAGGTGGTGCCAGGAGCGAGGCTGTGGTTTGGTGGTGGTGCAGTCACCAGTCATGGAGCCTCAGGTTCACATCTCTAAGATGAGACATCTGGTACTCTATCTGTGGGGGATGGCTTTGGGGTAAGCCCACTGATGGCTCTGAAATATCCCGACACTGAAGGCACCAACCTCTGGGAGAGAAACCAGTTCTATCCCAGCTCTAGAGAGAGTTGAGTGGTCTCCCAGAGTCACTTCACTGCTGAGGGGCTCCAGTGCCCCTGAGAGGACACTGTGCTAAAGCAGTGGCAGTCCAGACCAGACAGATGAGAAGGACATTAAGGTCCTCGAGTGAGTCCAGAGAAAGGCAACCAGGCTGGGGAAGGGGCTGGAGGGCAAATCCTCTGAGGAGCAGCTGAGGGAGCTGGGGGTGTTCAGCCTGGAGAAGAGGAGACCTTCTCCCCACCTCCACTGACCTGACAGGAGGGTACAGAGAGGTGGGTGATGGTCTCTTCAGGCAGGGGACAGGAGATGGGACAAGGGGCAATGGGCTCAAGCTGCACCAGGGCAGGGTCAGATCAGATGAGGGAAAAGTTCTTCCCTGAAGGAGTTGCCAGGGCCTGGAACAGGCTGCCCAGGGAGGTCACTGACCCTGGATGTGTTTAAAAAAGGGTAGATGAGTTACTCAGGGATATGGTTTAGCACAGGACAGAAACAGTTGGACTTGATCTTAAAGGTCTTTTCCAACCTGGTGATTCGGTGACTGGAGTGAGTCTGTGTCTTTACAGCTCACCCAGGGTCCCGGGTGCCTTTTGCAGCTGGTCCTCCCAAGCCACCAGTTTTGCTCCTGGCTGTCCCTGTCCCCTGTATACAGCAATGACAGGATCAAGACCCACACAGGTTGGGTTGTCCCTCTATCCAGTTGTGCAATCAGTCCTTAACACTGTGTTTTGGCCAGAGATTGTGTTCAGGCACTTTGAACTGTCCCTTAGAGGGAAATCCATCCTGTCCTCTATGCTTAACTGAGGTGTCTCCGGGGCCAGTCAGACCAGCCTCCTTCCCATCCCCACCACCCTCTGGAAACACAAGTTGCACAGACATGTACAACACAGTAGGAGACACTGAGCATCCTCCCACTCTGGTGCTGAGCCTGGATCCCTAACCACCAAAGCACCTGGCAACTACAAGGGAACCTTCCTTGGGGCGCTGGCTTCATCCCAAGGAGCTCAGTGGAGGCAAATGCAGGAGACACAGAGCTCTGTTAGACACACAGCTTCCCAGTGCAATTAGTTCATGGTTTATCTGCATTCTTATTACTGGCTATTTTCTCTAATAGATTCAATCATGTAAAACATTAACATAAATTGACACCAAGCAGATATATCCCTTTGAAAATGTTTACTTATTTAGGATTCCTGGTAGTCCTCAGGCTCAGCTCTAGAGTATATGGGGGGTTTTATTTAGCCTTTAACTCATTTATTGGATATATATAGAAGAGGGCTTCCCTGAGCAGTAAAACCAGAGGGCTTTGTGCACAACAACTATGTCCTCCTGACAGGTTTATTTTGTCTTATTTCTTTAAGGGATATCTTTGCCTCACTCAGTTTTCACCTTAGCTTTGCCACTGAAGTCATTAAAACAATGTCAGGCTTTGGTGACGTTCAGGCTCTGTGGACCTGGCTTGTCCTTACAAGGCCAGGACTGCAGAGGAGGTCAGGGTGGGCTCATCACACTCTCTCACACCTCAGCACCGGCCCTATCCAATGTGCCAAGCAGTGTGGGCATCCTGCCTCCACAGGGACTAACATGCAGGGACAGAGATGCTGCATCTCCTGGAGCAGTGGACAGACCTCCACAGAGCCCCATTTCACTGGTCCCTCTACCCCAGAATTAAACAGGAACCCCCTGCCACCCCCATCTGCATCACTGCACCAGAGAGGGCTCTGACAGCATCACTTGCTACAGCAGGCAGCTCACAGCCAACAGGTCACAGCAGGAGGCAGGAGTTACTGAGCAGACTCTGTGCCATCCTCCCAGATTTCTGGGAGAGCTCAGAGAGGTTTGGAATTTTTTTTTTATCTTAAAGAGTAAAGCATGCACCCAGACAGCCTCCCATTAATCTGGGTGCCCTTATTCTGTAGAGAGAGCTAGAGTTTGGAAATTCTGATCCAAGGTGCATGATACTGAGCTAACCTTTAAAACAGTCGACTAATGCTTGTTCTTTACAACAGCCTTTTCTCCAGGAGAGGTGTCAGGATGTTCTATGTCTGTGAGTGTCACTAGAGCCTGGCATGAATTTTTCACAGAGATGTGGGTTCAGAACAAACCAACCATGATAAAGGAAGATTAGTTTCAATGAGTCTCAAAAAAAAAGTAACACAGGAAAAATTATTTTGGAGAGGCTTTTAGGCATTGTTAAAATTTTCCATTTTGATTTTCAGGCATTTTTTGTCTCTGAATGGATAAAGGCTTTAATCTCAAAACATGATCAACCTTGGAATGACCAACAGGCAAAGAAAAAGAAGAAAAGTCAAATATCTTCACCTGGAGTTTGGGAATATGGGACATAGGACAGCCCATAACTCCACTTATGGGAAATATGCATGGTTTTCAAAAAATATGCATGCTTTCTAAAAAAGCATACTTGGCCAAAAAGGAAGAAAACAAAATGACAGAGATCTTGACTTTTCATCCTAATTTGACACAGGGATACTTTTCTTTTGAAATATGAGGAATTTTTACTAGATGAGAAACCCATTTCCCAGTTACGCTCCAGTTATCCCCGTGATGGGCATTTTTAGACATGATTTTGATGGGAGTAGGGGGTGGAGAGAAGTCCAGGACCTTCTGAGTTAACTTGCATCAGCTGACACGCTGCATTAAAAACCTCCAAGCATCAGGATTATTCTGACAGCCACACTTGCCTGGGCCAGCACAGTAGCTGAAGCTCAGGAGGGAGCCTACAGAACAAGATGCTCGCACAGCACATCATGTCCATCAGGAACTCCTATGGAGACTGGATCCAACTGGGATGGATACAGCAAAGGAAATGCAGCCTCATTTCATCCTGTTTCCCCCAGGATCAGAACTACTCCTTCAGCATCAAAGCACCTCATCTTCCACCTCCATCACCATTTCCTAATGGTCCCACAAAGCCTGGCCATGAGAGAAGGGATGTGGAATGACAACTGCTCAGCCACCACCACAGGCATCAGCCCATAAAGCAACAGCTCAAGTTCTCCCATCTCTTTCTCATTCTACATTTCAGTGACATTTGAGAGTCCTCTCAGATTTTAAAACACATAGATT
The DNA here is from genome assembly GCA_027925045.1 of Hypotaenidia okinawae. Classification (NCBI taxonomy): domain Eukaryota; kingdom Metazoa; phylum Chordata; class Aves; order Gruiformes; family Rallidae; genus Hypotaenidia; species Hypotaenidia okinawae. The sequence continues at coordinate 14,943,959 of BSDF01000016.1, forward strand.
TTGACATTTTATTACTTGCCTGTCTCTATTTTATGGTTATTAGGATGGGTGAGGAATTAAGGTTCCTGCAGGCTGCTGTAGAAACCTCTATTTATTCAAAGGGCATGTAAAAAATGGCTGCATCCCCTCTGGGCAACATAAGATTTAGGATCATTTCAGGCTCTCAACTGCTTTGCATAACAGACATGCTACTTCCAGCGTCAGAAGCTCAACCCCAAGTAATTTCTGCCTCCTGTTTCCTCCCCACCACACCTGGAGGGTTCAGGACACCCACCTGGTAGGGACTGTGGGCACAAGGTGATGTCCCAGCTCTTTCATGTTTGTCACAAATGCCCATGGTGTTGCAAATTCAAAGCAGGGTGGGTGAATTATGTATGTCACTCAAGACAGCAGAGGCCATATGTGAATGGTCCACAACCAGAGGTCTGTGTGAAACTCCAGACACCAGCTTTCCATTTAGACTTGCTGAAGGGAACACATATAATGAAGTCTACAGGAGATCATCTTTATACTCTAGAATAGTTCTGGACCAGATGCAGATCAACATAAATTGGTCTCAAATTATTTCATCATAGGAATCGTATTTTGGATTCTCAGTTCCACACCTGCTTTGGCTGAAGGAACCACTCAAAACTAGGAAGGGGAATGTCATAGAATGGTTTTGGTTGGAAAAGACCTACCAGATGTCCTTCTGTCTTGCCCTGGTTTGAGCTGCTGAGAAAACCAGCTCCCTAGTCAGTGGAAATCCAGAATGAATAGTATTTCTGTACCATGAACAACAGAGCCAATGTCAAGGCGCTAAATCAGTCTCCTGAGAACTCAGAAAAAAACCACTATTATCTTCACTCAGCCTTTGCCTGCATGAAGAGGACAGCATTGCTTGCCCAGGAAGGTCCTAGAGAACACAGGGCTTTAGGCAGGTCAGTCCCAGGAGCAGTGAAGGTCTCCAAGCCCTGGTAAAGAGGAGGTTCCATTTAGGAGGAATACTAAATATTCCTCCTAAATATACTAAATTTACTTCCAGTATCAGGAATACTAATTATTCCTGATACTGGAAGTAAAAGGTTAGATGGATGCTGGGTTTTACAATCCCATGGGAGACCAAACTGAAGGAGCTTGTGCCTCTGTGAATTGTCTTTCCTGGAAGTGAGGAATTACTGGGTCATGCACTAACAAAGTCTGTTAAGAAAAATCTCTCAGTACCTAAATAAGTTGTTTGGGAAAGGAGCTCACAGCCCAGGTACCCTTGCCTATCAGGGTGCTCCCCCATATGAATGGAGATGAGCCAGGGAAACACATAGCAGCAGATGACCCTGGTCCAGCTGTGAGCCACACTGCCATACTGCTCCTCCTCTGTACACCCATCCCTGCACACAGCTGTGCTGCTCTGGCTTGTTCCTACAGCTGTGTGCAAGTTCCTGACTCAGCACAGGTGATGTGGGAGCTCCCTGATGGATGCCCACCCCCAAAATAACCAACCCTCAGTGGGTGTGGGCTGCAGGGGGGCTCTCATTGAGGAAGAGCCAGGGGCTGCAGAGCTCCTGTGCCGTGTTGGGCAGCTGCTCTGGCTCTGCTGCTGCAACCACGTGTGGGAATCAAACACAGCTTTGGATTTGGGGCATTAACCTTTTTCTTCTCTCCAGGAAGACCCTGCTTTCCATGGAACAGCTGGAAAAGCAGATACATGGAAATGGTGACGTTTCAGGCCAGCTATGCCAAGGGGAGTCCATGCAGTTGCCTTTTGGGGTGTGCTCTCTGCCCAGTTACTGCTTGGCACAGGGCCCCTGGCATTGCTGTAGTGGGAGAAATGGGGAGGGGACAAAAATTTTTCATTGTAATTCCTCCCCTCAAAGAAAAGGCTTTTATGTGGCAATATGTACCCTACGTGGGCCCAAAAGAACCTGTGTGAGACCAAAGCCTGAGCAGTTCTTGCCTGTACCCTGCCTTCAGGGGCCATCGCTGCCTGAGCTGAGCTGCCCCACTGACATGGGCTTTTCGGTACAGTTTGGCATCCTTGGCTACAGGTGGCAGTCCTCCTCCTCAGGCAGATTGCCTGGGTCAGGGCAGCAGGAGGTGGTCTGACACTGGAGCAAACCTGTCCACTAGCCAGTGGAGCACAGTGTCCATCCCATGGCCTGTTCATCTGCACCCTGGGCTCTTCCCCCACCCTATCCTGAGATGGGGACCCCTCAAGGACCCCAGGCATCCTGAGAGCCTCCACTGATGGCTTTCAAACTTCTGTGTATTTATCACCTTTTCCTTGTCAATAGCCATGAAGACAAAAGCACACAAAAGAGGAAAACCCAAAGTGAACAAACACTTGATTTGTTGTTTTTTTTCCAAGTCTGAAAAGGCAAAATGTTTCATTTTGGCTTCAATACACTTACAGTCTGTCTTTCCTGTGAGACCAAGAAAACCAACAAACAAGCAAACAACAACAAATGCAATGTGAGACTCCCCAGCAAGAGCCTGTTGCTATACTGCATGCATCAATTTTCTTCAGTTTTTTTCAGTTCAAATACCAAGAAACACAACAAAAACCTGATTCCCAGGTGTTATCTGCCTTTCTCAGACTCAGGTGTGTGGCCAAAGAGCAGGATCCCCCATGGCAGGGTGGGGGGAATGAGGACAAGCTGGTGGGGTCTGGCATCAGCAACGTGGCATGGAGAAGCCAGAGGCAGCTCCTTCCCAGCTGAGAAGGAGTAAAGCTCATCCCCAGTGCTCTCTCATTTCTCACTGTTGTGTGATTTCAGAGGCTCTGCTTTGTGCTCCCCAAGCTCCCAGCTGCTGTCAGGTTTCCAAGCAAGCTTCACTGCTGTGTGTGTTTACTTCTTGCCTGAATTTTAACTCCTGAGCCTTCCTAAATAGGAATTGCCTAGAGGAAACGTCAATATTCAAGTGCTTTCTCCCCTTCAGAACATGATGCTCTCACTTAGCTCAGCCACGGAGTCGCTTGTGCTTGTTTGAAGGACGCCCAACACAATTGCTGCTTCTCCTCTGAGCCCTTCACTGAGTTCACATATTGAACATCCCAGTCCCTTCCCTTCCAATCCAGCCAGAATCCTATTAGCTACAACATCTTTACAATTCATGAGCCACACCAGGGGTTTGCTTAACACTCATTTGCTAGTCTTTCTAGCTGGCTGGCAAGGTGTCCAATTAGTCTAAACAGCACTTAGCTTCAGTAGAGTTAATTGTCTCACACTGCACGGTGGTGACTGGGGAGTGCCCTAAATTTCCCAAGAGGATTTTTAATTATTGCTGTTAGGCTGCTGATACCCACTCTCCTTCCCTTCCCTGAAGTCTCCCATCACCTCTCATGGTTTTTCTTCCATCACAGCATGAGCGTGCCACCAGCATCGTGTACCCACAATTAACATGCAACTCCCATAATGAAATTGGGGGTGTGAATTGCAACAATCCCCCTTCCCCCACACCAATACTCTTGTTTATCTTTCCTGAAGAACTACTTGTGGATTCTGCTGTAAATGTGGGCTGGCTCGTATTCCCAGCCTCTGCAATTACAGAAACCAGCGTTACTGAGTGGAGAAAAGGGTGCAGAAATTTAGAAGCACTTGAAATCTGGCTTGTAGTGTTTGACTAAGAGCCTGAAACTGAGTTATTCAAGGTATGTAGAAAAATAAGTGTATGTGTAGGCACAGCTACAAAGCATTTTTCCCTGCTGGTCATGGTTTAGGTAGAGCCTTATATCTAAAGCCCAAGGAGTATAGGCTCAATTTCCCCACCCCAGACAGGGACTCCATACAAAAGGTGCATTTACACCCCTTAGAGAAAGTTTCCAGGCACTGGTTCCAAGTTCCTGGTGGGCCTGGGGTGCTGCCTCACCTTCCAGGGGGACACTGCTCACGTTGTGCCCTGCAGCATTGCTGAATTCCCCATTTTCTCAATTCTTGATATTCTTCCAGCAAAGTGAGGGGTCTTACCCCAACCTCCCCATTGGCACTTTGGACAGATAGCAGACTTTTCCTTTGATGAATAAACAGGAAAACTGGACACCTGTCCTCCTCTCACAACTGCTGCTGTCCCTGCAAACTAGCCTCTCTCTCAGGGTTGGAGAAAGAAAACCTTCTGGTTTAATCCAACCTGTTTCTTGGGATCCACGTAGTCCTTTCACACCTTTTCCTCCAGTTAAGTCAACCCTTAAATTTTAAAATTCCCTAGAAATACATTAAAAAAATACTCTTTAGACATAAAAGGCTCTGCTATGAGAGCCTGCTAATGAAACATGCTGCTGTTTCCAAAGCATTTCATCTAGGAGATTCCCAGTTTACATTTTTCAATTTACTGGGTGTTTTAATCCTCCATCCCCTTTCCTGGCTGAAATCACTGTTATTGTTTCAAGGCATTCTTGAATATTTGCTGTTGTTTACCTCTTTTCCTCCAAAGTTAATTTTAAGCCTGCATGTGTGTAGTGGCTTGGCCCTGTCTGGAGACCAAATGCCCACCAAGCTGCTTGCTCGCTCACTCTCAGAGGGGAAACAGGCAGGGCTTCTGTGGGTTGGGATAAAGACAGTTTACTGCCAAATATCAAAGTGAATACAGAACAATAACAGGTAGTTACACTCACACCCAGTGCTAACACAGAGTACCTTACTGACCTGATGATTACAGAGGGCTGCCCCACGGTAAGGACTGACCAACCCGACATCCCAGCCACACTCCAACTGTCCTAGAGGCAAAACAGCCCCTCCTCTCCTCAAACCAGCTGCTTTTATGGGGAAGGGGTGTCAGGTGGTGTGGAAATAGCCCAGGCTAACTCAGCTCACCTGGGCTGACTCAGCTCACCTGGGCTGACTCAGCTCACCTGTGTTGGCTGACTGGGGAGGTTAACCCTGGCCTGGCCAGAACCAGGACAGTGTGGTATGGAACAGCACAATAGAACCATATGGCAGCAGCCCCTTATCCCCAGGGAACTGGAGAGAGATAAGGAGCTGGAAGGGGCAGCAAGAGACCTGAGGGGTATCTTGGCACTGCAGGGGTGTCTGTGCAGAAGCTGTCTTCATCCCCCTGAGAAGTGATATGAACAGGGACCCTATTCCCAGAACAGGGAAGCCCCAATGAGCCCCAGACTGCAGCTGGAAGAGGGTTATGGACCTAGAAGTGGGGAAAGATTGAAAGGCAGTGGGCAAGCAGCCCTGCAGGGGGGCAGGCTCTCCCACCGGCCAGGGTGTAATCCTGCAAAGGGGAATGGTAAGATGGGGCAGGCATGGGTGGACAAGGCACAGGGGGAATAATGCTGGCTGGCAGAAGAGGGTCAGGGTGAGCCATGGAAGTGCCTTTCTGAGGTGGACTAGGATTTGGACACAGCCAATTCTCTCCAGCCCTTCCTCTCCCTGCTCCTCATTTCTGTACAAGACGATGCTCCAGCAGCACGGCTCCATCTCCTGCTTCTTCCACTCCTTTCTACAGTCTCTTCCCTCCCTCCTTTCATTCTTCCACTCTATTTCTTCTCCTTTTTCTTTTCATTTTCTTCCTTCCTGCTGCTTGGGTTTTATCTTTGACTTTTAAAAATGGAACCTGGCTGTAAAATTCACTGTATAGATTATCCATTTTTCAAAAGAGTGCTCTTGACATTATGTGGGGTGAGAATTCAGGAGGAATATATATAACTGCAATCGAGCAAACAGCAAAAACACTTCCTCCAGAGAGCTGCTCACAGTTCACTAAGAAAAAACAAAGCCTAGACACTGAATCATAAACCTCCAGCTTAATTATAAACACACAGCGACATGGTATCACAGCAGTGATGCTGGTGCTGCACAGCTATAGTGCCTGTGTGCCTGCCCAGCACAGGCAAGGAGTTGATGGAGCACTGAGCTAAGTAATTCTTCAAAAATACTCAATTTAGGAAAAGAAGCTGAAAGAACTATTAGCAATTTCAGTGTGTCAAGGAACGGGGCATTTCATCTGGGGGGGGGAAGGGAGGTGGGGAATGGGTGAGAGTGTTTTCATCAATGAGGGAAGAAAAATGGGATGAAGAGAAGAAAAATAGTAGGAACTTGGAGGCAGAGAGAAGTAGGAAGAAAAATAGCAGATTGAAATCTTCCTTCCCAAGGGCAGGAAGGGATGGGGCAGGGGTAGGGGGTGATGGGTGGCAGCTATTTCGTGGAGATTGTATGAACAGACTCACTTTTAGACTAGCTGGTACAGGCACAGGCCACCGCTGTCTGTGAGGGGCTGGGGACCCCCAGGGAGGAACTGGGGGCAGGATGCAGCAGCCAAGACACTCACTGAGTCCTTCATTTCCCTCTGAGCCATCTCCAACAAAGCCTAGAGAGTTGTATGATATATACCTGTGCTTCCCATGGCAAGCCTGTACATCCATACCAGAAGCTGGAGGCAGTACGTTTTGCCTCCTTCACCCTGTTTTTAAGACCTGAAGAGCAGTGTTGTTCTTCCCACAGACCTCTCCAACATCTGACTGGGAAGCTGTCACATCACAGTGTACTTATTTTTCTATTTACACTTCTACAATTAACTGGCCCATAAGGCACAGCCCCTGTTGGAATTTAAAGTCTAACCAGGTACCACACAGGCCAGTCACAAAGACCATCCCTGCTCCAGAGCTTTTATATTTGCAGGACAGGTTAGACACAGCACAAGCAGGGAGGGAAAGGAAAGGGACATGGTGGGACTTGAGCAGTGCAATGACATCTCCATGGGGCAGTGTGTTTCATAGTGCAGCATTAGCATTCCCGGGAACCACTTGCCTCCAGCTGAGGAGAGGGCAGCTTGTGAGCATCCCAGCAATCTTCTGTCACAACTGTGCTGAGGAGTGCTGGAGGTTCTCAAAGGTAAAGGAGGAAAAACAGGCACTCAGAGCACTTCTCTTTGGGCTGACCCAGCTGCAGGCCCATCCTGCTCCAGCCCTTGCAGCATTGTTTTCCTAAGGAGAGGGTCCCCAGGTGGGTCAGGCTGGGCTTGGTTCTGGGGAAAACAAATCAAAGAAGTAACATGAACTGAGGCTGGTCATCCTGGAGATACCCTGGGGACCTCCTTTTTCACATCTCACCTGGGTCCTCACCCTGGTAGAGTATATGGTGCCTTCCAGAGCATCTGCAGGACCCAGAGCTGCCACCAGCAGCTTGGGAAAGTCCAAGGAAAGGAGTTAGGGAATCCTTACAGAGCAGTCAGTCACCTGGGCCCTGGAGCAGCTGAGCTGGTAGCTCACTGCTGGACTCAGACCCCTTTTCTGTAACTGGGCATCAGTTTTTTACAGCAGAGACCTGACTTCTTTCCCCTGACAACTCCCACCCCTCAATTTTAATAGATTTTCACCTTAATTCCCAAACCTGTGATCTTTCTCCCCTTTGATCATGCTGTCCTGCCATCTCTTTTCCTAATAAAAGAGGAAATTTAGCACTCAGAAGGAACCAATGGGCAGGTTCCTCCATCATCCTCAGAACCATTAGTGCTCACATCTTCCCTCTCAGTAGGGCACATATGTATGTTTAATTTAAGAAGGTTATCTGTCAAAAGTGATATCTCAAGGTAGCACTGAGCTGAATAAATATGTCAAAAACAATAGCTCCAGCTGTGAGAAACAAATGTTCAGAAAATTCATGGTTTGGAGGATCTCAGGAGTGAGAAAATCAGGCCAGACTGACATTTCTGTTTCAGAGCTGCTCACTGCACTCTCCATCCCCCTCTGGAACTGTGGTCCTAACAACAGCAAGGGGCAGGGGGAATACTCCCTTGGGGAGGACAGCAAGGGGAGATCCCATTGATTCAGCTCTTGGCATAGATGGGAAATCATCAGAGAAAACAGGACTTATACACATACAGGAGTCAGTGTTGGCTGTGAATCCCAGGGGCTGGAGGCCTGGCAGGAATGGTGTCCTACCAAAGGAGCCCAGGGGCATGTTTCCTTTTAGATAAGAGATGCCAGAGGGAGGTACCCACCCTCCAGCTCTCAAGTTCCACACAGATGTAGGTGTTCTGGTCCAGATTAGTGCCTAGACAAGACTATTCTCAACTTGCCCAACATCTTCTGGTGCACAAAACCAAGCAGCAAATCAGATGCTCTCCCCACAAAGAGAGAAAGAGAGAAGCCAGGAATTCTGGCCATATACAGGCTGGGGTCACATAAGGGAAAAGCAGCTCTATGGGGGCCACAACAAGTGGTCAGTCAGGAGAACAACCACCCCTCATACTGGTGAGGAGCAGAAGTTCTTATTCATCCTCCACACCCCCACACCCCCTTCCATCCCACCCCATTACCTAACTGACCATGGCAGAACAGGTTTGCAGAGGTGCCAGCCTGTCCTTTCTAGTAACCATCCCAGCAGCTGGATCGCTCAGGGGGGTGTCTGATTGATCCATCTGCTCTGGTTTGTCTCAAGCTGTTTGGGTCCAACTTGCCATCTGCAGAGCACCCAGCACAAGGCGGGTGCTGGCTGCCCTAACTCCTCTGGACCTCCAGCTGTTCCTGCAATGGGAAAAGCAAGCCCTGGATTAGAGAGAGCACAACTGCTGTGTAAAACTCAGCTCTTCTGAAATAGAAAACAGCAAGGGCTGCACATAAGTCCCTGGTAAATATGTGGGGGAAAAAAAGTCATCTCTAAAGCTGGGAAGAGAAGGGGACACATCCTCCTCTTTAATCCTACACTAAGACTGGGGGAATTAAATATCTCCATAGCAAATAAATTGAGGGATGATGAGGCTGGGGAGATGCAGCTTCTCACAGCCCCTCCTGGTTTCCAGGGCAGAGCGTGACCCCTGTTGACTACTGCTGAGAAATGAATCCCATGCTGGGAAAAGCAGGAGCAGCCCAGCCCCAGCATAAGCAAAGCTGGTTTGGCTTTTGAAGATGAATGCCTTAATCCCAGAGGTCGTCAGGCTAATGACAAGGAATATCAAAGGTAAAGGAGGCAATCGCTTCAATCAGGTAAGTGATTAAAATCAGGCTTTGAAGCGCCCAAAGGTCCCCACTGCTGCTGTCAAAAAGGGAGACAAAAAAAAGCCAGCTTTGGGTAAGCTGAGCTCATTAAAGTGCTGCCAGCTGCTAGGGAGCTCGGCAGCTCCACCTCGAAGTGGAGCACAGCACTGAGCATCAGGTGCCAAAATGGGGGTGCCCTCCTGCCTCTGACACAACATGGGGGACATGGTCACTCACCTGAGGGATGGTCCTGGATGATGGACCACAAACCTGGGGGGAGAAAACAGTCTGTTTTCCCGTGTCTTCCCTTCCCTGAGAGCAGGGAGTTCAAAGCCCACACTCAACCAGTGCTAAGAGCTGAGTGTAGAGGATCCAGTGCCAGATGAAAGATGCCATAGTGGCATGATGAAAGACACCACAGGCTTTCCCCACCTGATCAAACCTGCTGAAAGAGCCACACAGGTTGTCTTTGTGCTGGCTTTGTCCCAGATCAGTCACTTGTCTGCATTACCCTCTCTTTGCATCAGTGTGGTCACTGCCTGTCCTCTGGTGCCAGCAGAAAGCCAGCATGAGGGCTGGTGTTCTCCTTCTTCTAACTCTGCAGAAAGGTGGTCAGATGCTGCAGCAGGTTTGTATCGAGCTGATGCTGCAGGGTGGTGCTCAGCTTTGGCTTTAATGGATGTGGAGAGATGCTCATCTCACTGAATCTGTTGCAGGGCTCAGGATGGCAACAGCCTAACCCAAGCCAGGAGAAGATGACAATGTTCTCTAATGATGCCAGAACCTCTCCTGACTCCAGCAGGAGCCATGGTGACTTGTTAGGAATAGTTGCCCAGCTCTGAGATGGTAGCTGTAACAGCTGAAGCCAATCCCAGGTCCAAGTAGTCAGTCATGCAGAATCTTCCTCACCTCTACACCTTCTGTGTGTTACCCACAGTGGCTGCCACCCAGGAGCATGACCAACGTGTCACCACCACCTCTAGCAACCACTTTGGGTTGTTCCTCCCCATACAGAGCTATTTCACAGGAGCCACTTCAGAATGCAGGGCTGCTTAGCTAAGATTTTGGGGTTGTTTTTTTCCCCAGATCCCAGCCACTTGACCTGCCTGATCTTTCAGACCCTCCAGCTCCATCACTTCATCCTGCAAGCACTCTGAGCCATCCATGTGCATTAGTAGGTGATGGACAGCCAGAGTGGAGAGGAAGGATCTCAGGCAGTGCTTCAGCAGGACCAATTGACCCATAAAGCAGGCAGAAAGCAATTCTTCCTGGGTTCGGGGGGAGTGTTGATCAAAACCACCACCCGTAAGAGGCGACGCTTGCACCCCGTGAAATAACAGCGAAGTGGAAAAGCTTTGTTATTCTGCCTGTCCACGTCCCTCTTCCCTCACAGAGCCTCTGCTTAGCCTTTTTTGTGGGCAGATGAAGGAATGTCCTGTTGGTTCCAGTGCAGTGCAGCTGTGAAAGGGGTAGTTCATTTACTGCTGCTACTGGCAGCACTGCTGCAGATCGCTGGCAGCTAACAGAAAATGCACAGAATATTACTTCTGGAGAGACTTCCTCTAAATGTATGTGTTTTATTATAAAATTCCTATCTCCCAGGGATTCACATCACAGGAAAGCAGTGGCAACGTACAAACAGCATTAAAGTTATGGAATAATCAAGGCTTCTTCTGGATTGGGATCTGTCAAAGCAACAGGACTCAGATAATTGCAAACTGCATCTAATGTCACGAGCCTGATCCAGCCTGGGGACATCACAATAGGAACAGTGATGATCTCTGGTGAAGGATGTCCTTGGTACAGTCCAAACTTTCCTCCATATTTTCTTGCAGCATGTCCCAGGGGGAAATTCTACCACGGTCCCAAATCCACAGAGCACAACATAGAAATAGAGACCGTCAGGACTTCACTGGCAGGACCACACGCCGTGATCCTGAGCGGTGCTGCTTGGGGTGTGCATAGGGATTTATAGCTCCATGCCCTTGTACATGCAGCTGCATATCTGCCTCTGGGTACTTCTGTTGCTTTAACTGCATTTTCTAGTAATGCCAAGTTACTCAGGGCAGCAAAGAAAGGAGCTGACTGCAATGGATTGCAGAAAGACCTGAGAGACTGGGTGACCAGGCAACCAAATGATGGATTAAGTCTAATATGGATAAATGTAAAGTGATGCATATGGGCTAATAAGCAATTCTGTATTTCTAATAATAGCCTGAGCATGTGGGATGGGGGTCTTGAGGCTGTAACAGATTCCTGAACACTCAGAAATGGTCAAAAAAACAAAAAAAAAGCAAATGAAACAGTGGGAATTACTAGAGAACAAAATAGAGAACATCTATTTTGGTGCTTTATGCCACTGCATAAATTCATGGCTTGCCTGCATCTTGAAAGCTGGGCACAGTCTGGTCTTTATGTTTTGAAGAGAATAAAGTAGAAATGAAAAAAGTCCAGGGGAAAGCAGCAGAAGTCATCAAAGGTATGAAAGAGCTTCCAAATGAGAAACAGCTAAACACATTAGGACATTTCAGTGTGGGAAACAGGAAATCAGAATAGAGAGGCGCAGGACATAGGATGTGGCACAAAGACAGTAGTTGGAAAATGTCTCTTTGTGGCCTATTCAAACGCAAGGATTCAGGGTCATTAAATGAAACCAGTAATTGAAAAGTCTGGGACTGGCATAAGGAGGCACTTTTCACATATCACATCGCTCAGCTGTGGAACTTCTCACTGCAGGAGCCTGCAGATAGGACATTTTAGACGGGTTCAAAAGGCAGCTGAGAAAGTTCATAGAGGAATAATCCATTGAAGGCCTTTAAATTCAATAAAAACCCTAGCCTATGGCTCAGGGAGTGCACGAGCTCCATGTTCCTGGCTCTTGGGATGCTGATCAAAGGAGGTATCATTATATTTGCTCCCTCTAGCTTGCTGTCAAAGGCAGATACTGAGCTCAGTGGATTTTTGCTCCAGTCTGATACAGTTGACCTTAACTGAGCACAGCCAAGCAACACTCTCTCATGTCAAAAAGCACTTTAATACAAATTCATCTCCTTTTGCTCAGGTTTTATACTTGCAAGCATCCTATCTTGTGGTCTCCACAGTGTATTTGGGCATAAGCCTCAGTGGATGCAGGTCGGCAGGGCCAGGGAAGGGCAGGGACATGGGGCAGCATCTCCCCTGCTACTCCTCTCAGCTTCCCAAACACGTCTCCAGTCATCACAGGAAACATCTTACACATCCTCTGCCCCTCTGAGTGCTAACTACAGCTTGTGGCTGGTGACAGTGCGGTATATAGTCAGCACCAAAGTGTGGCAGGATTTTATTTTGCAGGGTAATAGGCTCATCATTTCTGTATGAAGAAATCTAGCCTCAACGTAACATTTTACATCCTGGGGAGGGGGCAGGGGGGAGGAGGAGAAGGGGAGAGATGGGAAATGGTAGTTCATTTAAATATATGTTTTAATCAAACCCCATAAATTACTCTAAGTGATGTTTTAACAAGATACAATTGCAAGAGCTGAGCAATGTTTCTGTCATTATGCTGTTGTGGGTTTGGTTGTGGGGTTGTTTTTTTTTTATTTAACAACCAAAATACAGAATTCAATTTACAGGGCTTTAGCCATGGTAGATGAATTTTTATGGGATAAATTCACACTCCAGTTTTGCTATCAGGTTGCACTACTAGGAGCTGGGCCTTTTTATTATTATTAGACCAGGCTGTCAAAGCCAGTTATATCGCTCTCCTAAAACTAGATGCAAAATCACTTGCTGCTGTGCAGCATCAATAAAAATGGGGCTTTACTTACTGCAAAATTCCCTTTTTTAATTCATGTAGGGAGAGTGGGATCATAATCTTAGCTTCCTCTTCTCCCACCCAACCAAAGTCACTCCGACAAAGGCTCTTCCAGGCAGGCGAAACTGGCGCTGACTTTGGGCAGAACCAGAGGAACCACAGAAGCATCAGCTGTCATGGGTCTCTGGAGGTCTCTGGCCAAAGGTCCTCCTCAAGGTAGGACACTAGACCAGGTCAGCCATGACTTTATCCAGGTGAGTCTCAAAAACTTCCTAGGACAGTGATCCTGGGGCTGCTGGGATTTGATCCAGTGCCACAGCACATTGGTTCTTGTGGGAAAGAAATGGGGATAAAAATGTCAGCATCTTCCAATTAATACTTCTGCTCTTCCTAACAACTTCCCTGAATGTGAACATCAGCTTGCAGCTGGTCAGGACATGGTTACTGGCTCAAAGCACATGCAGAAGTGACAGAGGAAGGACTTCACCTTACTGCATCAGCCAGCAGCTGGAGCTAAGGTTCTTGTAGCAGCTGGGTCTTTCAAGAGACCCAAATCACCGTTCAGCCCCAAATCACTGGGTCACACATTCATTCCTCCTGAAACCCTAATTTTCACCCCAGAGCAGGGAGGGCGGCACAGACGGACGTGCTCACAAAACAGCCCCCACATCCAACACAAACCCTTCCACCTCCCAGCTTCCACAGACATCAGCGTTTGCCTTCTGCCTCCACCCCAAGAGCATGGAAAGTATCTTCACATCAATGCTGAAGGTCAGTGCCCAGTGTTTTTCTTTCTCTCTAGGGAGAACAGCACAGAAGCTGATATTACCATGGTCCCTTCCTCAAGATTTGCAAAGACTGTCATAGCCATTATCATTAATCAAATTAGGTGTAAGAATCTAAATTTAAAAAAAATGTGCATAATGATTTATGCAGATTGCTGTGTGAGCTTTTGAAATGCCAGGCTGAGAAAAAGAAGAAAAAAAAACCCCAAACCCCAACCACACACACAAAATAAAACTTGCAGCTTTCTTTGCTCTAATTAAATCCATCCTGCTCTGCCTGCAGGTGTGCAGATCCTTTCACTCATCTCTTTCTGTGATGATATTCTGCCCAAAATGACAAATTAATAACAGGGATAACAGCAGTTCAACAGAAACAGCCTGATTACAAATCTTGATAGGAAAAGGTATTGTTGCAGGAGTGGTTTCCATTTAAAGCACAGTAAATCAGACGTCTCCTAAAGTAGAAGAGTGCCATTTAAGAACTTATTTAAATAAGGAAATGGTAAACAGGAGAAGCAGTGCCCATTTCTCTTATTACATGGGTATGAACCAGCTATAGAAAAACCTCAGCAGAGGAGCTGGTTCAATTTACTGTTATCAGGGGGGATTAGAGCTGAAGATCCCTGATAGCCACAAGAGCTTTCCTGTGTTATTAACTAGGCTTGGCATTATTTTTCCTCCTTTAGAACACAAATGAAAAACCTCTTCATTTGCAATGCACATTGGATATTTCCTGCTCTAATGCAGCATTTCTCCACTGCAGCATTACCACGAACTTCTGCTTTGATGATACTGCTCAAGAACTTAGCTTGGCGAGTCCCACCACGCTGAGGCTGCACCACAGTTTGCTCAAAGCCCCAGTAGCTCCTGTGAGAAGCAGGCAATGGAGGGAGCAATGAGCTCTTTCTCATCCTGAAATTCACAGGCTGGGAAGCCCAAAACCAGGCTGAGAGAGGAGGTAAAATGAGGCAGGCATGAGTGGACAAGGCACCCCCTTCCTCTGTCATGTCAGGAACCCCGAAATTAACAGAAACAGGTCACCTTTGCAGGACCAATCCCATCTCAGTCTTGTTCGAGGCTCTTTTAAACAGCTCCTTCCCCACTGAACATACTCCTTGTCCACAGGACAGGCATGTTTTTCATAATTCAGTGTTAACTAACAGTGCTTGCATGCAGGGAACAGGAGACACATCAGTGCTACACCGGCCACCGCAACACAGCCACCCAAGGACCTCATGCAAAGATGCTGTGGGAGGGTTTGGTTTGGACCCACCTTAATTTAGGAGCAGTGTAACAGAACAGTAACATAAGCACGAGCACACACTGGGCACAGACAATTAGCAGTCTTTCATTACAGCAAAATGCAATGCCTGGATTTTTTTTTTCCCTTTTACAGCTCTATTTCTGTTCCCCCAGCAGCTCTGTTAAAAAAGGTGAAGAGTTACTGCAGGATGTGGCATGAAACAATCACAGCTTGGTGGAAGGGTCTCCTCTCCTCCCCACCCCTGTGACCACTGCCTGGGCTTTGAAGATGCATCTGGTCATGCCTCGAATGCTGGCACGCAGGACACATTAGTGAGCCCACTTTGCAGGGCCTGTCTCTACCTCCCCATGTCGAGCAGCCACACATGGGCACCAGTGCAGGCTGTTACTCTGCCATTGCCACTGATCTACAGCTCACTGTGTGCAGAGGAGGCATTTATCCCTAGGGAGGAATGGAGGTGCTGGTGAGACAACGGTGCATTTCACTTCCCCCTCCTGGCTGATTTTCTCACCCAGAAGAGTGAGGTGCAGCAGCCTGTGTCCACAAAAGCCTCAGGCCCTGGAGTCATGGGGTTGTCATGCAGTTGAGGTTGTTGTGCTGGGGTTTATCAGGGAAAGCCAGCGTTGCTACCCCTGTTTCACAGGGAAGCCGACGCTTAGGGAGGTGAATGATGGCAGAAGGGTCCCAGCAGATCCACCAGGTCTCCCAGGGCACAGCCATCTGCAGATGTGGAGACATGAAGTGTAAGATGCTTCTCTGGCCTCTGTCACCACAAGTTTACTGTCACAGCGCTTCTGTCAGGGATGGGAACAAGCTGCACCCTGAAGCCCAGAGAGGTAAATAAGTAAAAGGTGCAGATGACTGGACGTTCCAGGCTGTAGCACAGGAAATGTATGTCTTCAGATTAATGTTTGCCTGCAGTCCAGTCCTGGAGATGTCCAGCCTCTTGGGTATCTCAGTTCTCTACTTTAAAGGTCGATTTTATCCACAAGCAAGTCTGGAAGCAGGGTCTGTGCAGAGCCTAATTAGAGACTGCTGTAGCTACAGAAGCAGTGAGAAAGAAACCTCATAATAACACTGTCCTCTTGTCCCAAGGGCCCCCAACCAGCACGGTGTCTTCCAACTGCTCTCTCATCCAAGGGATGAGCGCCTGCTAATTTGGGAGGGATCCATATTTTTGTTCCCCTTTGCTCCAGGGACTCCCACTCCACCAGCTCTGCAGGAAGAACTTCTCAGAGCTCCTAAGGGACCACATGTCTCTTTTTAAGTCAGCAGCAGACCCATGTTGAAGCTACACAAGTGTTTAGAATGTGCTGCCTACGCATCCCAAGTGAGGCACTGGACCCTGTCCCCCTTGGGAGAGGCCAGAGCAGTGATCCCTGCCACATCTGAGCAGGAGCTTGGCTTTTCACTCTATCAAATAAATTAAGATCTACTTAGGATGTGTGTTTAAATCTCCATCCACAAACAGAGCATGGTCCCAACCTCCTCACAGACCTGATGCCAAAAGCCTGGGTGGAGGATGGAGTATCTTGCTCTTGTCATGTCATGATTTCTGATGAAAAATTACCCACTTGGAAAGATACCCACCACATTTACCTGCTCACAGCTGTGAACCACCCAGCGATGCCCAGCACAAGCCAGCAAAAGAACATATTCTAGCTGATTTTTCATGTGATAAATGGATGGTAATAAAGACAAGCATGCAAACAAGCACAAACCCAGCCAACAAACCAGAGAATCCAGCCTGGAAGCATTCCCCAACTCTTTTGCCTCTGGCTGTCCTTTCTCTCCCCTGAGGGAATCATCCAAGCCCTGGTCAGCATTCATTTCTCCCACACCCCCAGCCTGGCCTGGCCCATAGTGTGAGAGCAGACAGTCACTGAACAGCACTGCAGCAGAGGACAACAGTCACGGGAGAGCCACCAGCCAGCAAAGTTTGGACAGGCACACAGGCTTCTGCACTGCCAGCTGCCCACCCCTCATGTCAGCACAGTGCCCAGGGGCCCTGGGAGCTTTGCAACAAGCCTTTTACTTAACTTTTCACCTTCATTATGCCCTTGTTCTTCAATTTAATAACATTTCAACCCAAAATCTAATATTAAGGGGGAAAATAGTATCATAGATCTACAATAGCATGAATTGAGCAAGGACAGAGTCTCTTTCATCCCAACCCTTCCCAGCACAAGCTCTTTCCTTTACCCTAAACCTGCAGCATGCAGGTTGGAACGAACTTGTCAGAGGTAAATGGCATCAGGTATTCCAGGAAGCTTTGGAGAAAGAGGATAAAGTTGATGTTTCATTCTGTATTCCTGGGGACACAGCCCACTTGGTCGTGTCCCCACGGCAGGTCCCGAGGCAGTTGCCAGCTTCTGGATGGACACATGGCCTCACTGACCTTCTCCAAGCTGTTCTGTCTCTGTGTCCTCTAGCTTTCCCTGCTGTTTCCCCTTTTCTTTAGATAACCATGGAATTTACACTATGCCAGGGTCCTAAAGGTTGGGAGGAGGAAAAGCACCACCAACACCCAGCTCAAGCCCTCTGCATGAGGACCCCCCACTCCCCCAAAGGGTGGTGCAGGAGCCATCCTTTTCTGGAGAAAGATATGCCCCATGTGTTCTCAATGTGGGTATTAGTTTATAGTTCTGAATATGTAGATATTGGCTCACTGAGAGACAATTGGGCTTATTTGCTTAGGGTCCAGTTTCATGTTTGCATTCCCTGAATGGAAGAGGGGAAAAGGCAGCTTTCCAAGGAATATTAGACAACTTCAAAGCCAGTGATCCATTTTGGAAAGCCAGTTCTGGGGTTCCCAGTACAAGACAGACTGAAGAAAGACCAGTAAAGGGCCACAGAGGTGATTTAAGATTTGGAGAGTCAGACATATGAGGAGGGGCTGGGAGACATGGGATGTTCAGCCTGGGAAGACTCGGGGGATCCTACCCATGTGCATAAATACCTGGAGGGGGAATACAGAAGGCAGAGCCAGGTCCTTCTCAGTGGTTTCTGGGACAGGACAAGCTGAAACTCTGGTCAAACAAGAAAAAAATGTTTTCCCCACCTTAGCTGCTCTGCAGTTCACAGGGGTCTTGCTGCAGAAGCCTGTGACCCTCATGTCTAATCAGAGCCAACATCTGAGCTCAGACTTTCCTCCCAAGCACTTGGAACAAGCTGCTCACAAACAATTCACAGAGCAGGAAGGAACATTAACAATCATGGAAGAAGTACTTTTTGAATAACAAATAAACATGAGACATTCATAAACTGCTGGCAAACAATTTATGAGCAGGAGAAGTAGCCAAATTCATTAAATAAATTATACATTACATTTTATTCCCCCTTCAGCTCTATTAAAGATTATAAAACAATATATATGCAGCCACTGATAAAGCTGAATTATAAATATCTGTCAAAAATAAGTGAAAGAATGTAAACATCCTATGAGCAGTTAACCAGTGGAAGTCATCTGTAAATATACTATTGTGTAATTATGATGATAAACTTAGTACAGCAGTCTCATAGCAAACACAATTAGCTACTTAAAAATAAGTCAAGGATCAATAACCATTCATTGAGCTCAACTGACAAAACATTCCAATTATTATTACTGCACTTACTTCCTATTTATTCCATCACCTATGTTAAACATCTCGTTCATCTCTTTGCTTAATGTGTTTGAGACAAGCCACAGTTTGTTCTTAAGCTGTTTGCCAGTGGAAAAGTGATGGAGAGCAAGCAAGATAATCCTCATCAATCTTTTGTCCTCACCCCCCATCATTTCCTTCCCACCAAGATGCTAAGATCTATATTTTGCTCTCACACGTGCTGATATGAATTCAGTGTAACAGCATCAGAGTTGCTCTGATGTCACTGAGAATTCTTCCTGTCCCTGGGGGAGAAGGATGATGCCTCAGTATAAGTGTGTGACACTCCACCTGCTCGCAGGGCTGCACAAAATGGGAGCTGGGCAGGTCTGTCCCTGAGCCAAAGGACATGAGGAGAGGTTTGGTCTGATCATACCCAGCCTGTCACTTATGGAATCAGGCAAATCACTGAGTGCAGGGCAAGGACAGCACAAGAATGAGCTTTCCTTGGCTGCCAGGTCATGGGCTGCTCACATGCGTGGATGAAGGACCAGTCTTGGGTGGATGGGGCTGTGACATCCTCAGTCCCACCTCTGAACTCCCTTCTGGCCAGACAGCAAGAGCCTGGGCTTGCAGTCCTCTTCCTCTCAACACCATCCCAAATATCTACCTCAGTTTAAGAGGGGTCCAAACACAGGCAGCTGGCTCCACAGGGGACCAGATGGACACTGGGATGGCCAGCCAATGTTCTGAATTTGTTTAAGAACAGTCCAGATGTTTTAGACCTCAGGTTCATGCAGCCCACTGTCCTTGGTCTGACAGCAACCAGTGCCAGACATCCAAGAGGTGGTATAAGAACAGCAAATCATTCCAGTTTCTAGAGAGACCAATTGGCCTCATCTTTTCAGGGCCTTAGCACTTCACAGCCACCATGCCAAGACTTTATTCTCCAAAGATCAGCTATGGAAGAAAAAAAAAACCAACATATTCTGTTCATTGTGGAGATAAGATATATGATGAGTAATTTTTTGTGACATGTAGATCCAGTTATAACTTCTGCCTCTGTTCCTAAACTCATGAAGGTAAATGCCATAACAAAAATCAGCTATCATATATTGTAATGTACTTGTAGGCTAATGTCTCTACCAAAGAGCATATATGGCAAGAATGTCTCCTTTCTGAGGGTGCTTTACGTCAAGAGCTATTTCAGATGATCTCTTTGCAGTTAGGTTGGATGCCTTGTTGTTTCTTGGCAAGTGCACACTCCCTGGGTCTCACAGTCCCACCACTGACAGACAGCAGGGCATATTTGCAGGGAATCCAAAGTGGCAACTCAGCCTCTCATCCATCTCCTTAAAAACAGCCCTCCTCTTCCCTGAGCTGCCACAATAATCACTGTTCTGCCATTTGGTGGTCAGGAGATTCCTTCTGACCACAAACCCCAGGGAACCGTAACACCCAGAGCCACAGCTGCCCCCAGTGCTTGGAGACAGGAGGGACAAGGCAGGGGAGAGGTATACAGGCCCTGGGGGTCTGACTTTTGATGAAAGCACAGCATGAGAGAAATATATGTTTCCAGAAGCTTTCAGGATGTCCTGGTTCGGTGGAAGAGCCAGGCAGGTCCATCTATCATGAATTATCACATCATGTCATATACCCCCCAAACACACGAGTCCTCCCGTGCTTCCATCACCCATGTTTTTGCATTAAGCTCCTGGCAGACCTAAACTGGCTGACAAACCTTTACAGCAGATTAAGAACCTCGTACATAGCTGCAGCCCCAGCTGTGGGGCAGGACTGAGGTCCTGAAGTCCCAGCAGCCTCCTCCTCTGCAGAGAGTTAGAAAAACCCACAGGGAAAAATCCCTGATGCCCTCGCTGCTGGAGCAGAGACTGCTCTGGGTTAACCTCCCAGCATCACGGGCAGCTGTCATACTCAGTACAAAATCAGTTACTTTTACCAAAAGAAAGCAGGTATTTTATAAATAAACCAGCATTTCACACTCAAGCTGCTTCTAAACCAAGGTGCTGCTCTGGGTTATTGAACCTGAAAGACGTTAGTACAACGGTTACACCACTGAGATAAAGGGTTTGGGGTGGTGTGACCAGTGTGCTCAACCCCACACCTGGGACAATCCCTCTGTACTGGCCACTGCCTTGCACGAGTAGTTTTTTGCTTCTCTTGTCACAAAACTCTGCTGAAATCCCCTCTGCCCCTGGACCTGAGTGGCCACTTGCATCTGCAATGAGTGTTTCTGACCGGCATGGCTATTTCTGGTGGTTCTGGTTTCCTTGCTGGGAAACAATGCCATTTACTGCACAGGGCAGATGAAATCATCATCAGATGATGACATCTGTTTGCAACCTGCTATAAAACAGGCCGCAGGAGAAGAGTGATAAATCAGTGTGGTGATCACCTCCTTCAGACTGGACCTGTGGGGTTTGAAAGAGAAGTGCTTGCCCCGGGATCGCTGCTGGCTGATGGGGGATGTGAAGGGGACAGTGACTCTTACAGAGCAAGTCCTCTTCCACCACTCAGGCCTCCTCGACATCCTCCCTGTGGGGTCTGCCAGGAAATTGCCACTGACCTAGGCCATGTCCTCCCTCAACCATGCAGGGCAGAGCATCCTGAGGCTTCAAAAGGCATTGCTGGTATGGTCTCCTAGCTGTGGGAAGCAGAGCCCTTCCCTGCCAGCTTCTTCTCCCCCCACAGCTTTCCTCCTGCTCCAGCTCCTACCTGTCCCACCATGGATTAGGTGGCAACAGGAATGAGGGCAAAAAATGGCCAGGAAAAGTCTTAATCCATCCTCTCTTGGCCTCATGTGGCTATTTTCTTCAGAAGAGGCTAGACAGAGCCTTGGCTGATGGGTGGGAAGGGACCTGGGCTCTGACTGAGCCTCTCCCAGCTCTTCCAGTGGGACGAAGGGAGCCAGTTGTGCTGGCACCACATCCACTTATGCATAGCTGAGACCTCTTGGGAGAAATTCACAGGGTGGGAAGGGACCTGAGCAGGGAACATTTGGCATTTGGGATGTAATGAAAGTGCTTTAGTTAAAAAAAATAAGCCCAGCTTTATAAAGAAGCATGAGATGGATTCATTCCAGGATTACTCAAATACCTTGCTTTGGGGGAATATACTTCACTTCTCTTTTAACTTTAATATCACATTAGAGACTGTTTTCTGGGATGGTGGATACTGTATTCTGAATACTTTATCGCCAGACTCTGAGAGCTAGTGAAGTGTTTTGGATAATAGAAATGAATAATGTATCATGCATTCATTGCCTACCAGACTGATTTGTTTACTAATAATTTAGTTTAAAGTACATTATTGTTTTACTACTCACACACTGATTTACTTCCAAACACTGACTGAACAGATATCATTAAATTAGAATAATTTTTAACTCTAAAAATATATTGTTTACAATTTGCTCCTTAGCAAGGCACTTGTTCTGAGCTGCATATATTTGTCTCTGGGATTATGGGTCCAAAGTGATCTTCAAGCTGATTATTTCTAGGATATTTCAAGACTTTCTTTTGTATCCAGGGCCCATTCCAGCACTCGTTACTCACTTTTTCAGCAAAGAACCTCATTAGTAGACCCTCTGCAAGATACTTGAACAGAAACCAAAGCTCCGTGACAAGCTTTTCCCCTGGACTGACTCTCTTGATCCCATGAAGAATCATAGAATCCCAGACTGGTCTGGGTTGGAAGGGACCCCAAGGATCACAGAGCTCCAACCCCCTGCCACAGGCAGGGACACCAACCTCCAGACCTGGATCTACACAAGGTTGCCCAGGGCCCCAGCCAACCTGGCCTTGAACACCCCCAGGGACAAGAACAGCATGTCCATCATCTGATACTTCTGCACATGACTTTGCAGTGCAAAACTAGTTCCTAGCGGGTCTTTGAGCACCTTTCCCAGCACTCAATGTCTTTGTGTTCATGAAATTGCGAAGCAGAACAACTCAACCTTTGAAACCTTTCTCCCCAGTTAGATCGTACTGGGACAAAGTCCACGTGCTATAGCTGGGGAAAGGTAGTCAGTGTTAGGCCATGCTGCTAATAACCACTGCACCTGTGTGCAGTAGTTTCCACTGAAGCTCTGCTAACTTCCTAGCTATACTGTGAAGGAAAACATCGATTCTGCACAGGTTTCCATTTCTGCAGGACCAAAGCCACTAGAAGCATTAACACTTGCACGTCCTTCAGCAGGTTAGATACTGGGAACTGTGAAGAAAGATGAGCAAAGTGGGACTTCTCAGCATAAACCAGAGGAGACAAAGGAAAGGAAGGATGCAGTAACAGTCTTTGAAGATGGCAAAGGCTGCTGCAAAGCGAGACTGATTGTTTTCCACCTGTGTCAAAGGTAGGAAATCATGCATTTAAAATGAACCGTGAAATATTCACTTTACAGGTAAAATTTTGTAGGTAGTAGAGGACTGGAGCAAGTTGTCTGGTGCCAATGCGGTGTCTCTTTCGTGGGAGGCTGTAAGAAGTGTCTGGTCCAGCATCCTTGGGGTAAGATGGGGCTGGTGAAAACCTGGCTCAGCTCAGGACTTTTCCACAGCCTTCTTCCAAGCTGCTGCATCTAAGGCTAGGGAGCGCAGTGCCCGAGCTATGGAGAGCATGGCATGTATGTGTCAATGCCTTCAGAAACCTGGCTTTAAAAAGAAACAAGTGTATTCTGAATTACTAATAGTTTTCAGTACTTACATTTCAGATACTCAAAGTTATGCTGGAAGGGGGTTCTGGAAGGGTTTGCTGCTGGGCATTCTCAGCCTCCATCTGCTCTGAACTGAGATCTGAGAGTGGTTTAGGGGAAGAGGATGGATCACCTCTGTGCAGTCCAGACCACCTTCATTCCAGACAAATGGGACCAAAGGATGTTTGCTCTGGAGGGAGGGAATTACCTCCCACTGATGCTACTACAAAGAAGAAACTGAGGTTTCAGAAAAACCTCTGAATGGGTTTCCCATCAGGACTGCTTTAAGTGCTCCAGAGAGAAAACCAGCATGAGGTGTTGGGCTACAAAGAGCCCAAAGTAGTCAACTTGGGTTTATTCCCCCCTCCTTCTTCAATCTTAGACAAGTTAACAATGTCAGAGGAAAGCATCCTGACATTGCTCTCAGGGATAAGAACTGGGAAAAGATTGTACAGCTTACAGGATGAGAAAGAAATTAAACTGCAGCATACAAAAACCCCATATCCCTGCTGCAGGCTCATCCACTAGGTGAAACCAATCTAATTTGTTGGACTCTTTATTCCCAAAGCCTCCTGAGACCTTGAAGTATAAGAAAGAAGCTACCCAGAGAGAAAAGAAAGTTTCCAGCCTGGAGGAGCAAAAGGGATGTCACGTTTATTTAAAAAGAGAGAGGGGACAGTGAAATAGAAGGCAATCTTGGATGCCTTCAAGCACTGCCAGGCAGTTCCTAGAAGATAAGTGCCAGTGTTGTCAGAGCTTGAATTTTTCTGAAACAGCTCTGATAACATTGATGGAGGAGCCAGCAGGATGGCAGTGGTTTGAAAGCCTCCCAGCTATTGTTGATGCAAATGTAGAGCAAGAGCTGGAACAACAGTTCCCAACCTATCACCTAGAGCCAACACAGGTCCTGAGAGACCCTCCTGCTTTGCTCCAGGCAACGGGGGAGGAGAAACCTTCAGCCCAGATAGCACACAGTGCAAAGAGCCTTGATGCTCAGAGAGTCGTAGCAGGTAAAGGAGAGCAAATACATTGGTCAAGAGGCATGAAGGAGGTGAGGAGGGAGAAGCCTGACAGAGGTGGAGGAAAGTCGCCTGGTCATCAGGTACTCAGAAGGTTGTTGGTGGGCCAGCTTGTGTGGAAAAGCACAGAGATAAACATGCTCTAGGCTATGAAAAGTAGTTCCTTAACACGTTGAGAAAACAGACTTTCTGTATATCACAGAGAAGGAGGGCTGGTTAGTCATCTGCAATTGGCAAGTTTTCATAAACACTTCATGCTCCTGGGAGTGGTCATGAATATTCCCTGAGTGCAGAGGAAGGGACTGCTGCCCTGCAGACTGCAATTTTGTATGACAAAGGGCTGTAGCCTTCACAGAACCTCAAACTCAGCAAGCATCAAAAAGATTATTCAGGAATTTAGTCACTGTCCTTTGACTTCTTGATGTACTGATGATTGGACCTGAATCACAGCATGAGGTCTGTAGTCTAACTTTCTGCTCTAACCAGGACTAGTCAGAGCAACCTGTTCCAAGCTTTGCCCAACTGACCTTTGAAAGTCTCCAGCCTCTCTGCACAATCACCCTCAGTGTGATTTTTTTCCCCTTCTATGTAATGAGGATTACCCTTGGTCCAACTTCCTGACCTTCACCCTTCCACCATCTGCTTCTCAGCACCCTCTCATCAGGCCGTTGCAGCTGGTGATGAGGTCTCAGCTTCGCTTGCTCATCTTCAGGATGAACAGACCCAGATCACTCAATCTCTCCTTTTATGTCCTGTTCTCCAGCCCTGATCATTTCGATGGCCTCTGCTGGACCTGCTGGACCTGCACCAGTAGACAAAACAGCCCAGCACCGCAGACAGAGATCCACCAGTGCAGAATAAGGAGGAGGACCCCCTCCCTTGCCACACTGTCTGCACTCTTGCTAATGCAGATTTTGCAGGGGCAGGGTGTTGATTCATGCTTGGCTTGACCACCAGCATCCCCAGGACCTTTCTCTGCAAAGCTGCCAGTGTGTCCTGTGGTGCTGGGCTATTCTTTCACAGGACAGGATTTTGCTTTTGCCTTTGCTGAACCTTTTAAGGTTCCCACCAGCCCATTTCTACAGCCTGCCAAGGTCCCTGTAGACAGCAGCCTTGTCTTCCAGGGTACCCACCAGTTCCTCCCATATCATGCAGAAGGTGCCCTGAAAACCATGCTGCCAGGGAGAGAGGTTTTATTTTGCAAGAGCTACAAGAACTTTGGTATGTTTCCATGCAATTTAAAATACAAATTAATAAGATTATTTTTAATTGAAATGGAGTGGAGTCTACATTCTGTGCTCCCAGCTCTACACAAACTAAAATTTCTGATGCCTGACTTGCCCATATATCCAAATCTCTCTTTCCTCATTCATATTAGAGCTGGTAGCATTAATACATTATTCAGTGATTTAGACCTTCTGTCCATGATCCAGAGCCATTTTCTGCAAATGTATTCATTGCTTCCTCATGTTTGTTGACTTGCTATGTGAAGGGCATTCAGCCTATATAGAGTATTTGGGAACATTTTTCTTTGTTTGCAAAACATTATCTGCAGTGGGGAGGTCATCTGAGTCTCAAAGTATTGCTGCCACCACCCAAATCTTTATAAATGAAGGATTAGTGAATGACAAATGCAGATACACAACAGCTAGAGAAGATTGAAGAGTAGGTAGCCACATCTACTTCCAGTTCTAGAAATCCTAGTTGCCACAAAAATACCCTTAATTACTTTTGTTCTGGGATGAGGAAGAGCTTGTTTCCCCAAGGCTGGAGAAAGTGTTTATCTTGAATTCCTCTTTAACGTCCAGGACTAAGGGAGGGCTCTGCAGTATTGCCCAAAAACCCATCTCAATTGATAGCATACCCTCATGAGCACATCCATGTTCAGGTGGAGTTTGCACTGAATCTAGCTGGAAATGCTCTCAACTTATGTTTGTAGGTATTCTAGGGATACCTTAGAGAAGGAGGGGTATGTGCAGAATTGCAGCTACTTTACTCAGGGCATCACTGAAACATGCTGAGCTCAGTCCCATCCTGACACCAACTCATCCCATCCCATGCCAGGTAGGGTTGAGCACTCAGGAGGTCCTGAGCTTGACGTGAGCCCTTGTCCGTATGCTACATGCAAGGAGCCTTGGCTGGACTGGACTGGAGGCCTTGCCAGGCCCTCTGAACCTCCTCTGATCAACCTTCCAGGTACCCCTGGGGGTAGCAGGGCAGCTCCCCATCCTGAGGGCAGACTGGACACAGATCCCCAGGTCAGAGATCTGCAAGCCTACAGCCCAGTGCACCTCCCTAAAGAAATCCCAATCAATACTCCCCATTAGAGAGCTACTGAAGTGGAAGCAATTTAGCCATGAGTAGTTGCTGGAGGTCTGCTCTTCTTCCTGCTTTGGTCTGCAAAGGCTCTTAGGGCGAAAGATTTACAGCATTTTGGAGAGACAGGATTATCCTTCATGAGACAGGAACATTGACAAGCTGGGCCTTTTCGTCTTCATTCCAGTCCTGAAACCCCTCTTGATTCATTACAGTTTGTCCTTCTCGTTGGTGTAATGAAATAAAAATGTTTATGTTGATATATAAAGATAGCAACATTGATTTTCTTTTCTGCAGTAGATTTGATTACTATGAAGCTTCCAAAGCCTTCTTGAGGTCTTTTTTTATTTTATTGCCACACTTTTTCAAACTCACAGCTTTCTCCTAATTGTATTTTCTGCTGAGAGAAGCATGTGGAAGAATTTGGAAAGGATGCAGGTGAGGTCTCAGAGGGCCCATTTCAGTGCATTAAAATGTTGAGACTCTCTGGTTTTACAAAGACAGTGCTTCCCAAATTACATATTTGCAAAAACTTGAGATGAAATTAGAAATATAAGACTGCAAGCAAAGTTATTTCACATTTATTATTACTTCCTCTAGGTTTTCAACTCGTATCAGATCCCTGGGGTTTTGATTTGCTGATATTCTGACACTAGTTGTGTTCCTGGTTCAGAGTACGATACCTTCCATGTGCCTATAGGAATGGATGAGCAGATGTGGGTAAAATGTGTCGTTGCCTTACGTGTGCTCAAAACCAGAGCTACACCTTTAATGTCTAGACAATCTGTCCTAAAGATTCAGAGTCTTGAACCTGAAGATAAAACTCCAGACTGGAAACCTTTGAGAGAACTGAAGCATTTGATATCTGCAGATAAATCTTACACCTTGGACTTACTGAGGTCTCTTTTACATGCCCTGTTTTACACTGTAGAATGGGGAAAAGGCTGGGGCTGAGGCTGTGCTACTCCAATATTTCAAATCCTCAAGATGCAAGAAGCTCTTGGAAACCATATCAGTGCTCCTGCTACTCCAGACAGAGACATGGAAGCATCACCCAGAAGCTATGGGGGCAAGTGCTTGCACAACTGGGCTGTGCCAGGTGCAGGTCCTACAGCAAACACTTCCTCCTTAAGCTGCTTAGAGTTATTGATTTACTGAGACAGAATGTTAATTATCAGGGAAATCCATGGAAATGCTTGCTGTTTTCTTTTTTCTTAATGATCAGTGTTCTCCAATTAATCCTGGCTTTGTTATGAATGTGGGAAAGATGCTTCAGAACTAGCAAAGAAATTGATTTTTTGGGTTTCAGTATGTTTATGTTGGGCACAACATTACCATTTCCTTGTTTGCTAAAAAAAAAGGGGATATAGATGAAGTCAGAGCAGACTTTTCCCTAGAGGTGTTCACTTAGTGGTTTAAACATCAGCTTCCCAACAGAGCCTGTAACTACATGTTTGAATAAGCCTTGATTTAAAATGTTTTAAAGGGAAGTGAATTAAATTCAACTGCTTACTCAATGAGCTTTCTGGAAAGATCCTGTGTGAGCCTTCCCAATGCAGCTATACAAAGAAGAGTCAACTCACACAGATGTGGGGCTGAAGGATGGGCAGGTCTCCTGTAATCCTTGCATGGCCCCACAGTAGGAATTTCAGGTTTCTGTAACCAGGTTTCTCCTCTGATCCTTTTTCCAACAATCAAGCTCTGGAAATACAATCTCAGCCAGAAGAAGTGTCAGAACATTTCCAGTCAAAGGAAATAAAATGGTTTTTTTAATTCACATGATTGCACCTCCCTGGGAAAGGGTTAATCACCAGGCATTTCCTGGCTTCATGTTTTAAAAGTAGCATTTCAGTTTTGTCTAAAAGTTTGTCTAAAATTTTATTACAACGTTTTCAGATATGGAGAAAATGCTTCAATGAAGGAATCTGATACGAATTAACTGGAAATACAGTCCAAGCTTTTCTTCAGGGAGTGGCTCAGCCTGCTTCTCAGGTTGTTGATTTAGGGATTTTCTTATATCTTTAGTGATCTTTGAAATATTCTTTTTCTACTTTTAACTTTAAAAATAGTCCATTCCATTAGTTCAGTCTTTTTTTTTTCCCCCCTTTGGTATTTCCTGCTACCAGTCAGCTCCATGGGGGTCCCAGCTGGGGAGGGACAGCTGACCTTCCACATCGTTTTTCACCTTGTTACCCCTGCTAGTATCACAGTGTGTCTCCTCCCCCTGTCCTGCAGAAGGACCAAGAGGCAATGGCATAAACTTGATTAGAGGAAGTTCTTCCTAACCCTGAGGAGGATCTTCTTTCCTGTTCCTCCAAGGCAGCTGCCTTCTGCCTGGGATGGAGAACTGTAAACCATCTCTTGGGTTACAGGCGAAAGCTGTCTAATCCTGCCATTATAAAAGAAGAATTATGGGTGGCCCCTTAGCCTGCTGGTCCCACTGGCCTTGGGGCTAGTGCTCTTATTTGGGATGTAGCAGGCCTGGAGTAAAGCCTCTTTGGATCTCCTGCCAGGGAGCCCCAAACCAAAACGACATAATCCTTAGAGGCATACCTACCTCCCAAGCCAAATAACCCTGACAGAGCAGGTCTGTTCAGCACAAATAAGTTCTGGAGCAAAGACTTGGACATCCCACAGCCAAGCCAGTTCCTTGCCCCTTCTTTCAGTCAATGAATATATTGAATAAGGTTCCTCAACCCACCTGTGTCCAGAATCCCAGTTGTTCAGCTTTTAGAGATGTGGTTTAGCATAGGGTGGGAACAGTTGGACTTGATGATCTTAAAGGTCTTTTCCAACCTTGTGGTTCTGTAAGAGGCACATGGAAGTGATGTGACCCTGAGTCTTCCCACACAGCTGGTGAGTGCCTGGGCTACGGAGCCAAAGCAGCACACCAAGAAGTGTGCAAACTCAGACACAAAGTCCCGGAGCTGCAGATCTCATGGGGTGCAAGCCTGAGTGGCCATCAGGACCTCAAAAGTTACAGACATACCTTCAGGCAGAAATTTTAGTCCTTCTGTGATTTTAGTGAGATAAAGGGCAGCATTCCCTGGATATCTGCATCCCCAAGATCCACTGAGAGAGGTGACAATTTAATATTTTAACTCCAGAATGACAAATACCTGTATGCCTTCACCAATCTCACCCTCAGCAAATGCACACATCTTCATTTCCTATTTATCCTCAGTCTCCTCCAGGATGCGTCTGAAGCCTAACTGAAAACTCATTCAGCACTGAACACTTTGTTAGCTGGATTAGCCTGAGGGGGTGCTCGTAATTGCAGCAGTGTCAGGGATGCTTTTCATTTAAAATCACTCTCTTAGAGACACTTTCACGCACAGAGTCCTGTAGTGGGCTGGGTGTAAACTCCTTGCTAAGCTGGCAGACGTCTTTCTCTATAAAGTCAATTACTGTAGCAAATCCACTAATACAAAGGGCATAATGCAATTATTTGGAATTGATTTCTTATAAGCTTATGAATAGACATTTGGGGGAGTTCAAGTTTATAATAACAGCTGCCACATTTTACATTAGCTTTCATCCCAGGGGATTTCAAAGCACTTTATGAATCCTGAACTTGCATCCCTGAAGAGACAGCACGGCCTGCTGCCCGCTTGCCTGGCACTCAGGAAACCTGCATTTGATTCCCCTTTCACCACAACCTGCCAGCATACCCTCTGCACTCCTTCAAAGCACCCAGACAAAACAAGTCAGAAAATCACAGGATGCAATAGGTTGGAAAGCACCTTTAAAGGCCATCTAGTCCAACCCCTGTAACAGTGTGCAAGGGCACTTTTAATTAGATCACATTGCTCGGAGCTTCATCAAAACCACAGAATCCCAGAGTGGTGGGGGTTGGCAGGGCCCTCTGGAGATCATCCAGTCCCACCCCTGCCAGAGCAGGGTCCCCCCAAGCAGGCTGCACAGGGCAGTGCCCAGGATCATGTGGTTTGAATGTCTCCAGAGATGGAGACTGCCCAACCTGTCTGTGCAGCCTGGCCCAGGGCTCTGCCACCCTCCCAGGAAAGAGGTTCCTCCTCAGGGTCAGGGGGAACTTCCTCTAATCAAGTTTATGCCATTGCCTCTTGCTCCTTCTGCAGGACAGGGGGAGGAGACACACTGTGATACTAGCAGGGGTAAGAAGGTGAAAAACGATGTGGAAGAAGTCCATTTAGACCAAGATCAGCCATTAGGATGAGAGTCAACTACCCTGATTTAGCTTCTCTTAGCAACAGACAGCCACCTTCAGCTGGTCACCTTGGCTGAAGCCTTTTAATAAAACAATTGGGATGCCAGAAGAGGGGATTGATCCTACTTTTTTTCCTAAAATAAGGGAGAAAACACAACTCCACAAATGCCTACTTCTCTCCATGGACTTTAAAGGCACATAAGGGTGAAGAGAACATGGATTAAGACTAGTAACTTTTAACTACCTAAAGCTAAAGGACTCCTCCCCAACACCCTGTTGGAGTCCCAGTGATTGATCAGAGCTATGGGCACTTTGGCTTTCAGGAGGTTCCAGTGCTGAAAATAGTAACCACCATGATGACAAAGAGCCATGAATGTTTTCAGAAGGATGCAGGCACCAGCCAAGGAGGAAGGGAGCAAAAGGATGCCAGCCAATTATGAACCTCAGTTCAGTGGAATCAAGAGCCAAAAATATAGCTCATTCTGTGGTTCATTAATGGTTTTTGCCAGGTTTGTGAGAAACTTTATTTTACAAAGCTCCAGAGTTATCTGAAGGCAGAACCTTCACAGGGAAAGAGGAACAACCTTTAATAAGGCTCTCAGTGGCATCACTGGCCTTTCCTGGCCAATGCAACCTGTAGCTGGGAGAGATTTCATTAAAAATCTAAATAAAGCTGAGGCTCTGAAGTAAAATTGAGGCAAGTATTCCCCATACAATAAATACATTCAGCACATCAGCAAGGAATATGGATGCATGTTTTTCTTTATTTTTTTTCCTCTAAGATGAGCTTCATGTAAATATGCAGACCAGGGAAAGCAGCATCAGTGCAGATGGCATTGTGCTGAAATAAATCTGCTTTTGCCCAGCCTCCCCCACATTTCATATCATGGGTTAGTCTGGTGGGGTTTTTGTCCTTTTTCTTTCTTGCAAAGTTGCAGTGGACATAAAATAACCCTGACCTTTCTTAATTTGTATTTGCATCAGTTTATGCCATTTGAAGAATAGCTTTCACATTCCAAGTAGGCCAGGTAATAATTAACAGAGTAGGTAGTTGTATGATTGAGCCTGCTGCCTTGTAAGGAGGAGGATGCACTGTCTTAATATTTAAAACTTGTGAGATCATTTCATGTGTACAGAGATTTTACAGTACCTGCTCTGCAGCACCTCAGAAGCCAGGCTGATGAAGGGCCAGGCTTAACTGAAGTTACTGTAATCATGCCACTGTTTTTAAAAGGCCCTGAAAAAAATAGGCATTATAAAGAAATACTGACAGATTAAAGAGATTCTATGAAGGAACTGGGAAATTGCTCAATTAAAGCATGTGTATATTACAACACAAGGCAATTATTAAATTAAGAGATGGCAGAGACTTCTCAGAGCTCTGGAAATGGATCCTAGCAGCAAGCAAATGATAAAGGGAAAGTCATATGATAATGTAGGCATGAATCTGAATAATACTCTCAGTCACTGGCACTGGGAATTCAGGGGATGAAAGCAATGGCTTGATCTCACAGCAGCAGTAACAGAGTAACTCAGATGGTGATGAAAAACCTGTGTGTTTCCTCCCTTACCCAACTTTAATAGTAAATTGGTCCCCAAAAGGTAATTTTCTTTGTTCCCCCAACTAGCAGCAAATCTGCTAGAGGAAAAACAATGGGGTAAGATCAGGGACCCAGAGGAGGTGTCTGGTTTTGTCCCAGCCAGCAGCTCAGCCCCACGCAGCCTCCTGCTCACTCCCCACAGTGGGACGCTGGAGAGAAGCAGGAGGGTAAGACTGAGAAAACTCATGGACTGAGATAAAGGCAGATTAATAGTAAAGCAAAAGCCATACACACAAACAAAGCAAAGCCAAGCCAGGAATTCCTTCCCCACCTCTCCTGGCAGGCAGGCAGGAGTTCAGCCATCCCCAGAACATCAGGACTCCATCACACGTAACCATAACTTGGGAAGACAAATGCCATCACCCTGAACACCACCACCCCTCCTTCCTCTTCCCCCAGCCCCTTATATGCTGAGCATGACATCACACAGCAGGGGATATCCCTTTGGTTACATCTTGTGCACCCCCAGCTGGCAGGGTGAGGAGCAAAAGAGGCCTTGGCTCTGTGTAAGCACTGCCCAGCGGTAACAAAGACACCTCCATATCATCAGCACAAATGCAAAGCCCAGCCCCATGCCAGCTACCATGAAGAACATTAACACTGTCTCAGCTGTTAGCAGGAGGCTAACTCACACCTTCTGATAACATACCACCTCTTTGACTAGGATCTCAGAGGCTGGGAATGCTCACCTGAGGGACAGGAAAGCCCAGTGCCACCTCCCATCTGTCCAGGGGAGATCCCAGTCACAGCCTGCTCCTCCTGTTTGGGTTACAGCCTGGACCTCCACAACTACCTGCTCCAAAGCACAGCGTGGAAGCGAGCACTGTGCATCCTCCTTCCTTCCCAGTTTCTCTTGCTTAAGGGACTGAATTTCACTGGAGCAAAGACTGTAACACCAGTGAACCACCACAGCCTCCATCCAGCTCTCAAAATCTGCTAAGCAGCACAACATCCTTGATGAGACGAGGCGAGTTAAAGCTTCCCAGGAAGAGGCAGTTGAAAGATCCCTGAGACATGGGAGACACGGTCCCTGTCCCCACTCTGGGCACAGAAGAGACTGAATATGGCTGTGACCCTGAGCTGAGCCCTGGTCTCCCCAGGAAGGGGCTCTCCACTCCTTGCCCCTGGCAGTTCTCAGCTGAGAGGATTTTTTAGGTCATTAATTTAATCCAAGAGCAAAAGCTTGAAAAAACGTTCATTAGCCTGGAGGTAAGAACAGTCACTTGGGAAGCAGCTTTGCTTCAGGGAACAGTTAATTGTTTATGTAAAACTCCACAGCATTAAAAAAATAATAATTGAGATTTACCATGCAGGCTTGTCTCCTCCTTGGACTGCCCGTGGTCAGAGTACTTCCCTGGGCAGATGACTGTTCCCTTCAATCCCCTCAAGCAGAAAGAAAATTCAGATGACACCAACTTCTTGAGCAGCTCGTAACCCCAGGCCTCCATTTTCAGCATGAGAAGTTCTGCATTCACTGGAAAACTGTGCACTGAACAACAGCAAGTGTTTAAGATTTGCATTCTGGGGAAGATGGAGAGTGCAGGGTTGCTTCAGCTCTCCAAAGCTCAACAGGTTTTTTTGGAAAAAAGTTCTGTTTTGGCTGTCACATGGACAAATAAACCCATCATTCACACCATTTTAGTAATTGCCCCCTTTTCTGATTTAATTGCTTAAAATGGGAACCCTGGAGTTCAACAAATCCAAGATAGCTGTTCCCATTATTCTGGACCTCTTAGTGTCTAATAATTTCAAACACTATAAAATACAAGTGAAATCTCCCATTTCTGCAACTTCTTGTTTCTACTGCTGGCAAGGTCTGCTCTGCCCAGAGCTCCCCTGGGGAACACATCATTTACCTACAGTAATCACTTGTTTTTAAGCATTAAATAGGCAATGAGTGGCTGATGGTGTTTGTACCCACAACCTGATGGTCACCAAAAGTGGTCTGGAAAGAAATGTTAGCTTTCAGAAGCATTTCCCACAGGTAACAAGATTTCAGATGTGTTTGAAACACAAGGGAACCCATCCTTGCAGGTACAGGAATCTGCTACTTGACAGCAGGAACAGCTTAGCTGGAGCATATCACAAACTATCAAAGAAAACTCTTTGACACCATTGCAGAGAATATAGCATGCCCAAGAATTGTGTCTCCTGATTTAAAGACAAGTAACAGCTTGGCTTAACATGCAGAGCTGTTTTTCTCTCCCAGAGAAGGGCTGGGCATATATTATCTGTAGAGAACTCCATGGAAAACTAACAAAGACACTTTGGAGATGTAGGAGCCAAAGTTCTGCTTTCAGCAGGGACACAGAAACCCAGGCACAGGGGTCAGATCCTCAAAGGTATTTTGGGGTTTAGAGATGCAGGTGGACTCAGCTTAGGTGCACAGTTGTTAGGGGAAAGGGTCTCCTCTTAATCCAGATAAAGTAGGGTCTGAAAGTACAGCTACAGGTTGGGGATTTCAGTGAGCTAGGGGTGGGGGAGAGCATGCAAGGGGGCTGTGAGCCAGTTTAGAGGAGTCTAAAAGGTGTCCTAGAAAATTACTTGCATCCATGCTGCCCACAGCACCCACTTCCAAACTGCATCTTTATCCAAAGCAAAAGCAGAATCCACGCATTAAAGATGTTTGAAAACTTCTGGTCCAGCCCATTTGGAAGACTAATGTTACAGCAAGAGGGGCAAAACAACTATAATGATGCTACTCTCCAAAGAGATCTTTTATGCTTACAGAGAAAGTAAAAATTGAATTGGGCATTATGAAAGATTCTCTGAGTAGCTGCAACTATAACCTGGATAATTCATTTAGGCTAAATATATGGTTGTAATTGAAAATCCAAATAAGGTATGCATATGCATTGATCCATATGATTTAAATCAAGCTATAAAACATCAACATTATCCAGCAAAAGCTGCTGAAGAAATGGTAGCCAAGCAGAATATGAAATTCCAGGGAGACCATTGCACTGGCTTGGAGGAGGACTTAATTGATTTTGACAGAGAAACCTATTTGCTGTTTAATTGATTCCTACTCTAAATTCACAGCACCTTCAGACCTAGCAGAGAGAAGCAGCAGAATAGTGATTACCCATAGCAAATTACAGCTGGCCAGGTCTGGAATACTTCAGGTCCTGATTATTCTCTATTTACTAAATTACTACTGTGGATTTTCAGAGAAACACTAAAATCTACCCATAGAAGCACACAAATCTCATAGAGCTACAGGATGATTGAATGAGCCATTCAGACCAACAGAAAGGCCTTAGAAGATGCAGCAAGGGTCCTCACTTTATTCTAGAAGTATCTATGTTCTTCTGCACCTTCTTTAAATTAGTGGTAATGGTATTTGCTGGGTTGCAAATCGTGTCAGTGCTGTGAAGTCAACTTGGGAACCCCCATGAGAGCAGCAGATGACCCATTTTAGCTTTGACAGATGTCTGTGCCACATTTCCCCAGTTCCTACCACCACCAGACTGACCTCCAGCCCAACTTCCCTGCTCCTAGAGAGAAACCCTTCAGCAGCCTTGGGAGTCCCAGGAGTGTCACCACACCCTGGTGCAGTTGCATAACCCAAAGTTCAGCATATGCCCAATGCCTTCCAAGGGACTTCATGGGCATCACTGTGAAGCTTTTACCTTCATGTCAAGGAGTGGGTGAGAATCATTTTCTTCCCATCTGACAACAGAGGAGCAACCCCCTACAAGTCAGGTACTTGCCCTTTTATACTGCAGTGGTGCAGAGCTGTGCCATAGAGCCAGTGGAAACAGGAAAAGGACCTCAGATGGTTTGAGTGGGGAAAGTCACTGAGCCACCCACGTGCCACTGCAAGCATCTGTGTAGCAACTTCCAGGTCCCACCAGGGTGTTGCTAAGCATAGGACTGTGCTTTGCTCTCACTTTTCTGTGACCATTCTCTACCCAAGCTCACAAGGAGCACACAGACAGGCGCTGCTGCAGACCTGCCAGTGCTGCTCACACAGCCCCTTTCAGGAGGGCTTGTTGGCTGGGAGCAGTTGCTCCAGGAGCAGTGGGGATGGTTGATTCATCACTGGAAGCACAAACAAGCATCCTCAAAGCATCATCTCACTGTTGTTTAAGCCACTGCTTCCCCAGTGCCTCCCTAGCAATGACCGATGGGCTCGTGGCAAAGATTTTTCAGTTTGAAAAATCCATTCTCATTTCAGAAATCATCTTCCTCTGAGCTCATCTATTTGTCTTATGTTGCAAGGCAGAGCTGGGGCTGCAGTGAGCACCACCAGCACACTCTTCTTCAACGGAGAAGCAAAGGTCTCCAGAAAGCTAGCACTGAAAGCTGCCAATTACAGCCTGGACAAAGAAGAATAAATCATTACTTTTGTTCAGAATAAAATAATTAAAGAAAAGGTGCTTCAAAGTGTTAAGAGGCTGGTTGGATCTAGGAAAGCGTTATCACAAGGCACATACAGGACAGGGTGTGGACCAGGCAGCACATGAAGATGCCCAGACACACAGCTCTGCGCTGAGGCTGTCCCTGCAGCTGCAGAGACAGAAATGGCACCTGAAAACCTGACCTCAAACCTCTGTCCAGAGGTGAGGACTTCTCCAGAAGCCAGGAAAGTCGTCTGTCAGCACTGAAACCTCCTGTTCTGGGAACATGGATGATAAATCACAAGTATCCAGATCACCCTAACTAAAAGCAGGATGCTGACAAGCCATCCTCATCACACAGCCCAAGGGACTGCATTAGGTGGCTGAGCACTTTGGTGCATCCTCTCAGGAAGGTGTTCACAGCCCTGGAGGTCTTCCTTGAATTTCCCCCCCCCAGATGAGACCTGCTGCAGGCACCCACCTAGAAATGGAGTTTCTGATCTGATATGAGCAGAGCAGCAGACCAACAGCTTCTTTCCTACTTCTAACAGAGCAACTGCCCGGATCAGTCTGCAATCAAAAGAGAAACAGAGCTTCTCCGTAAGCTTCAACAAAGGTGTGCTTTCAACAGCATTCCTCACAAATTGCAGAGCAAGCAGGATGGAAAAAGAGACATTTTTAGAGCTTTTCTTCCATAAATACCCACCTCTGGAAATCATTGGAAGATTTTTCCCAAGGAAAGGGGCTCAGAGTTCCAGCTACATAAGGAGGGGTAACCGGAGGTGTCATGAAAAAGGGTGAACCCCTCCATCTCTCCTGAGGTGCTAGGGCAGGGTGGGATGCTGCAGTGCCAGCCCACATCCAAAGAGAGGAGCCCTGTGGGGGACCAGACAGCACCAGTCAGGAAACTGAACACCAAGGAGTAGTGTGAGAGCAGTACCCAAAATGGGAAGTTCAGGGAAAAACATAGACACCACCCGCCCTGCGCACACCAGCCTGCTCCCACCAGGTTTACCCATGTGAGGGATGCTGGGCCCACTCCAGCAGCCCTGTGGCCTCAGTGCAGATGAGCATCCCAGCACCTTGTACACCATCTCTTACAGGGGTCATGACAGCCCCTTCTTCACACCTCCATCCCCCTCAGGAGCACCACAGGAGTTGCCAGCAGGTTCTTCTGCCAGGCCAGCAGCCACAGCCCCCCTGCTTCTATCCAGCGAAAGGTCCTTCATCTAGGGGGTATCCTGTTCTCCCCCCAGGATGGAAGGTTTCCCCAGCCCATGGCCAGTGACTGTCCATGGCACCTCTACCTTTTGCCTATTCCTCCATCTATAAGTTCTCTTCTGAGCCCCTTAACACACGCTGGCCCCTCCTAGTCATTATCTGCCAGCAGACTCCTGGAGCTCACCCCCTAATTAGGGTGCAGAAACAAACTAGAAGACTTCCCATAACTGCTACCCAGCACTTCCTAAAAACATCCAGAAATTGCAGCAATTGGTGTCCCTGCAAAGCCAGCACTCATTATGGAAACCAGAGGTTTCCTTTTCCTTCCTCTCTCCTCAAAATATCCAGAGGGAGGGCAGAAAAGCACCCCAACCTGTCTCTGTACTGCACACATCTGATAAAGCAGGCAGTAAGGCTACCCTGGGACCAGAGAGTTTGTCTCTGGATCTGGCACACACATTTTCCCATGTGAAAACCACTGGCCATGATAAAATAAATTAGAGTCTTTCAGTTCTCCCTGAGCAGGTGGATTGTCCAGGAAAAGGAAGAAATGCATAGGTAGGCTATGAACAAATCCAGTTCATGCTGATGTGTCCCACTCCACCCATCACAGCAATCTTCCTTTCCTCCCAGGACCCTCACTGCCCCTTCCCACTCTGCAAACTCGACTATCAAGTCCCCTCCTTGAAGACCACCAGCTCTGTGTAAAGGCAGACAAAGGATGCAGGAAGGGCTCAACCTGACCTCCTGCAGGGATTGGGGAGAGCAAGCCATCCTGTGGTCCTGCAAGGATCTGCTGCCACTGTACCAGGCCCAAGGGACACATCTTCTCCATGTGAGGACAGCAGCCAGGACCTGGCTAAACCCTGACACCCAAGTCATGAGGGATGGGGGTGTTACCTGCTGGGTCTTCCACTCCCAGCTGTCACCTGCCTTCTCCCTCCAAATTCACATTTAGTTGATTCCAGTCAGGGCTTCATTTCTTTGTCCTACCCCCCAGTGCCTGGATACCCTCCAGTAAAGGTAAGGTGGTTTACACCACTCATCCCTCAGAGCCTTGCCAGTCTCTCAGAAGAACATTGTTTCAGGGGCTGACCCTGCTGTGTACAGACACTGCATTACAGACTGCCCACAGCAGCTTCCCTCTGGGCCTATTTATATAGGAGTGGGAAAGACAAAGAGATTAAAAACCCAAACCAAACTCCCCAGGATCCCTGGGAGGTGCAGCTGCAAGAGCAGAGTTGCAACCAGTGAAAGAGCCCTGGGCCCTGGCAAAGGCAGCAGCTGTGCTCCTGCCCAGGATGGACACCGGTTCCATCACTGAGCTCTCACCATTCCTGTTAGGAGTGTTACCAGGCCTTGCAAGAAGAACTAGCAACCCTTCCAGGTGGTGCTGTGGCTACAAGAAGAGATGTAGACCATTCAAAATCCAGCACATGCAAAAAGGGAGATGGGAATAATTTAGCTGAGATATCAGCCCTTATGCACCTTCCCTGAGGAAAAGCAAACCAGGATCATCCTGCTGCAGCAGTAACTCCCTGTGAGCTGCTCTGAGCTGCACAGCCAGAGACTCCCCACTCATACTCCAACCTAACAATGCAGCAGGTACGTGCCTCCAGGTCTTGGGGCTGCCTGAAACAAGCCTGCTTCTCATCACCACACTAACATCTGCCCTCTGTCCCAGGGCACACACATGCTGGGTAAAAAAGGTAAATGGATCTGATTAAGCAAAACACCAGGTCAGGAGAGACCAATACTGGGGCCAGAGACAAAATTCATATAGAACAAAACTAACGGTAGGAGTTGGACTTGATGATCCTTATGGGTCCCTTCCAACTCAGTGCATCCTGTAATTCTATTGAAGCAGAGCACGTGATAGATATTAGTTGGCCAGCAAAAACCTCTGTGAAGGGTGTGCACAGTTCTGCCTAAGGGACTACAATGCTTGCAGTGCATTGTGATACCTCAGGAGAAGCAACCTATCTCTGAGAAGGGAGTGATAAAGAGGAAGGAGAAAGAACAAGATGATCCGGATCCTCAAGTCTGCAGACCCAGCTCGGTGGCTTTCTTAGGGAGACAAAAGCTGAAGCTCATTAAAAGGACCTGGGATGAAGAGGGATAGATGGAGTTAAACAACCATCCAATGTCTTTGAAGCCCTCCAAGAGGTTATTGGGGTGGGTGATGAGCTCTCATAACAGAAAACCTAGCCATTTCTTAGAAACCCCATGAATATGCACATGTGTCTTGTGTAAAAGCTGTGTCACTGACCCAGCAGTGTGTGCACATTAGGAGAAGAGATCCCCATGCTGCAATAACAAATACCTGCTTCCTAGGCACCGAGTTCTGTGGGAAATGCTGGGGAATGTTGCTTTTGCAAACTGGAATGGGTGTGGTATTTTGCTCTGTGACTTGGGGAGGGGGGACTCAGGCTGCTTCATCAGGAATCATTTTCCAGGGACTTGGGGGGTGTGTGTCTTGCAGAAGGCTGGGGCCTAAAGCTAAGTCTTACAGGTAAAAGGAACATAAAGGGCAATTGTCAATCAAGATATGGAACAGGTAAAGGGGAGTGAGGTGAAGTAAGATAAAAGGAGGGTCCCCTTTTGGCTTCAGTGGGCCCAGACAATACAAAGATACACAACAGTTAAAGGCTATATAAGATAAACAACAGTAACTTAGAACAATACTGAATTTTGCTCAGTAAGCTCATGAATATTCTTTTCTTCACCAAGGGGAAGCAGGAACCTGCCAGACATGCAGTGTGTATTGTACTATGTGCTGTTGTGAAGAAGGCTCTAGGTTGAGCCTGCAAACCTTGGAAGTACCTAATTCACAGGTAAACAAGGGAGGGATTTCAGACAGGAATAGGGTATAAAGTGCTGAAAACTCTGACCACAGTTGTACCTACTTCACAAGGACACCTGCTCTTGCAAGACCATATAATAAATTGCTGCTTCACTAGTATGTCTACTGTGAGTCCTTTCTTAGGACCACTGGCATTTCTAACAGTTTTGATACCAGCTTGTCACAGCATCACCATACCCAGGCTGTGATGCCTGGACTGCAATCCCTGTGTGCTATCACCCAGTGCTGCTGGCTTCTCACTGCAGGCTCTGGCTGCCAGGGAATCCCAACCTTAGAGAGAAGAAAAAAACCCAACCAAAAACCCCCAAATAAATCATATCTTGGATTTTAATTTCCTTGCTCTGATTTTTTTTAATAAAGTTTTTTAAAAAAGAATTCAAAGTGTTTAAATTAAGGGTTTCTTGGGAGAAGCTGGAAACAGCCCATTTGACCACAGGAGAATGAAACCACCACCCTCTGGCCTTGATTCTATAGGGTTTGCTGCAGTTTCTCTTTTAGGCAAAACAACTCTTCACAATACTGACAATAAGAAGCTTGGAAACCCCTGAGTCAGGATCTGCAGAACCACCAGACCCAAAGGGGATACATGCTGCCTGGAAAGGGCTCTCCCTTTCCCCTGCACTGTTTCATTCTACAGCTTTTAAACCATATGGAAGTTACCCCATTTTCTCACCTGTGGTCAAGATTCTCCAGTTGCGAAACTCAGGATTTCAGGGATTTTCTGTATTCTTCCTTAGTCACAACTTTTAGACTCTCATAAGGATTTGAAGAACATAAAAGAGAGAACACAGAGGTCAAAGACTACATTGAAAGTCTGGTTGATTTTTTTTAATAGACCCCATTACTTATTATTTCTGGGTTTAAATTGCAACTGATGCAGAATAAGGCCTCTTGCTCCTTCAGCTTGTAGCAGGTAGGCAGTACTCACCAGGCATGAGAAGCCTCACATCTGCTCCAAGAGGGCTTTTATAATGATACAGGTTTGTTATGCAGAAAGCAAGTTTTTGGTAATTTATCAGTCAGCACAGGCCCCAGAGGGGACACAACCCCACCCCAGCGTGAGGACACCTACATGAGGATGCCTGCATAGAGAACATGAATTTGAAGCCCCTCAGCTCCTGAACGTCATCTTGTCTTTCCATTTCCACAGAAAAGCTGAAGAACTTCCAGTTAAGCCACTGCACACAAGCCTGTTCACTGCTTGTACTGTCACTGCCTTATGTCCAATCCATCAACAGCTGCTGTACCTGTGCTCATCAGGTTGTACTACTCCAACCACTCCACTGCAGACAAAGCCCAAGAGATGCTCTGGTCCTCAACCCAACACCACACTGAGCCATGCCTGGAGGATGACCAGGGAGTTTTAGCAACCAAGAGAGTTCAGAAACACTCAGGATCACCTAAGATCCAATCTTCCCTACTTTACCACATCTCCTCCAGTGGCTGGACCACCAGTGAAGCACAAAAGCCCATCTGCCTGCCTTGGGGTCATGGTTCAGCCTTACTAGGATGAGTGGATCCAGACCAGAGCACACCAGTGGGGAACAACAAACCACAGTATCACAGACTGCATGCCATGCCCTGATGTGCTGAGGATTAACAGGAAAGGATAAAGACACATGGAATGAAACATTACAAGCAAATAAAAATATTTCAAAGCCCTAGAATTGCTTTTTTCTGTTCCACAAAATGGCAGGTGTTTCCATTGAGCTTCACAGGATAAACACAGCTCTTGGTTTGTAATTTGTTTGGTAAACCTTGTATTTTCAGCTATAATTACCCCATCAAGGCAGCTAAATGAAGATGACATTTAAAGCGACCTTCAGCTCACAGCTGCAATAACCACCCCACAGGAGAGGTGAGCAGGGAGGGGAGGCAGCACTCCATTCCCTGGGAGGAGGTGCCTGGGAGCAGGCCAGCCAAATATTCCTCCAAACCCAGCCAACCTAGTCAGAGTGGGGTCTTAGTGAGGACAGCATGCACAAACTCAAACTCTTTGATTTCTTTACTAGGGGAAGGGCTGCGGTAAGATGCAGGCAGTTGGTGTTTCAAATGGGATTGCTCAGGATAGTTTTCATCCTAGGGGATAATTGCTCCTGAAAAGCAAGATACATGATGATACCACCTTGCAAGATGGTCCATGCAAGAGTGGTAATATGCAGGGTACATGCCCTGGAGTCCCTCCAGCAAAAAAATATATTTTCTCCAGGTTTTACTTGGAAAGTGGCAGAGATTACTTTGCCTCACACTGAGGCAGCTTGATAAGGGACAGGCACACAGTCCTCTTAGACAAAGGAGCCTCCAACTCCTTGCCAGGTGGTTCCTCTCCTGTCTTCTAGTCTTTTCCCCTTTGCCCAAACACTGCCCCAGCTGAACCCCTTTCTGTA
The DNA here is from genome assembly GCA_027925045.1 of Hypotaenidia okinawae. Classification (NCBI taxonomy): domain Eukaryota; kingdom Metazoa; phylum Chordata; class Aves; order Gruiformes; family Rallidae; genus Hypotaenidia; species Hypotaenidia okinawae. The sequence continues at coordinate 14,986,928 of BSDF01000016.1, forward strand.
CAGGACTCCCCTGCTTTCCTGCTCCAATCTTCCAGATACTCAGTTTACCCCTCCTCCTCTACAGACACCAAGTTCTCACCTCTAATCCCAACCCACCATATTTCCATCCAGCCTTTGTAGTGGTTTGACCCTAGCTGGAGGCCAGATGCCTACCAAAGTTGCTCTATCACTTCAACTTTTCATCTGGACAAGGGAGAAAATAGAAACTGAGGCTCAGGACTTGAGACAAGGACAGGGAAACGTAATTTCACAATGAGCATCACAGGCAAACCAGACTCACAGAAGAAAGGACAGAAAACTCTAATTGATGACACTGCCCTGCACCCCTAGTGACACCAGAGTCAGGTGATGAGAAGTGGGACCAGATCTCAAAGCACCTCCCCCCACCCCTCCCTTCTTCAGACCTTAATCATGATTTCACTCCCTTCTTCCCCACCACTGTGGCACAGGGAGGGACAGGCAATGAGGGAATGGTATTTCAGTCAGTTCCTCACAAGTTAGTTTCCTTCTTGGCTGGGGGGCATTAATTCCTCACCCCCTTCCCCTGATGCACTGTGGGGTCCCACCCACGGCAGACAGTCCTTCACGAACTTCTCCAATGTGAGTCCTTTCCCACAGGGATTCAGCTCCTCACCAGCTGCCCCAGTGTGGGTCACTGCTGTGGGGTGCAGGCATAAATCACAGAATGTCTCTCAGGCCCAGCCTGCTCCAGCCTGGTCCCCCACAGAGTTACAAGTCCCCCAGCAAACCTGCTCCAGCATGAGTCAGTCTCTCCACAGGCTTCAGGTTTTGCTGTCAGGAGCTTGCTCCAACATGGGCTTCTCACAGGGTCACAGCATCCTTCAGGTGTCTCCACCCACTCTGGCACAGGGTCCTCCACAGGCTGTAGATGGGATCTCTGCTCCCTGACATCATCCATGGGCTGCAGGGGGACAGCCTGCTTCACCACAGTCTTCTCCACAGGCTGCAGGGGAATCTCTCTCTTGCACCTGGAGTGCCTCGTGCCTCATACCACTCCCACTCCCCCTTTCCCCCAGCCTTGGTCCCTGCACAGTTCCTTACATCTTCTCACTCCCTTCTCTGGGGGCAAAACACATCTGCTTGTGGGTTTTTACTTCTTAAATATGATTCCCAGAGGTGCTGTGACCATCACTGATGGGCTCGGCCCTGGTCAGCAAAGACTCCAGCCTTGAGCCCAGCTGGTGTTTGCTCTGAGTGGCCTGTAGAGAGCTTCTAGTTGCTGCTTGCAGAAGCTCCCCCTGCATCCCCCCTTCTCAACCAGAACCCAGCCACACAAGACTACAACAGCCTCTCGCCTGCTCCCTCCTTGGCCCCAGCCCTGCTGGGCTCTCTCCTACCCTCTCACGCTTTCCCACCCCACCTCTCCCCAGCCTTAGCCTCAGACTCCTCCCCTACCTGCTGCTTCTTGCCCTCACACAGCTTTCCCTGGTAATCACTTCTAACAGCTCCCATCCCTTCCCCTTTGAGGAGGTCGGGCAGGGCACACAGGCAGGAAGCTCCTACACTGAACTCACAGCAGACTTTATGAAGCAAACTTAGTGCAAACAGAGGAAAGAGTCTGTACTGAGGATGGCATAAAATCCAACCATGTCAGCATTCAGGGTGTTAATTACCCTCTGGATCACCTCCCCTCCAAATCCACTGCTGGAGAACCTCAAGCCATTGCTGAATCTAAATAAATATGAGATTAAAGAAGAGGGTTGGGACAGTCAATACTGCAAACTAACAGCTTCTGCAAATGGATTGTCATTACCATAGGAGCAGGCACCAGTGTCCAGAAAGCACCACAACAAGGGTAGCTATTTGCTGGCAGTGCTCTATATTCACAGAAGGTGCTTTGCCTTGTTTGTAGCAGTAAAGGGCAGCTGAGCTATTGATCAGGTCAAATGCCTGTCGCTCCTGGAGGCATCAGGGGTTTTAACAAGCCATGCAAAGGCCAGATTGGAATTGCCACAAGTTCACGCTTGGTTTGTAAGGTGGTTTGAAGCAGATTTATTGACTCCCTTCTTCTGCCATCCACAGGGTACAGAGGGAAAGAAAGCTGTCCAGCAAAGAGCCTTGCAGAAGAAGCCTCTGGCAGGACCCTCTCAAAGAAGGAAAAGTGCTGATACCAGCAGAGATTTTAACTGGGAAAGCATCAGTGTGTTTCAATTGAGAGCACAGGTCACTGCAGCGTGCTGCTGCTAAAAGCATCTCTGTCCTCCAGTAAGGAAGCACCTACCTTTACCTTTTCTTGAACCCATGCTGGTCTCACCTAACCCTTCCATCCTGCCCAGAGCATAATCCAACTCAGAGCTCAGGGAAGTCCCTCCAGATTCCTCTCTCCTATGCTCTGAAACACTTCACTTCCCTCTCTGATGCAAGGAAAGGGAAGTGGGGAGGGTTACAACTGCAAAACACAAGGCCAAGTGCTAACCAGCAAAATAAAATCCTTGCCTGCCCACAGTAGGCCGCAGCAAGACCTAGCAGAGTAGGTCCCACAACCTGACTGCTCCCATACTAGGCAGTCACAGCATCTTCATTTTCCAGCACCTAGAGTTGAAACTTCATCCAGTTCCCACTACAAATTAATTCCAATAAGCTTTGAAGGTCTTAAAGCCCCAACCACAGGGACTTAAGGTCATACAAGAATAGACACTCTGACAGCTCAAGCCTGAGCAGGGCCCCAGCTCTTCAGGGAGGTCACAAACCTTTTTAAACACGCTGTTATTTTACAGTGAGCAATAGCACAGTTTCTGAAGAGATGACAACATCCAAAAGTGTCAAGAAACATGGAAGTGAAAAGGGGAAATTAAGCTCCTTGTGAGCAACTGGAGAGCTTTTGCCTTTCAGCACTTGCCAAGAGCTTTGGTTTCCCAGTCTAGTGCCTACATGACAAAGCTGCTTGGAAAACCCTCCTTAAGCAGTTACCCTTGCCAGTTAGAGGGCAGAGTAACATGCTTGCTAATGCCTCCTAACTCCACTCATGAAAGATGACAGCCTTTTGGAATGATGCCCAAGGTAGTCTTCACCCAGTGCCAGCACATTCCCTGACCTACAAGTCAGGAATCTGAACAATGAACAGCAGGGACTGAATGAAGAAAGGCAGAAGTACATGAACATGAGAATTAAATAATTAAAGTGTTAAGCAAACTGGCAGAGGGACATGAGGTGGCATCTACCAAGAGGGAAACAAGGAGCAAGTGCCCCTGTGATTGCATTTCAAATTCAAATGAGCCTGTAACTGAACTATCACATACAGCCACAGCATAAGCAGGGAAGAACAGCAGTAGGAGGGTAAGATAATCACTTGGGCTGTAATTATCAGAATCAAGGAACACTACATCATTCCCAAGGGCCATGGAGAGCCAGAAGACACACCTTAAAGCTCATCTTTCCTGTTGAGGTGTTTGTCTAGGGTTGCTGCATTAACATATTTCTTATTTCTATTCAAATCACTAGAAAAGTGTAGGCAGACAGGCTTGGATAAAAATGGAGAACCCCTGGATAGTCCCCCAAAGCTCAGATTAGTTTCCACATTGAAGACTACAAAAAGCCAGCCCATTTTTCTCTCCCCATTCCTTACCACTTTTATCCTCCTGCTGTCTCTGCAGCATGGATGAAACCAGAAGAGAAAAATCTAGGTAAAACTTTTCCTAGTCACATCTAGCCTCAGTAAAGAGCTCTGCCCTTCTCACTTGGTCTAACACTTCCTCAGTGCCTCAAATCCCTGAAAGTCAAAATTAAATCCACAGAGATTTTCACTCTGCCTCCTCAAGGGGAGCTTTAGGAGCTGCCCTGAGATCATTTCAGCTGTTGTAGGCCACCAAGACTGTAGCAGCTGCAGACCCACAAAAGCCTCAGAGGTGCTGGACTGTCTTGCTCCAGCACTAGGAGCCAGGGATGCCCCAGCCACAGGCAGCTCTTAAGCTCCTGGCTGCTAATGCAAAGGGGCCCATGGATTGTACACCAGGCTCCCAAGCAAAGAGCAGCCAGCAGTGTTTGCAGGAAAGGGATTTAATCAACAAGCAAGAATGTGCCCCAGTGATCCATCAGCAGAAGCAGCACCATTTGCTAGGCAAAGCACTAATAATAATACAGGTCAGGTGTACTGTATTGACAACCCAGTATCACATACAGAAGTGTCCAGCCACTTCCCTAAATGCACTCTCACCCAGCTGAGTGCCAAGCAGCCACTTCTAGGCAGTGATGCACACTTTGCTACTGGGAAGACAATGTATAGGTTACTCCCCACCAAGCAGCAGGACTAGCTGCCAGCAGTGCCCCACTCCCCACCCAACAAGCTCTCCTGCAATTAAATGGGGCAGACTAGACTCTCCTTGAGCTCTTCAGAGAGGAATTGCTTGGCAGTAATCAGAGAGCACATAGTGCAGAGATGAGCCCTGAAATCTGTCTCAGGCCTGAACAATAGCACAGCTACTCAGACCAGCTTCTTACTTTGCCTTCAATGTAATCTAGTTGCTACATGAGGAACATGGGCTGGACAATGGCTCAGTGGCCCCAACACATTGAGCTCAGTGAAGTTTGATCCAAATCTTTACTACATCAGGTGGATTGTATTGCATCAGTGGAGTAACAGGTGCCAAAACTCAAGAGCCACAGTACAGCACTAAGCCATTCCACACAGTAATGCAGAGTTATCAGTGTTGTTGGAACACTATCCACTTCTATTTAAAGTGGGGAGTTCCACCTCTTCCAATCTATACTTGCTCTCCAAGAAAGCCCTCTCCTTGTCTCTGAATTTAGGAAACTATTTCAGCTAACTTTCAGAAAGATTTAGTCTAGAAATAGCAGTATTCACATTAGGAGCAGATTCCACTTTTCCTAAAGACAGAAGGAAAATAGGCAAGGAGCTGAGCTTTTCTATAGGAAAGTCTCAATAGAAATGAATAGACATTGTCTCTCAGCCTACAGACTCAGAGACTCAGTAATCTCAGCCTTGCCAGACTATGATGTAGCTATAGACTCAGCTACATCATAGTCTGGCAAGGCTGAGATTACTGGCCTGTTCCACATGTTTGAAGAGGGTCAGATATGGCAGCCAGAGAGCTCTTAGCTCAACTGAAACAGCTCTTGGCAAAGAGAGATCAGTGCTGATCACATCCATGACCTAGACCCCAACAGCTCTCCATCAAGGAGGCCACCTCTCTCCCAGGCAGTCACTCCTGCAGCCCACCTCAGACTAAAGTCTCCACCACCAGGTAGCAGCAGAAAACTACAGCAGAATCCTGACAGCTCCCCCAAGCATAGCAAAGTGCCAGGAGGCTGGGAAGCGATGAGGAATTACAGCTTTGAAGGACAGTATCAGGCTTACCAGCTGCAACCCTGATGGCTCACCAGTTTCTATGTTCCTGACCACATTGTCACAGCATCAAGGAAGAGACAGCAAGAGTGCAGTTCACATCTCCTGATCAATACTCACTCTTGAAGTCCTTCTCTAAGGAGGACTAGAGAGTCAGTAGGTTTGCATGCAGTAGTTTTATTTTCAGTAGTTATAACCTAGTACAAGCAGCCCCCAAGAAAATAGTTGTTTACAATTTATAGTAGGTGAAGGTTTAAAACTAGCATTGAACACAGGCAGACCCCAGATACAGTGATGAAGAACATACCACAGATGGCTTGCTAGGGAGGTAAGAGCATTGCAGAGCTTCTACTTCATTCTCCTGGCCCAGAGCTCAGCTAACAGTCCTGAAGGCAGCTACAAGTGCTTAAGAGCAGCCCTACTACTTCTACCACCTCCCTTAAAACTCCTAAGGATTTATTTACTAGGACCCAGAAGTCATCCAAGAAGTGACAGCTCCATCCACCCTCAGCTGGAGGGTGGAATTGCCTAAAGCCAAGGCCAAGCCTTCACAGCTGTTCCAGGCTGGCCTGTGCTCAAGGCCTTATCCTTCACATGAGGGTGGTGGAAGCTTCATCATCCCCTGCTCCTGCTGTCTCTACCTCCTTCTCCTGCAAGGGTTCATGCTCCTGTGATGTTTCTACATCTTCCTCTTCCTTTGGGGAGAAGGGTCCCACCAGCCAGGACAGAGGAGTGGTGGTTTTTAGGTAGTCCAGCAGCTCTTCCATGTACTCCTGGATCACAGCCAGTTTCCTCTGGGTCAGGACACTGCTGGACAAGTCCTGGAGGGAGTTTGCTGTAGAGAAAGAAGTGTGAAGCTCCTCTATGGTACTAAGAGATTGTTTCACCTTACCCTGAAGGCTTGAGGGAAGACCTTGAATTGCAGACACCATTTTATAGCAGGTGACTTGCAGCTGGCGTGTGATACTGCATGCCATGAGCAGGGCCAGAGACTCCATCTCCTGGGAAAGGGCAGGAAAGACAAGATCAGAGGTGTGAGTTACTTTGCAAAAGAGAATATGCAAAAGTAGTAGTATCAAGCCAGAGCCCTTAGCTTCCCTCCCAGAAGGTACCTCTGGCTCTGCAAAGACTTCGTCTCCACTATCTTCAAGAGACTTCCTACTCCAGTCCAGCCACATCTGGTGTAGTTTCTTCTGCCCCTCCTGAAGCTTTTGATTAAATCCTTGCTTAAACACCTCAATCTGTGGCAGGGGAAGATCACAATGTCAAGACAGATCTGCTGTAACCAACACAGCTCTGTACTACCTATGAAGTTGAGAACCAAGCCAACAACTTGGTCCCCCCTTCCCTTCCAGGAGACTGGGCTCTACCTACCAGTTCAATGATGCAGTGAAGCTGTGCAAGGGCCTCCTGCATGCCCTGCCAGGCCTGCTTCATTTTGTATGTTGAGTGCAGGTAGGCAAACGTGCGAAGTTCATCAGAGAGGGACCCCAACCGCACAAAGTACCTCCTGTTCTCCTGCTGCTGCTCCACAGATATTATGCCTGCACCCTCCTCGGATGCTGCCAGTTTGGCTGGAGGAAGAGACAGTACCTCTAAGTAGCTGACTTACCACATAGTCAACAAGGATCAGGAGATCTTGGACTAGGAGCCAGGTAGCCTCCAGCATGACACTTCCCATTAGCCCCATTCCAGAGCACTGGGGGTGACCATCCCCAGTTTGATGATTCCCATTACAACTGGTCATATATACACACTCTTTCTTTACCTAGTTCCTCATTTCCAATAGGGAGAGAGCTGTCTTCTGTTCTCTCCAGCACATCTTCTGCTCTGACTACAGTTGCCTGGCCCACTCTGGAGTCCATAACCATCCCCACACCGCTGGTCACTGCAGACCTGGCAGCCTCCACACCACTCTGGAGAGTGTCCTTAGTCACATCAATCACCTCTGTCACCTTGCTGCTCACAGCATCCTTTGCATCAGCCACTCTGGATGACACAAGTTGTGTTGTATCAGAGATAATCTGTGAGAGGAGACTTTTGTCAGGTAAGGACTGGGTCATGTAGTACACCACAGTTCTGAGTTACACCAAGAGAACAATTAGCAGAATGTCTAAGTATTTTCCCCTGCAGGAGCTTGCAGTATGCATTTTGGGGTAGTTTGTTCCTCATATGGGATCTTACTGCACTCCCAAGGTCAGAAACCCTGCAAGACCAAGCCCTCTGCCAGCCAGGGACAGCACAGCCCTTGATTCTTACCTGCTCCACTGGCTTTTGAAGGAGGGGGAGCTTTTCCCCTAGTTTATCCAAGCCCTTGGAGGCATACTCACTTGCTGCAGCAACTAAAAAGGAAAAAGTAACATCAAAACTTGTTTTCCTTACAATTCCATCTCAAGCTGCTCTGCAGGGAGCCCAGATGAAAGTCTCCATTCACATCTCCAGGCCAGGCATGTTTAAGCTGAACATGTAGAACATCTTGTCTTGCTTTCATCATAGATCTGTTCACTTTGGCAGCAGCCAATTTCCACTTGTACAGACACAGCCACCTACATGGGGCAACCCTCCTGCAGCTTCTTGAGCTCTTGACTAAGTGGGTGCACAGTCCTCATCTCTGCCCAGGCCACCACATTCCAAGGGTCCCAAGATCACACAGTGACTGACAGGATACTATCAGGAGGGATGCCTGCCTGCTCTGGGCTTAGAGTGAATTCAGCTGTCACAGACTGTTTCATCAGACACTTGACATTAATATTAGCCCCTCTCTCTCCAGGGCCTTAGGGTTTCTTCTCAGATGCCACAATCATGTTCTTTAAGTGCCACTGCAAACAGGACTTTTAGATGTTAACAGTCCAAGAACCACCTTTTTCCTGTAGCCACCATGAGCTTGTAAGGACCTTGCTATAAGCATTGGCCACCTAACACTTTGGACCTTGCCAGATCAGTTTTAGGGACACCAACAGAGTCAAGTTCCACTCCATCATACTACTTGGACTAGGACTCAGCTTCAGTCTCTTAATCTTAGCTTTGAGTTAAGACTTGTCTTTTCAATATGGTGATGAAGACAGACATTTCTGCATCCTAGGACTCCTCAGAGTCCCTCTCAGGCAGGTGCAAACCTTTCCTTCCACCAGGACTTACCATGGGGCTCCAGTGTAGTCAGAACTGGCTGTACACAGCTGGCTGTGGCTACAGTCACACTCTTCACCCCTTTCTCTGCTGCATCACACACAGATCTGATGTAGGGGTGGCTCTCCTTAGCAGAGGCATAAGCTGTAGAAACCACATCACAGGCAGAGCTGACCAAGGTCAGGTTAGCCATCTGATTTACTGCATCCTAGAGGAGAAGGGAAAGCCATGAAACATAACCCTGAGCTTTCTACACAGCTTCACCCAAAAAAATGCCTGTCCATCACCTAGTCTAGTTGAGAAACCAAGGCTTGCCTTGCTTGGACACTTCCTTTGAGAAATCTACAGCTCAGTAGGAGAACAAACTGTGGAGCATTGACACTTCAGGCTGATCCATTCTAGAAAGGTCTTCCTCTAGCACAATGCTACCCAAGGGACAGCCAAGTGTGGACAAACTCAATACTTCTGTACCCATATGCAGCTCTAATTCATTTGGAATAGCTGTGTAACAAGCTGCCACTGTAGGAACAGCTCCAGACAGGATCAAGTTGGTTTTAAGTTGACAGACCTCACACTATCCTGCAAGAAGGATTCTGCTGGTCAGGGGAATCAAGCAAGGGCAGCAGGTTTCAGGGCTGCTGAAGAATTAAATTCTTTCCACTGAAGCACTGCCTGCAGCAAGCCAGGATCTTAAGGGTCTTCTCAGTAAGTACCCAGGATATTTTGCTCAGCCTAGGTTACTTACAGGGTCTTCAGGCCTACTCTGACCGTGCTGCCACCCACATTTGCAGGGGAGCTGCAGGGCACAAGCTGAGCACAGACAGCACTCTCTTTGTGGGGACTTAGCAACCCCCAGCCAGGCCACCTCCTCATACCCACACCCAGAAGAGGATCCTCATTACATCTCACACAGAACACCTACCTGCAGCTCCTCTTCCCTCACTTCTGAGGAGCTCTTGGCAGCTTCTTTGTCAGGCAGAGCTGATGCCATTGCAGCTGAAATGCAAGTAGCACTGTCATTTTAGTAAGATAGCAGTCACTGAGCCCCTAGAAGGATTCCCCTTCCCACAGGGAACATCCCTCATCCAAGTCCTTCTACTAGCCATGAAGGGAAGCAGCCCATTTTGGAAGTCTTCCCATTGCAGAAGGGAGGGATCTGTGACACTAGCAAAGCCTCCTACTATTTAGGCTTCACATGGTTTACAACAGTTAGAGGAAAAAGGAGAACGAAGTCTTTGCTCTCCCAGGAAAGCTCTTGCCAGAGGGATTGTAGTGCTTATCAACACTCCTTCCTCCCCACCAAGGCTTAAAGGGAGTTTTGTGTTCAAGATGTATTAACAAGACAATTAGATAGAAGGAAGGGAAGAGGAGGAGAGAGCAGCTCAAGAAGCTCCTCTGTGCTGTTAGCACACTCTAGCCAGAGCCAACCTTCCAGTAAGAACCAACACATGCTCTATCTAACCTCTCAAGCAGGACCACAAGCCATCTTACATTAGCTAACTCCATAATTAAGTGAGGTAAGACACACCTAAACACAAAACAGAAGCTCATAGAACAATTACAACCTTAACACCCAAAAATTTGATAACAGTACCTTCTGTCTTGCAGAAAGTAAGCAGCTAAACCAACAAGGCACCACACCATACTCCATCACCCCTGCTCTGCCTATTTATACCAGGTGGGGAAGTGGGATAAGGAGGGACCCTCAGTGATTGACAGCTCTGGGAAGCAGCAGAAAGGAGCCAGGCTCTGTCCTGGCCAATTAGAGATGGAATGGGGCAGAGATGGGCCCAGCTGCAGGTCATTAATTACTCTGTAATCAGGCAGTATACCTTGCCCTGTGTGGAGGAGCTCCCTCAGGGGTCAGTAGTCCTGCAAAATGAGGGAGGCACTGGTGGCACAGACCATGCACCCACTGTGATCTCACCTCAGATCACACTCTGTAAACAGTTGTGTTTCTCTTTGATAGGAAACAATAACCAGAAAAGAAATCAAATATAGTACAACAAGTCCAGAGAAGGATGTCACACCTAACATGGGATTCCTGCTGCTTTTACCTGCTGGTGCCTACAGGGCAATGACAGAGGTAGCTGCTCAGCTGCTGCCTAAGCTTACAAGCACTGGAATCCAGGTTTCTCTGGGGCCAGAAATGGAAAATCACAAGAGTCTGGAAGTCCCTTATGACTGGTTGGTTTAATTATCAAGTCTCTCTCCTTTGCTGCAGAGCTGAGGTGTCTTTATACTTACAGAAATGCAAATGGCTGCGTTGTGCTTGTCATGCACAATGTCGGGTCTCTGGGGAGGCAGTGTTTGCCAGGCTCAGGACACATCCTCACACCTGAGTGTCCTGCATGGCCATGTCTTGCACCTCATCGCTGCTCTGGGGTAGCTTTGGATTTGGGCTTCTGCTCCCTCAGCATGTGTTTAGAGGATGGACCAGCCCAGATGAAGCTGTGACAGCCCCGAGGAGCACACACCACCTTCATCTTTGCCCCTGGCAGTACAGGTGGGACGAAGAACATGACATATTAGCCTTCAGAGTCAAACCATGCATTTGGGAGCACCAAAACTGCCATCTGAGTTTGGCACCCCCCGATGCATGAATAGCTGTGCCAGGTCACAGCAAGGAGACATGGCAGTGGGAATCAGGGCTGCAGCTCCCTGTGTGTAGCACAGGGGGCTGCTGTGGGTCGCACCTCTGCTGAGCACACAGAGAAGAGCCTCAGTTCTCAAGCAGGGCTCCACAGGCTTCAACCAGTGTCTAACATTTGCAGTAAGACCCTCCTAGAGCTAGTCCTGGCACTGGGAGCCCACTCTGATGACCTGGCTGCTGTGGGAAAGGCCACTGTGGCTGCGTTTGCCCGCAGCTGCTGCCCTCTCACACCATGTGATGGAAACCAGACTAACGTGGTGTGGAGCAGCAAGCCTTCCTGGAAAGGATGCTCACATGGGCAGCTACAGAACATGGCTCCTTTCAGCCCTGTCATGGAGCAGGACTCCAGCTGACAAAGAAGATGGCACATTTTAACCTGGCAGAGCAGTGGGCTGCAGGAAAAGCTAAATCAAGGAGAAAAATAGACTTTAGCCAGTCCTTTTACAAACAAACAACCAGCTACCATGGTAAATCCAAACAACTCAGATGTAACAGAGAGAAAAGCAAACCCTTCCTAATGAGATGGCTGAAAGTAAACCTGAAATTTCTATATCCTTCCTCCTTTGGCTATAAAGCCTGAAAGGGAACCCAGGTGGCCCTTAGCTGGTCCTGAGGCCACCCGCACCCCTCCTGCACGGCGTGGTGGCAGAGAGGGGCAGGGGGGCAGGGGTTGTATGTGGGGGCAGGATGTCTTCACTGCAGGGGCACGGGGAGCTGCTCCAGGCAGAGTGGGGGTGAGTGATGGCCCCCACCTCGCTGTTTGCCTGGCAGGTGAGGACCCCCTTGGCCTGCAGAAGGTATTGAATTCAGCTCTTCTATAACCTGGGTTAATTCTTTAGCATCAGCATGTATCGCCCTTTGTATTTTTGCATGACGGTAGAATAGCTCCTGGGTTTTGAGATGAATAAATATGTGCTGAACATCTTTCAAACAAAACCTTAAAATACCTAGAAAAATAAAAGTTTCACTCTTTAATCCCAAACAGATGCTGATGGAGTTGCTTTCATTTAGTCAGCGATAGCTACGGGCATGTGTAAAAGTAGTTACATGTTCCTAGACATCATTATTGATGAGGAATAAGATTTTGGATTATTTAGGGGTAGTTGATTTCCAAGTCTGAGGTGCCACAGTCCCTCCCAGACCAGGTTCTGTGTGCCTCTGTACCAGCTATCAACAAATCTCCTTACGTCCTGGACCCTGAATACTGCGAGTGATTCAGTTACTCTGATGATGGACACTGAGTACCAAAGATCCTAATTTTTACACTAAATGTAAGTCATTAACTGTAGTTTCTCAGGCACATTTAATGGTAAACTCAGTGTCAGAATAAGGAAAAAAATCACTTTTGAATGGCCCTGGCTGCACAAAGATCAGAGTGTTGTGCAGTTTTCTGGATGATGAGCCTGGGTGATTGTGAGGCTGCGAAATAAGCCAGTTGTAATGGCCATGAAACTGCTGGCAGGCGTGATGCTGGAGGCTAATCCAGTAAATCTGGAGGATCTGACATATCGTCTCTTGTAAGAGCTCACTATCACCATAATTGAGAACATGAGAGCAATCAGAGTCTAAATCCCTCTGTATGCTCCCTCGTATTTTTTTCTCTGCAAAAGAGGAAAAAACCCTCCTCCAAGTATGAGCTGTCCTCCAGACAAGCCCTGAAGCAGCAGTAAACATCATGTCAGAAGGATCCATCGTCCCAGAACATCTTGAGGAAGGAGCAGTGTTTGTGTCGGTTTTTGAGATCTGTCATTCATTTTCTGGTTTGGACTGTGACAACAACTTCCCTGAAATACATCATCCTCCAGCACAAGGAGCCATGCACACACACACACACACACACACACACACACCCCACACACATCCCTTGCTCCTCTTATTTTCAGCTATGAGTGCCACATGCAGCAGAGGCAGAATATTGAGGGCAGAGCCCAAGATGGGTGTTATGGTGTTGAGTAGAGGTCCTGGGGTGACTACATCCTCCACTTCACAGAGCTCCTGGTAAGACTTTGGATGATCAGACACATAATGGCTTGTTGCCTTGTACAGGAACAGAAAAGCCCTTGGTGTCTTGAGGTTTTCATGTATCCTTCTCTACCTGAAGTGTCTCCTGAGGACGTTTGCCTAAGAAATTTAATTTTGAACAGGTGGTAATGGGAGCTACCACTGCTTCTGGGCATCTTTCAGAAGATGAGGTTCATCCAGCTCATCAGTACAGCACAAGCCTTCAGGGGAACCCAGAGTCTCTCAGGAAAAGGGCTCCTCCTGCTGCCCCACACTCATCAGGTAAACTGAGGCAGTGAAGGATCTGAAATCTTACAGGTTTCCTGGAAAGGAAAAAAAACCAACCAAAAAGCATTAATATTTCTGTCCTTGTGCTCCTGAGCCCAAGCTGTCAGGCAGTACAGAGCCAAGCATGGATCTCCCTCTCAGCTCCCTTCAGCTACCCTCAGAGGAAGGAAGTACCAGCGACACAGACAGGTTCACCACCCTCACTCAGCACCCAAACTTCTGCAGAAAACCTTCCAAAAACCAACAGACTTCCCAGAAACTGCTGCTACCCCCTCACACTCCCTTTCTTCACCGCTTGTTTTTCACAGCTCTCTTTGAAAGCAGGATGTTTTCCTAAGCCCCCTTGGCCAAAGAAATCCTTGCACAGCAGTAGCAAACAGCAACCAATTTCATGTTCTGAGTCTGCTGCTGTCAGTCACCAAAAGGTGTGTCCTAGTGCTTTGTGTCACAGGGGGAGCAGAGACTCCTCTACCTGGAAATTGCTGCTCAGATCCTTTGTAGCACTGACCAGGACCTGCTGTCTCAGGGAGGTGTAATGAGTGTGATAGCTGCCAGCCTGCTGTGGAGCTCGGTGTAACTGCTGCACAGCCAGGTTCTGATAGCTGGGTAGCTGTGGTGATAACTAGCCCTGCTGCCTTGGCCAAAGCTGCACAGCACCTCTGTAAGGAGACCCTGGGAAAATCAAACAGGAGTGTTTCTGACATCTTTTATCAGTTGATGGCAACCTTTCTAAATCACTCCTTTCTACTTAGGAATAAAGTACTTTCTATTGAAAAGAAAAATTACATTATATAGAAAACATAAGAATCCAAGGAACAGCAATACTGAGCTTTGTCTAAGACTTATTAAAATTGAAATTAAAAACATAGTCAACCCTTTAATTATGGTTTACTTGTTTTTCTCCTCTGCTAAAGATCAGTGAAGCTCTTGCCATCGATCATCCAAGCCAGATTTATTTTGGTTTTACAGGTAATCTTTCTTCCCCTCTTTTAGCAGTGGATGAAGGGTGTAGGAACAGGTAGCCAAGACGAGCATTGGTTGTAACCTTTATGCACAGGCAGCACAATTAACACAGAGACTAGGGAAGGTGGTGGTGGTGAACTGAAGCGGAGGATCCTTTGCTGCTCAGTCGCTGGTGGTTCGCTGAAGGGCTGGACACCACTGAGCATGCTGCTCTCAGGAGGAGGCCACTCATGTATTTTTAATGAAGTCATGAGTGGTGTTGACAAAAGGCAGCCACTGGTTAAGCAACAGTTGGTCTTCAGGACTGACCATGGTCCATCAGTAGGTACTGTGAACTGGTAGTAGGGGAGGTCAGGGCAGCAACATTAATACAGCAGAGATCCAAAACTAGAGACTTTCTCACCATCTGCTTTATCTCAAACCCATCGAGTGCCTTGCAAGTGCTGTTAAATCCCTCCACCTACAATTTCAAAGAGATTAATGGAAGGATAGAGACCTGAGCCTTACTTGGGCAGGCTCCTTGGCCAAGAACTCCAACTTCTCCCATTTCAACTCCTTCAGGGTATGAAAGATCACATTGGGTTTGTTTGGGTTTTTTTCCTATTAAAACTTATTCTAACCACACCAGACAAGGAATAAGACCATGGAGCATTACTACAGCTAATCTAGAAATGAGTGTCTCTGATGTTGCTGGATCAATCTGGCCTTGTTCTTCACACCTGGCCAAACTCTGCACCTGGTGGGCCCTATTCTTAGTAAAGCTTGTGCTCATGGATTAAAGGGCACAGTGGATAAGGAGTCCTCTGTGAAGCACTGTGTAAGAGCCTCTTCCTGCACAAGGTAACTGTCATATGCCTGTCCTTGTGTGTGCAGCTAAGGTTATTCTGGCTGTTGGTGCTGGAAGTGTGGCAGTGGCTCTCGTTGGGAAAAGAAGTGGGTTGGAAGTGATCTGGGAGCTATACTGAACTCAGCATGGAGACCTGGCACCTCTGAGGAGATGGCGTGGTGCAACCATGAGCCCAGTGTCCCAGAGTGGGCAGGGGTTGTGGATCTGGTATGCCTGTGGGTTGTCAGCCACGTTCTCAGCAGCACCAGTGGATGCTCATCTGTGCTTCTCTGCAGCTCAGACCTTCTGGGGGGATGCGTGTTTGTGCATGTATGGCTGGGGAGGGGTCTCTCTTCCTATTCTCTGCTGAGAACACCTGCAGTGAAGGAAAGACACTACCCAAGGCAGGGACCCTGTCAAGCTGAGTGTAAATTCTGTGCAGAAGTACTGGAGGCAACTGATCCAACAAGTCCTGACAGTCCACTCCAGTTGGTGCTGGAGAAATCAGTGAACCAACCAGCTCAGTTAATCTAAGAGGCTCACAGCTCTTTCTAACAGCTTCTTCTGCCTTTGTGGTACGTGGCAAGCATTTCCACCAGTTGCAAATGAGTTGCTGTTTCTGTGCTCGTTATTGCACTAATGTTTGAAGACCACAGAGCTATTGTGGAAGAGAAGGGCTCCAACCATGGCAGAGGAGAGCCTGCGGATGCTGTATCCATGACGACAGCTCCTTCCACTTTCAAATATTCACACCAATTAGAGGTAGTCTTCCTAGTGCTAATGATTGGAAAGGGGAGGCTGGAGCACTGGGCTGGATTTGGGGACTGTGGGACTCTGTCCTCAGTTCTGCCAGCTGCCTGAGGGGTGACTTTCTGTGAGGCTGTTGAGTTCTTTGTCTCAGCTTCTCCATCTTTAAAATGGCGATCACGATTTTGACCTTTTTCCACAACATGCTTTGTGATCTGCTGATGAAAAGTGCCAGATGAGAGCCAGGGATTACTGATATTGAACTCCACACTTCCCATTAGAAAGGCAGCTCCTGCTCAAGTCAAGCCACACTCCCCTCAACCAGAGAAATACTTTCTCTGTGCAGATCTGGCCAGCACCAGTTTCCAAGTCCTCCAAGGAGGAGGATGGGCATTCAGGCTCTGATGTGGCAACGTGCTTATGCAGGAACTCAACTCCAACATGTAAACAAGAGCTGTCAGGAGGAAAAACTGGGCTCCCCTGCCCATCAAATCTTGTTCCTTCTCCTGAGACTTGGGTGAAGTACCTACCGCAGCTGTATGGAACAAGGGGCTGTCCCCTGAGAAGGTGCCACCAGCTACCTTCCATCAGCATCTCATTTAGCTTGATCAGGACTTCCAGGCAGACTGGACCACTGGGTAGCCCCTAGATGAAGCAGGCAATAGTGGGTTACCCACAGCAGACCATTCAAGCCTCTCCAGCAGCATCCCTAGCTCAGGGCCTGGTGCCTGGCCAACTGTGCTCAGTTTCAGTGTGGAAAATGGACCAGGAGGATTTGCATGATGCACGTGCACAGAAGGGTTATCACTCTTCAGCAAAGCACAATCAGAGGTCTGGAGGCCCCTTGGATCCACAGCATGCTTCTTTAGATTGCACTGGTCTCTCAACCACCGCTGTGTCATGCAGTCAGCAGGTAACCCAGGCCCAGTGTCTGAAAAGGGTGCCCACCACTAATCTGTCAGAAACACCCCTTTGACATCCCTTCCATAATAAGAGGCTGGAGCTTGAAAGATGTGCAGAGCACAGAAGTAAAGGCTCTAGCAGCACATTTTGAAAATCAGTGCTTCAGGCAATCTGCTTAGCAGCTTGTTAGATGTTTTATAAGGGTTCTCCCCAGCTCCAGAAGAAATAATACTGCTAATGATTGTGTCAGATACGAAATCATTTCACAGCCTTTTTTGTCTGCAAGCTTTCCAATTTCAATAAATCACATGCCCTTCAATGCAGGTGAAGGAGTCCAAAACACGTGGTACAGAGAGTTTGGCTGGCAAAAAATAAAATAAAATAAAAAATAGAAAGGACATCAGGGCCATGATTTTTCTGTGGCACTTTCAGCCCATACTTTGTTTGCCTTAGCAGGTCAGGCACTTGTTGAGCTGTGATACCTTCTCATTAGCAGGGCTGAGCCTCCCTGGGATGCCAGGAGGAGGTGTTAGTAAGAAGCCTTGGGAAGCATCATCAGGGAATCAGCACATACCTGCATGTTTCACCGGTCTGCAAAGCTGAGTGGTGTCCCCAGGAGAGGTGGTGAACAGCCCAGCTCCCCAGGGCTGGGGTAGGAGGTATCCACCCTGGAGCCATGGCACAGCAGGTAGCCCTCAAGCAGATTTGTATGTCTGATGTACTGGGGACAGGTTTTAACCAGCAAACTGCAGGAGCTAGTGAGGCCCCTGCAGATATTCCTGTGCCTGGGACAGCTGTTCTTGTGGACATGGCCACACCTGGATGATTGCACCAATCCACCAGAAAAGCCTTCCCTGCTAGTGACACGTCCTTGGGGACAGCAGGGCAGAAAGGACATAAATGCCCTTGTGCCCTCTGCCCAACAACACACCAGTGAGAGGCTTGCTTATTTGATTTTAAAGATGGAATGTCTTATAGGGGAAGTGACAAGCTCTTTTTGGACTTCTCCTTTGAAATGGTTTATTTCTAACAAAGTAATTGCAACCCAGGCTAGAGTTATTTGAAATACCCTGAAATAACCAGTAAAAATTCACTTTTCCAGGTGTCTTTTGAAACTCTCTGTTGAATTTTCACTGTGGGTCATGAGGGGAAGGTCTCAGAAATGACTGTTTTTTAAAATGAAAAAGAACTAAAACCAGGTGCATTGGAAAAAGCAGAGGATCATGAATCTTCACTGCTCAATAGGGTTAGAGACCACAAATAAATAATTTGCATGGCTATCTTGATAGCACTCATTTACTCTCTTTCTTCTGAATAACAGAGAACATCACTCCAGACCCTTGCAGGAAGGAGGCTAAGGCCAACAGCTCTCCACCATCAAGGTTTGGGCCTCCCTTTGCCTGTAGAACACTCAAGTGTGGTGATCGCCTCCTGTTCTGCTCTTCCTCCCTCACAGGTGCTCCCTCCTGCTCAGTTCAGCTTCTGCCTGTGCTGTTTCAAGATGGGGTGGTGACAGCTGCTCCATCTGTGTTGGTGGATGGGCGGCGACTCACCCAAGCCTTGCCTAGGAGGAACAGAAGCATGCATGTGGTCCCTTGACCACACAAGGTCCTGAGGCTGTGGAGCTGATGACTGCTTGCAGATCCTGGCTGAGCTTTATCTGGAATTTGTGCACTCTCCATCCAATTGTCTCATGCCTTGCTAGAGTCTGAGCTCACACAATGATCTCTCCCTCAATTAGGATACTTACACTACCTCTTTCTTATTCAGTTGCCTTTTTTTTTCCACTTTTTGTAAGAATTTAATTACCTTTGAAACCTCTTTCCAGTTCTGTAAGACCTGATTGAAATTTAGCAAGCAGATTCAGAAACTACAGTGTAGGGACAATTTAAAAACCCAAAGGAGATAGTTGTGAGGCGATGTGAAATAATATATAATCCATTTGAGTTTAATTTATCCACAGCACTTACAATTTTCAGAAATTTATTCTAATCCTTTAGGGTCCCTCTTTTCTCTCTGAACTGCCTGAAATACCTGGCACCACCTGGTAGATGTTTCCCCTCAAGACCTGCCAGGGCCCCCACACCAGCGAAAGCGGCAGCCTCAGCTCACAACCTTTTCTGCCTGTCTGCAGAGTGAAAAATAAAATTCAGGTGAGGAAAAAAAAAAGTCAGAAACCATAAAGCATGAGATTAAATTTAAATTTTTGCATGTGGGTATTTAATCTTTTAATTGTTAAAGTTGTACCTGAACTCCTGGGCTTCGCCACAGGGGTAAGTGGGCAGCTCAAGTGTAATAAGCTTCTTTGGGACATCTTCATCTCCTACCTGTGTTGTTTGAACTGCAGTTGCTCTTTGTGGAAGCTTTGGGTCTTATCTTGCTTACTGCCCTGGCACAAGTGGTGATAAAGCCCCATAGAGTCCCTGTTCCCTTCACCTGTGGCCACTGTCTCAGGGGACCTTGGGGAGCGGCCTGGCCCCCACATCAATCCGTCAGAGGTGGATGGGTAGTGGAAGCTTTTTCTTTTTGGTAGAAAAGACTCCCAGCAACTGCAGGCTGAGATTGATAAGAATGACTGGTTGGGGCAATCTGAGGGTTTTAATCTTCCCATATATCGCCCTTTTTGAAAAGCACCTGACCTTTTGTCTCCTTCTTCAAATTATCTTCCTACTGTACCATTGACTGATCCCAAACAGATGGGGTTTGTTCCACATAGCATGGCCTGAGACTTACATGAGAGAATGATGATGCAATATATGGTCCTAGAAGTCTGAAAACATCATTTCATAGAGGAGAATTTGTGTCATATTTCTTGGCAAGGAGACTGCAGGATGGGTGCTATCAAGGGCGTGAATGGGTCTGAATGAAGGTTGTCCATGGTCAGCTGAATTCTAGCCTCCAAACACACTCACTGAGCCTTTAGTTTTAACAGACTGCTTGCAAAGTGTTGCCAGCGTTTAAGTGCAGTTGGTAGATTAATTTCACTGTGGTTCAATTTGCAGTTGAATGCCATCAAGGTTAGAATGGATTATAGCCATTTCTCCTGGCCTCCAGCTTTAGCTGCAGCACCGGGTTTACTCACTGAATTTCACCAGGGGTTGAGGAGTATCACTGATATGCAAACAGCAGCCTATGAACTGTCCCAGTTATTTCATATTTGAATTTCAGAACTGGTGGCCTGAGGGGCAAAATAGTTGAAATGCTTGGTTTTGCAAATAAACATCCAAGCTTATGTGGTTACATGATGCCAGGCAATCAAGATCGCTTATAAACGTAGAAATATTTTGGGATAACACTGATGCAATCAAAGGTTAGTTGACTGTAGAGTTCACATATTGTTTTCCCCATCTGCCAACAGGTTTGGGTTTTTTTCCTTTCGGTTTTTTTTTTGGTTTGGTTGTGGGTTTTTTTTTTTGTTTGAAGAATTTTAAAGATGTTACAGGAGAAATGTATGTGTCCACACTACGGTGTCACCTCCCTTAAAACCAATGCTTTCAACTATTAATCACATGGATTTTCCAGCAGCCCCTTTCAGACCCAATATACCTTCTGCTGTGGTTTTGTCACCCTCCCTGCACCATCAGCCACCTGGCTCGGCTCTGAGAGGAGAAGGTGCATTTTCCTCCTCTGCTATCTCCTTCCTGAGCCATCTGCCGAGGCTCATCCCTCCAGTGATGGTCGTGGGGAGCCGTGGCCAGGAGCTCCTGTTTCCTGGGGCAGACCTTTCCAGAAACCTCTCTGCTTCATGGAGCCATGCTGCAGCTCGGATCACAGCTCACGACTTGCTGGTGTTTTATTTGACAGCGTGCTCTCAAGTACCCTTTGTTTGCATCATTATCTGGAGCAGTGTGAGATGACTGTCCTACTTTGCCTCCCATAAAAATAGCACAGAAATAAGGTTTGATCTCTTTCCAACCACAGAGATAATTGTGAGCTGTTTGCTTCCACGGTCTTCCTAGTCAGTTGTTACAGCTCTATTCTTCTTTTTTTATTTTTGCTGGGGGTCACTGAAATTGGTGGTAAATCTTGATACACCTGTCAAAATACTTTTTTTTCCACTCACAGAACATTTTGTATTAGATGTTGTGGCATTGGTATATTTTAATATGTATCCCTTTCTTTTGCCATTCTTTAAAGTAGTTTGGAGGATACAATTTTCAAACCTTTTATTGTATGTCCTTTTGTAAAAGTGTCTCTCCATAGCTGCTTCTTTCCTTTTTTTCTTTTTTTTTTTTTTGAAATCAGGACTCTCTCTGAGAGGATCAGATCTGAAATAATTTGTTATGTTCCTTGCATTTTTCATTTCTGAAGTCAGGCTTGCTTTTTACACAGTTTCTGGGAGGGTTTTTTGAGGCTTTTGTACTTCGTTTCTCCCCTTTTAATATTGATTCTCCTGTTTGTCAGACAGTTTTATTTCTGGCATCTTTGTTCTCTGCTTTATGTGATCTTTTCTGTTGGTGCTTTCCTACAAGTTTTCTAACTAAATTTCTTTAATTTCCAATTGATGTACTTTCTCTTACAGTTGACATGGAAGAAAAGCAGAAGAAATATTATAGACTTTATGCTGGTTTGACAGTCTAACAAGAGATAGAAACAAACACCACACACTGAAGGGGGGAGAGCAGCTCCTTATAAATCCCACAGGTTTCTTGTAATGGAAAAGTAACATATCTGACAAATATAAGTGACTTCCAAAGGAGAAGAGCACCAAGCTGTTGGTCCAGTCAAGCCGCTACAGGAGCATCAATCAGTTGCTTCATAAAGTGAATCTCCTTCAGGAGAAGAAATTAAGAGGCTTCCACCAGATTCTGCCTGCCAGTGGGAGGTGATACGTCGTGTGTTGGGACCTGGGTGGGGATGGATCTCTTCACTGTACTTCCACAAGGCTTCAGAAAGGTCTTGTCATACACCAGGGCGTACAGAACAGTAAGAGTACTGAAGAACTGAAGAGTGATGTGAAGTTAACTAGGAGTTCAGAAAAACTTATGCAGCTTCTGAGGAAGACTGGAAAGGATGGTGCTTGGCTGCTGCTCTTCACATTTCTCACGCTCTGCTGGTTCCCTCAATTTCTTACAACCCTCTTTGTTTCAGCTGTACCTTTTCTTGGTGCCACTGCACAGCCCAGTGTGTTTCAGCCATGCTGGGAGTGCAGAGAGCAGCTGACGAGTCATGGAGGAGCTCTCACAAGCTATTTCTGCTAGACCATTGAACTCATGAAGTCTGTTTTTGTGGTGTTGCAGTCTAGCTGAAAGTCATAGAATCACAGAACGCTTTGGGTTGGAAGGGACCTCAAAGATCATCTAGTTCCCACCCCCTGCCATGGGCAGGGGCACCTCCACTAGGCCAGGTTGCCCAAAGCACATCCAACTGACCTTGAACACCTCCAGGGATGGGGCTTCCACCACCTCTCTGAGCAACCTGTGCCAGGGCCTCACCACCTTCAGAGTAAAGAATTTCTTCCAAATGTCTAACCTAACCCTGCCCTCTTTCAGCTTGAATCCATTGCCCCTTGTCCTGTCCCTGCACTCCCTGGTGAACAGCCCCTCTCCCCCTTTCCTGTAGGACCCCTTTAAGTGTTGGTGCCTTGCTCACACACAAACCAAAGCAAGGGGAGAAACTGATGGAAAAAACTTCCAGGCAGGACAAGGTGGGGGGCAGAAAATGGGAGAAATGTCAACAAACCACAAGATATTGCTAATGAACTAGTCAGAACTGCCAGTGCATGGAAGGGGCATTGCAACATCCCAGCTGTCCTGGTTTCAGTCAGGATAGAGTTAACTCCATTTGTAGCAGCTGATGGGATGCTGTGTTTGGGAGTTACAATGAAAGCAGTGCTGAGAACACCCTGATGTTCTTAGTTGCAGTCAGACAGTCAAGGACTTTCTCAGCTTCTTCCTATTTCTCTATTCATGAGAAAGGAGGGGCGAAGCCAGGACAGCTGACCCAGATGGGCCAAAGAGAGTATTCCATGGCAATGACGTCCTGCCCAGGAGAACGGGGGGCTGAGGGGAGGAAGAAGAGGGGCGGTGGCGGGACGCGTGCTGCTTGGGGGCACGGTCGGGTTCCGGGACAGCTCTGGGTGGTCCGGCCTGAGTTGTGTGGGTCGGGGAGAAACTGCATTGGGGATCAAGAGTTTCAGATTCTTTTGCTCTAAAGTCCTGTTAGCATTGGGATATTTGATCTTTCTGTTCTCTTAGTAAACTCTCCTTATCCCAACCCACGGGCCTCTTAGTTTCTTGGGTTTGGAGTTATTTGCCCCTTCCTTTTCCCTTCCCTTGTTTCCCCCCTTTTTCCCTCTTCCCCTGCTCTTTTACTTTAAGAAGCAGGCAGCTGCGTGGATCTCGGCCCACAGCCAGGGGGAAACCACGACACCAGCCAAGCTGAGGTGTCACACTGGAGACAGCATCACATCCCATCATCAAGCTGCGAGAGGTGCAGGGTGAGCTGGCAGTGAAGGTGACAGTGAATGCCCTGGCAGGACAGGAATTTAAGGTGGTTTGCATGTGCTGACTCTAGAGTAGCAAAGCAGAAAAAAGCTGCCCTCATTACAGTAATTACAGCCAGAAAAGGCAGACAACTTTCTTCTTCCTTTCCAAAACACTGCACCTTCCCTCGGATGGTATTAGCAAAGCCATCCCTCACCACCAGCTCCCCAGAGCCCCCCTGGCTTGAGAGCTGTTCATTTTAAATGATTCTTGCCTCTGTCTCTAGTAAGGGGGAAGTCCCATGGGGCCAATAGGAAAAACTGAGCAGCAATCCAGCCTTTAAAAAGGAATACGTGTGCTATGTAAGGAAACCAAGCTAGCCATGGAGAAATTGTTCCCCAAAGAGGAGGAATGTCATGAGGCCTCTTCTCCAAGTTTCCAGGAATCACTGCCACTGGGTAATGCTTGCTATTGATTGGGCACAGCCTAGAGCCATTTCTCACCTTCTCATTTATGAGCCTGTTTTAAGAACCTTATAACTCAGCTCTTGGAGATGGAACAAAGGAGGAAATGAGGGGAATGTGTAACACTTGGGAATTCTGCTGGAAGATGCCTCTCTGTCAAACCAGGTGCCTTGGTGGGTCTAACCTGGCCCTCCCTGAGGTCGTATCTAAAAGCAAGAAGCAATGTTGTGCTCAACAAGGCTGAGGGAGCAGATATTTTCACCACCTCCTCTCATAGACATGCCAGGGATACAAAGGAGAAAGGTCCACCTGCCTCTGTGTGATGAAACAACTGCTAGAGCTGCACAGGCTTCATGCACATCATTTATTCTCCCTTCTGCACAGAGCTAAACTAGTATAAAAGTGATTGTACTGGCACAGGTCTCTCCACCAGCACACTCCCAAGCCTGCCATGTTTAAGCTTCATGTGTACCAGAATCATAGAACCAGAGGCTCTTTAAAGTTGGAAAAGACCTCTAAGATCATCAGGTCCAACCATCAGTCCAACACCACCATGTCAACTAAACCATGTCCTGGAGCACCATATCTACATGCTCTTTGAACACCTCCAGGGATGGTGACTCCACCACCTCTCTGGGCAGCCTGGTCCAATGCCTGACCACTCTTTCAGTGAAGAAATGTTTCCTAATATCCAATCTAAACCTCCCCTGATGCATCTGGAGACCATTTCTTCTTATCCTATTGCTGGTTACTATCCTTGAGGCTTGCTGTCCCTGTTTGTCCAAACTAGCTGAAAATCACATCCCTGCTTCCCCCCCACCCAGCTCCTGACTGGTCCCTTGTGGGCACCAGGTCCCTGGTCCCCCCCAAAGGGTTCAACCCACCCCAGTACAAACACCTGTCTGCCCTGCCTGCTGTCCCAGGTCAGGACATCCCACTCAGGGGCTGCTCTGGCATGTGCAGTCGCTGCTGACAGTGCCAGGAGCATCTCTGCTCTTCCCAGGGCACCTGTGAGCACCCCACAGGGTGGACAGGGTCCAGCTCTTCTGGGTTAATACATGGGAAGAAGTGGGGTGCCTTCTAAGCAGGCCACACGTGGACATGCATCACTTAATTTGCAGTAGCACTCTGCTGGCAAGGAGCAGCTTGGAAATGGGGGAAAAACAGTGTAAGTCTTTACAGAAAATTTCATTAATCTAAAACCACTTTGCAGGCAGGAAAGCAAGCCAATTAACCATAAATCCAACCCAGAGCTGTAGCTGCATATTGCTCTTCTCCTGGCATTTCAGGTGGGACAACCTGAGCTCAGAGATCTGCTGATGTCCTGCATGAACCCCTCAGTGTGCTTAAGCCCCTTTGGAGACCTCTTTATGATTTCTGAGCCCCTGATGCTCAGCTGATCCCAAGGGAACATTCCTAACCAAGACAGTTGGTCCTTTCAGGTCAGATGCCCCTCCAACAAGTCCCCAGATTTGGTGTGCTGCTCAGGAGTGTCTGTGCTGAGAAAGGCACCATCATAACTGGCATTCTGAGAGCAGTTAGCACTGCTCTCAGCTTTTTCTTGTTTGACTCTGACAGATAAATGAGAGGTTTAGTGATTTCTTTGTGGTCTGGTTTACAGCTGAGAGACGTGGCTTTATCTGAGCTGCTTCACTTCATTAGTTATTTAGAGAGGAAGGTGAGAAAAAAAGAAAACTGCCTCGAGGTTGGGAATTAAATTCTCCTTTGTGTCTTGTTCCACTTAAGAAAGAGAGCAGCAGCATCTTGGCTTTGGGGATGTCTCTCTACCTTACAGGTCAGGGGGAAAGGCGGGATGCTCACAGCCAAGCAGCCACAAGGACCCCCTGAACCTCCAGCTAAGGCTGCCAGAGCCTGTCAAAGCTGTTGAGGGACAAGTCGTAGAATCATAGAATCCCAGACTGGTCTGGGTTGGAAGGGACCCCAAGGATCACAGAGCTCCAACCCCCTGCCACAGGCAGGGACACCAACCTCCAGGCCTGGAGCTACACAAGGTTGCCCAGGGCCCCAGCCAACCTGGCCTTGAACACCCCCAGGGATGGGGCACCCACCCCCTCTCTGGGCAGCCTGTTCCAGCCCCTCACCACTCTCTCTGTAAATAAAAATCACCCCAGTCCTCTACATACGGTTGATTTTCTTCTTTCACAGGGAAGCAGAGAGTTAAGGAAACCCAACTGGGGTGCTGCAATGTGGCTGGATAAACCCTGCAAAGCCATGGTTCACTGGACCACAACAGCTTTTCCATGGTAGCTGGACCTCACCACAGCATCATGGCACTTGCTGTGTCCCAGCTCCACTGGAATTCATTAAAAAGAAGTAAATAAAGTTTCTAGTCCTCAGGAGTGCAAAACCCATTTCCATTTCAGGTCATTTGGCACTATAGATCCCTTAACCCTTCTCCATTTTTCACTTACTTTTCACTTATTTCTTTCTTGAGTTGGACCCAATTTTAAAGCCAAAAATATCTTTGAAGGAGCAAGACAGAAAAAACTGCCTTTGAAAAGCTCCAAAGGAAAAACCTCACTTTAAAATCCTCCAAGTATTTTATGGCATTTTTCTTTTAATGATTTATTCTCATTTAGAACCTACACCCTGAGTTGTTTCACACCCCCCAGAAAGACGATTTTGGGGCAAACCACCCATTCCCAGCAACATTTCACCCAGCTCTTGTTTTACAGTTACCCAAGTACCACGCTTTGCCAGTGAAGGAGACACAAATACACCTCACCCTGGTGCCAGCAGCCTGGGGCAAGAGCCCTGGGCTCTGCAGTCACTGCTCTGAGCATTCCTGCAATTAGTGCAATTAGTCCAGGGTTTCAAGAAGAGGTTGGCAGGCAACACACCCCCCAATCTGGAGTGGGGATACTCTGGGAATCTGGCCTTGGCCTTGCATGATGCTGTTTTCTGAAACTCCAGCCCTGAAACACTCAGTCCCCAGAGGTTTTGTTATCCTCATCTTTGGCTTTTTTGACACTGAAGATCTCAAGGAGATAAGGGCTCAGATGCTGCCAATTTTGGACACCAGCACCATCTGGCCCCTGTCCTTATTCACTCTAGATTAAAGATTATAAAGCTTTTATGAAGTCAAAAGAAGAGGGGGAAAAAAATGTGATATGTCATCTGGATTTCCTACTGTTTGCTGGTAATTAAGTTTGTCACAATCTTGACAGATCTGGGAACAATGGAGGGAATCAGAAAGAAAAGACAGAGGGAGGGAAAATATAATAAGAGTCTCTCTGGAGCTTTTTCCCTCTGATTCTGTTACCAAAGAAAATGATTAAAAGAAATAATGATATTTCCATGGTGTTTGCTCCCCAGTTCCACTACAGATATAAATTAAGCCTAACAGTTTGTCTTTTTTTGGGTTTTTTTAAGCTCAGGTAATGCCATTCCAATATTTACTGGGCTACACGCCAGTTCCTGGGGTTTATATCTATTCAAATCTAGTCTCTCCTTCTCTGTCACTCCCTCTTTGTTGTTCCATCTTAGTTTATGTCCTTTCTTCTACTTGGAAAATAAAAATCATCCCAGCTCAGTTGCAGTGTCTCAGGTGTCAGGCTGAAGGGCATCTCAACAGAAGGACTTGACCATTGGTATCTTCCTGGAGGAGAAAGTGATCACAAGAGTTCATTTTCACATTTTTAAAAGGAAGGCATGAATGTGGGGAAGTCATTGCAAACAACAACCCTAAGTGCTTCTGGATTTGGTGTCACCTCTGCTCTACCAGTGCCCAGTTTTGGAGCTGCATGTCCAAGGAACCCTGGATGAGGAGGACACCTGTCTATTTTCCTTTGGTTTCCAGGGCCAAATGATAACCATTTGCCCCCTAGTGAAATAATACAGTCCACACCAAAACAACTGCAGCATTAGTGGACACCGTGGGACAGCTGCTCTGGTGTAAATCTTGTGCTTTCCCACTTCTCTCTGAACCCTTAAATCTGCAGAGGGTTCTCAGAGTGGACTTTGCAGAGCGCCATGAGAATAGATTTATTTTGGAATATCTCCACATGTCATTACAATTAATCACCAGAACCCAAGGAAAAGGAGCTCAGTTTATGAGAACATCAAGCAGGGAATGTGACTGCAGGAACCTGACAAATGGGACAGCAAGACAGAAAGATGGTTTAGAATAATCCATTTTCATGCCAGTTCCAGTAGAAAGAAAAGAGAAAGACTGAGCAGCATCCCTCCCTGTGACAGCCTCCAGAGCATAATCATGGCCCCCATCTGAAGCCAGGCAGTAGCTCCCCAGAACATTTTTGAAAGACAAGGCACCGTATTTTTCAAACTCTGTCTCACGCAGGATACTCAGGAGAGTCCCTCTGCCCCAAAAAATAAATGCTCCTCTATAAAATAACTAAATCCACATTTTTCAAACCTAGCCTCAACTCTGGACATGAACTTTGGAATACACAGGATAATGTTGTCTCAAGTTTGGCTCTGAGGACGCTGGTAAGACGGACTCAGTCTCTCCCCCTCTTTTCCTTGAGGGTACTTCCACTCCCCTCCCTCACCTGCCCTGCAGCAGCAGGCTCCTCTGGGACACAAGGCTAGTATCTTTAACTGTAAGAGGAGTGGGGAGTGGCCTCTTTCTCACTCAGCAGCTGAGACATGAACTGCAAAGTGAGACACAAAGTGCTGCACCCTCAAAGCATTTATAAATGACCCCCTGGCACTGGAGGAGGATGACCAGCCAAAAGCAGGCAGAAGCAAGTGTGGGTATCACTCCTCCAGTGAAGAGCCCTAATTCCAGCTTACCTGGGAGGACGATGATGAAGAGGAGAAGGAGGAAGAGAAGAGCACCTTCCTGACAGCCTGGTGATTCTCACCTTTGCCTCCATTTAGCATCAGGCAGTTGCAGAACAGATGGTTGAGTCAAGTGGGAATTTGTTCAGACTTCCTCTGCAGTTAGAAATGTATTTTGTGTTAATCCAGATCAGTTTATTTTTTGTATCTTGGCAGCTGAGCTGTAAAGACAAAACAAACAAATTCCCAAACAGCAGACCTGCCTTGGTCTTTGGTGGGAGATAAGCTCCTAAGACCCCTGAACACAAGCATCTGGAAAGGCTATGAGGGGTCTGGGTTTTGTCTCTCTGTAGGACAGAGACACGGAGTTCCCAACCCCGGGTGGTCCAGGGTACCCCAGCGCCCCATGGCTCCCCGCCAGCCTCCATGAGAGGCAGGAGGAGATCAAGCAGCTTTCCTCTGAAGACCTTCACACTGCAGGCCTTTCAAGTATCAGAGAGTTGGCTTCTCCTACTGTGTTTCCCAAAACCTTTGGTCCTCCTCCATGCACTCCACCCACAGCCCAGACACAAAATGCCTGAAAGGGCTTGGTGGCTGTTAATTCAAGAACTGTACAAGCTCACAAGCTTATTTCATTGGGTTGGGTGTGGTTGTAAAGACAGAGCGAGTTTTGGAAGGGTCTTTGTCCTCACAAGCCTTTCTTCACCTACCTGCTGGTGACCAACGTGGATGAACCTTCACACAGCAACACCACTATATCCCATGACAAGTCTCAGCCAGCCAGAGCTCCTGCTGGGAGAAGCAGAACCACCATGAAGTGGAACATTTCTTTAATTTCAGCCCACAGCCAGCTACTCCTTGAACAGGAACTTCATGGGCCTCTTGACCAGCAGTTAACCATGAGAAAAGGTAACAGCCAGCATTCACCACCTTAGTAATTCATAACAAGAAAAACATACACCTGGGATTCCTGGGATGAATTATGCCTCATCAATAGTTCATTATTTCCATCCAAGACACTGTGCTTTCTGAATATACTCCTAGCAGTGAGACTCCCATGGGACACCCATCTCTGTGGCTGTCATTTTAAGTGGACATACCAAAATCCTCTTCACCATTCCCCAGCGAGGAAGCTCTCAGCTGGAAGCTGCAGACTCCTTGCTCCAAAAGCTGAAATTCAATTTGTGCTTAATAATTAAAACTCCAAATAACAGCTTTCATGTGTGAGCTGGAGCATTAAATTACAGAGGTGGATCTAAGCCGTTTTCTCTGGGTGGAGTTTACTGGTGTGGAAAGTTCCTGGCGCATCCTCCAGTGGACTCATTAATGATGTAAAAAAGGGTGAGCGGGCATCAGCTTTATGGCATTGATGAAAAATGTTTCTCTTCCCTTCCAGACTACAAAAGAATTTGTGGGGTTGGTTGTTGTTGTTTGGTTGGTTGTTGGGTTTTTTTTTTAATCCACTAGGCATAAACAAATCCCTCATCGTTTGAGCTGCGGGTCAGTGCTGATGCAGATGGCTTTGTTCAGAGAGATGCTATTGGAAGTGGAGGGACTTTACACCAGCCTTGGACTGGTAGGAGGAGTCTGTGATGCTCCCAGGACCCTTTGACAGTCTTTTCCAGGGTGTTGGACTCAGCCACACAGCCACATTGCAAACGCAATGGCACCACCGTGCTAACCACATTCCCCTATAATCCAATCCACCATAGGAAATTAAAGCAAAGGATCTTGAAGGTCTTTTCCAACCTCGATGATTCTGTGATCTTAAGTACTGGATTTCCTCTTGTTCATTGCTCTAGCTCAAATGTCAGTGATTGTACAGCACCTCCAAACACCTGTCTCAGTTTGGCTTAGGAATCTCCTCAGCTTTTGATAAAACAACCTCACCATTGCTTGTGTAGGCCAGCAGAAAGGCTTCCCACCAGCAGCTCTTCCTGGATCCCAGTCACAGAGCTCTCTCTTAAATTTAAATAATTTAAAGGGCCCAAGAAAGACCTTTCTAACTGTTCACACAGCCAAATCTAAGTATCTTTACTTGTTGAAAAAGTGTAGTAGGACTAATGAAATTGTAATGTACAGGTTAATTAATGTAAATATTTTCTCAGTAAATTTTGCACAGCTCTAAATGGTCAAATAAATAATGAATGCCATGGAATAATTTATGTGAGCTCTGTTTCTTACTTTACATGTCCTAATTGCTGATAGGAACACATCCCAATGAATTATTAAGAGTCACAGAATAAATAATATTCAAATTAATTTGTCACCCATAAGTACATGAGAAGCAAAGTTCAAATAGATATTTAATTCTACTAACATGCTCCATTGTAATACTTGCCCAATAATTGGCAGCAGGAGAGGAAACGTTCCTCAGGGCCAGCTTGATTAGGAACTCCATTTCTTCTGGGTTTTGTTTGTGGCTTCCAATAGTGAAGCTCAGCAACTAGAGCTACAGAGAGGCCTTTCATTATCCAACCTTCAGAGGGAAGCAGACGAGGGCAGGCTCCCTTGTGAAGCACCCTGCATAAAACCAATACCTGTCTTAAAACATTATAAGCAGCGCTTCACACTCACACAGCACACTGCAGCTCAGGCCTGCACAGGCACTTGTAGATTAATTAGTCAAGCTCTACAATTCCCCTGTGGAGCTCCATGTTATCACCCCGCCTTCACACAGTAAATGGAAGGACGGGGATGTTCTGGGCCTCCAAATGAACTTGTTGCACAATGTGAACTGGTTTTGCAGCGGTGATCAGAGGTAATTAATGATGCTGGTGGTGGTTAGCTTGTTGCTCATACGTGTGCAGAGTAATTGTGTGCATCTTGTGAAAAACAAGTGGGTTTCTCAAGGGTGCTGCTGTGCTGTTTTGAAATACAGCCCTGCATGTCTTTCCCAGCAAGCTCCTTGCAAACACTTAGCAGAAGTGTGTGGCCAGAGGCCTCTTACCAGGACATGCTGGGCGCGTTCCCTGAATGGATGGATGCAGCCACTCCCCTCGTCCCAGCAGGCACACTCCAGCCAAAGCTGTGACGCTCACCTATTAGTTATCCACTTCCTCAGAGCTCCACGATGTGCAGCTCATCACTCACACCCACCCCCTTTCCCTTTCTCAGCGCACCCATGGTTAACATGACTGATGGACTGCGATACCCTGAATGCTAGAGCAATCAGCAGGAAGATTCATACTGGGTCAGGATGTTCGTGGTGACATTGCCTTCACTACGATTCAGGCAGGAGACATCCCATCAGACAGTGCAGCCAAGGGTCATTTCACCAGGAGGAACACCAGCATAACAGCACACAACCCTTCCTGCTCCAAGCACAACGTCCAAGCTGGGCATGGATTGTTTCCAGGTGGCCCCTAGCAAGAGCACAGCTCTTGAGAGCACTGCTTGTTGGGGTTGTTTTTTTTTTCTATCAAGGCCTGAAGAGTGATTAAATCATATATTAAATTAATTGGACATGTGGAAAACGGTTCAGTGGACCAGACCCTGGACTTAGAAAACCCAAGTTCAAGTCCTTGCACTGCACTTCTATGTGCAACCCTATGGGGGCAGGAACTGCTCACCCAGAAATGAGTTAGGGCATTTAGACCAGCTTTCAATGAGGGGTAACTAAATTCCTCCTCCTGCCTGTTCACAGAGTGTGAGCCCACCCAGGCACAGGGTGACCTAGAAGGCAAATACCAGCTGACAGACAGGAGGTGACAACAGTCTTAAATTATGTCATTTCAAATTAGTCTCTGTGCCTGCAAAATGAGAATATTTTTAATTTAGTGAGAATATTTTTAATTTAGTGCAGTGGCAAGGGCTGTAGCCACACTGCCCAAGGCACTGAAGGTAAAGGCTGGGACCAGGAAAACAAAGAACTGCCTAGAGTAGGAGACCATCTAAGAAACCTGAACATGCACAAGTCCATGGGGCCTGTTGAGATGTATCTGCAGGTCCTGAGAGAACTGTCAGATAAGGTTGCTAAGTCACTATATTTGAGAAGCTGTGGCAGTCCAGTGAAGTTCCCACTGGCTGGAAAAGTGGAAACATTACCCTCATTTTTAAAAAGGGAAAAAGGAAGACCCAGGGAGTTGGTCAGTCTCACCTCTGTGCCCAGCAAGATCATGGAGAAGATCCTCCTGGAAACTATGCTAGCATACATGGGAAATAAGGATGTGATTGGTGACAGCCAACATCGTTCTCCTGTGGAAACAGGCTGAGAGAGCTGGGCTGGCTCAGCCTGGAGAAGAGAAGGCTGCTGCTGGGGAGAGCTCTGAGCCCCTTCCTGTGCCTCGAGGGGCTCCAGGAGAGCTGGAGAGGGGCTGGTGCCAAGGGCAGGGAGGGCCAGGCCCAGGGGAATGGTGTTCAGCTGCAGGAGGGCAGCTGGAAAGGAGCTGGGAGGCAGAAATCCTTCCTGGGGAGGGGGAGGCCCTGGCCCAGGGTGCCCAGAGAAGCTGTGGCTGCCCCTGGATCCCTGGCAGGGTTTAAGGCCAGGTTGGATGGGGCTTGGGGCACCCTGGACTGGTGGGGGGTGTCTCTGCCCATGGCAGGGGGGCAGTGGGAGGGGCTCTGAGGGCCCTTCCCTCCAAACAAGGCTGGAGTTATGTCAGAGATTTTTTTCAAGTTTTTCCAAGGTCTATTGAGCATTTTCATTTGAGAGATGACACAGCTCATGCCTTTGACCCTCTTTATAACTTCCCTTTGTATTTCTTCATGTTTTCTTTCTCCTGTCCCATCTCAAACATTCATCAGTTTTCCTCCCAAAAGCATTATCCACTTGTGATTCTTTAGAAGGATTTCCTACAGAAATTCTCAGTGAACAATTCTCTCACCGATGGAAAATACTAAATACTTGATAGAGAAGTGACAATGAGCGGACAACTCGAGCCAACACAGACACACACTATATCCTTAAGGCAGCTTAGTTTGCAAAGAAAGCTGCAAAAGTAAGATGCAGTTTGCAAATACACTGAAGGTAAAGTGTAGTCACCATCCCATCCCATTAGGAGCAAATGCAAGAGTGACCACAATGAGAAAAATCTCTCCCGTACCCAACCATGCCAAACCCCAAAGTTAAGCCCAGCTGGTGAGACAGGCCTAGCCCCAGGGTAACAACCACCCTCCTTGGTTTATTTGTGGGATACATATAGAATCAGACCCTGAGCCTGGCTTGTTGATCTAGGGCATCACACAGCCAAACACAACGTCTCCACCTAGGTCCACACAGGGCACAACCCACAAGAGTTGCCTAAGCTCAGCTCATCAGCAAGATCTCAGCTCAACACCATCCCAGCAGCATTGGCCAGAACAACCCCAGGCCCTGGAACTCAGATTCCAAGTGCTCAAGATGGTGAGCTGAGCGTGATCCCTGTAGGCCCAAGTCTCGGTCACTGACATTCACTGTTTTATTATGTGACAGGCTCTCCACTGCTGATGCCCCATTTGCCGTGTCTCTGCAGAGCTGGAGAGAGCACTGCCTTCCTGGCTGCAAGCTGAGGTTTGCTCTTGCTTGCCCAGGTGTAAATAAGAGCAGAGGGGAAGAAGGATGGAGATTCAAGCACTGGGAGAAGAGGGAGGTAGGAGACCATCCACCTTCACCACCTGGCAGCAAAATTCAGCTGCTTCCAGCAACATCACGGACTGTCTCTGCTAAGGACCTGGAGGTGAGCTCACTTCATTCAGATCCAGACCAGAAGAATGCCAAACAAGACAAGGCACCACACTTGCCAGGCTTTCCTCCTGCACCCTGGCTAGTCAAGTGACTTACTCTTCACTGAATATTTAACTAGTGAATCTAAGATGAACTTTGCTTTATAAATGATAAATCAAGCAGCTTCTTTTTTTAAAGCTATACCTTGTCATAGTCTCTCCTCCAGCACTTTCATGGGCAGGAATAATTATTTAGTGCACACTGCATGTATAATGAATTTTCAGGCATACTTGTTTGATCTATAGCCTTGGAAATAAAAATCCCATTAGTCTAACAAGCTCACTAATTATTTCCTGAGATCATTGAGCCCATTCCAGTGAAGAAAGTTGCATAAAATTGAAAGTGAATGGAGAACAGTGCAATATGTTGTTTGACAAAGTAAAACATTTTAAAAGTGTTTCACATCACGTTAGGGGGGTAGAGGAAAGGGGGTAGAAAGAACAGAGAACTTAGGTCTGATTTAGCTAGGTAGAATTACTGCTGCAGGGTGGAGGTTGAGTTAAAATTAGAGGAGAAGCACAGTTATCCAAATTTAGATATTAAACACTCACATGTCTCCATCCAAGTTAGCCACTCAGGCTCTTTGTGAAGGTTCTAAGTTGGAAAAAATACGCTTTTCCAAGATATGTATTCTCATCTGTTGGAGATAGCTAAATCCAGGGAGGTGAATGGCACCACATAAAATGTTATGTCTCTCTCTCAGGACAAAAGGAAGCCTGTATAACATGCTTGGGCACAGCTGTTTGCACTGGAAACATACCTAGTTAGATGATGTAGATCTCTCCCCTCTGTGTCCAACCTCACCTAGTCACTATGAGCTTCTAGGGCCTGTGGAGACAACAGACCCCAGGAGCCACTCAAACTAGCTATCTTTAGATATCAACCTTCAAGTTCATAGAATCATAGACTGGTCTGGGTTGGAAGGGACCCCAAAGATCACAGAGCTCCAACCTCCAGGCCTGGAGCTACACAAGGTTGCCCAGGGCCCCAGCCAAGCTGGCCTTGAACACCCCCAGGGATGGGGTACCCACCCCCTCTCTGGGCAGCCTGTTCCAGCCCCTCACCACTCTCTCTGTAAAAATCTTCCCCCTAATATCTAACTTCAACCTTCCCTCCTTTAGCTTTAATCTATCCCACTTGTCCTGCCATTATCTACCCTTTAACAAGCTGATTCCCCTCCTGTTCCTCTGCTCCCTTCAGGGACTAGAAGGCTGCAATGAGGTCCCCCCGCAGCCTTCTCTTCTCCAGGCTGAACCAGCCCAGCTCCAAATGAGATCATCTTCCCTCTAAAGTGACCATCTTTCTCCATTGCCTCAGCCAAAATTATAAATATATTTGTTCTAATAAGATGCCTCAAGGCTGGTAGTGGTGAGCTGAATCCACCCACACACCAAAGGGATTCCATAGCTCAGGGCAACAGGAGAGATTCATGGCTGAGTCTGCAGCTTGGAACAAGCTGGAACTGGGCAAGGAGAGGAAATGACCTCAGTTTGACAGCCTATGTCAAAGACATTAGCATCAGTAAAACCCTCAACAAGAAGTACTTTACTGTTAGCATTGCTGGGGGGTTAAATAAGGATTACACCCAAATCTTGTGCCTACATACACTTTGTAGCTCGTGGATCAATACACTGAGGAAGGTATTAGAGGAGAGACTCAACGCTGCTGCTTCTCCCACAGCAGAGAGGGCTCCAGGGCTTTCATCAGACCTTTCTCTGCCACTCACAGTTGTTGAAAGGAGGAGGGAGCACCACTCTGCAAATAATGAAAGTCAAAGCACAACTTAATTCTTGTTTGCTCTTCAAGGCTGCTGAGAGATGCTTTTTGTGTGATTATAGAGGGGGCAGAGGAGTCTGCAGCAGCAGCAGGTAGTGGTTAGCAAAAAGACTTTAACATAAACACATCCAACACTGGCATTTCTGACTTTCAAGCACCCAGAAAGGTGGTCTTTTACTGCTGAAATATCCATGAAAGATACAAATTAAACAGACCCTGAAAACAGAAATATTTTGTCCTATGGGATGGGGTCAACAGCAAAAGTTGACCTTCATAGGCAGAAAAGATGATGTGGATGGATCTAAGAAGACCCATTTTCCCAGTTAGCAGACCCTTCTATTGGATTGGTGCAGATGACCATGGTGCCATGTGCCAAGTCAGACAAGGTTATTTCAATAAAACCTTAAAAATAACCACTCACACCACAAAAACATGAAACCAACACAAACCCCCCAACATTTTCTCCCCATAAGATCCACAATGGAAAGTAGAAGATGGGAGTATTAAAAACAACTGGGAACAAGAGAAAGGATATGAATGGGATAATTAAGCCATGGAAATGGAGGTTTGGCTTGCCATATCTGGTACTGTTTGGAGAACTCTGGAAATACTTTACTCTCTGAATACCTTAATACGTATCTAGCAGTGCCTAAGCTTTAGAAACCCATCCAAACAGGGCCATGAGCCACTTCTGGTTATCTTCTAAAGTTTGTCAAGTACTCATCAGATACACAGCAGGATATTAATTAAGGGTTTGAACAGATGGGCATCTGCAGATCACATCTGATCAGGTTCAGGAAGGAGTGCCCCCTCTCTTCTCAGGAGCAGCTAATAACCACCCATCAGCAGGAGATCACAGTTCCAGCACTGAAACATGCTGCATGGTGCAGGAAGGCTCCTGGTGCAGTTTAACAAGGGTGAGCAGTGTTTGCTGTGTGGCTGGAGCAGGGTGGGAGCCCAGCTGCTCACCTGCAGAGGTGTTTCCCACCTGCAGCCAAGATGCAGCAGGAGAAGACACTGACCTCAGCCCACCGAAACCCACCCGAGCAGTCTGTCTGTCTCAGAAACAACCTGTCACCTGTGAAGTGCCTTATTTGGGGGAGCAGTTAAGTTTGCTTTTCTACCCAGGCTCCTGGGCTGTATCTTTCTGATCCCTTCAGCTGAAGGGCTCTTTCTGGTCATCCTGTCCAGCAGCATTATGTCTCCCCACATCTCAGACACCTTGGGGATGCCTGTTGCCATGTGACAAAGCACAGAGCATCAGCTTGGAAAGTAGTACAAGAATTCAGCTAAGGTGCCCAACATTTCCCAAAACATAGGCACTTGCACTTATCCATCTGCTTTTCTCCAGGGTGACACCCACAGCAGGAGAAAACCCGCAGCAAAGCTGAGCTGCACTGTGGCAGGAGATCAGGCTCAGCTCTGTGGAAGCGAGAACAGGGACTGTCCCCTGCCCACTCCATCCCGCTGGAGGGAGCATGGGAGCCTCTGGCCAAGACAGCTCAAAGACCTGCTGTCCTGTCTCACAGGAGCCAAGCTGGCAGTAGTCTCCTTCCCTGGTTCTGCAGACACTGCCTACCAAGGACAACTCCACCTGCCCGCACGGGATGCTTTAAACATGACCTATTCTGGACCCAAATCAGCCCATGACTTTGTCCATGTAGAAGTTGCAACTCACCTCTTCCTGTCCAAAATAGAAGCACTCTCCAACATCACAAAGACATGGTTTGCAGCCAACTCCACTTCAGAAACTGGCATTGGAAGACCCTCTGTGTGGGTGTGGAGACCCCCTACATCCAAGGGATCTCAAGCCAAGAGACCTGTGGGTGTCAAAGGCAAAGAGAAAACAAGCAGAAGATGCCTCCCTCCAGCACTGCTCTGCAGAGCAAACCCCCTGCTCCTTCCCCTTCCTGCACCCACCACACAGGCAGGCAAGATGAATGATCCCTGCTGAAATACATTTCTGAGTTCAAAAGGCCCCAAAGATTGATGTGTCCCCTGGACCAGACAGCTGGCAGGAAGGAAAAAATTAATAAAAAAAAATATAATATCAATCACTCCACAAACTACACTCCAATGTGTCCTTCAGGCATGAAGGTCCCTGCTTGCTGCCATACGGACTTTCTCCAGGGCATGCACGGGTAACAGCAGCTGAATGTGCTTTTAAGTTTTAGGAGGACCCTGCCCATGATGGCCAGGGTGGGCTGGGACGCACCAGAGAAATCACTGCCTGTGCTGCCTGCCTCCTGTCTGCCTGCACAGGATGGGTTCCCTTTCAGACACCCAGTCATGGGGTTTTTTTTCCCCTTCAGTTGTAGTTCATCCTCTCCAGATGAATCTTTGACACTTATCACAGAATCACAGGGGTTGGAAGGGACCTCAAGAGCTCATCGGGTCCAACCCCCTGCCAAAGCAGGGTCCCTAGGACAGGGCACACAGGGCGGTGTCCAGACGGGGCTGGAATCTCTCCAGAGAAGGAGACTCCACACCCCCTGGGCAGCCTGTCCCAGGGCTCCCTCACCCTCACTGGGGGAAAGCTCTTCCCCATGTTGGTGTGGAACTCCTTGTGCTCCAACTTGCAGCCATTGCCCCTTGTCCTGTCCCCACAGACACTGAGAAGGGGCTGGCCATTTCCCTCTGCATCCCCTGCTTAAGATATTTATAAACATTAATTAGATCCCCCCTTTGTCTTCTCTTCTCAAGGCTGAACAGCCCCAGCTCACTCAGCCTTTCCTCACAGGGGAGATGCTCCAGACCCTTCATCATCTTCATAGCCCTTCTCTGGACTCTCTCCAGGAGATCCCTGTCCTTTTTATCCCAGGGAGCCCAGCACTGGACACAAAATGTCTGAGTTTGATCACTCAGCTGAGACTGTCATGTTAGATGCCATGAATAAAAAAAACATCAAAGCTTTCCTTGTGCTCCAGAGCTGTCTGCAAACACCTCACATAGCTCAGCCTGTTATTACAAGCAGGTGCCTGGCACAGCACACTCCAGCTTAGCTTATCAAAACAAGCTCTGTTATTACCTCAGCATTTCGCACACAGGTAACTTCCCCAGCTCTTCACTATTTAAAGGTGAAACTTCCTGTATTTCCTGTCTGCCTGAGGTTTTTGAGAGGGAGAAGAGTTTGAAGAACACTTTGTCGTTTTTTTGAGTCATGGGAGAGCAATTGAAAGATGCTTTTCCCAGTGGTTTAACAAGAAAATAACCCCAGACACACTTTTCAGAGCTGGCATAGAGTGAAAAGCACAAGTCTGAAACTCGAAACTGGCTCAGTCACCAGGCTGCAGAACAACATCATGCTGGTAAATCAGATGAAGAAATGGAAGGTCACTTCTGAGCAGGAGCCACAGATATCTCCTACACCTATCCTCTCAGGCACCTCTGTGCAATGTTTCACAGGCTGACAGAATCACAGGGGTTGGGAGGGACCTCCAGAGCTCATCGGGTCCAACCACCTGCCAAAGCCAGTTCCTTAGGACAGGTCTCACAGGTCGGTGTCCAGATGGGTCTGGAATATCTCCAGAGAAGAAGACTCCATCTCTAGAGATATTTTTATGTTTGTTTCTTTATGTAGAGGAGCCAAATGAAGTCCTCACCCCCTCCTTCTGCTGACATCACTGGAAAATCTGTCCACACCCCTGCTGCTGGGGTGTTTTGAAGAGAAGGCTGCTAGGAAGCAGTGAGATCCCAAGCCTGTCAAGCAACAGCCCTTCAATCAGAAAGTTGAAGGAAAACCAAAACCTTCTGCCTTCCCTCTACCACTGACTGGCCTGATTTAGAAGTTGATGGAGCTAAAAGGGAAGATACTGGAGTTCTATCCCAACAGGGTTTGCCACACCTGACCCCTGTGGGACTGACATCCTGGCCTTGTTGCCCATTGCTCATGGTGTCCCACCAACACCGTGGCAAAGAACGTGCTGGCACAGCTTTATCAGGGCAAAACCAACCTGAGGGAGCTGCAAAGTGGAAGCCTGGGAGAAGGAGGACTGCAGCCTCAGCCCTGTGTCATGCAAAACACTACAAAAGCTGCTATAAAGACCAATAATCCTTCTCTTCACTGTCCTTGGACTCCAATACACCAAATGCCTTTGAGGAATCACACTCTCCAGAAGCACACGTGTCTGTTTTCTGTAGCCATGACTTGCCCAAATGGCACAACTCATCAGCCATCCAGTGTGGCATCCCTCACCCACCATTTCTGGCAAAAAGCAACCCCAGGCAGCCCTTACATACCAGAGGAAGTAAAGAATGTGGAGATCTGGTATCAGAGCAGGAGAACATGGCTTTGCCCACATCACCTGGGCACCCTCACCACCCATGGAGCCACTCTCAATATCACTGCTTGGAGGGCATTTAAACTACATGGGGGGAGATTTCTCCAATACCAGCCAGAACTCTGTCACTGGTCTCAATAAAGCAGATCTAGTCTTTAACCCATCCCTAATATGTCTGTTTCTTGTAGCCAGATGAATAATGAACAAATATAAATCACAAAGAATTTATCTGATGATGGCAAGGAGAGAAAAGGATGAATAATTTATTTAATGGATATTATTCTTCCATCCATAGAGCCAGCCAAGTAATGAAAACATCTATTCACAAATCACTCTGTTGACAGTTAAAAATTTTGTGGAATAAGTTACTCATAAATAGGATTTGATTCTTAAAACCACAAAACATATAGCTGACCTTCAGGAGGGGGAAGAAGTGTTAGTGCTGCTCCTTAGACCTACCTTGTGCCTACCTCTGGGTAGGCGAGATCATCTACCATCTTTGGACTATGGAGAACAGGACCTTTACTCACAAGACCACCCCAGAATTGGACAGTCACACACCATATGGCCACACTTGGTGGCCCAGCCTGAGCCTGTGGTCCCCAAGTGTCCTTGCTGAGACCATGCACCAGGCACTTTGTCAGCTGGCAGCACAGCTGAGGTTCTCCAGATCTGCATTCCAGCAGAGACACCTCCCAAGCACCACAATTTCTTGCCTGTCTGTTGAGACCATTGCTCCCTGGCACATCAGAGGGGCCTCCAGCTCACCCCTGTAAAAGGCAGTAAAACATGACATGCCACTTTGTGGTGAAGGCAAACCAGCCCTGCTCTGTCCCAAGGAGTCAAAGGAGCACCCACTCCTCCATAAATTCTCCACTAGAAAGGAATAAAAGCAACATTTTTTTCCTGTCTGAGGATATTCAGCCTCCAATCCAAATCTTGTGCAGTTTGTTCCATTATCAGAACTACTGTCACCATCCTGTCTTGCAACTTTCAGACCCATTTGGGTCCCTATTCCTCTAAATAACATGAACAATATTCAAGCTGCCATGGAAGAAAACATGATATTTATGTCCCCCTGAAGTCCAGTCACTATTTTACAACCTCAGGTCCTCTAAAGGGGGTCACAAATCTACATGAAGTCCCCAAGTGCAGGGTTGTGCATTGGGATCCTCCAAGATATTTAAAATTATATGAAGATGGACTGCTCCCTATTCACCATCCCTAGACAGAGGCACAGAAACACACACAATTCCAACATGACTTCTGGATAAATTGCTTTCAGGAAGAAGAGGAGGAAGAATTCCTGTGGCCAGACCTCTGGAGCTGGCTAACCAGAAAACTTGGCATGGATCAACTAATCTCTCAAAAAGTATCAAAATCACAACTCCTTCTCTGAAATGAATGCCAACTACCTTCCCCTTTGGTGAATGAAACTGAGCTGGTGGTCA
Source organism: Hypotaenidia okinawae (assembly GCA_027925045.1). Lineage (NCBI taxonomy): Eukaryota > Metazoa > Chordata > Aves > Gruiformes > Rallidae > Hypotaenidia > Hypotaenidia okinawae. The sequence continues at coordinate 15,028,622 of BSDF01000016.1, forward strand.
TGTTGAACCAGGTGCTTATGAGATCTTAGTGCTTCTGGGGAACTACAGCAAGAATAGCTCTGGGAGTAAGTCATTTGCAAGGTGCTCTCTCTTCCTGAGATCGTTACTGCAGAAGACATGGGAATTAAAATAAAAGTTCATGGAGGCTGTACACATGGCTGTCACTTCTTTGCAACAAAGACCCTGAATCATAGAATCCCAGACTGGTCTGGGTTGGAAGGGACCCCAAAGATCACAGAGCTCCAACCCCCTGCCACAGGCAGGGACACCAACCTCCAGGCCTGGAGCTACACAAGGCTGCCCAGGGCCCCAGCCAACCTGGCCTTGAACACCCCCAGGGATGGGGCACCCACCCCCTCTCTGGGCAGCCTGTTCCAGCCCCTCACCACTCTCTCTGTAAAGATCTTCCCCCTAATATCTCATCTAACCCTTCCCTCCCTCAGCTTCACTCCATCCCCCTTGTCCTGCCATTGTCTACTAAAGTAGACATGTTTGGGGAGAGAAAGGAGGAAGGGAGTGGAGCAGCCTGGGATGACTTAGGACATGGGGCTGGGCTGGACTTGGGCTCACAGACTACATCACTACCCTGCAAAAGCTCAGTAGTCACTAGAAGCTGAAGCATCCACAGGTGAGACACTGCTCTTCAACCCTTCTCTCCAGGATCCAAGCAGTGAGACCTCAGCCAAACTCCCAGCCACAGGCAACCAGACTAAAACCAGGGGCTTCTACAAACCAGCACCCAAAGGGAGGTCATGCAGCAGAACTGTCCCCAGCCTGCTCAGAGGTAGGCACCAGAGCAGCCACCTCCCTTCTCACCACCCTCAGCCAGGGCATCTCCCCTGTTAAAGGTTTTACCAGCTGACTCATTCCCATCGAGTTTCCAGTGGCCACAACAACAGCCAAAAATTGGCAATGTTTTGTGCAAAAAAAACCCCAACCAGTTGGAAAGTTATGACCTTGAGCCTTACCTGGAAGCAGAGATGAGATACAAGCAACAACCATGCAAGCTCAGCTCCATGATTCATTTTGGTTCACGAACACCTGGGCTCAGCCACACAAGCCCAAAGATCCAGACAGAACCTTACCAGCTGAGTCATCTTCCCCATCCAAAAGGAAACCATCCCTTTTTTTTTTTTTTTTTTTAAGGGGGGGAGGTTTGCAGGGGCTCTGGTCTCATCTGTAAATGGCTTTTTAAGTAAAACCCTTCCTGTGAACTTGCCTGCCTGGAGAACAGGCTCTCACTGAGTACCCAAGAACTTCAGAAATGTTGAAAAGCTCCACCATGACCACTGATCTCATGCATTTTCATTCCTTTCCCCTTAATTACCAGGCCCAACACTTCCTATTAGCTGCCACTAAACCTTCACAAGTATCTACCATGCCAGAGATTTAAGGAGAATTTGAACTACCTGAACCTGCTACTAAGTTTTACATAAAGAAACAGTGAAATCTCTATGCTTAAGTGAATGTCTCCAGATTCATCTTTCATGCTTTTTCCCCCACTGCTTCTAGGTATTTCCATTGTTTTATATCTAAAGGGAGGTCCTCTTCATTCAATTTTACTCCATGATCTGCAAAACCTCATCAGCAGCTGTGCCTGCTCCCACGCCCATTTTACTCATCCCCTCTGCAGAGACACAGCTGATGGAGGACAACATGCTCTGACATGGGGCTGACCAAGCAGATGGTTGTTGGTGGAAGAAAGGGGTGGAGGCTGGCATTTTAGAAAGCATTTCTGGCCCAGAAGATGGTCCTTGACCCATCCAGAAATGTTTCACCAGGAGGGTGAGATAAGAGCAGCGAATGGAGCAGGTGGGCAGTGAGAGCCCTTTCCAGGAAGGCACTGGCTCATCCTCACCCCCTGCAAGGGCAAAGAGCTAACATTGACCTTGCTGAGTCCAGGCTGGTCGAGTAGGAACAGTCCCACTTTTCCAGAAAAGAAGGCTCAGAGGGCAGATAGGTCCAGATGAGTCAAACATCTTCACATCCTCCACTGATTCTTGATAAACTGAAAGAAAAACACTGTTGCCTTACTGTACCTGCAAAATTATTTCCATGTTTTTGGGCTTTTTCCTAGCAGAGAGCAAAACCAGCAGGCAAGCACCAAATGAGATCTGCATAAGGTATCTTGGGGGCTTTGCCAGGATGAACAGGGTGGCTGGCCACTGATGTCCACACACAGGTCACCCTGTGTCCAGCCACCTCCGAGGGCAGACTGCTATCCTGTAGCTCCATCTAGTGCGCTGCACCCAAGGCATGGCCAGCATCTAGGTTTCATTCCTAGACAGGAATGTCTTGGGAACCCCTGGCTCCTGGAGTCCTGGGATCCCTGGGGACTGGTGCTTTAAACATCTCAAAACTGACAGAGGTTTCATCTGTTGCTGCAGCAGCCAACACCATAAAAACACAACTTGAGTGTGAATTTTGGGGAGAGGAAGCAAAGGGACAGTGAGCCTCTGTTTGCTTTAATCCTCTCATCAGTTTTTCACTTGGAAGCACTTGGTGCTGCCAGCACAGCCGCTGCTCACGGCCGCTGCAACATCCACCTCGGCAAGTGCCAAGCAGAGCCAGGCATCAGGGCATGGCTGCGTGAGACACCAGGCTGATTTTTCCAAAGGATCCTGAGTTCCAAGGTCTCAGGACCTGCCCAGTCACCTTCAACCACGTCCACCACGCCGGAGGGGCTGAGGGCTCTCAGAGAAACACGGCTTCTGCTTAAACCACCTCTCGCTGTGAGCTGTCAGACAACAGGGAGCCAGTGGCATGAGCCTGACAGAGCTGTGAGCTCCTGGGTTTGCATTAACCTTTAGTATTGAAGGCGGGGAGGTGAGAAGAAAGAAAGAGAAGCCTTTATGTCAAAAGAGCAGCATCAGTTTCCAAAGGAATGAAGGAAAAAGCAGGATGTGCTCCTTCTTTCTGCTTCTTCCCAAAACACTCTTAGTGTAGAGACCAAATACCTCCCTCCCCCATACTCCATGCAAACCCATTTCCAAAAGACTCTCTGTTGCCCATGCGCACCCCACCAGCCACAGAGCCCAGCGTCTCCCCCTCCTCCTGCTCGGCTGCTCCTCGGGGATGCTACGTCAGGCTTCGTGCACGGCGTGACATTCCTAACCATACCCAATGTTCAAGGAGCTCCAGCAGCGAATGCATCTCTGTCTGCCCAGCCCTTTCCCCCAGCGACAGCCTAATTGCCTCGCTGGGCTGACGAGCAACTTGTTTACGTGTCACCTGCCTTAGTGCCGGTTCACAGCCCAGCGGTTCAGCCGCCCGGGTGGTCTCAGCCTCCCCCTGCATGGAGAGGGAGGGGAACTTTAAAGGGAGCTGTATAAATACTTCAATAAAGGCGTGAATGATTAACAGGAACAATTGTTTCCATTTTTTCCACGACGATTGCTGAGATGCCTTATGGAAGGCTACAAACCATTTCCAGCTATTAACAGACGAGGCGTCGGCATTAAACGAAGGTCGCGGAGTGATTTATAGGACACGCTGCAAGTCTTCTGATCAATCTTTTATTAAATATCTCTGCAGCACTTCTGACTGCTAGCTCCTCATCAGACATGTGCTACACGCAGCTCACAACTGCTCAGCTTCTCCCAGCTGTCTGCTTCCAGCTCAGCCCAACGGCTGTGCGGAGGGAGGGAGGGAAATGAAACAGGGACCAAAGTCCCAAGGCCAGCACTGCAGAGCACCAGAGCATCCCCACGCTGCTCTATGGTGCCCAGCTGGATGCAGCCAGAGGCTGCTGGTGCTCCTGCATCCCAGCAGCCAGCATCTCCCACCCGCCTGCTCTCCTGCCGCACAGGGACCCCGCACCAGAGGCGTGGGCAATCTGCATGGTTGGGCTGATGAGACAAAGCCTGTGGGCACACCGTGGGGTTTTGCCATGACTTTCAGCAGGTGGTGGGACCTCCCGCCATGCACAGCTCCTACGGGACAAATACCAGGGAAACTCCCCACTGTCAGGCTCCAGTGTTCAAAAACTCTCCAAAAAAAATTAATAAATCCAAGAGCAAATGTGCTTCTTCCTTGGAATAAAGCAATTGTGCTTTTCCAAGCTGGCTCCAGGGGCTGGAGCACATCCCCAAAGGGCAGCCTCCCTTCAGGGATGTGCTCTAGCCCATCCCAGGGCAAAGGGCACGTGCATCTTTGGGGGGCTCATGAGCTGCTGTTTTAATTTGGCATTGAGTCCCACGTGTCTTAAAAATCCTGTTAAAACAACTTCCCTGAAGATTTTTATTCCAAGGATGTTCTGACTCGAATGCATCTGATTCATCTCCCTGCTATAAATGACCCTTTTACAACACAGACCGAGCAGCTGAAGGAAAGCAGAGTTGTTTTCTCCCCGCTATCACAATCAAGTTGTTTGGTATAAAATGTGGCTTAAAAGTGAATCCATAATGTTTCTGGCAATGCAAGGAAACTGCTATTACCAGGAGTAAAATGTAGGTACTAACTCTGTGGGTTTTTTCTCCACTGAAACTGTAATTAATGTGGATCCTGTGTACTAAGTGCAGGGAGAAATACAGTCCTCACAGCAGTTAAAATGCATCTCATTAGCACTGAAACTACTGTATCGTCACAATGCATTATGTTCAGAGAGGAAAAATTGTGTAATTGAATTCCCACCAAAGCACAGTTCATCTGCATCAAATGGCATTGTGCTCATCGCGGAGCTCGTTTTGGCTGCTGCTGGAAATGAGGATTAATTAGGGTACCTGCTCGTTATTTGAGGCAGCATGTGGACAGGCTCTGGTCTGGCTGGGGGGCTGCGGTGAGAGGCTGGGTGCCCAAACCTCAGCTAAGCAGAGAGGGGCTGCAAAGCTTTGACCACTCCTGCATTCAGCTCGTCCCATTAGCAAGAGCGTGAGACACCCCAATATCTTCTGCCAGTGTGGCGAATGCTGGTAAAGGAAGCCTGGCAGTTCAAGTTGAAGGCACCCCCTTTGCTGCATAAATACCTCAGTAATAATTAATGAATGATTTACACAATCACTTTTGAGATTATTCTAGGCTGGGTTGGTACAAGCAGCGGCCATCTCCACACACCCCTTCATGTGCAGCACCTAACCAGCACGCTGCAAGAGGTGCAAACACATCAGCTAATAAATCCCCTGGAGCCTCAGCCAAGAATAACTCATTGTCTGCAGCTTTTTAATAGGTAGGTGGGTATTAATTTAAATAACCATATTAAAAGCTTCCGAAGACAGGGAGTGCTAGGGAGAGGCTGGGAGAGGATGAGAGACACACAGACAGCGGCAGGGACATTGATTCAGAGTCCAAGCACCTCTAATAACCTTTCAGTCAGATCAGAGAGGAGTGAGTCTGTCTCCTTAGTGCATCACCTCCCACCCGTGAGTGCAGGTGCTGGGCTGTGTATGGCAGCCAGAGCTGGTGACACACATTTCATGTCATCATCATGTATTTTCCCTTCTCTCTTTCCAGTCCCGTGTACATCAGGGCCCCAACACTCAGCTCTCCCACATCACAACGCCCAAGTGGAGGCAAACCAGGCTTATTCTGGGGCAGAGGCGTTTTGGGGCAGAGCAGTACACGGCAAAGGAGCTCACCCCATCTGCCCTTGGGCTGCAGCCATTCACTCCAGGGATGATCTTACTGCATGGCTGTCCACAGCTCAGCTCAGCTCCCCAGACCCTGACTCCCACGGTCCCTCGGTGCAAGCAGGAGCAGATCAGTCCCCAGAGCGGCTCCAAGCCCCCAGCAGCCCCTTCAGACCTTGCCCGGGGCTGTAGGAGCAATCCATCACCTTCAACCTTTGCAAACCCAGGGGCTGCTGAGAGAACATTTTAAGCTGGGGTGGATTTTACTTACTGGAGGTGTGAGGGGTGCTGTGCTCCAGCTGGGTCCAGCTCCCCCAACACATCCCACCTGGGCTTTTGCTTTGCTCACCAGTGCCTTGGTCCCCTCTGACACAGCCAGGCACGTCCCATTACTTCTATTCTCCAAACCCCATTATTCAGATCTAACGAGGAAATAATTTCAATTAAGGAAATTAAAAATGTATTTGCATTTGAATTTTAAGTAGGTGTTAATTTGAAGGCACCGAAAGGAGCCCTCCGGCAGCTCAGGAGCCCTTTGTGTCCGGAGCAGCAGGGGATGGGGATGGGGATGGAGGAGGGGAAGAGCCACTCAATGCAGGGGACTGCCATGATTGTGCAGCAGAGGGACCTGGTCCCTGGGGAGCAGGGGTGGTGCTGGCAGAGGCGGTACAGTGCCAGGCCCTCAGCCAGGCAGCAGCAATCCTCTCCAGCCCAAATGCAGCCCCAGAGCCATCTGTCTGACCTCCATGTCTAACATCCCAGACTCACACAATCACAGAGCTGTAGGGGTTGGGAGGGACCTCCAGAGCCCATGGGGTCCAACCCCCTGCCAAAGCAGGGTCCCTAGGACAGGTCACACAGGTCGGTGTCCAGACGGGGCTGGAATCTCTCCAGAGAAGGAGACTCCACACCCCCTGGGCAGCCTGGCCCAGGGCTCCCTCACCC